>OX439475.1:17274881-18474881 GCA_949320105.2 Crepidodera aurea | reverse complement strand
TAACTTTTTAAACAAAGTTTTATTCTCCGACGAAGCCACGTTTCATAAGAACGGGTGTGTAAATAGACACAACTTCCATTATTATTCGGACCACAATGAACATTTATTTAGAACCACATCACAGTATCGATGGTCTTTGAATGTGTGGGCGGGAATAATAGGTGATTATGTAATTGGTCCCTATTTCTTTGATGGGACTGTAAATGGAGCTATATTTTTAGATTTTTTAGAACAACTTATTGCAAAATGTGCATCAAAATTATCGCAACGGAATGTGGTTTCAATTAGATGGTGCCACACCACATTACCTATTAGATGTTCGCAATTGGTTAAATAGGGCATTTCAGGATCGTTGGATAGGAAGGGGAAGACCTATAAATTGGCCTACTAGATCGCCTTGTCTTACACCTTGCGATTTTTTCTTGTGGGGTTTGATTAAAAATATTGTTTACAAAGAAGAGGTTACCACAAAAGAAAATATGAAAGAAAGAATTACTGCAGCATTTAGACAGGTGACACCTGCAATGCTAAGAGATGTGCGCAAATCAATGAAAAAAAGGGCAAGAAAATGTATAAATGAAAATGGAAGACATTTTGAACACTTACTATAAAGTTCAACTTTCACTATTGTAGTTTTCTTACGATTAAACTTTGTAAAATTTTGTTTGTCACTTAACGTCAATTATTAAAGTAAATAGTAAAGTTAGATGTGCAAAACCCTATATTTTTTTAATGCGTATTAGGGAGAGCTTCTAACTGGAGAAAAATATACAGGGTGTCCCATTTGAAAAAATTAAGTTATTGCCATTTGAAAACTAGACTATTGGCACGCCATCGGCAAACACCCTGTGCAACAGATGAAGATGTTGTGTGATTATTGTGAGAGGTGCATGTTTCATTTACATCATAGTAGCTTTTTTGAGGAATTTTTTATAAAATGTGGTTTTTGTGCTAATATTTATAAAGTGCTGTTTTTTCATTAAATCTACTTAAAATAGGAATAACTTGTCAACGCCGGATTTACAAATACAAAAAACTACCGTAAATCTAATATTAAGTAGAATCAGAAGACATAATCGTATATAGGGTGTTCAATTTAAAAAAACCAAATTAATTTTCATTCCACAAAAATTAGCCACCCTGTATACATCAAAATATTTTAAAATTGTAGTCCGAGTGACACTGTCTACCCCTACAAAAAATCTTGTTGATATCTCTTTTAGTTTCGGTGCTAGAGATCGAGTGGAAATAATTGGCGCACCCTGTAGATCCAGCATCTTCAATGGCATCATTAGTTATATGTAATAATTCTTCACGGGGACAAGCACCGCTGATACCCAAAATTAGGACAACCTACAAATAATTAATATTGAAATTACTACTAATCTTACAAAAATATGATTATATCTGTACCTTATAAAGTATATTTGTTTCGTTATCAGCATCTTGAATAAATGTATTGATATCCTCCCTTGATAAAACTTTAGATTTCTTTCCTCGGTATCCGACGCTTTTGTTCTTAACAAGCGGGACCAATTTTGAAAACTTCCTTATATCAATATTTTCCTTAACATTCAATGTACTTTTCAACATTGAGTAAACACTCCATAACGTAGGAGGTTTTATAATTTTTGATTTTTCCTCAAAATAGCATAAAAGCATATTATCAGAAACCTTTTGTACATGTTTCTTGTCGCAACAATCACGAAATTGATCTCATATGTTTTCTCATATACTAACTTGGATTTGGCCGGTAACATATTAGATACTATTGCATTTGCTTTCTCAGATTTATCTGATGGGCTATCACTACCACTATCATATGCAACATCCATCTTCTTCAAAATAACTTGAAATTGAAGCAACTACGAGTAAACACAGTCAAACAGTCAAACACGCGGCGTGCCAACAAACCGTTTCTATAGTAACGACACAGAAAGACCACTGGATGCTGTGAAATTGTGCGATAACTTATCGGTATAAAAAACCACGTCAAGATGTATTGGAAGTATTTATTTTTAATATATTTCAGACGATATTAATTCACATTCACAGTTGTACAAAAAATGTTGTTTGTATTTCGTGTATAAAATTCGTGTTTACGTGGCACATTCGAGAGAATTTTTGGAATCGACCTGCGATCTCGGCCAAAAATTAACACTCATTTTACACACAAAAATAACTATAGCTTTAAAAAAAAAAATATTTTTGCGGGAGATAAAAATTAATAACGATATATAATATCGTTTTTTTTGATAATTTTAAGGTTATATTATTGAATAATGATTAATACAAAAGTTTTATATTTTGTAATTATCTACTTATTGCATTAAATTTTTTTCGATAAGAGCCACAAATCGTAAAAAAACAATATCCAGCTCTCAAAAAGTATATTTTACCCCACCCCCTTCCGTAACTAACGTTGGTGATTATTGGGCGTGGGGGGATTATGTGTGGTAATAAGTCAAAAATTCTGGGTTGCATATTTTTTGGTCTTTTGCAAAATGACAAATTAGATGTCAGATGTCATTATTTTTTTTTACTTCAGTGTCAAGAGCATCGACCTCGTGTTCTGTGTAGGCTTTGTTACTGTTTCCCAGCGTCACTTTAGGAACAGCACTGTTAATTAGAACCCAACAGTGAATGGTCGAGTGGGGAATCACACCTGGTATATGAAAATCAATTTCTAAATTTTTAATTAATTAAAAATCAGAAAATGATTTCTGCCGTCGGTGGGATTCGAACCCACAACCCTTGGATTATGAGTCCAGTGCTCTACCACTGAGCCACCCACTCCCCTAAGATGTCATTATTGTTTTCTATTTAAAAATAGTAATGTTTTATAAATGGCAAATGAATTTCCCAAATCAAACACTTTAAACTAAAATGAAACTTATTTATAACCACAATGCTCCACATAATTTCTCCTGTCCCGCATCATGTAGCCACTGTCTTTTCCAGTTCCCGCATCTTACCAAATCCGTAATACATAATTTAAACTAGACTGAACAAAATTCAATTCAAATGTAACGCCTCTATACTAATGAATGTGTCGCGCTAGAGTATCTCCGGAGTTTTGGGGCCAAATTCCAGGAGCCCTAACTGAAACTCTTGGCTTCTTACCAAAAGCCCAGATAACTTACGACCTGGCAATGACGGCGGTGGGAGTGACACTCTAATTTAGCTGTAACAACTTTAAACCCGCACAAGGTTTGTAGAAAAGTAGAAAAATGACATTTTCTTAAATAATTAGGGTTACAAAGAACATAGAGTTGTTTCAAAGAAAGGGTGTTAATTAGGGCCCTTTTACTTCTTTAAAACATACAAAAAAGCGACTTATTGGAGTAAACCACATTAAATAATCTGGCGCCCGAGCGTTTTCCATAATTTTGTTAGAGGCAAGAAAAAGCTTTACACATTTTGCATTTTTAGTTTGTTTTTGACAGATAAAAAGGTTAGACGTGCTTGGCGATTTTTTGATATCGAAAAAAATGGATCAAAGAATCTGCGTTAAATTTTGTGCTCCAACGCACTTGAAATGTTGACTGTGGATTGGCGAGTCTACTTTGAGTAAAAAAATCTTTATAAGTGATACAAGCTCTTCACATAATGCCTAGAGATGTAAAAATGCAAAATGGCTGATCATGTAAACATATGTTGGGAATATGTTATTAACATAACTTAAAATAAAATAGGAATCGAATGTACGTAGCCTGCGAATTTGGAAAGTCACCTTTTTCTGAACAAACCTCGTATTATCCTTTTTAAAGCCAGTTTCTATAAATAGGGTTGGCCATATATATTTTCACTATCAATACCGCTGTTTGCATATCAGTGCAAAGTGGTATCACACGTTATCCTTGATCTATCTTTTTGGTGCTTCTCTAGATTTGTAACCTTAGAAATTTTAAGGTAGAATATTTCTTTTCTTGTATGCAAAAAAATTCCAGACCGCGTAGATTCTAAAATACTGTTTCTTATTCGTTAATTCTTGTTTGGATTTGCAATTAATTATCTATTACAAGTTGTTTTAAAATTATACGGGTGCTCATCAACTTTTAAATTAAACAAAAGACTAAAGAAACAAGTTGAAAAGAAAAAACAACAATACAATTACAAAACTACATCATGCTTTTACATGTCTTTGTAATTATACGTATCTCTTTCTCTCTTGTTGAAAATTTAAGCATTATCTTTCCAAATCATTACACTTTTTATGGCTTGTTCCGACACTGATAAACTGATAAAATGTGACACTGTTATTCTAGTTAGATGCTGTCGCCGAGAATTCACTGAAATGGCACAATTTAAAACTGTAACCAAGTTAGGAACGATTAAAAAATAGTGTAGGAAATTACAGACTTTTAATTGAAAATAAAATTAGTTTGTTCATGCGAACGGAGCGCGTCGGAAGAATATTCAGTAAATCACTGGTACAAGAAATTGAAATTAACGTACAAAATAAGTGAATATGCCGAAGTATAATTGTCCGTTATACAAAATTCCAGAGCAGAATTTTAGAGGAAGAACAGACGACGACGAAAAAATGAATGCTGTATCGAAAAAAAAAATTGATAATATATACCTATATAGTCATTTCCCTTCTATCCAAAGGGTGTAGGGGTTATAGTTCTCACTTTTATCCAAATTTATTCGCATTTATCCACTTTTTCCACTCTTCTCTACTCTGTGCCAAAACCTTTGCATCCCGCCATTCAAGTTCTCTTTTCTCCAGATTTTTCCTACCACTTTGTTCCAAGTTTCTTTTAGTCTACCTCTTCTTCTCTTTCTCTGTGTTCTTGATTCCCAAATCTTTCTCACTTGAGTCATTTATTCTTTGCAGGTGTCCCCTCCATCCAAGTTGACGTTTTTCAATGCGTCCTTCTATTGATCCTTATATCCTCGTTCCTAATTCTATGTAGTTTTGTTACCTTCCTTAAATACTTCATCTAAGCTGCCCCAATTTTACTCTTTTGTTGTTTCGCTAGTACCCAGGATTCGCAACCGTATGTTAAAATATATGGCTTTGTATACATTTATCTTCGTTTTTCTTGATATCTCTTTCTTATTTAATAAACTCTTGTTTAGCACATAGTAGACTTCATTCGTTTTTTCTATCCTATTGTTCATTTCTATCTCTTGTTTTCCATTTCCTTCTAATGTAACTCCCAAATATTGCAAATTATCTACTTGTTCTAGCTGCTCATCATCTATTGTTATCTCTATTGGCTTGTTTTCTTTGGATATTATCATTACTTTCGTTTTCGCTATATTCATTTTCATTCCATTGTCCGTAAAGTTTTCTTTTAAATCGTTCTCACTTCCTGTTGCTAATGCTACGTCGTCTGCAAAGGCACATTCGGTGTATTGATATTGATAATACTAAATGAAAATTTATTTACGGTCAACGAATTGTTCTCAAAAACTAAAAACGAGTATCACATTAAACTTGAATATGAAAAAATATCTACATATTTAGATTTCCCCTGTTTCCTTTCGCACTAAGAAAAACTCAAATATCGATAGAAACGGTCTTTATATATTGCTTGGAAAAGGATTTAACTGGGGCAATCTTTATTTTACATTTATAACTAAGTTTCGAAAAATTTTCCAATGGTAAGATTTCCTTTCCTTGATTGCAATCATCTGTTGAAATTGGGTTTAAATTGAGTAACCATCTCCCTTAGTCAGCAGATTTTGCTTTTTCAGATTTTCGTTTATTTTTGGAATTAACAAATAAATTTAAAGGCAAGAAATTTTCAACAAATAAAGATGATTAGAACTTTATAACTGCATATAATTAAAAGGTGATTTTGTTGACTATTTCTGTATGACAGCTCCTGTCAGCAGTTTTTTCGAGTTTACCCGCGGCAAAACTTGACAGCAGTTGTCACCAAAAATTACAATACCTTTGATAACAAGTAATTATGGTCTCATAGGACTCCAGAAAATGTTGTAATATTGTTTGTGTAACGCGTGAGATTTTTGCGGAACGAACGCAGTGAGTTCCTCAAAAGCTCACAAGTTACACAAAATTGCATTTGTTAACAAATTACATACAAGATTTTTTTTAATTTTGAATAAAGTAATAGTAAATATAGAATATTGATAAAAATTGTGAAAACAGAAATCAAGTCTGTTGACTGCTATCACTTCATGTCAGTTTGACGTTTTGTAATTAAATAAGTTAGAACGCACGGTTTTTATTTACTTTTACAAAATGAGTGATTCAAGTTTTGAAGAGATGCCAAGCGATGTTGAAGAGGCAGCAGGTAATGCTCTTTCATCAGTAATTTGAAAATGTTATAGATGAAGGAAGCCATTTTCTTGTTGATATCCCTCCCCCAAAAACAAAAGTTATACGGCAGTTTGCTATTACTACTGGTGACATTGAGAATGTGAATTTTGTTGAAATTTTAAGAAAATACATTAAGTTGCGGCCTCAGAACCTTAAACACAACAGATTTTTTGTTAAATATGTAAATGGACAATGTACCAGAAATCCTTTGGGAATTAACACGTTTAGCAGTCTGCCAAAAGTTATTGCACAATTTCTTGGACTTTCAAATCCTGCTTTATATACTGACCACTGCTTGAGAAGAAGCGTTGCCACTTTATTAGCTGACAGTGGCGCTGATATTTCAAAATTAAAGAGGCACGGTGGTTGGAAATCAAGCAATGTTGCGGAGGGATGTTGAGAATTCCATAGAAAATAAAAAACGTGTTTCACAAGATATACTTGGTGAAACATCTAATGTAGTATGCCCCACTTCCCAAACAACAGCCAGTGCGAGCCATGAAACAAGTTTGTTATCGGGAATTAATGCTAATAGTAGCAAAAGAAAATATACATTTTCCGCACTTCTCATAACGGCCTCTAATTTTAATTATGCTATAGCTGAATTGCGAGAGAATATATTTAGATAATTGATTACTATCCACGTTTGTAACTAATCAACTAATTGTAAATTATCACCGTGGGTTTTGAATGGATTACTGATTTGTTTCTGGTTATGCTAGCTATTAAACTCAGCAAATAAGCTGAAAGCTTTATCATTTCATTGATAAATTTATTAGTTCAATATAATGCTTATTATGCTTGCTTAATTGGGATTTCGTTACGGTCTAGTGATGATTACTAAAAGTAATACAACCGAAGATTGTTGGTGTAATTATGCATAAAAAACCGGACGATAAAATCAGGATTATACAAGGACCTCGCCCATAATTACAAGTCTTATAACTCTTGAATATACCGTTTTAATTTTTCAAATTTAGGGTAAAATTTTCAAACAATATATTGCGAAATTGTCCAGTGATCTGTTTCTATAGTAAATTATTATTTTTATTATATTTTTTGTTATGTTTTTATGTCTTCACGTCTATTCTTTAACATCATGTTTATTCTTTTTATCGTTTAACAACATAGATTAAAGTTATTTATCAAAAAAATATTTTTAAAACTAATTCAAATTTATTTGCAACAGATTTTCTAGATAAATTATAACTTGTTTCGAAAAGTTATATTAGGGATTATTGAAGTTCATGAGTAAAGTTAAATTTAATATTTAATCATAATTAAATCTGCCAATTAACATCAAAGATTCCGAAAACGCCATCATAGATAGCGAAAGCCAAGAATCAACAAACCAATCTTGAGTAATTAGTACCAAAAATTATTTATTCAGATTATCGTTTGACTAAATTTGCAGATGTGTCAAAGTTTTATAATGAAAACATGCTGAAAATTACCATTTAAGGCAGTGGCGCTTCCAATAATAGAGGTGAAATTTCTGAATCTTTATAAGTAAATGAAAATGACTTGTTATTGTTCTTAAATATTTTATGAAATTGTTAAAAAACTTTATTGTCACTATTCTCTACTTTCATTTACACTAACTCAAAGGACTTCTTCTTCTTGAGTCTTCTTACTAGATCACTGTTGTCAAGGAGCTGGATGGCCTCGACATTCACGTGTTGATGGAGTCGTTGTTCGTGACTTCTTCTTGCAAATTTGTTAATTGCCTGTTTAACAGTGTCCATCTCCAAATCCCGGTGGAGGTCACTGTATCTGCAGTACCAGGGAGCCTTGACTATGTTCCTTAATGCTTTATTCTGGTATCTTTATTATGAGTAAATTACTCTGACTGGCACAGCTCCAAAGCTGGATACCATACCGGTTTCAGAATTTGTTTGTATAACAATATTTTGTTATATAATGATTTAATTTGTTCCCTTCAGCCAATACATTTTTCTGAATTTTATGTTGAGTTCTTCACGTTTATTTTTAGCATGGACTTTCCAGCGTAGTAAAGTAATACCTAGATACTTTGGTGAATTAGTATAAGCGATCTGGGTATTATTTATTCTGACTGGTATATACTCATTGGTTTTATTTTCATTTAATTTGATTCTCCAAGGATTTGTCCAATTATTATATAATTCTAATGATGTTTGTAGCCTCCTCGTGGGTTTTCTCTACTGCCATGATGGCGGTGTCATATGCAAAGGTGGCAATTGTATTTTGCTCTAATTCAGGAATATCACTAGTGTATAATAGGTATAGAACTGGCCCGAATTCACTTCCTTGTGGTACTCCTGCCTTAATTTCTTTAATTTTAGAGTATGCTTCTTCCAGTTTAATCCTAATGTATCTTTCTGATATATATGATGCTAATAGTTCTGAATACTGTTTTGGCAATAATCGATTAATTTTGTGTTTGAGTCCTTCATGCCAAACTCTATCGAAAGCTTGCGCTAACTTTTTTTCGATAATATTAGTTATTCTATGGACTTGATGTATAGTTGAATGGTTTTCGTTAAATACAAACTGATGTGATGGAATTAAATAAATACATTTTTAAATACAAAAAAACGTACAAAACTAATTTGTAATCCCAATAATACCAAGCTTAACGAACCTAATTCTGAATATATCTATGATCTACCCCAATAGACAAGGCGATTTTTTACGGTGTTAACCTATAAGTTTTTGCAGTTTTTGGGAAATTACAAATTTTAACATATTTATTAAAATTACTCCCTGTACGAAAATTTATTCAAGACATTTCGTATCCTTTAAGAACCGTCACTGTCTCCTCAAATGAATACCAAATGAAATTTAGAATCAGTAAATTAAATTATTGAAATTTTATCCGAATAAATGTGATAAATGGCGGGCGGCATTTAAACGGTAGAATAATTTAATGTTTCATAAATGCAAACAAAACAACCAAGAAACAAATCAGCTTTATCTCGGCGTTGAATTAGAACAAAAGGGAAAGTAAATTATCAACAGAAGAGTGGAAACAAACATATTGGAGTGAGTGATGTAATCAGTTTTTGGCAAGAAAATCCCGAGAGAAGAATTGAGGAAAAGGGTTTTTCATTAGTGTCTACTTACTTTTCATTCCACTTCAAAAATTAACTCTGAAGAGTTTACAAGATGTTTTTGTATAGGTTTTAAGTTTATTTAATACACCAAGAAAGTGTGGTGTAAGGAAATTCGTAAGATAAACATTGTATATTCTCTTGAGTGCTTGGCAAGAGTGGCTGCGGATATTCGCACTCGAACATTGTGGACACTATTCCAAAAATAATTGGCTAGAGTGCTAGATCGCAAATTAATAACAACTATAGACCTATATAGACCAGGGCCAATCATTTTTGTAACAAAAAAATTCTTAGCGGTATGTGGATGGTCAGGAAATTTAGGGTAAATTATAAGTAAATTAAAAAAACAAATTAGACTAATTAAAAGTTCCGGAAGTGGGGTGGGGGTAGCTAAATATACAACTTGAGGGTTGGATATTGGTTTTTTACGATTTGTTGCTGAAATATACATCCTATCGAAAAAGTTTAATGTAAAAGTTGTAGATAATTAAAAATGTAAAACTTTTGTATTAATTATTTTTCAACATAACCGCAAAATTATTGAGGAAAACGATAAAAACCGTTTTTAATTTTTATCTCCTGCAAAAATATCTTTTTTATGAAACTCGTTGAAAACGTTCTTCTTTAGTTTTAAAGAAGCTGTAATTTTCTCAAAGCAAAATATTTATTTTTCGATTTTATACGAATTTAAATTTAAAAAAAAGCCTAATTTTGCTTTGAAAAAATTACAGCTTATTTAAAACATAAAGAAGAACGTTTTTACCGAGTTTCATAATAAAAAAATTTTGCCCCCCCTTTTCCCCCTCTTTCTCCCTTTTTCCACTCTGAAGTGTCCTTCGCCGTGGTTTTTTTTATTTTACACAAAAACGGTTACAGATAGGAGAAAAGTATCAAATTAGAAGTTAATCTACATTAAACTTCCTAAACATAAGTGCCAAATCTATAGCGATACGATAAGCAGTTTTTAAAATACAGCCTTAGACATTGGATGAAAAAATGAAAAAAATGTTTTCGTTAGACTTTTTTCTCAATTTGTAGGAAAGTGATAGCAGTTATGAGAAATTTATCTTGAGACATTTTAAAGCTTATAAATTCACTTAGAAAACGACATCTCCAGGCTAAATCCTAAAGTCTGGGTAATTTTCTGAAAAAAGAATTATTTTAGAAAAACAGTATGAAAGTTCCATTTTAACTTTATTATAATGAGCGAGAACCAGTTAATCGCTTATGCTGACGATCTCACAATTGTCACCAGAACAAAGAAAAGTCTAATAAAAGCAGTAAAGAAGTTGGATAGAGAGGCACAAAAGGTCGGATTACAAATAAATGACGACAATACAAAATATATGCGAGTGAGGAAAGAAAAACAAAACAATGATAGTCACTTAAAAATAAAAAATTGTACCAAGTTTCAACTACTTAGGAACATCGGTTGGAGAAATTAGGAAATACAAGATAAAAGAAAGAATATTAAAAGGAAATTATTAAAATCTAAATCGATCAGCAAACAAAAAGATACAAATCTTTAAGACTTTGATCTACAAAGAAAAATAGTGAAAACAATACTTAGATCAATTATAACAAAAGAGGGAAAAAAAAGATTAAAAAGAAACATAGAAATAGAAAACGAACTAGGTGGAGGAAATATAATACTATATATAAATACAACAGAAACCTTAAAGAGGAAGATATAAAAGCATTGAAAATGAGACACTTGAAAACAAAATGCATAGACAGAAGAAAATGAAAAACCATAACAAAAGAGGTTAGGACAGATAAAAGATTATAAACGCACTGACATATGAGGAGTAATCCACCTCATCAATTGGATTCAATACAGCTCTTTTTGAGTTAGCCATAATCCCTCGGGATTGAACGGCGATGATGATATATCAATCAATCAATCAATCGTTATTCGTCTTTAAAATTTTAGATACAAAATACAATTGTATAAAATATATAAAGTAATAGAAACTTACATTTGAACTATTAGTACGGTCTGTAATTTGAAACTGTTCTGATGTCTACAGGGTGATTTATAAAGCCAAATTATATTTTCATTTTTACTCACTTTAATCTGTAAGTAAATTATATAAAAAGTAAATTAAATAATATACTTAGTATATATTTATGTATGAGTAAGTAATAAAACGTCATTTCTTATACAAAATGATCATTTCTAAATATTATTACATCTTCAATATTTCTTAAAAGTTCGTAAATTCACTTGATCTAATAAAAGTTGCCTCTTTTTATGACCCAGAACAATAGAAAAGATTTGGACAGATCGAAAGCCAAAAGTATTACATATTTCACAAATGTATCGTAAAATATACTTTTTGGATGTTTCTGATTATCTGCACAAGTTTATGGCTACTTGTATTGATTTGTCTTTTTTTACTTTTGTGTACTGTCTGTAACAAAATATAACCATTATCAAAGCATACCGAGAAAAATTCAAAAGCGAATATGCTTAAAGCTACCACCTTTAAGGTTATCCCATTTTAGACGAAAACTAATACTTCAAAGGAACCGTTTTATCATTATTAGTTGGCTCTGAGGTCTCAATCTGCCTGCTCCCCAGAGACAACTGGCTCTGGCTAGTTGTCTGAAGGAAAAGCCCATCAGTAAGGGGAGATCCAAGCGTTCAACTTAGTTGATGGTGCACAAATAATTTAATAATTTTGGAAGTGGTTGGGACTAGTTGTTTTGCACAGGATGTTCACTATGCCCGGGTTTACCCTACGAAGAGAATTCTAAATTCTATGCATTTCAGATTCGGTTCTAGATGTTTCACAGTGCACTTAGCGCGAGTTTACATTTATGACTATATATTTAGGTTAATCTGGGTAATAATAAAATAATACAAAAAACAGATAGCATTATAGCAGCGATATAACATAGGGAAATCCCAACTGTATGTTGATGGCCGAAGAAGCGAGAAGTTTAATGAAATAGAAGAATAATATTTATTTATTTCATCTTACACTGTTCTACAGGTTACACACAACTACAGAACAGCAATATAAGTTTCAATTATAGTACAACATAAAATAAAAACAAATTAACGAAATAACAATACATACAGAATTAACTGAGAAGTAGGACTTAATCACAGAGATTGAACAGTAAAAAATATCAAGCTCACAACTCTGCAGACTTACATTTGACACACATGTTATGCAGTGGAGAGTATTTCAAAATATCTGTTCGTGGTGTTGGTAAATAAAACGTATTGTCTACTCTAGATTAAACGATGGTCTAGGTACATTGAAATTGAGATTTTGCAGAATGTGCGGGTCAATGATTACGTTGTTTGAACAGAAAAATTGTGGAGGGACAATCACGACAGCTTAGGCTCTTCATAGCGTGTCTAGCCAATAATGCGTCATGGGGGAAACCAATTGGTGGATATATGTTGTCCGTTCTATAGGAGAGAAGTTTGAGGAAGCGTCGCTGAACCGATTCAACCTTTTCTATGTATAACTGATGAGATGGGTTCCAAATTATAGATGCATATTCTAATTTTAATCTGACGAAGGCATAGTATAACGTTTCCGATGTAGATGGGTCGGAGAAATCTTTCGAGATGCGCGCAATGAATCCATACATTCTGTTTGCAGCTGACAGAGTGGCTTCAATATGAGGAACAAAAGACAATTTTAAGTCGAAAATAACACCTAGATTGGTATATGTGACAGGCCGTTGGAGTGGAATATCATTGATTAAATATTGAAATAAAAGTGGCCGATTTTTCAATGTGAATGTCATTACATTACATTTACTTGTATTAAGAGGAATCTTATTACGGAAACACCACTGCTCAATGTGCTTCAGGTTAAGGGAGAGTTGAAGACGGTCTTCGATTCCGTTAGTCTCAGAAAATAATTTTAAGTCATCCGCGTAAATTAAGCAGTGGAGGTCAATCACATCAAATATGTCGTTTATGAAAGCCTTGAGGGACACCGGAGGTAGCTGCATATTCAATAGATTTGAAGCCATTGAATATGACATACTGACGCATGTCAGTGAAGTACGGCACAAAGAGTTCGATGAGTGTCTGAGAAAAGTCATACCTGTATATTTTCGATAGTAGTATGCCATGATCAAGTTTGTCGAACGCTTTCGAGAAGTCCGTATATATGACATCGGTTTGGGATCTAATATCAGTGGTCTCTGCAATATATTGGGTGATGTTGAGAAGGTTGGTGGTTGTCGAGCGACCTTTCATGAAACCATGTTGAAGTGATGAAATTTGGTTGCTCAGATGAGGATACAATCTGCTGTATAGCAGGATTTCGAACACTTTAGCGAAACTACATATTATTGATATGGATCTAAAATTTTCAACATCAAACTTATCTCCTTTTTTATAAATTGGGCGAACTTTAGACAATTTCCATAGGTCTGGGATGGTACTAGTTTTGATGCAAATATTAATCAACATTGTCAATGGACTAGCCAGGACATAAGCACAGTCTTTGACCAACAGTGCAGGGATGCTATCGGAACCCGTTGTCATTTTCGGTTTGATCTGTTTCAAGGATGACAACACTTCATTTTCTTCGAAGTAGGGAATGTTCACCACTTATGAATACGGATCACCATCATTAAATTCGGTTTGACAGCTAACAATGTACGATTTGGAGAAAAAATCAGCAAAGCTGTTGAGAATATCCAGAGGATTGTCTAAAGATTGCCCTTCGTAAGACATTCTGTCAGATACGCCACTAGTTCCTTTTCTGTTGTTTATATATGGCCAAAATTTATTTGGGTTGTCTTTTATGTCATTTTCGGCAGATTTCACATATTTTTTGTACGAATTGTCAACATCGTACTTGATCTTTGCCTCAAGCGAATGAATTAATGACTGATTAAAGCTTTAGCTCCATAGTTTGTTAGAAGAATATGGTAAAAACATCATCGCCTTTTTCAAACTATTACTCCAGCTCAAGTAAAGGAAGTTTGTTTAACAGAACAGGCTACATCTATTCAAAAGCTTCTTTTAAAAGGTGCAAAGGTGCGAGTGAAAAATTTAATATGAAAGGTCTTTGTCGACGAACGATATTTCGAAAGCTGAAAACTAATTTATTTTGGATCTTATTGCTAATAGTTCGATATATTGGTTATTGATTTAATTTTTAATAAGGAACATTTTCCAGCATGACTTCCAAAACTGTTTGTTTCGTTTTATTTCTTCTTTTAGTCAAACTGTCCATCATAAATCGCAATAACGCAATAATAGTCGGTTTAGAATAAAGCAATTAATCTTATTTCATGACACATAATTTGCAATTTATTAATAATTGAAATATTTTATCACAGTTACCTACTAAAACCAATTTCATCAACACTGTCGACATGTCTTCCACGTAATTTCTCCGTCCTCAATTATTTCGTATATTTCACCATCCCTTGTCAAATAATCCCCCTGATACTGTTAGTTAAAACAAACTATCCCGTTTCTCTTTGCAGTCATTAGTGAGCTCTAAAGGGCGGAGAGGTTTTCGCCCAAATTGTAGAAAAGCCCGTCCGGATGTTAGAATGTTTGAGTCAAGGCGGAAAGTCAATGAAAACGAGGTCTCTATTATTTGGACCCGCTGGCATGAGAGTAACAATTAGTGTTAAACCGTGTAAGTACAGATAGTTAACAACACCTGTAAAGTGTATGGTTAGTATACGCATTAAGTTTAATGTGTACTACAAAGTGTAAATATATGCTTATCATAAGTGCTTTTATGCATGTATTTAGAGCAGATTGCATTCACTAAAAGGGTAATAAATGTAAAAATATGTATTGGGAGTACAAATTAGTTTGGTCCATTTTTTTTGTGTTCGAAAATGTATTTATTTCAAGAGAAAATGAATGAACAGATCAATTAAAGAATTTTTTCTACAACTGCTATGAAAAGTAGCGTATTTCTCATAGTTTACTTAATTTCAAAACTATGTATTGCTCATACTGTGCGGGAATACTTTTCCCCATAGCACTTAGCCTTACTTATACTTATACTTATATGGAGAATCAACAAAAATCGACAAAAACTTAGTTGGCTGCTGTTAAGATTTATTTAAATAGTTGTCACAACTGTCAGATTATAGAAGTTTTTTAAATTTTTAAGGTAGTTTTCATTTGTGCTTTGATAAAAATCGCAATGTCCATTAAATATTATTTTAATAAGACCTATTTATAATAAATAATATGGATGACAGTAGTGAGGATTTTGATAATACTCAGCCAGAGATATTGGAAAGAGCCGCAAAAGTAACGTTAGATTTCTTGCCTGTAATTTTAAGAAAAAAGTATGAATTTGGCATACGAAAAATTTATGGATTAGAGAAAAAATACAAAATTAAAATGAAAAAAATTATTTAACTGTTAAGAGGTAGGATACTTTAATGTTATTTTAGTTTTGCTAACTATAAAAATAAATATTACATTACTTGTACTCTTTAAATTTGTGCAGTTGTAGAACAAGTATAGTGTGCAACACTTGGGGAAAGTACTTTTCTCACGCGTTGAACTTTCCCCACTTGTTGCACAATATACTATTCCATCCCTGGCTGCTACTTTCTCACATCTCTAAGGGAATTTTCGAATTCCATCTCGAAAAAATAACTCTTCTTTCGATTTCTGCGAAAGAAGTAAATCGATCTCCTGCATCCTTCAGAATAACCAGTAATAAAAATAAAACATCCCTTTTGAGGATGTCCATACATTTTTTTACGACTTTTGGACATGTGTCCGAGCGTTGTCATGAAGGAGAATAACTGTTGGGATACCTTGTACAGTTAGGATATTCCTTATCCAACCTGTTGTGTTTGGATGGCGGCAAAAGTTGACTGTATTATTTGTTTGCACTAGTGCTGTTTGTTGCTGGTTGTAAGAAGAGTAGAAATGAAAGATCATTTTAACTTTAAATTTATATTCAACACTTAACGAACGAACAATAGTTAAAAATATCTTTCATAATTGCTATGCAAATGCTCAGTGAAATTGTTAGGTTTACTAAATTTACGAAGACATTGGAAGCTTGTGCTTTTTTTATATAGGTAAGTCCGAAATGACTTATTTTATTGGCTATGTTAGCCAATCACACTTAAGAGGCCATCTGATCAGTGGGACAGATATTTCACTAATACTTTGTTTTAGATTAAATTGGTACGAAATCAATCTTTTGGAATATATCGGTTTTTTTCTAACAAGTCGCTTTCTTTGTGACCAATCGAGACTTCCTGCGCAGGTGTGTATTAAGGCTGTTTAGGTGCCCGGAAATGTGTAAAATCTGATACTTCACTTGAAGCAGCCCGCCTTTGTATTTTTTGATGCGTAATTTCTTGGTGTATTGGATCGGATCGGGGGTCATTTCGGCCGTGCTGGGAAATCGCCATTTCAAACTTGGACAAGCCTTTTATTAGCTACTCGTAGATGAGCATCCAGGATATGGGTGAAAGACAATTTTCAGATAATACGCACCTGCACATTTCAATTCTTTGCCTCCTCTGTTTCATCTTGTATAACGAGAGATACAATTAAATTTATAAGGGGTATTCGAGGCTATTTGGTGAATTAAAATTTCATTAATAGCAGATCTTGCTTTGAAAATACACACGCGCCAGACCTTCGCTTTAACGCCTACGTTGTGTGTTTGGACGATTTGTTTCTATCAGCATGCAACTCGAAACTTGTTTGCATTTAGGGCCGCCAGGGAGTGCTTGGTTGCTGGAATGTCGTGGGACTTTTCCGAACGTGGCTGTTGCCTGGCTCTTAGTAAAAATTATTTCTATTTTTATTCGGTGGCTTTTCTGCAAATTCGAACCACGAAAGGATCCGAGTAATAGAATTTTTGAATTTACCGACGAAACGAATAAATTATTATATTTGAAAATGCTTGTAAGATTTTTCATCAGTAGTAGAACTATTGTGGAACAGTGCTGCTTATCAAAATTTAGTTAATGTGCTGTAAATTGCGAGGTTTAAAAAATAAAAACCTAAGTGTACAATATGATTATCGGAAAATTGCTCGCCAACAATTGCTCGCCCACAGTTGCTCGCCCACAATTGCTCGGCAGAAAAGTTGCTCGCCAACAATTGTAGAGATGTAGAGTCACAGTATATTTGCAGGTAAACGTCAAAAGCAAAGGTCACAAGTCAAAATATTTTGTTTTTTGAAAACCTAACCTAACATGACCTGACCTAACCTATCCTTTTTTTGTGGAGAAATCCTTTATGGACACCTCGGAAGAGATCCCAGATAGTGTGGCCACTCACTAAAACTACACCTCTCCCACCTAGAAGTTGGAATCGCGCTTACGAGCCTAGTTCAGCTTCCAGGCCTTCCTTTTTTTACATTCTCTCTGATGCTTGCTTCCTTCCCTCTAGGACTTCTTTTTCACTTATGATCTCCCTAATAATGCTATGGACCGTTTTCCAGCCATCCTCGCCTTCGATCATCATCTATATAATATTCACCTTTGTAAAGGTCCTCCCCAACTTCGTTCCCGCCTCCGTTCTTATTCTAAGCCACCTTGAAAATGAATGTATATGTTTTGCAATAAACGCGTTTCTTAATAGTATATTCTGTAACAAGGTTGGAATGAGAATTCGACACGAGTGGAGGATTCCGAACGCGAGCGAATGCGAGCGTGAGGAACCACGAGTGTCGGATTTTCATTCCAACAGTAACAGACTGTACTTTCTCCACGGCCACATAAAGTAGAAATTAAATATAGTAAAATGAAACCTCAATCTCTCAACATTGTGTAGTAGTATTTTTATATTCAAGCTTGGATTTTTGCGGTAGCAAATTTTGAGTTATATTATCGGCATATTTTTTTATTTCTGGAGGAGTATTTTTAAATTCTACATCGGAATCGTTTGATTTTCTTCTCCTTTTTAATAAATTAAAAGTTTTTACAAACCAATATTAAGACCACGTCAACTAATACTGACAGTTAATTTGACATTCATGGCAAACCTTATTTTTGTAAACAATCACGGAATACAGATTCTATCCCTAGTGATAGAATGTAATACATATAAAATACATAAGAGACAAATGTTTCAGAATTTTCTTTCAATCTCAAGAGCGAGAATGTTTCTTTTCTGTTATTATAAGTGGTTTCAGAATAACTACATTCAGTAGTGGCCGTGGAGAAACTATATTATCTATATTCATGTAAAAAAGAACTAAAACATCCTGTCACGCAATTGGCCAGCAACTTTCCGCACACGGTACAATGTGTTATTCTAGTTGAGTTTTTACAAACAGAAGAATCAGTAAATTCCAGTTTTTGCATCATGTTGCAGTAGGCACTAACATATTTTGTTTTACTTACAGGTAAGCATGCAGTTTAACCATGCAGTTTAACTTCTAGACAACAACAAAAATAGGTATGATTTGTATTTCAATTATCTACTTGGTAACTCATGTAACAAAACTATTTCCATAGTTATTATTTCATGTACATCAAATGATATAAATATTTATATTCACATTCAATTTTTTAGTACATTGTCCATTCTAAAATAAACACGTAAATAAAAACATGTAAATTAGCCATATCATTGTGTATTGATTTAAATAACACAAACATTACTATCTTTTAATAAAAGATACGGCCAATTTCACAAATATTAATAGCAATTTTTCAGTTAATTTAGGTTTAACTGAATATTTTAGTTTCAAAATTAAAAAATAGTTTTTTCCGATCGACAAATTGCATTAAAAATCAATGAGGAGTCAAAAGGTAATCCGATAATTATTGCATATTTCCCTTCACATTTGAATTCGTACAAATCTGAAAGGGAATACAGAATATCTGATAAAAGATTACATAACACCCTGCTTAATGTTATAAAACGTGTATACATATTCAGTGACGTTGTATCTGAATCCACTGGCTACCATATGTTATTATTTGGAATTATATATTTAATATCGATATAATTGTAGATAATCGTACAGAACTTGTTGATAAATAATTAGTATTGATTTTCTCGTTTAATGCATTGTCACAAAAGCGATGTCGTCGGATCTTCTCTCTAGCCAATAAGAGCTCACCAATCATTGAGTTTTATACTGATTATTTTTTTCATCTTTCAAAACAGTCAGATTGTGTGGTTTCAGCCAATAACAGCTCAGGATCCTACCCAATCATTGTGTTTTATACTGATAAAACCGCTTCTTCGTAATTGTTTTTTGATTAAACTATGTTTACCTTTTTTGAAATGTCCAAATACAAACATTTAACATTATTATACTAAAATGTATTGCAAATCTATGTTAATATACAAATTTGATTATATTTTGTACATATAAGTTCATAAATTATAGGCAACTTCATTTGCAAAAACAAACAACATAATAAAAGAGTAGAAACAACAAAAACAATTTGCTTTCTTACTAATATAGAAGTTATACCTGAATGATATATAGTCCAGTAAATGAAGGACTGAAAAGATCGAAAGCTGGGAATAAGTCGGGCATGAGTTCCCACATAGCGCAATTTGTAGGTCATCGCAGGTGTTTTAACATGAGAAAATCCTTAACGCGTTGTGGTCAAGGGGAAGGGCTGAAAATGGGCCCCAAAACCTGGAAAATGGGTTTCCCGCTAATATCTGGCTAAATATGCCAATTAGAGAATTTTTGTTCAGACAAAAAATGGAGATCAGCTCATTCTCTACAAAAATGATCCCTACCAATTTTTTCGCAATGCCAATATTTTTTGCACAATCAGACAGAAAAATCCATAATTTTCATATTGAATAGATGTAGTAGTTTCTTGCCGAATTTCCACTCGATGGGGTTGGAAATGCACTGATTTTCATCTTTTGGACTTTAGAGACGAATTGCAGATGGTACCAGCACCTTTGCTCTTCTCGCTAAATTACGGAGCCCGTAAATGAAAATCTCGGAAATATTCGATTATTCGACAATTACTGGCAGATTTCACCTGTTTTTTTCCTGCAAAGTAGCGCTTGGGCTCTCTCAATTGTATTAGCGAATGTTCTGTGCAATTTGAGTTGCAAATTTACCAGAAAATTGCAAAAATTTATTTTTCCTTGTGCCAAGGTCTTGAATCCCGTTGTTTTGGCTAACAACAAATGCCAACTTTTAGAGCGTGGTGAATATTCACCATACAACCATTCTAAACAATTTTCGCATTTTTGCGATTTTTTTGCAAACTTTTTTCGGAATAATATGGGTGCAAATTACATTTATTTGGAAAAATTGGTTGAATATAAAACATACATAACAACCTTTAGGGTGCGGTCAACCACTCCAACTCATCAGAGGGAGAGCGTAAAAATGAGCGTATATAATTGTAACAACCATTTTAGAACACAAAACGAATATGGGGATTGACTTATATCAATGGAAAGGTCAGAATATAAGCTTTACTTTCATCTAATTATTAATCCTCAAGAAATAAAGAGCGGGGAACAAGAAATGGATAAACAAAAAAAGGCCGGTTTTGACTCGTGTGACCAATTTTCCTCATTTCTCGAAAATTATTAGACTCTATTAAAAATAAAAAAATATATTCGAACAGTAGATTATCTAAGCTTTGAAATGATGTGCATTGGAAATCAATATAACGGATCATAGGATTATAATTCGCGCTTGTTCCGAAGATTCTCTGGAACTCCGAAATCGGCTAAAATATGCAAATAAACAAGTCATACAATTGTATATTAGAACGCCAGAAAAGTATTGCAAAAAAATTTCTGAGGTCATTCAAGACCCCCTAAGGTCCCATTATCAAGGCAAAATTAGAATAAATGACTATTTTTAAAGAAAATATGAATAAATTAATGAAGCAGCCTCTAAATATTGTTGAAAAAAACTTTGACGGCTTTTTTAAATATTTTTGGTGAATACGAACTGACTTCAAGTCACATGGAATTGTAGCTACGGGTTTTCCCATTCCAATGAACTTTGAATCATCGAAAACTATTAATTTTTTTCCCGAGATATTGAACAATTCGTCCATCCGGTTACGCGTTAATTCATAGAAAGCGGAATTCCTGAAGGTAGAGCAGCAGCTGAAATGAGTGCCATTATCTCGAAAACTATTGAATTTTCGAAGAAAATGATAAGGGCCATTTTTGTAGAGAATGAGCTGATCTCCATTTTTTGTCTGAACAAAAATTGACATTTAATAATATACTTTCAAATATTAATATTCACTCAAAAAAATTTTATTATCCTTCGAGCCGGCTCGAAGGAACATAAACATACAATAAAAAAATAATTTCCCATCTTATAACTAACACTAGGAAATTTTCGACGACAAGTTGATGACAGTTAAACCTATTTCGCAATCTTATTAATAATATAACTCCTCGTAAACTCCAACCTAGAGTAGTTCTTGCAACGTTTCCCGGAACGAGGGGATCGTTTCCCCTGCGTTGGGTGTAGAGTTCAAAGGAAAGCAAAGTGGGACCAACATCTACAATGAAATTCTAGTGATGTATGCGCGCAAAATATATGAAATCTGAATTTATGATGTGCTTATGATGATTTATCATATGACGCCGCTGGCTTTCGACTTGCGCCGCGAACAAAATCTGAATTTTAAAGGGATAGTTACTTCTACTACACCTGAATAGGTTTAGATGAAAATGTTGGGGTATTTTGTAGAAAACGTGCTTGGATTTTCGTTGGCAATACTAAAAACGGCCATGATATAAATTGCTGATCGGTGATAAAACTTTTACGTTCTATTACTTCCTGCAAATACATATATTGTATACAGGGTGTCCCACGACGTACTGTACACAGTCCAACCATAAGTACTATGGACCGAGGCCATTTCATATCTGGTATTAAAAATGCCTTGTTGCGTTTTTGACGGATGTACAGGGTGATATTTGAAAATATGTTAATTATTCTACGTTAAGTATATCTAAAAGTAAAAATCTCAGACCAATCAAATTTGGCACACTGAATGTGCTCCCTGAGCTCAATAAAATAGGTTTTAAAAAAATTTTAATTTCAGGTCCGGACTTAGTTTTTTTTAGATTTTTATTGGTTTCTTGAAAACAACACCCTGTAAGCCAGATCAGACAATTTTTATTTTTCTCACTTTAAAGCTTAAGGATGATACTAAGCAACAGTTAAAAAAAATTGAACGCGCAACTCTTTGTTTTCTGCAGAAAAAAATAACACTTATGGTTGGACTGTGTACACCCTGTATTTTCTTAATAAAAGTGATAAGAACTAATAGGAATATATAACGACTAATTTAGAACAAGTCCAAAATCTGTTTAGTTAAACCTTAAATACGTAATTCCATGAGTGCGTAATGCTTTACAACACGCATTTCGTACTATACTTTATCTACGCCTCAACAAAAATAACTATTTCTTTAAATATAAATTTTAAACACTGACAATTAAATAATAATTGACGTTTCTTAATACACATCCTAACACAATAATAATTCGAAAATTAACGGTTTAAAACTACATCGACTTTTGTATAAAAATCGCACGCCGTGCTACTTACAACTCTTGATACGTAATATACTATTATTACCATGAATAGGATAGGGAGGGTTATTAAGGGGTTGTTGTATTTCTTTTTTGTCATGGTAACAGGGAAATCTTTTGGGTATCAATCTATTTTGTAAAGAATTGGATTAATTAAAGTTTATTTGTGAAAATGTTCAGTCTTTCACGAGTCTGATGCCGTACCTACTGATTACTTAACTGTTCTTCATTTCGATCTGATCTATAGTAAATTAGTATTATTTTTTTGTTACGTCAATTTTTGAAAACGATTGTAGAATCAAAGTCGAAACGTCAAATTAAACAATATTTTTAATGTAAAAAAGCGGTTTTAATATCCAAAAAGAAGAACATTTAAAATAACAAACCTCTATGAACTGTAGAAATGAATTCCTGATTACTTGTTCTTTATATTAAGTTTCTAAGGTCTCTAATCCTCTATTATTACAGTTGTTTTCTGTCTTTCTTCTTATTTTCATAGTTACTAGGTAATAATCATTTATGAGCTGACTTCTCTTGCTACCCTGATATCTGTTCAATAATTTTTTGTTCAAATAGTGAAAGGAAAGTTAAAATAAATATTATATATACAGAGTGTCCCGTTGGTAAACGGAAATATTTTAAAGATAGGTAGAGATCACAAAAAGGCGATTCTAAATAACCCATATATACTGGGTCTCTTGGCGTCCATAACGGAGTTACAGGGTGTTTTATCAATTATGCATAATTATTCATTTGGCCAGACCTTTTGAATCACTTTTGAATATTTTTTCCATTTTTGGCATACAGCTTACACTTCTCACGAATAATATAGTGAATTATTGAGAGACATGAAAATCCAGGTTCGGCTTGAGGAAAAATTGAAACATATTAAAAATATCAAAACAACACAATTTTAATATTTCCATTTTAGATTTGAATTTTACTTTCAGTTTCAAAAAAAAAGAGACGTGCAAGACAGTGCATAAAACAAAATAGTGGACATTCTAAGCAATTTCGTTAATTATTAATAAATTTTTGTTCTATGCACTTTCTTGCACGTTTAATGATGTCCCTTACTGATTTTCTTATAATAAATGGATTGTTTCTCAATTCCTTGGCTTCCTCAATTCTTTGAAGCAGTTCTTCTCTATTATTTATTTCTTTAGAATGCACCTTGGATTTCAGGTATCCCTATACAGCATAATCCACTGTGCTAAAGTAAAATTATACGAGGCGATCGAAAAGTAATCAATTTAATATTTTGTTTAAACTACGGATCTGCAATATTACTTAAAATGGTGTTAAAACGGACAAATAATAAAAATATGAATAATATAGGACTGTCAGGGGAGTGGGTGGCTCAGTGGTAGAGCACTGGACTCATAATCCAAGGGTTGTGGGTTCGAATCCCACCGTCGGCAGAAATCATTTTCTGATTTTTAATTAATTAAAAATTTAGAAATTGATTTTCATATACCAGGTGCGATTCCCCACTCGACCATTCACTGTTGGGTTCTAATTAACAGTGCTGTTCCTAAAGTGGCGCTGGGAAACAGTAACAAAGCCTACACAGAACACGAGGCTAATGACCAGAGTAGTCGATGCCGTTGACACTGAAGTAAAAAAAAAAATATAGGACTGTCTAAATGTCAAAAATAAATCCATTTTGAATATTAAACGATAAACAAAATAATTTCTTTTTTTTTTTCTCTAAAATTTTACTTTCAGTTTAAAAAAAAAAGAGACGTTCAAGAAAGTGCATAAAACAAAATAGTGGACATTTTGAGCAATTTCGTTAATTATTAATAAATGTTTGTTAGTTACATAGTTACTATAAGCATTTATTGTCCCGCTTTACTTTATACTGGGCGTTTAAAAAATAAATACCTAATTGAATATTTTCCCCTAAGTACGGACCTGTAGGTACACCAGTACAGTGTAAAATTATTTTAAGCGAAATAAACAAGAAATAGGTAAATGACGCGAAGTGAATTTTTAAAATTGTTAAAGAAAAAATGATTTTCATAATGTTTTTTCTAAACCAAATGAAAATTTTATTTTCACGTTAAAAGTTTTCCAATTCGAATCGGTGGCGAGATAAAAACAACAATTTGTTTCAATTCAGTTTTTTCTCCTCTATTCAAATCTAAAATGGAAATATTAAAATTGTGATATATAGGGTGATGTTTTGATATTTTTAATATGTTTCAATTTTTCCTAAAGCCGAACCTGGATTTTTATGTCTATCAATATTTCAGTACATTATTCGTGAGAAGTGTAATCTGTATGTCAAAAATGGAAAAGATATACTAAGTGATTCAAAAGTTCTGGCCAAATGAATAATTATGCATAATTGATAAAACACCCTGTAACTCGATTATGGAAGCCAAGAGACCCATTACATATGGGTTATTTAGGATAGCCTTATGACCTCTACCTACCATTAAAATATTTCCGTTTACCAACGGGACACCCTGTATTATAACACAGATATACCTGCTTAGCTTGAACTGCCATTTTTATCGGTAATCGAGTTTCCAAAATATTCATATTAATCTAGATTATAACGTGTATTAAATATACATTTATATCCTATTACTAACTGTTTACAGTTAAGTAGAGAGTAGAAAGTTAAAGCGTAACTACATGATTGCCATTAAACATCAAAGTTGGCAAATACGACATGAAAGCAACGGACCAATTTGATCATAATAGCGAGTGTGTTATGTTTCGTCACACGGAACAAATTTGATGTGGAAACTTTGAGTTTTCTGTCACAAAATTTCACAACACATTTGTTTACTTCTTGTGTGACGATTTTTTAACGCTAAATTATTACTTTCTAATTTTCAAAGAGGTTGTCATGGCTTATTAAAACAAACAAACGATAACTATCCGCGACCGTGTCCAAACGGAGAGGCGAGAATTTTGAGTTTGAGTACGGAAATTATTTAATCATTCAAAACCTTTAAATTATTTGCGGTTATTGAAGGTTTGTGGTTCTGGGCAACGCTCAATTATTAATTGCGTGGAATTAAAAAAAACTGTGGCTAGACAGAGATATTTAAATTTTTTTATGAATAAACCAGGCTTACTCCAAGTAAAGATGAAGACTTCCAAACCTTCGATTTCTTCTCAGTATACTTTCCAGGAATGCCTTTTTCTTCACACCATTTCACAAACTTATTATAAGCAATTTCATATTGAATCTGGGATTTTCGTAAGTAATATCATAAAGGAATCTAATTTTCCGAAAAAAATCGAAAAAACACGTTGCTAAGTACTATTTTAACAAGAAGCATGAGTGCACCTGCTGCTTCTTTAGTCCATTTCAAAAGTTCTTTTTTTCCCACTGGAGTGTTTTTGTACCATCCACTTGATTGATCTTTATTCCGTGATGTTACTGTTACTGTTACTGTTAAGCATAATCTATCAGCTGTTATTCTAGATGAACGTTTAACCATTAGAATTTTAAAAAGACGCACTGGACAAAAGGTAGGGTTCTTCGTGTTGGGGACCAGCCATTTTCTATCGGCCGTTTTTTTCTCCACCCTGGGCCGTTTTATTGAAGAGAGGATTATATTCTACTCTTCCTAAAAAGTAGGATTTTTGAAAATCAGTTAGGTATTTTACCTGTTTTAATCCCAGAATTATCCACTTCCTCTTTAAAATAATGAACTCTGCAATTGACTGCTTCTCCACCTCTCCAGGCAAGTTCTACTGAAGCGATATGGTAAAATTTTCGCTGGAGTTCTGCCGGAGTGTCTTCGTCCCATAATAAAACCATTGCGTAGTATTTTTCCCATTTTAATGAAGCAGAGCTCGATTTCCTTTATTGGCGCACATCTGCAAATTGCTTCGTTTCGCATTACGAGCTTCCCTACTAGACTTGAAGATAATATCTTTAAATGGATCAAAAATTATTTTCTACTTCATAAAATACATCTCTTGCATTTTTTTGCAACAGTGTTCCACATTGCGTTCATAACTAGTTCTTTGTAATTTTCGCCGTTTTCTTTCTTCATATTCCACGTCCAATCTTTCAGGATTAGGTTTAGTTGCTCTAAACTTGTAGTTTCCAAAAGCTCGTATTTCTTTGCCTTGCAGAATTCCGTAAACTGTTTCCATATTGACGTATGGGTTTTAACGGTAGTGTACGGCAATAGCCAGATCAATATTAGTCATAGAATCACTTCCAAAGCGACTCATTTTCACCACATAAGCTGCCTAGCACTGTTTAAAAACAATATTACAAAATTTATTGACAATAAAATCAGATAAATTGTTTAGCGTCGTTTTTTGGTGTCCAGGAGACCATAATTACTTGTTATCAAAGGTATTGTAATTTTTGGTGAAAACAGCTGTCAAGTTTTGCCGCGGGTAAACTCGAAAAAACTGTTGACAGGAGCTGTCATACAGTTTTTTCATCTAGAAACCATTTGTTTTTCAAAATTGCACGTTTGTGATTGGTGGGAATTAAATAAAAATCTAAAGTAACTGGATTGTTCTTTTCCGCATTCACCGAACAAATTGTTCGGTATCTGAATTCGATCTGTGTGTGTATGTGTATGTGTGTTAATTCTTTGTCTTTGTGAATTTTAAAATTCTGACTTCTGATTTTGATAGAGCATCAAAAAGTAAGCTTAGGGTTTGATGTGCCCCTCTGTACCACTTCGGGAACTACTTCAAAAGGGGGTCCAAAATATGAAAATTTTGAAGTTTAAAATGACA
Source organism: Crepidodera aurea (assembly GCA_949320105.2). Lineage (NCBI taxonomy): Eukaryota > Metazoa > Arthropoda > Insecta > Coleoptera > Chrysomelidae > Crepidodera > Crepidodera aurea. Next base: position 18,447,259 of record OX439475.1, on the reverse strand, counting down.
TTGAATTTAAAGTAGACGCAAAGTGAATGACTATTTTGGTAAAAGTGAGTAGACTGTGGCTGTCGGCTAGCCACAGTCTACTCTGTTGATTAGAATGAGAACTGAGAACTGTCAATCTAAAATTTTATTAATAATGTCATTACAATTTGTTCGGTTTATGGCAATGCTAGAAGAGCATTCTCAACTTGTTTCTTTTTACTTCTTAAGGGCAAAAAGACCACAACGTTTAAAACTGTCCAAAACTTTCAACCTTTTCGAAAATGATGAATACAACAATGGTTGCCACCATCATGGTTACTATACATGTCATTGGCAAGTCCCCACTTCGAATATTTAATATAATGCCTACGATGCTATTCCAGTTTATTTCAATAGTTATTTAACTTATTTCTACCCTGGTTAATTCTTTTTAATACAGTATATTTGTGTTAAAAGTGCTTTTAACACTTATATCATAAATACCTATTGAAATATGTTGGCCTTTAACAAGGACTTCAACTTTTGTCTTACATGAACAAAAAAGCAAAACTATTTTATACATTTTATAATAAGCTTTGACTTTAACGAGAGACGAGCAAACAAATGAATATCATCATGTTGAGAGTAATGTCATTCGATTCAATCGGAGTTAATTTTGTTTCCAAACTCGCAGTTCATATTTATGAAGGTCAGACTTGTTGAAGATTACAAAAACTTTGTTACTAAGGGAGTTAGAGCAACCATATTTTTAGACGTACTGGCTTAAACGCCAAAACAAAGAAAAGTCCAAAGTTTCCTAAATTGGAAGCGAACAATATCTATATAAGTTATGCTTTAAATAAAAGTTAAATTTGCATGGGAATAAAGCCTAATCCTCGTTGTAACGAGAGAGAGAGAAAACTAAATAATTCAGAGTCATAATTCGGAAAGAATCAGGGAATATTAATTTTGGGAATTTATTTAAAAAAATTCTATATACCGCACTGTACGATGTATTTGTAAAAAATAGAAATTTGATGTTTCCTAATTGCGAGAGTTTTTAAATATGTACGCCACTGCGTTACCTTTTAATAGAAAGAGCCAAGTAATAAGAGAAGTTATAAAGTTTGTAAAGATCTTTAAGGCATGAAAGTAACTCACATTTCAAAAAAGAGAAAACATTTAATTTAAAATAAGTATTTACTTATTTATTTATCAGTACACTAGGGCATTTTAAAGCCCGTTGACTGTGAATAATTTTATACTTAAGATTCCCTCCACCATCCCTGAGATACACTCATTGCTACGGAGTTTCCTTCATGCTGGATAAAAAATGACGGCTAGGTATTATATTATTGCTGGTCGCCAATATGTCGACCAATCAGAAGAGAGTAGTGAATAGGAAATCAAGACTCCTGTAGTATTTTTTATATTTAAAATTATGACTTTCTAGTTACTAGTTTATTTATTACACTATATCCACTGACAGTTTTATTTTGGTCTACACTGTTTTTTAATACTCTTGAAAAATATATTTTGTACACAACTGTCGCAAAATTTGAAGACTACGTGATCGTTCTTTCTATCAACTAAAAATAGACATTACCGTAAGGAAATGGTATTATTTCGTAATAAATTTAGAACTATCTGAGAGAGCATCATCGTAAATTTAAGGCATTCCTACTAACACCGTCAAGATTGACCAGTGAGTGTCTCCCTCTTACTGCTTAATGGATTAGAAGAAGGATAAGCGGTCGTCCGTAGGACATAAATAAGATAGTGCAAGAAGGTCTTTGCCAAATTTCATGGAAAAAAGACATAAAACGATTTCCCCACTTCCTCACACTTTTTGCATGAGCGTTCGTAGAATCCATAAGAAAAGGTGGAGCTACTATAATTCTAGTTAGTTCTCCTCACGTCACTCATGACCGCAACACCAAGGGTTTTTACTAAATAATAGAGGAAAACGTTTTAAATCGTCACGATGTATTTTTTTTAAAGCTAAAATCACCTATAAAATTTCTTGTTTTCTTTCAATCCCCTGTGTGGCGATTTTTTCCGGATAATCAGAAGAGATAGATCTGTATAAATGGAAAATCAAATGAAATTAAAAGTAGCTATAATTTCTATAAAAAATGAAAAATTATGGGAACACGATTACTGCACAAAATTCGAAGATATGTGTTCCAAATGCGAATAAAAGAAAAAGAAGGATTATAGGGCGCAAAGAGCCAAAAATTGTCGGGAAAGATAGTCAATCGTAATCAAAAAAAGTCTTCTCAGTTACAATAAGAAGTATTTTTTTTTATTTCAAATAAAGTTCAAATAAAGTAACCCCGCATCAACTACTAGGAGTTATGAGCAAGGGAGACTCAAAACATACAAAAGATAAATTAAATTTGTGAATTAAGATTAAATATCTGGTCACCGAGCTTCGCTCTTAATATTCAAATCTACATTTTTAAGCAGCCCAATGAGTATATAATTTAAGTATATTTATAACATGACAAATTATTAATTAATTCGCGAAAATCACGGTGGGCGACATCTACTTGAACTACTGATAGGGAGATAAATAAAAAGTTGATTGGCGATTGGCTTGAAAATTAAAAAAGCTGTCAGTGTTAATTTTCAATTGGCTGCAGCTGTTGTTGACGTTTATCAACTGTTTGTCACAGAGGTTAGTTAAATGCATTAAAAGTTGCCTAGTTTCTGGGGATTTCACCCTTTTAGGGCAACATCTACTGACGCTTGATCTTCGCGAATTGTCACGGTGGACAGGCCCCGTTTCCGGGACGGGCAACAGCAGCGTCCTCCACAAAAACCTGTGACCAGACTCTCGACGTGTGGCAGATATTAATATCATATTTTTTCAAAAATTTTCAGTTTCAGTGTCCGCATAATAAAATAGTAGCCGTAAGGGGTAGTCTCACACTATCGGGGAAGGAAAGAACATTTACCCGATGTGCATAAAGCATTTCCACCCGCCAAAAAAAAAGGATTAGCTTTAGGTTAGGTTAGATCTTTGTAATAAATAAAGAAAAGTACGATACGTGTGACATTTTGACATTTGTTACATTCTGACAGGTGTCATATTTTGACATTTGTTCATTTTGAGATTTGTTCATTTTGACAGTTGTTACATTCTGACACGTATCACATTTTAACAGTTGTCACGTTTTTACAGGTGTCACATTTTGACAAGTGTCCATTTTAACAGTGTTACTCAACGTTCCTATAAATATTTACCTAAACCCATTATTTCTGAAATTGAATTGGCAACGTTGTATTTTCAACTTTGATTTTATGAGATGGCTGTCATTTGACAAGCAAATTATTTATGTCCGTCAAATGAATCTTTTCTTTTTTATATAAAGCGGCAAATTTAAAATTGAATTCTTTTAGATTAAAACGCCAGAAATTAAATAAAGTCAAACCTTTTTACTACTATACTATATAGAAGAAAGGAATGCAGTATTTAATTTGCAGAACGTAGTACAGGTTCAAGAGGTAGAAATTTTATTTTTACCTCATCCTTCAATGCTTATTTGTAGTTAAAAATTAAATTTTAATACATCTAATCGGCCTAATATAGTTTTTGTCTAGATTTAATCTTGTTTCCATGGTTTTTACTGTAATAAACCTGTTCTTTTGACAGATAAGTCAGACTTTATTCATTCATAGCCGTATCGTATGTATTTTAATTGATTCAGAATTTTGTATTAATATATATTTCAAAATGGCTTCATTCTAAAAATATTATCAGTCCTCCTAAATCCTTGAAGGCAGAATTATTAGTAATAGCAAGGCAACATAAAAACAAATTCAAAAAATATATTATAGATGAGATGGCCAGAGAAAAAGGAATTAAAATTCTCAGATTGCCTCCGAACCACTCAGAGTTAAATTCCATTGAACTGATCTGGTCACAATTATTATCTCAAAACAATAAAACATTTAAATTTCCTGATGTGCGAAATTTGTTTTTGAAGGCAGTTTCAGATGTAAATAGAGAACATTGGGGAAAATGCATTGGTCATGTTAAAAATGTAGAAAATTCATTTAGAAAAGTGGATATATCAATGGATAATTTAATAGAACCTATAATAATAAACCTCAGAAAAGACAATTATAGTGATACCAGTAGTTTTAGTGGAGACAGTGACTTTTAAAGATAGTTCTTGAACTAACTTTTTTTTTAATCTTCGAGTTTAGGTAAGTACTGAAGCGTTACTTTTAATGCCAAGAGATTAAAAAAAGTTTAATCCCAACATATAATCCTCCTTGTTATTTATTGGTTAAATTTAATTCGTTCAATGTTAAAGTGTCAGATGCATAAAGTTTATTTTTATTTTTTGTAAATAATATAACTTCCAAATTTAATCTACGAAGTGCGTATATATATTTTATATGCTGTGACCTTATTTATATTATAGAAACTTATTTTGCAAAGTACGCCTATGGAATGTGACGTTATATCCCCACTTTTACTGTACTCATCTCTCCTTTATATTATATATTACTATAGAAACAAGTTATTATATCTGCCGTTGCTAGGAAATAAAACTAAAAGCTTAACTTTTCTTGTAAATATCTCAGAAGATCGAATTTTCACAGACATGAGACCTACATTTTTTGCCGATTTAGATACCCTAAAAGTTTCATTGAATTCTGACGAATGGATTTCGAGATCCTCTGGACACACACACATACATACATACAAACCTTGCTCGTTTAATAGTATTTGATGTCTTTCAGGAACTTCACTAAACTGTCAAAGTTATAAGTCAATATGGATCCTAAATATCCGCTTATTTGATTCTTCTTTCATTCTCGTATTGAAGACATTCTATTAAAACATGCTGAACTGTAAGCTGGGTGGTTCAGGTTATACATACTGATGGATTTTCTTTCTTCAAGAGGTGTTGTTGTGTAAAGAACAAGTATATTTTATTATTCTATAAGCTGGGTGGTGCAGGTTGTACATTGATTAATTGATTATGACGATGTACCTGACTGAGGTTTATAAATGCCTACGTTACATCGTTATGTTCAGGTGAAAAGGTTTGTTACCTTTATCAGGCTAAGTAGCCTGTTCACCAGATTTTCTTTTGGAAAGTCCTCCTGTGGGTTTACCAGTCCCAGTGGTTATACCTCCTGTGTGAGTACCTGGCACTCTAGTATGATATGAGAGGCTGTTTCATCCTCTTCATTGCATAATATATATGGGTTCATCTTGAAAGGTGCCCATTTTGTGTAGGTCTTCCCTAAGGTGATAATGTCCGGTTATTACCGTGACATGCCTTATCTGATTTCTGGTTAGATTCAGAATATCACCTGTCAATACTTTACTCCCATCGTGACTGGTTTCTTTTAACATCCACCTAGTCAGCGAGAGTCGTATTGAGGATTTGGGAATGTCAAACGCCGGTTCAGGACCAATAAATACGGTCGCTGACGCTTTCCTTGCCAGGGCTTTCTCGTTGCCTTTTATCTCTTTATGACCTGGGACTCATCTAAGTGTTACCTTATTTTAGTTAGCCAGAACAATCAGGGTTTGTAGACAGTTCCAGACCAATTTTGATCTGATTTTGTAGGGTAGCTTGACTGGTAGAGTAAATGAGGATTGTTTTCCCTCTATACCCCCTATCAATATTCTCCCTCAGACAAAGCTCTATAGCATATACTTCTGCTTGAAATACTGATGCGTTATTGCCCAATGGTGCGTTGTACATACTTGTGGATTTTATTTCTTCAAAAGGTGTTGGTGGGTAAATAAGAAGTATATTTTATTATTCTATAAAGATAACAATATTAGTTGACTATAAAATAAAAACTTTTGTTAAAATCTAGATAGGTTACTGCACCATAAACTATGGACAACTCCGCCGGATATTACGATCTGATACAACAACGTGACGAGCGAAGGCCTGGCTCTGAAACGATATTGAGCGTTATATCTCTTTACAATAGTATCAATTCTAATAACAGTTTATGGCTCACGGAGTTATACTCCACGTGGCTGTATTGTCCCAATTATTCTGCAATGCATTATACTGCCCTATACAGGGTGTTTCCTAATTGATATTTCACAGGGAGATTCTTTGGACAATTTAAAGATAAAATTGACATATGAACGTATGAACTTTTTTTTAATTATCTCAATGACGCGTTCAAATATTTAACCTAATTTTGCTGAACATTAGAATGGCATAACTGCGCATTTTTTTCTTAAGCCAAATTTTTCGACTTACATCAGTGGCGTTCGTGTAACCAAATGATGACAAATTTTGAAAAGAAACGAGGTACGCCACTGGTTTTTTTCATAATAGATTTTTTTTTCTTGGTACTATCAATTTTTTTGTTCCAAAATTGCAGTAGGTACATATTCCTCGGTTAAATAATCCACTATGGCAGCAACGATTTCTCTGTAATCAGGGTATACGAAATTTATCGTAAAGATAGCACCGTATGTTCCTCAACTTCACGAAAACAACATCAAAGAGGAAAAGAACTCCATAAAATTCCACTATTCAAACCCCAAAGAGTCCCAACCGAATACTCTGATAAAGCGTATGATGCATACGTCCTTTTGCATATCAAAATCTAATAAATCTCTATCGAAATCGGTGGCACTTCCGTTTTAGCAAGTGGGTTAGTTGTGTGGAGAGTTACAAACAGCGATTACTCTCTTAATACACACAAATTTATTGCTTTGATGTGACATAACCTGGTTAAATCACCGTGTAGATAACATTGGTTGAGCCTCGGGGAAACTCGTGTTTAGCTTAAAGTACATCTAATCTGGTTCTCACACGTTGCGAGAATGAAGCTGTAAATTTTTATTTAATGCGTTTTTCTCCAAAATATTTAATATATGTTAAAAGATTAACATTGGAGTAGGGAAGTCCTATAATTGAATAAGAATAGAAATATAGCAAGACTGTCGTCAAACTAAATTTGTCTCTATTTTGTCAACTAACTTTCAGAGTAGATTTGTTGGACAGGCATCAACTCAGCACTTTATTTCACTCAGGTAAACTATTGGACCCCTCGTAGATATATGAATTCAGCACTTAATGACTTAATACTTTTTAGATTTGCTACCATCTATGATTAGAAGAGAGTATTGACAATTTTTAAAGCAAAAAATTCCCGATGTATTGGGGTTGCATACACAATTTGTATTGTGTGTTGCAAAGCTTTTATTTGACTGATTCTAAAGCTTTGCAACACACAATGCAAATTGTGTATGCAACCCCAATACACTGGAAATTTTTGCTTTGTAAATTGTCAATACTCTCTTCTAATCATAGATGGTAGCACATCTAAAAAACATCTCATAAACAAACATGTCACTTCTTTTTTTTTTGGACTCCTTTACATAATTTTTTTTTAATTCTTTTAAAATAAACTACCCATAATTTTGTTTCACTTTTTAAACCATAAGGGACGGTGCTCAGTTGAAGTCTACCCGATTTGTTTCAACAAATAATTAATAATAATAATAATAATATCGTCTTTATTGCTCTCAATTATTATAAACCAAGTAATAATTTATAATATACATATACAATAATAAACATAAGAGGAGCAAGTTCAAATTAACCGCTGGGCAAGCCCAACCGTTAACTTGTTCTACCAATTAATATCCAATGTCAAAGTCTTAAAGTGTAGACGAAATGCAGGGTCATAAAAATAACAAAAAAAACCAAAATTACGCTATTTTTCATTCCATTCACTTTCATCACAATTTTTAAGAGAAGGAACTGGTCTACGGAAAATCTAAAACCTTAGTCCCATACTCAAGCAGCATATTTAGTCGTCGTTACGTTGCGGAGACTTATGTTGTAATTTGGGCGCGAGTTTCATTTCATTTCGTCCGACTGCTGCTTTATTTTTTATAAAATGTGGAAGTGTTGGGAAATTGGAATTTTGTAGTAATTTTAAAACAAAGTAGGAAGTAAAATCTACCATGCAGTACTTTTCTTCTATCTATCTATTACTATAAAGTTCCATAATTTTAAAAGAATTTTTAAAGTAACAAAAACGTAGAAGTTACTTTCATCGCTAATATAAAGTAATAAAAACTTTAAAGGGATAAACAAGTAACAAAACAAAGACTAATGTTTACAATACACCAGTTGAAAGCAAGAATGACCTAAAATCAATTTTCTTTTAGTTTCCTGATGTTAGCAATACTTTTTCCAAACAATGCAGGCAGTAATTAAAATATACAAAACACTAATTATTTGAGTTACCACATACGAAGTTTTATTGTACTTGAGACTAGAATTATATATTACAATTCGAGTTAATTTACTACGTTATAGACTTTTTTTAACTTTTCAATTAGACCCCTTAAAATATATTTGTTTAGGTGCTTGTCTGACCTGACCTCACGGGAAGTTTTTCTTGAAAATTGATATTAAACACCATTCTTGAAATCAACAGTGAAAATAAGTAGATTAATAGCAAGCCCGTGCTGTTTTATAAACATAGCTCGAATTTCAGCACGAAAATGTTTCTGCTTCTATTGATAAATGTTTTATAAATTGATTATCCAGGGAATAAAGACATGGCACTTCGGAAAAAGTAGGGGAAAGCTGAATATTTGCAAGAGGCTTCCTTTTGTGATCCTAAACAACATCTCAAAAGTCCCCGCCTATACACTTACCGATAAAAGGTCAAGAAAAACGGTAGTATTGATACAACAACCCTAATATTAAAACAAAAAAGTTATAAACTCTACAAGTAATCCTTCTGGTGGCGAAAGAACATTAAAAAAAATTTAAAAAACCAACATAATGCAAAAATAAAATATATGAGTCGTAAAAACTACAACCAGCATCATTTTTATTTGCAGAATTAACTAACTCACTTAAATTAAGTAGATCCCCTTGTCATCTAAAACTCATGTTTCTTCTAGCGAAAAATACAACTCTCCTAAATAAACAATTCAGACAGAAAAGAAGCAACAAAAGTCTCTAATCTTTGAACCGTCATAATTCAGACATCAAAAAGGCGAAATAAGATAAAAAGTTAAGGCACTTAGTTCCCAGGACCGATTCTTAATGCTTCGTTTATCAAGTCCTATGAGTTTACAGAAAGTGATAAAGCGGAGATTTCTCTTTTAGTTTTCATCGATATGAAAACTTTAAGTGTTTATTCTTTGGATGAAGACGAAAGGTTTTGTGTTGTTCTTTAATCATCCAAAAAATAATAACTTTAGATGCTAAACATATTTAGTGCTTCCAGTAAAAATATTTAAAATAAATAAATGTACCTATACAGTGTGTTTACGTAAGTTGGCGGCATATAGGAAATGTTTCTATTATCAATTTTATGAAAAAAAGTTATACGAGGTTGGTTTGTCAAAAAATATGAATTTTCATCTACTGAAATTAATTTAAAGAATATAGTTCTTATATTCGAAAAGGGTGACATGTTCGTTCCTTATTGAAACACCCTGTACAACATAATAATTCAGACAATATAAATGCACGAAAATACCACATTTTTTCGGATTTTTAAAAACGAAAGGAACAAAACAAAATTCTAAAATATACCATCTTCTAATTTATATTTTTTTAACATTTTCTACATCATTTCGTATTAACTGCGCTATAAATTCTAGGATTATTCTCAGAAAAACAAGCATGATATCTTGTCACATTCGGCTTCTTATTTATACTGAGATCTGTTGGATTTGAAAAATAAAAAGAAATCCCCAATCCTTCTTGTCAGTTGTGCCTTCCATGCATCTCAATCTCTTTTCTGCCGTCTTCCCCTTTTCGTCGTGTTACCCGGCCAATGCGGAAAATTTTCTGAGCCAACTCAGGGAAAATCAACAGTTACATTGAAAGGGTGTTACCTGCCGTTGTTGATTAATTGGAAATGATGTAATAAATATTTGTTTGGGAGGATTTAGCTATGCGATAAAATGTATTACTGTTAATTTGTTGTAATTTCTAAATTATTTTGTTATAAATCGATATGTGCCGTTAATTTTCTTTTTGTATTTAATATTTATATAGAGGATGTTTCCTAAGTGATAGCCGATATTTCACGGGAATATTTTTGGGATATAGTTCTTTTTGATGAAATGTAGATGTTTTTGTCTACAAATCTAGTAGACTGAATGATTTTTGAAAAGAAATGTAACTGTCACTTATTAACAAAAAAAAACAAAATCATTAATACTACTAGATGTGTAGACAATAACGTCAACATTTCATAAAAAAACTATATGTATTAAAAATTGCCGACGTTTTGGCCTTATATTAGTCCTTCGTCAGAGCTTTTTTTAAAACTAGAAGTTTTTGTCATTCCTTAAAACTAGTAACTCCACACTATAGATTTTATTTGTTACGAAACATACAACAACATAACACTTTAAAACTTAAAATAAATAGCAATGATATTACGGTACTGAGGCCCTGAGGAATATAAGGAATATAAGGCCGAAACGTCTTTTTTTTAATACTCGGATGCTGTCCCATCGCCAGCTGCACCTCAGCCTCTTTGGCTTTTTGTGCCTTCCGGGTTAGTTTCACAGCATCCACTCCGTAACTCTTGACCCCTGTACAATTTTCTACAGGTTCTTCACCGGTTGGGCGCTGTATTCTTCGGGAGTTGGCCTGGGCTGCCCGTAAATTGCCTGTCTTTTGTGATCCCATGCCTCGCATTCTGACATTATATATTTGGCTGTTTCTATCCCACATTGGACTGTGTCCAGTGAGAAGGCCCTTTATTGTTCTTAGCTGATTTCTGCTCATCTTGAGCAGTTCTTCAGCTTTGTGTTTGGACGGTTCTTTAATAAATGTTTTGATCCAGTCCAGTATGCATCCTCGGATGTTAGATTTAGTAACACCAAGTGCGGGTTCTGGACCAATATATGGAGTTGATGAACCCCTTTTTGGCTAATTCATCAGCTTTTTCGTTGCCCTCGATGCCACAGTGTCCTGGAACCCACATCAAAGTTATTTTGTTGTGTTCTGAGAGGACACTGAGTTCTTCACGGCATTCCCATACCAGTCTTGAGGTCACTTTTGGGTTCACGAGAGCCTTCAGTGACGCTTGAATGTCTGTGCATATTTTGATCCGTGCATTGCGCACTTCCCTCACATTGTTTTCTCTCGCGCATTGCAAGATAGCATACATTTCCGCCTGGAATACGGAAGTGTTTATCCCCAGTGAGACACTTATTTGGGAGTTTCTCCCCTCACTGTATATTGCAGCACCAGTTCCTTCCCTGGTCTTGGATCCAGATCCTTTCTCCAGGTTTGCCCTTGATGCTGTGCTCTTTCTACTCCCTTCGATCTTGCATAATCACCTCGAAGTTAGTGTTAAAGTAGTAGGTACATTGGATTCATGTGGTCCGTTGGTTTCATTTCAAGAATGTTACCTCCCACTATTTCCTTTATCCTATTGTGATACGATTTATTGCTCGTGTTTTGTTGCCTTAGAAGTCCCATCCTTGCCTCCCTCATGATTTTTATGTCAATCAGGGGGAGGTTCAGAAGTGCCTCCATGGCTGAGGTTGGTGTTGTTTTCATAGCCCCCGTTATGCTAAGGCAGACAAGTCTTTGTAACTTGCTCAACTCAGCAGCGGCTATTTTTTGGTTTATCTTTGCCCCCATGTTTTCCGTGTACTCGTCTGACTGTCATTAACGTGGTTTTCTTCTTTACTTTTGCCAGCTGTTGGTTCCAGGTAAGTTTCGAGTCCAAAGCTCTCTAACTTCCTTCTTCGGGTAAAAGCTACAATGGTTGATTTGGAGGGGCTAATGTTCAAACCCTCTTTATGTACCCATGTTCAGGGCCATTTGTATTCTTGCCCTGAACGTGGTATTGAATTTTCCTTGGACCGTAATGACTAGGTCGTCGGCGTATCCAAGTGTTTTGTGTCCACTCCTCTCGAGTGTGTTAGCAGGTCCTCCACCACCAGGTTCCAGAGCAATGGGGACAGAACACCCCCTTGCGGACAGCCCCTGGTGACCTTGGCTGCCAATGTTTCTCCCACCAAAGAGGAGTAAATTATTCTTAAACGTCTTAATCTTAATTGAGTTTGATTTATCGTCCTAAACCTCACAAACGACTATCCACTTATAATGTTATTTTTTTAATTCGAAAACAATGCGTCAGACGAAAAAAAATACAAGGATCATTTTGTACCTAGAAATGACTACTTACTTGAATTAGTGAATCCTACATCGGAAAAGGTAGATAACTTTCAAATATCTACATATTTATGGAGCAATAATTTTGTCAAGCTTGAGCAACATTAAAAGTAATAAAAGGCCTAAGTATAAAAAAATATGTGATTTATGAATAGTCACATTCTAATTAAACTATAAGATGTATCGATGTAAATAACGATAAATAAATCTACCTTTAACGGGCATTACATTTTTAATCTGCAATAAACTCTTTCGTTCGACAATTCAATTTCAAGTTTTTATTTTATTTTACAAATAAACCTATGACCGTAACCAGTGAGGCCAAAATTAAATTTATTATATCCCCTAAATCGGCGGCAATAAGTGCCTTTAACAACTACAATGGCTCGTCGAAAACATAATGTCATCGACTCTTTTGAAGTACTTGAAGAATTATTTTTATGAAGATGGCGTGGTCAGCAACCGATTGATTTTCAACAGGGATAAAATGAGTTAAGGAAGTGGAAGTGTGGAAATTGCTTCAGACGTTTATATCTTTTTATAGGAAATTTGGCAAAGAATCACTAACGGCGTTATAACAAAGAATTTTCGGGAGTAATTTCGTTCGACACCAAAGTTTTATTATTAATTAAATATGCGTACGCATGGATGAGTAATTTTTGCACACTACACATATGCTGTCTCCTAAGATACTCTATAAATGCTGTCTTAGGCTTGCTTGAAGTCTGGCAAATAGCTTCGTATACTACGTAGGCTTTGTTACTGTTTCCCAGCGCCATTTTAGGAACAGCACTGTTAAGTAGAATCCAGCAATAAATGGTCGAAAGGAGAATTAAAGAAGCTAGCCCACCACTTTTAGCCCACCACAAATCCGACCGTGGGAGAATTTATTACAAATTTATTACAATTTATTACAATCTGAAAAAAATTTATTACACCTACCGTTTTCGAAATATGAGGTTGTGGGCCATGTTTCGGGTGAAGCTAGCCCACATCGTACAAAACTGGATAAATGCGATAGAAATGAACATGGAAATTTATTACAAATTTATTACAATTCATCACAATCTAAAAAAAATTTATTACACCTCCCTTTTTCGAAATATAAGGTTGTGGGCCAGGTTTCGGCTCAAGATACGGGTGAACGTTGGATTGAAATGAATATACTTATTTATTACAGTAGCCCACTCACTTCTATATTGAAAAATATTATTCCCTTTAACTCTGAAATGCCCACCAAGTACATATTTCGTGAGTGGGCTACTGTAATAAATTGTAAACAGAGTATTATAGGTGAACGTTGGATTGCAATGAATATATTTATTTATTACAGTAGCCCACTCACGAAGAAATATGTACTTGGATCTAGCGTTAACTCAAATGTAATTTTTTGATTTATAGTTTTGAAATTGAAGTAAAATTTATATATTATATGAGTATTGACTTTGACGGTTTTATAAGTTAGTCAAATTTATTTCTAATCTAAAAAAATGTTCACTGTCGCATAAAGTAAATAAATTTGTGTAGGCATTTTTGATATTCAAAAGTACAGTATCGAGAATTTTATCGGTAAATACACCCCACTAATGCGTTTAAAAGTTTTAACCGCAAAAACGTGATGCAATGAATATAAATCCCAAAATAAATTTTAGCACAAAAAAACAAAGTTTGTTTTTAATAGTGGACACATAAGCTTCCAATTGAATTATAGTACGTTCGAATTTACACAGCTAAGTGAAAAATACACAGTGCGTTAACTGATACTTTTCCAAATAACATTTTCATCGGAAGTTTGGTTCTAATTGGTTTAAAATCGAATTTGATTGCATGTTGTTTCACACTAAATATTTGAAAATTTATGTAAATTAAGCTTTTAAAGTATATCTACTACTGTGAAATAAAAATAAAAAGTTTTTATACACCATGTGAGTTTTCTAAAAAAACTCTTTAAGTTATTGAGTTACAGGGTGATTTGACTCTTTAAGTGATTGAGTTACAGGGTGATTTGTTTGTTTGGGCAGAAAATGTTTCGTATTTTAATTTTGAACTATTTAGTATATTAAATTTGGTACTTTACTTTACTCCTTGTAGAAACGCGATTAGGCAACTGACTTTACATTTTATAATAACATTTAAAACCAAGTATTGCCAAATGAAATGACACCAAAAAACAACTTTATTAAGCCTTTCACGGTTCAGCTGAGATGGGAAGGTGAAGTCGCAAATAACAAACAACAAGGTATATTGATGGATCAAAAATCGCAAATGGAACTGGAGCTGGAATATATGGTGCAACACCCAGATGCAACACAAACGCACCATTGGGGAATTACGCATCAATATTTCAAGCAGAAGCTTTGTCTGAGGCAGAATATTGACAGGGGGTAAAGAGGGAAACAATCCTCATTTACTCTGACAGCTAAGCTGCCGTACAAGCCTTAGCATGTAACAAAATCAGATCAAAATTGGTCTGCAACTATCTACTTGTTCTGGCTAACCAAAATAAGGTAGCACTTAAGAGGGGTCCCAGGGCATAAAGGTATAAAAGGCAACGAGGAAGCAGATGACCTGGCAACGCCATGTCCGAACCTTTCACTCCCCTTGCTGGAGTGCCCCAGGGCTCCGTTCTGGCCCCCCTCCTCTACCTCATCTACACCTGCGACCTCCCGCCCCCAAACCACCCATCGTGAACCCGTCTTCTATATACCGACGACACTGCTTTGATTTCAGTAGCCCAAAACTCTAACCAACTTAGCATCCGAACCCAAAACCTACTGAATCAGTTCACCAGCTGGAGTAATAGGTGGAGGGTCTCATTGAATCCTCAAAAAACACAATTCATCAACTTTAAACATCCGAATTCAAAAGGACCCACCCAGCTCCCCCAAGACGTCAATGTAAACCTCCAGGGAGTCAGGCTCGCTCAACAAAGGGAAGTAGACTATTTGGGTGTTCGATTCTCTCAAACACTTAAATGGTCTCCTGACCTTGACAACATGTTTTACAGAATGCGTAAACGAGCCGGCCTCCTTGGCACTTTATGTGGCCGGTTTGGTCGGTGCAACACCAAAACCCTGATCCATATTTACAACTCCTTCATCCGCCCCGTTGCCGAATACAGTCCTATACGGCGTACTACGGAAAAAATACGTCTCTCGCACTCTGAATGGCTCAAACACCCACGCCCAAAACACCCTACTCACCCCCTGGCGACCTCGCCCTCCCCCTCTTTAGGAAACCCAAAGCCAAACTCCCACAGCCCAACCTCAGACTTATGGCCGACGCCCAAGACCTCCCCCTCCCCCCCGAAACCAAGATATACTGGACTCCGCCCCCCTCACCACAAGGTAAACCTCCACAAACCCCAACCCCCTTAACATACAATACCATAATCTAACATAACATAAGAACCACTTGTACAGAATCGTGATTTAGGTTTTCGTGGTTTTCCTAAATCATATTTTCCCCCTTAGATTGGGCACCGTTTTCCCCAACCATAAGGGTGGAAATACTAAAACTGGCGATTCTTAGATAAAAAACTGGGAAACAGCTCCTGCCCACACAGGCCCCAACCAACCAACACACAACATAACACACCAGCGCTCACAGATACCCTTAGGAAATTAGCTAGCTAGGTTACTTATTATTGTAATCAGGGCACTCTACCCTGAAAAGGAGAAAAATTCCTATAGCAGAGAATTAGGAAAATGATATGTCCTAGAAAAATGTAACACACTACCAAAAGATAATAAATAATAATCTACAAAAAAAACAGACGCCCTGTGATTCACTGGACCTGAACCGGCGCGGCGTTTGGCATCCCCAAATCCTCAGTAGGACTCTCGCTGACTAGGTGGATGTTAATAGAACACTAGTAACGCTGGGATCTCGTGCTGGGCTAAAAAAACAGTAAACGATTGGTCAAAGCGCCATCAAAAACACTGAGAGATGATATTCTGAATCTAAGCAGAAATCAAATAAGGCATGTCACGGGACTAATTAATAACCGGACATTGTTACCTTAGGGAAGACCTGTAGATTATTCAATGAGGAGGAAACAGCCTCTCATATCATACTAGAATGCCAAGCACTTACACACTGGAGGTATAACCTACTAGGGCCAGTAAACTCACTGGACGACTTTCCGAAAGAAAATCTGGTGAAAAGGCTACTCAGCCTGATAAAGGTAACACACCTTTTCACCTGAACATAACAATGTAACTGACATGTCTTAAGGCTGCAGTATTGAGGCAAATATAAACCTCCGTCAGGTACATTGTTAGAATCAATCAATCAATCAATCAAGTATTGCCAATTATTATTATAAATAAAGATTTTGAGTAAAATATTTGATAAAAAAAATAGTATCGAAATATTTGGCACATTTTTGTTTTACTTATGGTTTAGGTAAAAAGAACTAATTTAATGCAACCAGGCTTTTTTGTAGGTTCAGACTTATTTTACTCAAGAGTTAATACAATTTTAATAGTCACTGTACTAGTTTTTTCTCTTATTTCATCTAGAATGGTTTTAAAGGTTTACCAGTTTTAGCCATTCAATGGTTCAATTTCAACCATGGTAATTAATAATATTTCCCGAAAACAAAATCATGTGAATTTAAAAAACCACACAAGCCTTATTTTGATATGATCTACAAAATTAAGTTGCGCAAAAATTCGCCACCTAAATCTTCCTTTTACAGTACGATTTTGAAACCAAAGGAGTAAAAATAAAATCATCGGGACAAACTGTATTAAACCAGAAACACTTTAATACATATAGTTGTATCGCTTTTGTGAAATAAAATCAGAAACAGCAAAACTATACTTGTGTTTTCATTTTCAATAATATTGGAAATGGAATCTCCTAGCTAGATGGTCTGTCTTATTTGGTATTGTATCACAAAATAGTGATATTACGGTTTAAGTTCTGTAAAACGTTTGAAGAGAAATTGGATTTTTTCCTAGACAATCCGATCTAACTGAAATGTTGAAACTGGAATCATCTCGGATTCTTTAAAGTATCGAGTTTTCACAGGAAACAAGTTCAGCCACATATTGATATAATAATTGGTTTTACTGTACAGGGTGTGTCACGAAGATGTCCCATTAGCCATATATAGAGAACTAAAGATATTTGAAATTTGAAAATTGAGTTACGGGGCTTTATCAGTATGATTTATTCAATGAAAATATTTTCAACTTCCGGTTGTTTTTTGTTGTTTTTTAAAAATGCATATCTTTTTATGGGTAAGAGTCTCACCATTAATACTTTATAAAAAGTAACTATACTATGTCGTGTAACAGCAAAAAAAATATTAAGGCCGAGAAGTTATTCTTTCTTTGAAAAGTTACCCTTCAAAAATTGAATTTTGCCAATTTCCGACCAATAATTTTGAGGTGTCAAAAATGTATGAATAAATACATATAATTAGGTAATTATGGTTTTATTTTGTAGGCTAGGACGATCCATTGCTGCACAATTTAAAAAATCGTACATGCCTGCAAACGCGAAAAATAGCGTGCAGCTTAAAACAAATATGGCCGCCATTTTCAAATGGTACACAGTAAAAATTTTGAAAGAATATTTTTGAACCCTCAAAACATAAGGGAATCTACCTACCAAATATTAATTTTTTCTGAGATGGTCAAGCAACTAATTATTTTTTTTTTGACCACTTGGTATGGATTGACCCAAAAAGTAAAATTAATTAAAGAATTCCTTCACGTTAAAATAAAAATTCTTACAACTACAGTTTACGATTATGAAATCTACTGTTCCTGCTCTATATGTGTAAATAAATTTACTATTTAAAAATCTACATACTTAACATATTTCAAATTTGTTTTATATTAATATACAAGTTGGTAAGTTTTAATTAGAATTCCCTGTATATCTCACTAGAAGTAAAATTTAATGACAAGTTGATTAAGTCTTAAAATCTTACGAGTTGCTTGATAAATGTACGATTTTCTAAAAATCCTTTAAAAACATTCATTGTTGGAAACGTTTATTTAGGCATCTTTTACTTTTCGGGTTCACTGAGCTGCATGTACATTCATAAATAAGGAAACTAAACCAAACTTTCACACGACTTTGTTAACAGTTATACCGATGTAGTTTACTTAAGCTCTGAATAGGGAAAAAGAAGTTTATTTAGCAACTTTGCGAAGAGGCAAGTCATAAAAAGATCGGAAAAAAGTTTTTGTCTCTTGCGGTTATTGTGAGGAACGTGGTTAAAAGTTTTTTTTTTATATTCCACTTAATTCCTGTACCCTAAATTTCATTGTGTGAATAAGAAAGGTATTCATTATTTTCTTCAAAACTCTTCAATATGCCTGAACAGTTTTTTTGTGCGGAGGTGGACGACAGTCGACAAAGCTTTTTGAGTAGTCGTTTAAAAAAAATTTAATGTTATCGAATTCTAATTTTATAATGCATTTCACGGCGTAGGAGGCATAAGTAAGTAGCAATTCAGGAGCACCGGGAATATCAAATTATTATTGAAATTCTTCGTTGTAGAGTTATTTTCAACTTTTAATAAACAAAAACTATTTGTCAAATAGAAGACAAAAGGTGAAAATTAATATGTTACTTCAGATGAAATATTGAATGAACACGGAATACCACAGGGAAGTGTGTTGGGACCACTACTTTGCTTGATTTATATCAGGGGTCGGCAACATTTTTCGGACGGTGGGACATTTTCTAAATAAAATTTTTTATGCAGTGCTGCGAGGTCTCATGATAAATCATGAGATCTCACGATTTCGTACATAATCTCACTATCTTACGATAATCTGTCGGAATCTCACGAATTTTGTGAATGTATATTTGGCTTTACTTTTAATGTTTTAAAATATTTAAAAATTTATACACTTACTTCGACTCAACCAGTTGTTTTAAGTGTCTGGTGGGTCTAATGCAGTCTTCAGCATCGTTTAGAGATACGATTGTCGAGCTGGTCTACTTTCTTACTGGTGAGGTACAATAATGCCGAAACCGGTCTAAGAATGACAGGCTCCTTTAGTAACAAAATCAAAGTTGTTGGGTTAAGTCCCAAAACGATTCGGGTTCCAACCGCGTCTGGACTTCTGTAATTCAATCCCTATTGGGGCACATAGCTCAAGGAGTAGTTGTTTTAAGTCCAGACGTTTCTGCAGTGTGTTACATTTTTGTCGAAATGGTCTTTAGTTAATACTTTTTAATACTCTGATTCTTCCTCACTTATACTGCTCAACTGTACTATATTTATTAAATTAGAATGAAAGGAACTGCTTTCAAAAACTTCAAAATCGGGCTATGCGAATAATTGTGTCCTGCCCTAGAGATACTCCTATTGTAAAGAGGCTTGGTAAGTTAAATTGGTTGCCTGTAATAGTAGTTTACGTAACAAGTCCCGAAAGTGGTCTTTTACTGGACGAGTGGGCAAATTGCAGGGAGAGCCGCAGGCGAGTCCTGCAAGCCTGCGAGTCCAGTAAAAGCACTTTTGGGACGTATCACGTACAATATTTTTTTTAAAACGTGCAGTGTACTATAAACATCATATTATTCAGTTTACATTTTTATAACAAGAACTCTTTATTAACTAATTTAATAATAAATCAAACGTTGCTTGGGTGGCCGCCTTAACAATTTCATCTGGTATAATTTCATCTTCCATTAATTCACAATCAAATGCATCATTTTGATTATCCATTTTATAATAAATGTCACGTTTTCAACTAAACGTCAAAATAAGTCAAGTTATTTTATAGTTTTAAATAATACAAAACTCGGTTACTATAGAAACCAATTGACCGCTATCTTAGACTAACTATATTATTATTTTTTTTATTAAAGATAGGCCAGAAAGTAAATAAAAATGAGTCCGGTAAAAGCTTTTACCGGACTATCACAATAATTTTCTGGCTCGGTCCGACAAAATGAGATTTTCTGACCTAAAAATAAACCGGAAAGTACTAATTTCTGGCCGGTTTAAAAAAAAAAGACTTTTTTCTCTATAATGCATTAATTTTGATACATAAAATTAAATCTGTACATGCTCCAAATTATCTTACCAATAAGTTATCTTTAGTTCATACAGTACCTAACTATAACTTAAAAAAGAGTTTACTTTGGTACTTTCAAAATATTATATTATATATGAAAATTAGCAATTCTTAAGTTTGGTTTTAAAATTTTACTAGTAGAATGAAATGTGCAGTCTCAAAAACTTTGTATTACGGGGATAAAAGAAATAAGCAAAATTGATAAAACAACCTGTAACTCTTGTTCGTGTAAGTGTCCTCTATCCACAGTTAGCGTATGTTCATTTACCTATGAAACACCCTGTATATTTTAATAATTTAATGCGATGCTTTGTATAATTGTGTTGAATTAATATACATTAATTTGTATAGACTAAATAAAGCATTTATATATGTACTTTTCTAAACTATTTAAATTAGAGACTGTTAATGAATTTAACATTAATTTAAATTTTCAGCGTCGTGTTCCCTGGAAATAAAGTGAGAAAAGGTAAAATAAATCTGCAGATTTTCTCACTGCATATAAAATAGGAGTAAATCCCCTGATTGTGATCCCTCGAATCGTTGCTATATTTTTGTAGTTTTGGTGTGCCTGCACCTCGTAAGAATAGACTGTAACTTTACCGATTGTTCACATTTTCTTTCTTGTTTATTTAGCGTTAAAAGTTAAAACGAATATTTCCCACACAATTGTAAAGTCGGCTTTTGAATGCAGATGCTAAAACAGGTGTTTTAACGTCGACATTTTCTATTCACTTTGTATTCTCTAGTTTATCTTGAACTTTGTAGCCGCCGTTTTTTTACTCTTTCTTTTCGTATTTACAACGCAGTCTGCAAATTGGAAACGAGATTGTTCTAAAGGAATTTATTGAATTGGATGTTACGCCTTGCTATTATCGGATTAAAGATTTCAATTTAAATAACATTTTTTCTATTTATACATGGTGGTACATTAGTTAATCAATTTTTTTGCGTGTTGGAACCAAAACTTCGTCGGGACAGTCCAACCCTTTGATTCTGTAGAACCACCAACAGAGTAACAGACTGTACTTTCTCCACTTTCTCCATTTTTAAATTTAAATTTCGGCTCAAAAACGTAGCTTATCTTTGTCCAAGCAAATTCAAAGTAAATAAATAACACGTCGCGTAGAACTGTCAGACTTGAAATTCATGGCTATCTAGCATGCGGACGTAATATTTACAGCTAGGTGTTACAGAATGAACATTCTAACATTAGAGTAAGAATGAAATAAGTATAAAATACATCAGAGACAAGTGTTTCAGAATTTTCTTTCAATTTCAAGAGCGAGAATGTTTCTTTTCTGTTATTATAAGTGGTTATAGAATAAAAATACATAAATACTCTCTCTCTCTCTCTAGAGTTAGAATATTTATGTTCTATTACTAAAATTGATATTGGAATTATAATATTAACGAATGGTCGTGGAGAAAGGAATATGAGGCATCGTTCATGAAACTAGCTGAAACATTTCAAAGCTACCGAGGCCGAGAGTTACTTCTGATTATTCTTTTTTTTGGAATGAAAGAATGTGATGTTTCGCATGGTAAAAAGTAATCACTACATGTTCAATATTTACCAGTAGAAATGTCTGTCTTGTTTTTGTTCTGCTGAAAAATACAAGAGATTAAAATCTTTGTACCGAAAACATGGGTTTTTTGTACTTATGTCACTTTTCTAATGAAGGTGAAATATATGCACCACAAAACGTAAACCAAGATTAACCGTGTGCAACAAACGAGCGATAGAAAATGTTTGAACCTGATTATTACTCTGACTGTATCGCAACAGACGATTTATAACAAATTTTGGTATATGAAACTACTCCGAAAATGGAAATATCAGTAACTAATAAATATTTTTAGGACGTAATGTGTAATGTCCTTTTTTTAATACTTGAAAACTACTATACCAACAACTTTTAAAAAGTCAAGTACACCATTCGTTTCGCTGATAAGATCAGCATCGTCAGAATACGATTATTCAGCATGAATCTGTTCCTTTAAGAAATAAACAACAACTGGACGACGAAGTGAAATTGCTTAATGATAATATCCAACAAGCAGCAAAAAAACTACACCTGCTATTAATAGAAGGATTGTAGGAAATAACTATCCTAGAGAAATAAGGGAACTAATATCTGAAAAAAGAAAGCTTAGAAAAAAATGGCACCAAACTAGAGCCCCATAAGATAAAACTATACTCAACAATTCTACCCAAAGACTCAAAAGAGAAATACAACAAATTAAAGAAGAATCGATTAGTTTTTACCTAAGAGAATTAACAGACGACAATATTACTGATTATTCAGTCTGGAAAGCTACTAAGAGATTGAAAAGACCCATAATGCGAATACCACCTGTCAGATTGGAAGATGGTAAATGGGCTAGAAATAATGAGCAAAAAGCAACAAGAGTTGCAATCATCTAGAAAAAATCTATCAACCTCATGAAGATCAAGATGAAGAACCCACTCTGGAAGAACATCCACAGATTGATCAAGAAATAGAATTTACCTCTCCCAAAGAAGTAATTACCGAAATAAAAGAAAATATCAATCCGAAAAAAGCTCCAGGTTTTGACTTAATTACTGGAGAAATTTTAAAACAATTACCCAAAAAAGCAATAATTAAACTAACTGACCTAATAAATGCTGAATTCAGATTGAAGTATGTACCCAGCCTTTGGAAAATTGCGGAAGTCATAATGATACCCAAGCCAGGGAAACCACCACATGAGGCATCGTCATACAGACCGATCTCATTACTGCCTGATATGTCGAAACTATTTGAGAAACTCCTACTCAGAAGACTAAAACCACTTATCGAAGAAAGAGAAATTATCCCTGATCACCAATTTGGATTTCGAAATAAGCACTCTACGATCGACCAAGTTCATAGAATAACCAACATTATAGATAAATCATTAGAAGAGAAAATATTTGTGCTACTATCTTTCTTGATGTAGCACAAGCGTTTGATAAGGTTTGGCATGAAGGCTTAATACATAAGCTCAAGCTTTTCTTTCCAAAACATTATACAGATATCCTCCATTCATATATATCGGAAAGATACTTTAGAATTATGCAAGAAGAAGCCTATTCCGATCTTAAAGAAATTAAGGCTGGAGTACCACAAGGAAGTGTCCTAAGACCTGTCCTATACTTACTGTACACATGTGATGTTCCAGAGTTAGAAAACAATACCATAGCCACCTTCGCCGACGACACTGCCATTCTAGCAGTAGGAAAGAGTAATGAAGAAGCAACCCATAAGCTGCAAACAGCTGTCCACCTTACCTATGACTGGACGAAGAGATGGAAAATTAAACTTAATGAAACTAAATCACTGCACATTAACTTTACAAACAAAAGGATAGATCATATTCCAGTCAGAATAAACAATAACCTGATTCCATATTCAAACACAGCAAAATACTTAGGTATTTCCAAATACTATCTAGTAGACAGGTGTCAAATTTTTAACAGTTCGTATAGTTGATAATGTCTTGACAGAATGAGCAATAGTTTTAAATTAATTTTTCTTCAACAAAATTAATTTTTCTTTCGAGGAAATGACGTTATGTTGAGATTTTTCCGCGGTAGCTCGAAAAATGGTACAATGACATGTCGTTTATATGAACAAAGATTCCTATTCATCGATTTCCACATCATTCTACGTTTACAAGTATTGAGAGAAGACTGAAAGCAACTGGAAACCTGTTAATTAAAACAAATAATGCAGAGAAGACACGAGTAACTTGAACTGTATTTTTGGAAAGCCCTCATTAGGCACTATCACGGTGCGTTGAGAGTATATAGAAAGCTGTAAAAGAAAAAATATTACAACCTTCCAGTAAAGATAAAATTTTGTAAACTGATATATACAAAAGCGTCGCGATAATTGTTTGTTGCTTTATTACTCTTTTTAAATCAAATTATTAATATCGGTTGTTATTTCTTTAGCAAACTACTAACAATAAAGCCAATTGTAAATCGAAACCCACTTACACAAGGTAACAGATTGAAACAATACCAAAATTTGACTGAACACTGCACATTTTGTTGATCCATATGGGTTTACATGACATTAGAAGCTAATGTGCTTTGAATTACCATTGTAATATCAATATATGATTAAATTAGTAATTATATGTTTGGCCTAAATGTCCTAATGTACAGAAGATTATCAAACATAACTAATCAAAATATTATTGAATAATTGAGAAATTTTTCGCAAAAACAAAATAATTTAATTTATCAGATTCGACATCCTAAGACCGGTTTCTGCCTTTCGGCTTCGTCAGTTAGGCTTTTCGAATCCAATAAATAAAATTCCAAACTTCTATGATTAGAAGAGAGTATTGACTATTTTATGCTTTAAAAACTGTCAATAAAGACACAATTTTTTTTGACAAGACATATAAGAATTAGTTTAATTCCAAAATTTGAGTATACCTTTATGGTAAGTGGCCTATTCCTTTTCTCACCATCTCATTTACTCCTTTTTTTGAGAGATGGCAACACAGTTCATTTCAATTTATATAGTTTCTTATTTAAAAATTTAATTTTATTGAAAAAAAATACCTACATCACAACAAACATTTCATGAGTAGTATCATTTTATTTTATTTCAAATAGAAGCTCACAAGAAGCGATAAAAACGGGAAAACAACTTAAAGAAACAATATTTCCGGATGAGATACGGATCCAAACTTTTCGAATAAGCCTCTTCCTTACCTCATTATCACAAACTATCCAAACTTATTGGATCCGAAAAAGCAACAAATTCAAATCGAGAGAAGCTTCTATTCACTATCAGCAGACGTATTTCTAATGTTAGCTACTTATCACACAGAAGTCATGAGCATAAAAGTCACTTTACGAGTTCTGGATCTCTGGAAATCGCGGAATTGATCACATTAGCAAATGCCGATAGCATCTGACGCATTCATTTTGAAGCCTGGTTCCGCTTAGTAAATGCCTTCTCGGATGAAACGTCGACACTGTTCAAAACGATGTCAAAATTATTCCTTTTTATGTGTTTAATCGCTTAGGGATAATTTTAATTGAGAACATTTTGCATATGGAATTTGAAATATTAAAAATATCGACTGTTAAAGGGGGAAACGATTCTATTCAAACACTAGTACGACAAAAACATCTGTGATAAAACAAGTAGAAATAATAAAAATATATAAAGAGTTAATAAAAAACTAAAAGATGCAAAGATTAGAAAATAAGAAGGATCTGGATATAAAATGGTTCCGAAACATGTTGCGG
Source organism: Crepidodera aurea (assembly GCA_949320105.2). Classification (NCBI taxonomy): domain Eukaryota; kingdom Metazoa; phylum Arthropoda; class Insecta; order Coleoptera; family Chrysomelidae; genus Crepidodera; species Crepidodera aurea. The sequence continues at coordinate 18,421,793 of OX439475.1, read as the reverse complement.
ATGGATAATCAAATAAAGGTGAAACAAACATTACGAGTATGTGTTTAATGTAAACGCAAGAAAAGAGAAATATTAACCAGAGACCAGAGATTTGCTAATCTTAGGTGGTTCGTAGATGAAGAAGGTCACCAAATCCAACACTGATTAAACGTTAAAGTTTACTAGCAATGTAACACCAAACAAAAGCCAGGAAGTGACGTCTAAACTGGTATGGGAATGCATCGAAGAACTGAAAGTCCTAGGAGACCAGAACAGATTAATGCTGGCCTGCGTACCTGGACATAAGGGTATCGATGGGAATGAAAAAGCTATTCAACTTGCAAAAAGGGGAGCAGGAGAAATACCCGATACAGAACAGATCCCCGGAGTACCGAAGTGTGCAGTCCGAGGGGGTATAAAAACCTGGGTCAAGGAAAGACACCTTCAACACTGGCAAAATGTGTCAAGATAAAAGCACGGAAAATCCTTCATAGGAAGACCATGCTCTAAAAGAACAGCTGAACTGCTCTTACTGAGCAGAAGTACTCTGAGAGTGATAACAGTACTCATGACTGGTCATGCACCAGTAAAAGAGTTCTTAAACAAAATTGGACTATACAATGGAGACCTTAGGTGCAGGCTATGCAATAAGGAACCAAAGAGAGTGAAATATGTATATGCGATTGCGAGGTATTGGATCGCAAGAGACAAACACTTTTTGGGCAACCAACAGTAGACCCAAAAAGTTTTAACAGACACCCAGTAAAAGAACTGTACAAACTAGTACAGGGTATAAAAATACTGGACTGGGTGGAGCAATAGATGGGCAATAAACGCAATAAGCCAATAGGCTTCAGCAATATCGGAGATATTGAATCAGACGGGCCCAAACGAAAAAAAAACACCAAACAATTTGAATACTAGGTCATCAACAACAAACAAAAAACAATTTTATAATGGTACGATATCAAATCAAGAAAAATAACTGGAGGTTGAACAATATGTGACCTATATATAGGTATCCATTGACGTAGTTCAACGACCACTGCCTACCCTCCTTAGGGCCCCTCCCCACATGGGCCAAGGTAGACCAATGCATTAGTCACAAATATTGGCGTAATGGCAGCACTGGTCTTGACTTTGGCTCTACATAGTGGGCCAGCCACTGGTCCAGCATCATGGCAAACCTTGGGCCAGCATTCAGTTGCTTTAACTCCATTTCCATGTTCCATGATGGATATTGATAAAATCGCTGCTGCAGCTTTGTGTTTAACTAGGGCATATAATTGTTACTTACATATTATTGACAAGAACAAATAGGACTCCTTGTACATTTCTTGTCAACATTATTATTTTGAATATTTGAATTGATACTTTACCCTTCTACTACAACATCGAAAGTTTTCTGAGCTTTCCAAAATCTACTTTAGGTTGGTAGTAAATACAGATAGATTCGTCATTAAAGAAAAACTAACCTTATCGACGACTACTTTAAAACTCAGTATTTAAGGTTTACATATGCAGAAATAAATGCCACCAACCCCCATAAGCCACCTGGGTATGTTCTGATAGTAGGAGAAATACTAAAACATCTTCCTAGGAAAGTAACTGCGATACTAACTATCATCTACAATAGCCTTTGTTACTTTCCACTCCAATGGAAAATTGCACAAATCATTATGATTAATAAACCTGGAAAAGATCCTACTGAAACCTCATCCTACCGACCGATAAACCTACTACAAAACTAGCAAAAAAATGGAGAATCAAAGTGAATGCTGCTAAATCGTCACACATTACATTCACCACTAGACACCACGTTTGTCCCCAAGTTACTAACTCACCTATACGACAGAAAGAAGTAGTAAAATATCTCGGACTACACTTGGATAAAAAGTTGACGTGGAAGACCCACATACTAACAAAACAGATTCAATTAAACCTAAAAATCAGGCAAATGTACTGGCTGTTGGTAAAAAAGTCTCAGCTGTCAGTAAAAAATAAAATTCTTATCTATAAAGCCATGTTAAGACCAATTTGGACATAAGGAGTTGAACTCTGGGGATGTAATAAGCTCTCAAACACAAAGATACTACAGATAGTCCAGTTCAAAATTATTCGTATGATAGGTAATGCACCATGGTTCATATCAAACCATACCCTACACAATGACTTGAAGATCCCAACGGTAACCGAAGTCATACAAATACACGCCGCCAGATACAAAGTACGCAAGATAGGACACAACAATGAACTCATCAATACACTAAACCAATGGTAAGAAGAAGACGGAAAAGAAGTTGGCCAGAAGACCTTACAAGATAATTCCTTGGAGCACCGTCAGTGGACGGTTCCCACCTCAAGATAAGTGTCATCACATTTACTTATTACTCTAGCATAAATTGTAAATAATCAAATATTAAATAAAAAAAATTAAAGGTTTACTTTATTAAATTATCTGAAATAAAAACAAATCTACCTGTAGGTGGCAGCAAACAAACCAGCAAGTATGAAAAATGTTCCATACGAACTCGTATATTTTATCTGGCTATACTTTTATTTGGAAATTTGTCATGCAGCATTTCTATTTGCAATTTTTAGGTCTTGTTCGAAGTGAACACGAGATTTTAATTTCCGTTTCCGATGTGAAGTATTGTTACAACAAAAGAATAAAGTTTGAACGTTTCAATACGGTTTTGTTTTGAAATACGTGAGTTATTCATGGCATTTTCATTTAAATAAGACTGAGTGCGGATTTAGATCGCTTATTTTTTGGTTAATTCTAATTTTCTTAAGAGCTTAAATTACTTTATTGACTTTTTTTTGTATTTTCTGTAACAACTGATGCATTTGGGCGACCACAGCGTTCGGCCTCATCGATATTTGTACGAAAGCATTTAAAATCAACGAACCACTACCCTACCGTTTGTCTCGACAGAGCAGAGTCCCAACAACATTTGTTTTTTTTTCCATTGTTTTGAAAATGGGGGAAAAGATGTTCTTTGACAATGATATGCTGCCCTTTTAACTCCTATAGGGGGTAGTTTTTGGTCGTTTTAGAGGTTGGTCTGGCACAAAGAGACATTATGATGTTCAACATCCTCGAAAACGGGTAAATTTTGGTTTAGGTTCTTCCGATACACCCACGCCACTAAACTGCTGTAACTTGTGAACTAAATATCAGATTGTCATGAAATTTTAACAAGTGTCATTTGAAGGATACTTCTTTCTAAAAATTTGTTAATAGTGACATCCTATTAACTTATTGAGTGACCAGATACATAAGCGGAGTGCTATACAAATATTACTTTTCTTTTCTAATATCATCTTCCAGTGGAAAGGTATCTGCTGGATTGCTAAACTCGGATTAGTAGACAAAGAAGAATGCAGATTCTGCGAGGAAGAGGAGGAAACCTCTATCCACATTCTCTCTGCAAATTCCAAGGGTACGATACCTAGGAGAATATCAAATAGAAGAGGAAGATCTACCTAACCTGAAGCCTACTGACATCCTGAACTTTTTGAAAGCAATAGGACTGGAAGAACTGCTCTAATCGTTGAGACATCCTCAACCATTGGGCAGCAGTGGGGGGCACAATAGATCTTATAGGTCGCAGTGTATCGACACCCCTATCACAGATAGATAGATAGAACTCCGAGCTTACTAAACTTCTAGATTTCGTCAACAACTCATTCGATATTAGAATTCTGTCGACCGATATGACCTTGATTGATAATAATTTCATTATTAATGTGCTAGACTGATTATTAAATATTTAAAGTATTAATAAATCTTTTTTTGCATAATCATTTTACCAGATTTTCAATAAAATCAAATGCTTTATCACTATAATTTTCCAAATGCTTTCTAAAAAATATCGCGTAATTAGTCTGAAAAGAGACAGTGAAATTCATTTTCATTTTAAATTCAATCTGGATTTGACACTTTATTAATTTGTGCACCTGTATAAGAAAAGAAGAAATTTATTCAAAGTAATGCATCTACGTTATAACGATCGCTATTCATCAGGTTTTCTTTTAATTTAGTTAATAAAGTAAAAAGTAATTCTTATCTTTTATTTCAAATTGTCAAAGAGAAATTTATGAGAATCTTTTTCATACAGAAAAGAATAATAGGTCTGCCTAAAGGTATAAACCATTTTTTAGGTAAAAAGAATAAAAAATAGTTTTTAATCAAACTGACTAGAGTAATGAAAAAGTTCAAAAAGTTTCAAATACCTTCTCATTCTCAATACATGTTGTCTCTTTAGTCGGAGTTCCTCTTATAATTTAACCTCGAAAAGCTAAGAAATATTTTATTAATAAATGAGAATTACTGTAATTGTGTTTTGATTAATCCTGTAAATAATTTATTAAATAATAACAACCGAGAATTCTCATATGGTTTAATCGTAAACAAAAAGCTATAAACGTTTTCAACTGTACAGAGTGTTTTTTATTATTGCATATAGTCACCGATTTACTGTATATTGCCTGAAGAATTTGTATATTTGAACCACTAGTAAAAAAATTTAGGAAACCATCGTTGTAAATTACATTAAGACAAGTTTAAATATATTTTTTATCGTTTACGATGTAAGACTAAGAATATATCAATTTAAGGCCTAACACAATATAAGATTAAATTAAAACATTAATTAAAACCTTAATTTTTTGATATAAGATTAAATTAAAACATTAATTAAAACCTTAATTTTTTGACGAACGCACTTAATTTCGGCTTGACTAAATTATTTTCTATCCTTTTTGCTCTGTGTTAAAATAATTAGTACCTAATAATACTAAAAATGCAGGGCGACATCATTATGCGTAATACCTTCACTTAAAAAGTAATGAAACTTATTCAACCCCATAAAAATCTTGAGTGAAGAGCTTTACAACTTTCCCTCGAAACCATTTGTCACCTCAAGTTATTAAAGTCGGGTTTGTGGCTTGATAACGGGGACCGTGTTCAAAACTTTACTATAGTAGAATACTTAATTCGGTATACTTTTAAAAAAGGTAACGACATTTTTCTACGTTAAGAAAATACGCCTCCTTGTAACATTTAGAAGAACTTTTACCTTAAATTCATCAAGCTGCTTGATAAATGTCCTGGTTTGGGGCGGCTTCTATTGGGAGTAGAGGAATAGAACTCAGCCCATAACAAAACGGACGTCTATTCTCTATTAGTAATTAAGTACAGCACTCGAACATTACATAAAACAATAATAAATAAAATAATCTAGTAATCAGATATGAAGGTTGATCTTAACCGCTTATATATACAACTAGTGTATAAACAATATGCAAACTAGGTAAGGCGTCAACCTTCCTATGTACACGTACATGTAATATTGGCAATACATAACCTTTACCTATTACTAACAATATATGAATTAATATACTGGGCGGTATGCCACAGTGTTAAGAGTTTATATGGATATACAAGAAAAATATATACAAGTAGTTCACCGTGCTTCAAACAAATTATATTCTAAAATTAACCCGAATTTGGTCTACACAACCGTCCAACTACTCTTTTTATGATTTTTTTTATATTAATATGAAAATATCAGTAATGCCTCAATCTAAATTTTGATAATATGGAAATGCGCTATTCATAAACAAGTGGATCCAGAAAAATATGACAAAAGTAAGTGCAGAATTACTGCTCATGAAGTCACGCCAAGTGGCGCCAACAAAAGAAAGTTATAAATGTAAGTGATGATATTCTTCTCGTTTATTTGTCAGAAAAAATCAAATCCATGAAAGCTTCAATTTTCCATAGTATTCCTTCAAGATGGCAAAAATCACAAATCAAGAAGTTTTACAATTACAAAGGATGTCCCTTTTGATCCATGCACTTTTTATCGTAAATATATTAATCTAAGACCTACACACATGAATATCAAAAGATTGTTTATTGTGTATCGTAATGGTAGATGCTTTGCTCAACATGCAGGGTGTCATACAATTAGTGGTAGAACAAAGCAGATTGCTGAATATCTGGACCTACAAAATCTAGAAGATTATACTGGAGACGGCTTAAGCCGATCTTTAGCATCTATGTTAGTCGAGGGTGGAGGAGATTTGCTTACTTTAAAAAGGCATGGAGGTTGGCGTTCCTCGACTGTGGCTGAAGGCTACATCGAAGAATCAGTAAGCAGAATGATTGAAGTTTCATAAATTGTTCAGCCATTCAAGAACAGTAAAAACAACATGAGAATGCAGTGGGGAAAAATCAAAAACTGAATATTTCTACTGATATAGTAGCACCTTCGTTTTTATCAACTACAGTTATCTAAAATGAAGTAGCTGCTAAAGGATTAGCTATTTTTACAATAATACAAATTGTACCATAAATATTTCAATTAATAAAAATTAAAAATACATGTTTTTGTTCGTTAATCTTTAAAAATAAATGTTTCTTAACAATATGTGGTTTTCAGGAAGATATAATGGAAAATATCGTTCATTACACGTCCAAAAATGCTTTTTCTCGACTCCTAATGAAATATACTATTTGTATTGCTAAATTATCCAATAAAACGTTTCATACAAATTATTGGAACATGTGGTTATACATTTTTTTTGGTTTGGTTCGGCGTGCCAACCCTCATATTCTGAAGATGCTAAATTTAGAGAACAGGGGGTGGAAAATCAATTCAGACTCAACTTCATTAAACATACTCACGAGAAAACACACATACTCACGAAGTGTAAATAACCAGGATTGAGATTCAGTAAACTATACTGGATAATAGGACGCAGATCACAAAACGTCAGTCAACAACAAATTGTTGGGCTACCAAGCTATTCTGAAACCAATATGGAGTTATGGAGTAGAAATCTGGGACGCAGCGACCAAATCTAACATCGAAATTCTAGAAAGGTTTCAGTCCAAAGTTTTTTCCAACGCTCCTTGGTATGTACCTAATAATGTAATTGCCCAAGACCTCCAAATGAGGAGTGTTAAAGAGGAAATATCCAATCGATCCCAGAAATATTCCCAAAGTTTTAGTCACCATCCTAATCATCTGGCAAGAAATCTAATGGAGGTACCCTTCCGATAATAGAATTAATGTATAGAGTCTCTAATAATCAATCCAATTTATGTAAAATGGTAGATAATGATACTCACTGGACTATTTCTTGTCGATGTAACAACCCATTTGCTTATTGTAATCTCTCTACAGATTGCAAAAAAAAATCCATTAAATGTCATTGCATATAAAAACTTTTTTTTCTTTAATCCAAAAAACAAACGAGTAGACCTCTGTTGACGATTTTGCATTGATTTCTTGATTTAAATTTTGTTCTTTTTGGGATAATTAAGATGAATCTAGTTTTCGCCTTAGGTTATAAAGTTAAAAGAATATTCTTCAAAACTGAAGCTGAAGTTGTTACAAAGAGTCGTTTTAAAAAGATGCTTTCTACCTCAGAGTTCAAAAGGATATTTATTGAACATTCTATACGACGAAAGTGCCTTTATAAACGCCAAGGTATTTTATTGATGTTTCAATATAACATTTTAATTATTCTGCAGCATTTTACTTTATTCAAATAGTCGGATAATTGCTTTTATTAGTACAGACGCTTTCGTGCAATTATCTGTGATTGTTTTTTACTGCCTGAAAGAAAATAAATTATGTTTACTGTTTTAATTTTTTCTTTTAATTTTAATGTTTCTCTAAAGCTTCTTAGGTTAACTGTGCCGAATAAACTGTATTAATCAACAAAAAACTGATATTACCATCTGACGTTACCCTTGATAAAAGTTGTATACGACATACCAGTACTTTTACACATTTATTGCTTCGCAATGCCATCTACCGGCCTACATTCTCGAGTAATCAGGCAATTTTCGGCCTATTATGAGTCACTTCGCCCTTTCTAATTTCGAATTTATCGGAGGTTTCTGGAGAAAATTTCGAGAATATGCAGATTCCGCGACTCTGGCGCAGATATAATTAATTTTGAGCATTAGGAGGGTTAATGCAACGCGAAGTTTAGAGCAAATGAAATTTTCGGACGATATACAAATTTGTACATGAAATTGCTTATTCATTATTATTTAATTCAATATTCAATTTAACTGTATGATATGCAACTATCCATAAGTACATAGATAAATAGATTACAATACTACGTACTAAAATATTCAGCTAATGAGTAGAAATAGTTTTTTCCTACGACTACATGCGAAAGTAGCTTATATTGCATAAATAATTACGTCAGAAAGTTGACAATATCTGTCACATTTAAAACAGTGATGATATGACCTTAAAACTGATACGATATGAATATTTCATATCAGTTTTGAATTTTGCATTTCTAGCTAGAAGGCAGGAACTGTCAAATCAATGACACAAAGTTTAAAAGCAAGTACTAACATATTAAGTTCATTTAATTGTTGTTTCTTATTAAATAATTTTTATCTTTGTAATTTGTTTTAACTATTAGTCGTAGGAAAAATATTGTACATAACGCGTTAGAAAGTGATTTTCACACTCGTTCCGTTTCCGCACTCTCCGCTACGCGGCTCGTGTTAAACGTTCACTCGTGTGAAATAAGTCACTTTCTACACTTGTTATGTAATATACTATATCAGCTAGTTTTTTAGCTCTTTTTTAAAAATATTTAATATATTAATGTTTTTAATATCATTTGGCAGGCAATTAAATATTCGTAACCCCATAGAACCAGGAAATTTATAGCTGATACACCGTACATGGATGCCTATAGTGGACACCAGCAATGCATCGCACAATTCGGTTTTGAGCAATAAATACATCTGCTGCTAAGATGGAATTACCCCCAAAAATATAATCCAGATCTCATATGAAAACCTACCTGTGCATAGTATAGATTTAACAGCTTTAATTCCTAGAAAACTAACAGCTTCCACATTATGATTTACTGAGCAATTATTCACAGATATAGTAAGTGAATCACATTACTTTTGTGTGAAGTGTGAAAAGTTGCTAACTGTGTTTTCGTTATATTCAAAAATAGCTTATGCTGATTTAACCACTGGCTTACGACCTCTAATATCTTTCGAATATTTACTGATGACGTGCTAGATATTATTAAGGATAAACTATCCGCGTACATAATAAAAAACACTTCACTTAGAGCAAATCGAAACTGTTCACATAAAGTAAAAAAATACAGGGACCTAATACCGAGCCTTGTGGAACGCCTGTCTCCATTTGTTTATGCTAGTCTCGTCTATAAAATGTATTTTAACAAATTGTTTCTTACACCTTACATATGAGGACATCCAGTCTAAAGATTTACCCCTTAATTCATTTCGGAAGCTCATAGTGGTTTGTATTTTAATTTCTCTCTCTTTCCACTGGATTAAAACCACTTAGTTGTTAAAAAAGTTTTTTTATTGACGTTTCGGCTTTCCAGATCGAAAGCCGTTATCAAAATGACATAAAATAAATAAATTTACTAGAAACAGAACACTTGCAAAAATATGACATCAACATAGTATACATAGAATAAGATTTTGAGATTGAAGATGTCAAAATCTGTTTCAATCATATTTTTGTGACGTTTCTGGGAACGAATTTTTGAAAGGATAGCGCATTTGCATATTATAAGAGAATTTATACTTCGTCATAAATGAAGTTTTCTTATTAATATTATCATAAGAAAAAACCAGATAAAAACTTATGATACTATCCCGATATAGAGGGTATCCTTTTTGCAATTAACTCTTTTTGTAAAATATATAAAATAAATTTTATATAGGAGAAACATCTAGACCTTTTCATATTAGACTTAATGAACACCAATCGTACATTAAAAATAAACAATTCGAAAAATCTAAAATATGTGAACATGCATGGGATTTTGGTCATAAAATACAATGGAATTCTTCAACTAGATTATTAAAAGAACCGAATAATTATAACCGCAAAGTTAAAGAAGCAGCATTGATATGCTTAAATAATAACGAATGTGTTTCTAATTGTTCGGTTGATATTTCAAAAATTTGGATACTTATTTTACAAAAAGAGTTAATTGCAAAAAGGATACCCTCTATATCGGGATAGTATCATAAGTTTTTATCTGGTTTTTTCTTATGATAATATTAATAAGAAAACTTCATTTATGACGAAGTATAAATTCTCTTATAATATGCAAATGCGCTATCCTTTCAAAAATTCGTTCCCAGAAACGTCACAAAAATATGATTGAAACAGATTTTGACATCTTCAATCTCAAAATCTTATTCTATGTATACTATGTTGATGTCATATTTTTGCAAGATTATCAAGTGTTCTGTTTCTAGTAAATTTATTTATTTTATGTCATTTTGATAACGGCTTTCGATCTGGAAAGCCGAAACGTCAATAAAAAAACTTTTTTAACAACTAAGTGGTTTTAATCCAGTGGAAAGAGAGAGAAATTTACCCCTTATTCCGATATCATGCAATTTTAAAATAACGCAGTCGAAGGCCCTGCTGAGATCGCAGAAGATCCCAACAGGACTCCTTGCCTCAATAAACTTTATAATTTCACTATAAAAAGAATGAGTCGCTGTATTTTTGAAATAGAAAAAGGGACTGTAACGAGTCTTTAGTTTTCAGGTAAATTTTTTTTTCCTGTCCTGACTAGAAAGAAAGTGAATGTCAGAAAATCCCAAAATTTAATTAATTTAAAGAACGTGACCAGAAAAATTTGCCCTAATATTAACCCCGTAACCCCTTTTAAAATTAGGTTCTAGATCTTCGTATACGTATATTGTTACGTTACTGAATGATTATATTTCGGTAATTAACATTTTGAGTAAAGTAGCTCAAAGCTACAACCTTTATAAGAACGCCTACAAAATCCTCGAAATCTCTAATAATTAAAACAGTCACGTACCCTTAATCTAGTTATCCCACTTCCACGTGACATACCTGAATAAACCTATTTACAGCAGAAAAGTCTATATTAATGAGAATGCTTCATTTGAGTATATTTTAAGCCGTAGTGCCACGTTTTCAATTATACCAAGCAAAATTAGAACCATTAATCTTAAGCTTGCTCTCAATAATATGAAGCAAACAATACTGCAAAGATTTTACGAACTTCTGCATCGAATTTCAAATGACTTGCTAAATATTCAACAATCGATGATTTGGGGTCGCACAATGTGGTATAGAAAATTTATTTTACTATTCATACCATATTCAATGTTGGTATTATTGACCACTCTGCATATACGTGCACTTTGTGTTCCTAAAATATATAGGGTGTAATTAAAATGTGTACAAATTTTTGAACTGCGACGTATTTTTTTATTAGACTATTAAATTTTTTCTTCTAGCGAATGAAAAAGTTAACAATTTAAGCCCTGGTTATTGCGGAAGTTACCAGCGTTTAAATAATATTTGTTTCCCCCCATATCTCCTCCCTTTTTTGTCCCACCATCCCCACCCTTCGGTCTATCAAAGTACTCGTTATTACACTTTCATTCACTCCTTCTCGAGAATTAATTAATTTTTTTCATTTTTGCAATTTCGAATCGCGATATTTCGCGAGCTAATTGAGCGAGTGTTTTGTCAAGCTCTTCAATTTTGGTAAGTATATTTTTGTGAGATCAAACTCGGCTGCGATATGTTGGAAAAACCGTTTTCATGTACTTTAGATAGAGGATTTCCCCCTCCCCTACCGACGTCGCGAAAAACATGGAATGTAATATGGAATCTTACGTTTTTCGAGTAATTAAAGTATACATTTTAATAAATAGCTCAAAATCGTACATGATTTAAAAAAAAAATTTCGGATTCGAGATTTTTCGTTTCTTATTTACATTTTTTGAGAACATGATCCTGGCCCAATGTCATATTCAAGATTTCTACATCAGTGTATCAAGCCCTTCTGAAAATCTGAGAGAGATTATCACATTCATTCAGATAAAGACTATACCGAAATTATCAAATGGAACACCAGTACACTGATTCCTCCTCCACTGTTAAGAACATTGACTAATGAAGAGATCAAACAGTATGTGAGCAATGGCTTCAAGCCTGTTATGAGTGTAGACGGTTTTCCATGCCTACACAGGCAGATGAATAATGCGTTAAGCTAGTGACCGTGATGTTTCCTTTCTAATCTTTATCTATCGATAAACATCGAAATTTGGGTTTGTGTGAAAAAGTTGGATCGCTGAGCGTGACAGTAATGTGGTTCTAATATAGCGGCCGTCTCCAGAACTGTGTCAACACACTTTACTTGCAGCTTCGGTCACTAGCTTAACGCATCTTTCATCTGCCTGTGCAGGCATGGGAAAGCATCTACACTCATAACATTGCTCACAAACTGTTTGATCTATTAATTAGTCAATGTTCTTAATAGTGGAGGAGGAGTCAGTATACTGGTGTTCTATTTGATAATTTCGGTATAGTCTTTATCTTTAAAGTTTATGTTTGTTGGTTTAAAGATTCTGATAGAGTCACTTTCAGATATTGCTTGCTTTGCCTTCATGATACGCCTAAAGCCCAGCTTTCGGATATGGTTTCTTTAATCAGTTACCATACCCAAAAGTACATTTTCGGGATTGTTGTAAAAAGGGATCAACAATTTGAAGCAGCTCTTCTGGTAAGTACCTTGTAGATTCAATTGTTTTGTAAACATGTCTAGGCCCATCTGTGAATTTGTGGTTTATTTTTATGGCAAATCACATAGGCATAACATTTGAGAATGAATGTGACAATCTATCTCAGATTTTCAGAAGGGCTTGACACACTGATGTAGAGATCTTGAATGTGATATTGGGCTAGGATCAAGTACTACAAAGTATTCTGAACATTATGCTGACTTGATAACTTCTAATATCTCAAGCAAGTACCAATTAGTCCTTGCTAAGAATACGTTTGTCAGCTTTTGGAATCTGACAATCAATATGATTAAAATCAAGAACTGGTAGTCTTTCACAATTAGGTAGGGCCTTTCCAATCGGCCCGGAATATCCTATTGGACCTGTTGTATTTCTATCTAAGTGTTGGAAAATGTGGCGGAATGGAAGTTCGTTTGTTCGTTTATAGAGGTCTTCCCACAAGTATCTCTAAGTCGTATGATTAAAATGTACTAAACAGTCAAACTTTGAAATTTTGCAAAAACTACTAATTTTACTCATTTTGTACTATGTTGCGCGATCGGAAGATATGAAACAAATGTATAATAAGTGCATATATATTGATTCATACTTTTAGTAGTTAATTCATGGTATAGGAAAGCAATTAAAACCATCTGGCGTGCTTAAAAAAATTATGAAAAATTAAGGTTTTTCACAATTTTTTGCTAACTTCGATGGCATTGCGCGACCGGAAGACAAATTATTAAAAAAATAATAATTAGCGCTTTTTTAACGTCTGTACCAATGGCAACTTTTGTGCACTATAGCGATCTGAAATAAAAAAAACCTTTTTTCGAACCACCCTATTGAATATTTCATGCTGGGATAGTAATATTTTTAAAAAATGGTGAATGCACGTACGAGCCTTAACACGTCGACGGCCGACAGAGAGCAGGATATAGTAAAAATAAAAGTTACGTAAATAGGTACGAAGAACTTTAGTGTAAGGAACTATTTCTATGAATCCTCTTTTGAAATAGTTATTTATAATAATAATAATACGTCAAATCTAAACTCCTTTTGAATTTACAATTTTGTCTATGGCTTTTAACTCGGCAAGCTTTTGTGGAGAATTGGTTAGTGGAGTTTTCGTAGAACAGAATAATTCTGAAATGAATGAATGAAACTGTCTAAATTGACGAATGCTTTTATGGAAAGGGATTGAAATATGTTGTGAAAATTGGAGAAAATGTACAAAATATTAAAATCGATGAGAAAACGGTTTTTTTTCGGCAAAAATACATAGGAAATTGTTAATTTTAAAGTCCAATAATCTGAATTTCGAAATTTTTAAAGATTTTTTCATTTTTTTTACTATAAAAATAGAATCAAATTAAAAAATTACAAGCGGTAATTTCCAAAAAAATATTGCTTATAAAAAAGTGTGGGAAAATGCTAAAATATGTGAAAGTGTTTGAAAAAGTCCTAAAATTGATGACAAAATCGTTTTTCTCCACGGCCACTACTGAATGTAGTTATTCTGAAACCACTTATAATAACAGAAAAGAAACATTCTCGCTCTTGTGGTTCCTCACGCTCGTGTCGAATTCTCATTCCAACCTTGTTACAGAATATACTATTCCGATTTAAATACATTAAAATTTATACAAATCAGATAACTGATAAACCTATATAAGGGATTTCCACATCTTCGTCTGGAACAAAAACTATTCAATTTCATCAGTCTGTTTTCGAGCCGTTTTTTCCGCCAGATCTGATCCACTACTCTAATCTTGGAGAATATTAAAAGCAAAAAAAGTAGTTGACACATTATTACTAGATCAAATGAAACATTGTAAAGGTAGATATTTTCACTTTAAAAGCTTCTTAACGTCCATATATTTATATCTCACTTACAATTGCTCATTTTTCTGTATGATTGCTTTAAAATAAGACTACTGCTACTAATTTCATAACCAAATTATTTTTGGGCACTTCCCCGTTCCGCTTAGATTTCTTATTTTGCGTTTTTGGAAAGACAAATTCATTACCTCATATTTCCTTTAAAAAATTTTGTTGCTGATTGATCAATTTTAACATTATTTGTAATGTTTTTATTTACAAAATCGTTTAATATTTTAAAATCTTTGTTCAACTTTGACAATGCCTTGACCTTTTTTTATGTTCTGTATTGTAATTTTATTAATGGCGTATCCCAGACCACCAAAATCTTCAAACCTTGATTTAGCTTTACAATCATTAATATTATTTTTATTAGAAGGGTTTGATTTGTTTGTAGTTTTACCCGTTTTAGCGGAGTTTTTCGCTCGTCTTTCTGGATGTTTTTTCTTTATTACTTTTTTTTTCGTTTGCTCGTTGGATTCGTATTGCTCTCTGTATTCGTTTTCTAATATTGTTACCATATCAGATATTTTCAGTATACGGTCGTACATTTTCTTTTGGTCAACACCTTTTCCGTCACACCGACTTAGCGTGTCAAGTTGGGATTTAAGTTTTTGAATGTCGGAAGAGAGTTCTAAAGTTTTTTTATGGTGATCTTGCTCACTAGAATATTTTATTAGTTCTTGTTGTATTTCCGGCTTTGTCATTATTTGAGATTTTAACCTTCCTTCAAAACGCCTGTTAATACCAGGACGATTTGTTTTTATTTCTTCTTTTGTTCCGTTATCTATTTCTTGGTCAGTTTCATTTTTTATTTCTGTGACGTCACAATGAATATCCACAAGCGACGAAGAAGCTTTTAATTCAATTTTAAAAGTCTCAGATGCGGTTTTATTTATAATTTTTTGAAGATCAGAATAAATTTCCAACATGGGATCACTATCACTATCAGGAAGTGTATCTAAAGTATCCATAGCGGCTGAGTTAATAGTGGATTCAGATTCACTAAATTTAAAAGATGTATCGTCATCGGATATATCTGAAATATGAAGGATATTTGAATTATTATCTGCCTTAAATGTTTTATTATTATTTATTAGATCTAAGTCAATTTCTGACGAATTTGGTTTCTCAATAGGATAGCGATGGATTAAATTTAATAAAAAATCTTCCTGCTCTAAATCATCAAATTCCATAACTTTTGCCTCAGTTGGAATTTCTTGCTGAACATAATTGTTGTTTTCCAAGTCTAATATTTTCTGCTCTAAATTTTGAATTTCAATAACTGTTGCTCCAACTGCCTCATCGGTATTTTGTTTTTGCATGTCAGTGTTATTTACCAAGTTTAATAAAAGACCTGAATCAATGATATCATAAATTGCTGCTTCTAACAAACACACACTTTCTAAAGCTTTAGATGTAAGCAATTCATCGTCCACGCCGTCTGATTTAGTGATAGTTGCTATTGCTGGTATATGATTAGGTTCGGCGTATATATTTTCTTGGACTAAACAAACTTTAGGAATTTCTTCTTCTGGAATATGTTCTTGCTTGCATGGTTTTTTCATAGCAACTTTATCGTTTGATATATTCTGCTTTGATTCATAATCCATATCTGTATGAAATGTATTGTCAACTGTGCGTATTTCATCTATTATATTTTCTGGTTGTGATGATTTACTGGAAGCAATTTTTTGAACAGACGTATATCTGCTGTCTAATGTATGTGCCAAAGCTGTAGATGCGTTTAAAAAGTTATAAGCAGCAGCAATCATGTTCCACCACGCATTTTGGTTAAAGTCTCGGGAAAACCTCCCGTTGAGAGGGATATTTTGGACAGACATCACTAAAATTTTGATGATTATATAAAAATGACTTTTCAGTTATTTTTGTATGACAGTTTCATTGACGTAGATATGCTAGTGTTGCAGCACAATATTGAATGTTAATAGCGAGTACTCCAAGAAAATATAATTTATTATTAAAACTTTTAAACTTTAAGGGATGAAAAGGCAACTAATTTTGTAATAGTTTTAATTATCACACCATAAATGAACTAACAACGTAATCATTACGATATTATATGTGTTTAACCCAACTTCAGTAATTGTCAATTAAATAAAATTATAAAATAATCTATTGCCAACCTTAGAAACAATATAGTAAATTAGACCTAAAAATAGTAGTGAAGCTACAAAAATTCGCATAGAGCTAAAAATTGGTAGAAATGTTCGGAGCACCATTATATGTGAAATCTGAAAAGTTCCCATCGATCCCGTACCTGGAAAAAAATGTATTCAAGGTCAAAGGTCACAAAAATTGGGTTTTCGCGTTTTTCAGCAAAATGGTCAGTTTTATCAAAAAATTATTTCAGACAAAAATTTTAGATCATAAAATTATCTATAAAAAATATCTCAATACTTTTTTCCTAAGAACCACCGTTTGTTGTATTTTTCATAACATGCATAAGTACGAGGAGGAGTAAATTCGATTTAGTTCACTGTGCTGAAGTTTTTAAAAAGAGTAACTCAACTCCACAAGAAGTTATGACCAACGGAATTCGCTTTCTTCTTTCTATGTACGGAGCTCCTAAAAAATCTACCTGTTTAGATAAGCTTCGATGTATTGTTAAAAATACCATAATAAAAAACTAGTGTAATTAGCTTGTCTTCCTCCAACCTTTGCTTTTGCTCATCAACATCTATTTCGGGTATATTATCAAGTTCAAACCTGGCTTGGTTATCAACTAGACACAAAAGACTAGGGTTGGAAGTTGATCGACGATACATTGGAACCAGTCCAGATTTTACTCCCACCTGCACCGGAGAAACTCCTCAACACAATTTTTTGCAACTGTAAAAAGGGATGTAGTGCTAAATGCGGTTGCAAAAAAGTTGGATTGTTTTGTTATCTAACTAGATGTCAAGAGCCCGGCTGCTCCAATGTCGAATCACCAACAGCACAGGATAGGCCTACCGATATCCTGAACTTTTTGAAAGCAATAGGACTGGAGGAACTGCTCTAATCGTTGAGACATCCTTAACGAATGGGCAGCAGAAGGGGCCACAATAGATCTTATAGGTCGCAGTGTATCGACACCGCCATCAACAGATAGATAGATCGAACAGCACAGGATTCGAATGATATCAACGAGGAGACATGTGATGAAGAAGAAGAAGAAGGAGGAAGTAGAAGTATTAGACGATTATGAATCTAATAATTTTCCCTAGTGTTTTAAAAGTTACACCGCTTTCATCATTTTTAATACTACTTTTTTTTTATTATTCAACATTTTTCAATTAAGCAGGATCACAATAGACGGTGGAATAGGCCTACCGGGGAAACCACATTAAAAACCAGTTGGAAATGCTCTTATAGCATTGCCATAGACCGAACAAATCGTAATGACAGTATTAATAAAATTTTAGAATGACAGTCCTTATTCTAATCAACACAGCCACAGTCTACTCACTTTTATCAAAATCATCATTCACTATGTGTCTACCTTAAGCTTACTTTTTGATGCTCTATCAAAATTTGAAGTCAGAATTTTAAAATTCATGAACAGAAAGAATCAACATACACACAGATCGAATTCAGATACCGAACAATTTGTTCGATGAAAACGCTAAGTACGTACTCTACATCACAGGTGGCGTGGAAACGTGTGCATATTATGAAAAATACAACTTTTTCACATATAATGGTGTTCCGAACATTCCTACCAATTTTTAGCTCTATGTGAATTTTTGTACCTTTGCATGTCTAAATTGACCGGATTAATAGGATAACATAAGTAACAGATATAAATGTAAGGGGAATAGGATTAACTTGGGCAGCATTTGGGAACGTAAGGCACATATTAAAGTAAGATTTGCCAGTGTGTTTGAAGAGAAAGGTTTTCAACCAATGTTTACGCTGAGTTACGTAGAAGAACCACAGTGAGTGACGCAGTAGAAAGAATAGCAATTCTGAAGTGGAATTGGGCGGGACACATTGCGAGAATGCGGGACAACAGATGAACTAAGAGGATCATAGAGTGGAGGCTTAGACAGGACGTATACAGAAGCAGGGGACAACCACCAACTAGATGGTCCGATGATATTAAACGTATCCACACAAATTGGATACAGGAAGCACAAAATAGGAGAATGTGGAAGCAATCAAAGGAGGCTTATGTCCAGCAGTGGACGAATATGGGCTGATTGATGATAAATGTTAAAGATATGAACAACTAGTTCCGAATATAATTTATACAAATGTATTCACCCATTTTAAAAAATTTCAACGGTAATTGGTTAAGTTCAAGTTAACTTAAAATGCTCTTTCTAAGGAAATTGTTTACGATTGAAAAAAAAATAGGCAATTCGCCTCGGCTGTGAACTCTGAGCTCAGCTATAATAAAGAGATTTCTTAGCCTATTAGATAATATACTATTTATTCTGTCTCTAATTCGAAGTCTGAGAAAAATGTAAATTTACTAAAAATTCGCTATAATAAAGTAGTTTCTTATCTTTAATTTTCGCCCCGCAGTGAGTTACGAAGCGTAGCCCGGGCTATCGAATTAGAGTTTTTTTTTATTATCTGAGATCTACTGTATAATCTTTAATCATTTAAAACCAGGAATGATTGCATAAAGTTTTTAGTAGGGCTGATACATGGCAGAATAAATTCAGTTTGAATGTTGAAATATGAGGAAAATCAATAAATATTGAAGGATATTAATAATTTAATGAATACATATCCAAACCTTTTTTTAAGAAATCTAGTACAGGGTATTTTATTGCTAAATGTTACCTTCCATAACTGAGATTTTTTTGTTTTTTCGAATTGTCTATTATTTTCTAGAGCTTTAAGCTTGAAACCACCCTGAAATTTTGTAGTTTTGGTGGGTGCGTACTAATTTTATTATTTTTTAGAAATGTCAGAGATTAAAGATTTAAAAAAAAAATAAGTTGCTTCAATATTCAGTAAGGTAATCAAATTCTGGTCCTCCAAAAACCATACCCTGTGTATTGTTTTTTTAAATTCGTTTAGAAGTTTACAGTGTATACGTCTCCAAACTAGCGAAGTTATTCTTAAGAAGGTAATTTGAACCAAAAGAAACCGAAGACAATAAAATGAATAATCAAATATTTTGGGGGTAGATGAGGACCATCTAAAAGCCGAAAATGTAAAATTATTTTTTGCACATTTTCTACCTAAATCTAAAATTTTAATAAACTACAGTAGATAATAAATAAGGTGCTATGACGACGGTGGAATTTTTTGAACCATAAAAATTCCAAAAAATGACAAAGGGCGTTACAAAACTGCCTAAGGATGTAAAATAAAATCACACTTGTTACCAAGAACAAGGACATTAAAAATGTCCTACATTGCACCAGCGTCTGGACTTCAACAACTACTCCTTGGGCTACATGCTTCTTACTGATGGGGAACAATAATACCGAAACCGGTCTAAGAATGGCAAGCTCCTTTAATAACAAAATCGAAGTTTTAGAAGGTCGTATGGAGCCGCTGATAAGAAAAGACCGTTAGATAAGAGAAAACCATACGACCTCCCTCATGGGCCTAAACCATAGCACCCTCCTTATTTATTATCAACTAACTACAAAATCTAATGCATTCTGACTCGAAATAAACTCAAGATTTTATTGGGACAAGTGCGTAGAACTGGAAATGAGTAGATTTAAATTATTTGTATATCTCTCTCCTGTCATATTTCAACTCGTAAGCGCTTAGTACATTCCTACATTTGGCAATAGTCCACAATATGACACATGTTCAACCGGTTTTACTCATGATTGAAATTAGGAAACTATATTACTGTTAAATGAAAAAAACATCACTAATTGACAAATATTTGTTGATTTTATTAAAATGATTTACAATGTGCTAAAAAATAAACTGGGAAGCTTTGGAAAACAAGCAGTTCTAGATTATTTCAAGGTATAGTGAGTAAAAAGTAACATCTCGATTAGGATACAGGATACAGGAATACAGGATGCAGGAATGCCTCGAAGTATTCCTCTTTAAACTCGAAGAATAAGAAACCAAAATACTCGAAGAATTCGGATCTTTCGAGAACACACGAATCCGCAATCGAAAAAGAATTCGAACAGCTTGTATCAAGAGATCAAAGGCGATAGAAAAAGTCAAAGGTCAAAGAAGAATATACATTGTGGTGCCGTGCAAATATAAATAAATGAGCTACTCTTTTTGATCTGGGATCTGATGGGAATAATAACAAAGTTCATCAGTGGTAGTAAACTAAAAGAATAGATGAATAAAATGAACATCTCTAAGACTGCATTATAGATATTCATTTCGTTCAACATTGTAGAATAAATAATGAGATGATTGCAAGGCATTGGCCAGCAAGAGTCATACATTTAAGGCACACACTCGGTCAAGAAGAAGTAGAGGGCATAAAGTTGACAAAGTGGATGCGATAAAAATACGTGTAAAGCACAATCAGACAATAGGCTGCACCATTTACGGCGACGAAGTCAAACAAAAGTAACAATAGAAAATTACATATTACAGAATGAAAACAAAAAGGTAAATAGATCAATTAGTATGTTAGTTTGTCGCAATAAAAATAATTAATTATCAGAAGTCTAGCAACCACAAACCATCGAAAAACCTTTTTTTCAGTGATTTTTATAGTGACATAGATACAAAATAATAGTGCATTTGACACAAAATAATTTTTTTGTCTACCTCTAAAACTACTCAACATAATGGGGCTTTGATCGAAAGGGGACCACCACCAATTACAATTCTAATTCTAGTGCAACCTTATCCATTGAATCTTTTATCTGCTCTCCACATTTTGCCACTGCCGCCTAAAATATTGATTTTTCTTGTGGTTCTATGAATACAAATTTAAAAATTATGTAACTTCTTGGAACTGCCGCGCCGCGGTATTTTAAAATATTTTCGTCGTCCCGTCAATTTCGCTTAGAAGGAACAAAAAAAGTTTGAAAGGAATGTATAATTCAGAAATAAAGAGGTATCTAGAATCGTACAATTTCCAAGATCTTTTGAATCATTTTAAAAACGGGAGTTGGACAGGTGCAGGGCAATCAATGTTTCGACTTATCTGAACATGCTGTTTTTTAAATCTGCAAAAATAAGTTTGAAAAGCGATTTAGGACTCTTCCATTTTTATATTTTTTCTAAGATATAGTCTTGTCTTGATTTAAAAATTATTTTTTCTACAAGCGTGCGGAAAATTCAATTTTCAACAGAGATTTTGGTACAGAAAATTAGTTTTTTCTGAAATCGCACAAGAATGCATACTTTCACGGAGCAACTTCAGACCCCAAAATATGCTATAGTCTAAAGAAGAAAGGAGTTCTTTAAAATAAGGGGTATAACGTCATATTCCATAGGTGTACTTTGCAAAATAAGTTTCTATAATATAAATAAGGTCTCTTCATACAAAATGGTATATACGCACTTCGTAGATTAAATTTTGAATGAAAAAAATTATATTATTCACAAAAATAAAAATAAACCTTATGCTTCTGACAAAATTGTTGCACTTTGACATTGAACCAATTAAATTTAATAATAAATATAACACGGAGGAGTATCATTGTCTTTTCTGAAGTTTATTATGATAAGGTCTATTAAGTTCTCCATTGGTATATCCACTTTCAGAATGAATTTTCCACTGTCTTCAAAAACATATCTCGCTCATCAGATAATTAAAATGTTGCATTGTTTCGAAAAACATAATCTTTTAATTGTGGTAAGGAGGCAATCTGAGAATTTCAATTCCTTTTCCTGGATGAGGATGAGGTAAAAATAAAATGTATAACTCTTAAACCTGTACTACCTCTACAAATTAAATTACTGCACTCCTTTCTTCTCTAAAGTATAATTTATACTCTGAATAAAAGAGGAGTACATTAAAAGTGAGGACATAACCTCATATTCCATAGGCGTATTTTGTAAAATAAAAATAAAAATAAACCAATAAATAACACGGAGGATTATACATATGTTGTTAATGGGATTAAACTTCACTATAACTACTGGTATCATTATCATTGTCTTTTCTGAGGTTTATTATTATAGTCTATTAAGTTTCGCTATATCCACTTTCCAAAATGAATTTTCCGCTTTTCTCAAATGTTCTCCATTTACATCTGAAATTGCCTTCAAAAACAAATTTCGCACGTCAGATAATTTAAATGTTATATATAAATAAAGTCTGACTTATCTATCAAAAGAACAGGTTTATTACAGTAGAAACCATGGAAATAAGATTAAATTAAACGAAATATTGTATTAGGCCGATCAAATGTATTAAAATTTTCATTTTAACTACAAATAAGCATTTAAGGATTAGGTAAAAATAAAATTTCTATCTCTTAAACCTGTACGACTTCTACAAATTAAATTACTGCACTCCTTTCTTCTCTAAACTATAGCATTATAGTCCGTTGCTAAGCAACGAAATTTATTTTTTGTTTTCATGCTGTACATGAAATAACAAAAGTATTTGTTAACGCCTGACTTTTGTAGGCAATATGCGTCAATTTGTAGTTCAGGAAATTTAACTTAAATGGAACTGCATGAAAATGGCGGTGCTACCACAGATTAGAGACTTACAGATATGAAGCTCCGCCCATTTCCTTTGATGTTTTGATTGCCACTTTCTGTGACTTTGAACCTTTAAATTGGAGTGCACCCAATAATTTAATTAATTTATTATGTAATGTTTTTGTTTGGTTTATAGCTTAATTTTACACTTTTGATTCGGCAACACTGCTGCTGACGGCCTTCAAAGTGTGTTTTAAATTGGCGTGCAACTCTATCTGTCTAATTTCGTTTGTCTTGTCTCACCTTCCTATCTGTATGTCTTTAATCTATGGTGCTACACTGCTGGGCTTTTACGAAAACTGACAATTCTATAGTTTAGAGAACAAAGAAGTGCAGTAATTTAATTTGTAGAAGTAGTACAAGTTTAAGAGGTAGACATTTTATTTTTTCCTCATCCTTCAATGCTTATTTGTAGTTAAAATAAAAATTTTAATACATTTGGTCGGTCTAAGAAAAGATTTCGTTTGATTTAATCATGTTTCCATGGTTTTTACTGTAATAAACCTTCTCTTTTGACAGATATATGACTTTACTTATTCATAGCCGTATCGTATGTATTTTGTAATAATATATATTTCAAAATGGCTTTATTCTAAAAATATTATCAGTCCTCCTAAATCCTTGAAGGCAGAATTACTTACACGTATTAGCAAAGCAACATAAAAACAAATTTAAAAAATATATTATAGATTAGATGGCCCGAGAAAAAGGAATTGAAATTCTCAGATTGCCTCCTTACCATGCAGAGTTAAATCCCAACTGATCTGGTCACAATTAAAAGGGTATGTTTCTCAAACGATATAACATTTAAATTATCTGATGTACGAAATTTGTTTTTGAAGGCAGTTTCAGATGTAAATGGAGAACATTTGAGAAAAGCGGAAAATTCATTTTGGAAAGTGGTTATAGCGAAACTTAATAGACTCTATAATAATAAACTTTAGAAAAGACAATGATAATGATACCAGTAGTGAAGTAGTGAAGTTTAATCCCATTAACAACATATAATCCTCCGTGTTATTTATTGGTTTATCTTTATTTTCATTTTGCAAAATACGCCTATGGAATGTGACGTTATATCCCCACTTTTAAAGCACTCCTCTTTTATTCAGAGTATAGTATTTGTATAATTAAAAAGAATAAATTAATCTTTATGAACTCTAAGGACAACCCAATTGGTAAGTAGCACTCGCTGCGGTTAGTCTGTGGACAGATGACCACTGACATGCGGATTGTGTTGTATTTTAGTTCTGCTGGTAAAAAACAATTTTTGAATTTGATATTACTGGGAGAGGTAGTGCAATCTCCTTAAATGTCTTTACTAAATTGAGATATTTTCATATTAACCCTGTAACGTTTAAATTCGGTATTAAGACCTTACTACATTAATTAGTTTTCTATACCTTATAGATGTGAGCCACTGTCGGGATCGGATTATATTATTTAGGAACCATATATCACATAAGATAGCCTCAAGTTTTTTTTTGACTCACTTTATATTCATTTGAACGAGTTATTTAGTTTCATACAAAGTATATCTATCAAAATAGTTTGTTGTTTATGTCTAATTTCTTGATGTCATGTTTCCATCTGTCGTTCCGGACATTTCTTCTGTTAAATTTGAGGTACTGTACGGCTGTGTTAGCCAGTCACCTGTTATATGATTGGTCAAGTCGCAGTCGTATTTAGTGACCCGTGGCGATTAATAGGTGAATCTCATTCTGGACTTGCGTGGTGGAATTCGTTCTAGAATGATTTCGAAGGAAATTTCGGACCGGCTGGGTCTTTTTTTTCTTGTTGGGTGATAAGTGTAACGTGGTTTAGACAAAATTTTGAGGAATCGCCCGGTGTTTTATGAAGATTATTTCGTACCATTGATTGGGATAGACGAGCGATTCCCGTATTGTTAGACTTGCAGGGTGCCTATTTGATTTGGTGTGTTTAACCTGGTCTGAATCTCTTGAAGAGGAATTGATATTTTGTACCGAACCAAGCCACGTTCTTAACGACGCCATTTTTGTCAGGGATAGTACCTCCCCGGGAGACGATTTGATTCTCCGAGGATTCACCTTCCACGGAAGCATCTGTCAGGAAAGTTCCTGATTTGCCGAGAATTCCCCTTCACTGTATAAAAGGGGTTCTCGTGTTGGGCGGAATGTTAACCACCTTCTCGTGTTGGACAGTTTGTTGACCACCTTCTCGTGTTGGGCAGAGTGTTAACCAGATTTTCGTATTGAGCTGACCTGACCTGACCTGACGAGTTAGTAGCTGCAAGTTGCCGCTATTTAATTTAGAAACAACTGCAAGTTTTTCATTTTTTTTTATATTTGTTCATATACATTATCGGTAATTAGTGATTTTTAAAGGTCTCTAAATTAATATTTTCATATATTTTCTCTAATTTTTTTGAATTTTGTAAGCGACTTATAGGGGCGAGTGGTATTTTTTTTACGCCCAATCCCAACGACCTTGAGAGCTCTCGCGGACGGTGTAACACCCCTATTGTTCGCCATTTAATTAATTAATTAATTAATTTAATCATTTTTTTTTAACTAGCGCAATTTTAGTGGGATCCCTTGGATCCCTTTTTCTTTTTATTTTTTTTGACCTGTGCAATTTTGCTAAGTGAAAACATTAAATAGTTATTTAGTAATTAGTTACTTTTCTTTCATTTACTAATAATCACAAATAGTCTTGGCCTGAGTTAAGGTAAGCAAATTTTTGTTGCGACGTAGTTTATTTTTTTTTAGTGGGCTCAATTTAGATCCATTCTGGAGGTTGAGTGACTAAATTGACTGTATTTTGGATGATGGTAAAACAATCTCCTGGCGCCCATTTTTATTTTTAATTAACAACATATATCAATCCACACCACACTTCACTGTGGTTAGCCGGCATCCAAAGCGGATTACATAATCCCACGAAGGAATATCTTTAACCCATAAAAAATAAAAATCATAGATAGTCGGTTTGTAATTTGTGCCATATAGTAGTAAACTAACAAAAAGAAACTAGTTAAAACTGTAGATATATTTCAAAATCATTCCTGAGATTAAATCTCCTTCTCGAAAGATATTTTGATAAAATACAAATCGTTACTGTAATTTACTTTTTTCACCGTACACTTTAATCTAATCTTTATGTTGTGTTATTCTTCTATATTGTTTTTCTCCATGAACAGGGCAAAACTTACAAATTCGTTCTGTGTTAATTGTGTCTTGTTTATCCTTTATGAGCTCTTCTAGAATTGCTTCCTCTTTGCTATCAAAATACTGATTAATGGAATCTTCTAGTTTGTACTCTCTCTCAAGAGCCATTTTGTCCAGTGGGCTATAATCACCAATTTTTTCATGTTCGAAGGAATACATGTCCCTATTTTTTGGTTGTTCATCCTCTTGGAAACTATTATTTTCATCCCAATCAATTGTATAGCCATCATCAATATGAGGCTTATTACTTAGCCTTCTCAAGAAAAATGGAAAGTCTGTTAAAACATATTCAATCCTTCTTTTAGAGACCGTTTGTTGTATAGCTTGAGCAAATCCTATGAAAGCACACAAAAAATTGTAGAAAGTTTCTATCATATTCCAGCATTCATCGGAGCTGAGCGAAGGAAATCTCCCATTTTGCGATGACATTACAGGAATTTTGAAGAAACGAATACCTAGTAAAAGGTCAGCTTTGCGAATCACATCGTTGTATGACAACCAAATTTTAGTTATATGACATATTCCAAAGCCTAGTTTTCATAAAAAAATACGTTATTTAATATTGAAGATTTCGGCCAACCAACTGTTTTGCATTTATTGTTATTTTGTAAGAATGTATTTACTACTAGTTATAGACCAACTCTTTTTACTTCTATTTTATAGTTAATAATGTTTTTATAGTGATTGGGACACATCGTACAATAAGAACTATTTTCCAACTAGCAATATTTCAAAAATATAAACGATACTAGAATTCCGAATCAAATATATCAAATAGTCCGTTTCTCCCCAGTCATTTCGTATATATTATACTCATACACACGTTTTTTAAATTCATAGCGAAGCCTCCAATGTAAATCACATTTGGGGTTTTTTAGAATGTTGTGGAATTAAAAAAGGATAACATTGTTTACCATACGCCACACTGCGTTTGCTTAGCGGCAAGAAAAACTGTCACAAAAATGATTTATAGCTTTGCATTTCCACGTCTTGGTTGCTATTTTCTATAAAATCCCCCATAAAAGAATAACATAAAATACTACAAAAGAGTGGACCAAATCAAAATATTAGCGGGACAAAACCTTAATATCTTGGGTACTACTGACCAAAGATGACAGTTGAAAAAATTGGCAAACTCGAGTAGCGTCCCGTTTTACCTGTTTTAATCCGGGTCCAAATTTTGCGTAATATGTCAGTTGGGCAAAAATAATAAAAAATAATAAAAACTTGGGCTACTAATGGTTTAATGCTCAAAGGAAACGTTTATGCTTTCCTTGCGAGATGGATTTTGTAATTAGGCCCCTTTTTGTAGAAAGGCACCAACCTATTTACAAATCAAATTGATTGGATCCTTTCTGAAAAAAGCAGCCAAATATAAAAGATATTTAAACCTTTGACGCTACAATGGCAGTTAGCACTTGTATTTTTTTATAAATTAATATGATTCTGGAAAAGGCTGTTTTGTTAGATACAAAATACTGTGAAGAAGTGAAGAAGAAAATGCATTTCTGCAATCAGGTCCTAATAGCAGTTTTACGAAAACACAAAACTAGTTCTCTCAAAAATTACAAAGAAAGGATAAGAAAGACAAAACGTCTAGTTAATTAAAAAACTTTTATGTGTAAAATTGAGTTGCGGGGTTAAATTAAAAAAGAGTGTTTTTACAAATTTCTACAATAATGAAGACAAGAATTGTTTTACTCTTTTTTCAACTTACTCTCTAAAACTGGATGTATTTTTAAAAAGTAAAATACATTCTTAAATCAACAGAAATTATAAACTGCATTTTTTAAAGTTTAAATTTTTTGTAGAAGAATGGAATTATTGTTCTTGTGAAAAGCTCCAAAGAAAAAATATACAAAGTATTTCATTCAAGTAATTTTAATGAGGCTTAGTAATGACATTAATGGCCCGTATGAAACTCTATGACCAGTAGAATACATTTCCAAAATTTTACAGCTCCATTATTAAAGGGGGCCTGAGAAATTAAGTCATGTTTGTGGATTCCCGGAAAAGGTAGCGTTACATGATGTTATACTCTGAATTTATGTTTGTAGGTAAAAAACCAAAGAAAGTTTATAAAATATTACTAAAAATGTTCTTATTAATTTAATAGGTATCATAGTTAAAAAATAATGTCCATTGTACCCTATTAATGTGTGCAATTATAAGTATTATAATCAAAGGATTAA
Source organism: Crepidodera aurea (assembly GCA_949320105.2). Classification (NCBI taxonomy): domain Eukaryota; kingdom Metazoa; phylum Arthropoda; class Insecta; order Coleoptera; family Chrysomelidae; genus Crepidodera; species Crepidodera aurea. The sequence continues at coordinate 18,393,309 of OX439475.1, read as the reverse complement.
AAAAATTAAAAACTGAGTACGTTTCTAGTCGAAATTTTTGAAACACAAAAGCTAAACCTTCAATGTAAAATTATAAATGTATTTACTAATCTCTTTCTCGGAACCTTTTTGTAGAAAATACAACATGGATTAAGAACCAACCAGACACTGACCTATCAGCTGACGGCCGTGACATTTAGATAAAAATGTGACCTCATTTATTTCTAATGTTATTCCGAAATACTGTGAGTTAAGTTTTTTCGGAAAATTTAAACAAATAATTACACAAATAGTCGAGAAATAAAAAAATTCCTATGACAGACTTACGTCGAACTGGTGACTGGTGTAAGCACGTGCTAAGAGAATTTAACACAGAAATGACAACATCGACAAAATTTAGATTTATCCGTTAGATTTAATACTAATTATTCTTTAAATTGCAATTTCTCTAGAAACGGGTAATTATATCTTCAGATATTTTTACCTAGAGACACTAAATCCCCTTCTTTATCGTTTCTACATAAATTCATTTAGAATTTCCGACTTAGTGGTAAGCCTCATTATTGATTCACGAGTGCAAAATATTAAAATATTGCTTAATAATATTTTGTTTATTATTATTTCTTTTTTGTTACTAAATTAGCTTTTTTTATATTTAAAGCATCGATTACTTAGATCACCAACTGGTAATGTATTCAGTTTATACTCTGTATTATAAATTCAATTTAAAGTATGCGATTAAATTACCTATGTCATAATAAAATTGAGTAAAATCAAAGATATTTTTAATTACTGTTCACTGTGGATATTAAAACCACTTATTTATATCAAAAAGTTTTTTAATTTTAATTTATTATAGAGACAGATCACTGAATAATCTCACAAAATATGACAACAACATAGGACAGAGAAATAGATTTTGAAATTTAAGATGTCAAAATCTGTTGCCAACATATTTTTGTGACGTTTCTGGGAACGATTTTCAAAGGATAGCACATTTGCATATTATAAGAGAATTTATACTTCGTCATAAATAAAGTTTTTATATTTTGCAATTATAATATTTTACATTATGATACGCATTTGAGAACTCTAATGTTTTATTAGATTACGCAACTTTTTGTGTTATACGGTTGGTAATATGAATCAACAAATGACATGAATTGACATTTGTCTATTGAAATTAAATTTCAAATCTGTCAAATTTTAAAAATTTTACAACAGTTCTACCAACTTATTTTTTTTAAAGCAAACTTCTCTATAATATGCAAAGTATAAATTTATTAAAAAATTAATAAAATGGCAAAATATAAAAAGTATTATAAGCAACTTATTTCATATGGCTGTTATGACACTCGTCCTTTAAAAAACTCATTCGTTTTTTAAACTTGGACTCGTGTCATAACAGAATGCCATATGAAATACGTTGCTTAATGTACTATTAGAAACGTCTCCAATTTCTGGCAAAATTGAGCAATTCTAGGATTATTTTGCCAAAAAATAGATAAAAAATGAAAACCAAGGAAATGTGGAACTGTCATCAGCAAAGACATCGCAGCAACAATGCATTAGAAGGTTGGCATCATCGGTTCAATACATTGATAAGTCCACATTACAATGTATTATGTTTCTTATAGTATAGAAATTTTTTCTGTTCTATTAATTTAAATCATTTAAATATTCATGCGCTGCTTCTAATTGCAGAAGTAAATATTCTACTTGCAAAATTAATAAGGAATTTTATCATTTTATAAAACGTTATGGTATGAATTTAAAATTATATTTCAAGAGAGCGCAAATCGGTCGATCGAAGAAAATAAGCCAGGTATAATTTCTATTATGATAATTCCAGAGCGCAAAAACGGCCGATTTCAGGTAACAGCGCAAACCTGTCATATCCCTACTCGACCATCTCAAAATTTGGGCACCATTCAGTTGGGCAAAAAAACCTTCTATAATCCGTTGCTGAAAAAGGGTCAACATAATAATATCGGTCAGTTGGGCAAATGTCGGACAGGAAAAAATAATACAAATGAACTAAATAATAATAATTATATTTATTCCAATGAAGTAGGTAAATATTTATTTGATACACATTTAATAAAATTAAAACGAGACAAAGAGTTATTCTTAAATTTTATAATTACATCATCAATAAAATCTAAATGTCTTAATTTTTATATACGTCAAAAAATCTCAAAAATTGACCGACATTTGATACCTTGTTTTTAAATTCAGCTGCTAAACCCAAGTTTCGAACTTTACGAAACCATGCTTGGCATAAATGGAATCTGCAGCCGATTATTTTAGAAAATGGCAAAACTGAGGAAATTGCATTATGAATAGCAATAAAGTCTACAACAATAAATTTGGGATTTAAAGGTTAAACCTAAATCTACACATTTTTGAATTACTTTTGACAGCAGTCGAACATAGATATCAGTTGTTTTTCTATGTAATACGACAAACAATATGGGTACATAATAGCCATTTGGTACAATATTCAAAAGTTTAGGTTTGTAAAGCACGACAGCACTATAACGTTTTGTACTTGTATAAGAAAAATCACTTTATTAATTTTAGTTTTTGAGGGCAATTAAGGTTATCCATACCTCTTCTTTTTCCGAATATTTTATAATTGAAATGTCATCTGAAAATACTGCTCAGGTTGAAAAACTGTGTTTCAATTCTTTGAAAAATTTAGTATTTCTAGCCAATTTAAACTATTGGCTACCTAAAGTACCCATGTGAGATACGGAGGCGGGAATGAAGAACAAACGTAGAAGCTTTTATTATATATTTAAGTATTCATATTCATAGCTTTTAAAAAAACTTACCTCGAAAGAAAAAGTATAGCATGAAAGCAAAAAAAGACATACAGCCGAAACGTTGAAGGAATGCAAAAAAAGACCTAGCACAAAAGCCTGTTCACTAAAAGGAAGATACAGAAAGTAATCATAAAGCTGTGAACCTTAAGGGCGTGCAGACACCTTATATTTTTAGGTAATTTATCAACTTTTTGGCTTAATTGTCAAATATTGGTATAGTATTTGAAATTTCCTTGAACAAAACCTTTAATTTTAATTATAAATTGTTAATTTTTAAAGAAACTATGATAGATACAATTCTAAATTTTATTAAAAGTGCAAAAACGTCAGAAAATATCCTCGTTTTAGCTTCATGGGAGAAAGAAGGAATTAATATGATCGACTACTCGTGTATCTGTGTGTTTATTGGATTTTGTTGACAGCGTAATCTCTCCATCAGCTCAACCTCATATCGATTACATGGAAAACAGTAAAGCTGTGAAGGGCAATTATTATTCGACGTTGCCTGTCTAAGCCTTGTAAAAAAATATGGAGAAATGGAAAATTTTTGCGCTTAGGTACATACATTCGGCAATTGATTTTTATTTATATAGATATAAAAAAAATAAGAAGAAAAATGTGTCCACCTAAAAGGTTGAAACGATCTACTGTAATACATCATGAATTATTAAACTAGCGCTTTTGACCATGGCGTCCTCAGTCACTTCATCATACTTTAAGAATATCGGGATATATGACATTGCTTAGATGCAGTAAAATTCAGGTTTTTTTAAATCGATACAAGAGTGGAAAGCTATTTATAATAAATTTCTACAAAATTGCTGCTTGTGATGTTACGTGAATACTAAAATTAAAAATTGACGGAAACATGTAATATGTACATGGTCTGTAAACTAAATATTTTTATCAATAATAGAACTTGAATCTACGAAAAGTGAACAGCGAATTAAAAATATTTAAATAATTTAAATATTGTTAATTTTCGTCGTGTACTTTTCACAAAGGTCTTACAAAAGCAACAGAGTAATTATTGACTGTACAGTGAAGCTTTCACTAAGTTTAAATCGAAGGAAACTGACCCTTGAAGCTCCAAAGCTAATATCCAATAAATTGAGTGAATTCAAATCTAGTCTAGAAATACACTGCATGAGATTTTACTAAACCTTTTCTAATTCTGATTGACCACAAAAAAGCGTTGAAAAACAAACAATACTTAATTATGTGAACTGAAACCAAATATTCAGATGTTTGTGATATCATTTCTCATCCCAAAACACAAATCTAACCACACGTCGGTTCGTCGAACATGAAAAAAGGGGAGAAAATATAAAGGTATAAGAAAAAAACGTCTCGGCTATTTTCCACTCTGTAAGCTGAGCTAAGCAAGTTAGTGTCCCAAATAGTTCTAGGCCGACTTACAGGAAGGATCAGAGGTAGCCATGAAATATTCATACGGAGTCCTCGACGCTGCTCCATGGCTGCCGCCAGCCTTTCTGAAACTTTCATTGTGTAAGCGGTTTCGGTATATAGTACAAGAAAATTTTCTAATATGGAGATTATACGCCTTGAAGAAAAAGAAGCTTTACATTTTTCATACTAAAAAAAAAGTGAGTATTATAACGACGGAAATGTTAGGAATTATAAATCAACAATCACTGATCTACGTATTTCACACAATTTTTATGAAAAAAGGATAATTATCAGTACAAAATCCCCCATTAGAGTATATTCGCCGAACAAATTGTTCGGTATGTGCATTCGATCTGTGTGTGTAAGTGTCTGTAGCTTTTTTGTGTTTATGAATTTTAAAATTTTGACTTTAGAATTTGATAGAGCATCAAAAAGTAAGCTTAGTTAGGGTTTGATGTGCCTCTCCGTACCTCTTCGGGAACACCTTCAAAATGGGGTCCGAAATATGAAAATTTTGAAGTTTAAAATGACATTGAATTTAAAGTAGACACATAGTGAATGACGATTTTGGTAAAAGTGAGTTGACTGTGGCTGTGTTGATTAGAATAAGAACTGTCAATCTAAAATTTTATTAATACTTTCATTATAATTTGTTCGGTCTATAGCAATGCTAGAAGAGCATTCTCGTCTGGTTTTTTTTTATATATAAAACTGCATGTTTAAGTCAGCTTTTCAAAAAGTGTACTGTCATCACCACCTTCTCGTAAAGATAAAGATAATCGGTACAAAAAATTGGCATTATAGAACAAATCTCCATCAATTTTGGTAAAATTTTTGTTGTATTTTCTTTAAATAATAATAATAATAATAATTATGATCCCACCGACGGCAGAAATCATTTTCTGATTTTTAATTAATTAAAAATTTAGAAATTGATTTTCATATACTAGGTGTGATTCCCCACTCGACCATTCACTGTTGGGTTCTAATTAACAGTGCTGTTCCTAAAGTGGCGCTGGGAAACAGTAACAAAGCCTACACAGAACACGAGGCTAATGACCAGAGTAGTCGATGCCGTTGACACTGAAGTAAAAAAAAAAAAAATAGTAATTATGGTTTAATAAGAGCTCTTTCCAATAAAAATACCAACCAAGGCTTATAATTTCGTAGTTCTGAAATAAATTTAAGTTTTAGTTTTTTGTACTTTGGCAAATCTCTCATTGGGAGTTCTCCCTTTATTTCTCGTACATAAACTTTTGTCACTTACACCCCTTTTACTTATGTCGTAGATATAACATTAGGGTGTTTATGTCACAGTCATTTCCAAGTATTTCTGTTATTGTAGCTCGTAGTTTAAATGTTCTTTGTTGCTGTTAAAACTTTTGGCAACTGATAAAAGACAATGACACACTTCACAATAGGGCCGGCTGTTTTTTTTTATTTTGCGTATATCAGGAATTGATACATTGCATACCTAAGAGTATACTGGTCATAGTTTAAAGTTAAATGAGGCTTTTCAGATGACAATTTAAATAGTTTTAGGTTATTCTACCATTCTGCTTAGGTAGTAGAACTCATATAGTCGGCACAGATTCATATTTTTCCAGGTAGTCCCACAATATCATGAATAAATGTACCTAAGCAATTTACGATGTTGCCATTTTACATAAATATACTCTAATGTTTTGAAGTACATTTCCTAACTGATCTCCGTGTCGAGTATACTTGTATTTATTATTTGTTTATACTTTTCTGTATTTTTGTTATCTTCTATTTTTCCTCTCATGCTTATTTTAAACAGTAGAGGCGACAGAACTCTTCGCTTGTTGTTCTTCTTGTTCGAGCTTGTTTTAAATGTGCTCAAAAAAATAATGTAAGTACTAATTTATTCAAAACAAAATCTAAATTAATTAATGATAAATACCTACCTGTTTTAATTGGGTCATATTTTGTAAAAAATAGCCCTTTGTTTTAAATGTCATACGAAGCTCGCCGACTATTTTCCATTCCGGAAGGGCCTTAAATGCAAAGGGCACGATTTGAATTCACTGCTCTCAAAATTGTACGAGGGTGAATTGGTAAGGTTCACGCAAGGTCTGTTTTTCGTAATAAATAAATAAAACATTTTCTTTTTGGTTTCCTAAAAAAGGGGTCCAATTTATGACAATGGATTATTTCTTGTGAGAGGATAAAAGGGATCTAGTCTGAATTTTTTCGTTATTGGATTGGCTGATTCTTAGGAATATTAAGAATACATAAGAGATAACGTAAAATACTCAATCCTCAATGAATTCGTCAATTTTCACTGATTCAATCATTTCTGAGCCAACCACTGGGAATCAGTAGAAATTTTAGTGGTGGCATTCAAATAAACTTGTCTTTTAGGACTCATCAGTGATTAGGGTTACTATTTAAAAATACGTCTTTTTAAAAAGTAAAAGAATTTTGACATGCAGCTTGAAATGAATGTAATTTAGAGACAAAAAAAGAGAAAATAATACTTCAATGTATATTGTATTGTATTTAAAAATTGTTACACCCTATATAGAGAATGATTAATAAAAAAGTTTTGACATGAGATGATGTGTTGTCAATCACTTTCCAAAAAATCGTAGAATTTTGTAATAAAACCTCAATAAAACCCTGACATTAGAATTATTGGAGCCCTATTATCAAAACATATGTCACTGACCAACGTGGGGCTGGCAACAGGAGAGTGAAAGACACAGATACTTAGTATTTCTTTTGCAGTTGAAGTTAATTGTCACTTGCTGTCAAAAAAACATTTAAATTCCTTTTGAGTTAAATATAATTTGGGAAGATAGCAAATATGGAGATACTAGAGATATTAAAATACTTAATGGAAGAAAATAGAAGTAAAATACTGAATGGAGTAAAATCCAGTATGGAGAAAATGGAGAATAATAAAACAAAACTTAAATCAAATAAATATAGACCTGAAGAAATATTTACAAGATATGCAGGAAAAACAGCTAAGTTTGGAAAACAGAGTATTACAAAATGAAAAACAAATAGAAGAAGATAAGAATGATATAAGAAGAATAGAGCTAAAGACAATGAATAATACTAAGGATATACAGGATAAAAGAGATGAAATGAAACAAGGCAATCAAGTGAATATCAATATTATGGAACAAGGAAATTATAAAATAAAAACAGAGGCTGCAGAGTTGATGAATGAAGCAAGAGAAAAGGGAATAGAGGAAAGAAAAGCAGCAGAAAGAGAAATACAAGCGATTTCTACAGTTATCAGAGAACCATTCTTGGGAGAGAATGATATTTTTTCTTATGGTAATTTAAAATACCATCCAATGAAATATTTGAAACCTACTGAGAGGTCAAGAAGCTTTTACAGAGATGGGGGCGGAATAATTTTTCAGAAAATTTTTCAGTGGGATGGAGTTCATGCAAGTCAAAACAACAGACTTAAGAAAGTTGATCTGATCAGAAATGAAGAGAAACTACAAAAAATCAAAGTAATAAATTATAAAATGGTAAACAAGGGATGGAACAAGGTAATAATAGATTTTAAATTTAAAAAGAATAAAGAGGTTAAACAAAAATGACAGAGCAAGACAAAAAGAAGGTATGAGATATGCAAATAGTGTAAGAGGTTGTGAGGGAATAAATAGTCTACCGTACACAGAAATGAAAATTGGAAAATACCACATCAAATCAATATATCCCTATAATGAAACAATATATACCTAGTTAAAATAGATAGTTTAAAGTTATTAGAATAGATAGTTGGTAGACGACGGAGAAGTCAAGAAAACCATTAGAAAGATAGAATAAAAATTCAATTTGTATTTAGAATAATGTATTTGATTCATGTCCTACAGAATAATAATATAATTATTATTATGTGAACATGAAGGAGGGCGAATGTATTGTATTTAAAATGTTTTGTATTTAAAAAATGTTACACCCTATATAGCGAATGATTAATAATAGCTATTTATATTACAAGTACATAAACAAGGGCTTTATTGAACGAATAATTTTATATGATGAGTCCATAAAGCCTGTTTATATACGCGTTATATACATGATTTTATGTTCGATTGCAATTAAAAAATAATAATAAATTGAAAAAATTAAAATTTGATACGATTTTGGCTGACAGCAGTTGCGATGACAAGTAGATGTTTATTTTTTAAACATGTCAAATGAGTTGTCTTGCAACTTGTCAGTGACGTTGGCAATTACTTTATTTTACTAGTAAAATAAAGTGTACTTTATTTTACAGTAAAATAAAGTGCTACTTTATTGACGCAAAACTGTTCTATAAACAGCGTTTTATTGGTCAATCGTACATAAAAAAGTTTTGACATGAGATGATGTGTTGTCAATCACTTTCCAAAAATTCATATAATTTTGTCAGAAAACATCAATAAAACCCTGAGATTAGAATTATTGGAGCCCTATTATCAAAACAATATTTAACTTTGAAAAAATTTGATGATACTAAAGCTATCAATAACATGCACCGTTTTCGAGAAAAATTCAACGAAAACAACAAAGTTCAGTTCGAGTCCGTAATTCTCAGGGATAAAATAAAGTTGAAATCTATTGGTAAACAATCAAACACACTTATTTTCTAAAGACTCAAAAATTCATTTACATCAGATTTGTTTCAAATATGTTATAAGCAAAAATTCCCTTATGTGACGTTTAGGGCTGAATATTTTCAAAATGAAGCAATTTAGGAAAAAGATTTATATAAACTACTAATGTAATCCAGTGGAAAGAGAGAGAAATTAATGTTATTTTGTCGCTACATTTTTACTGTCTAATTCAGTGGAAGAGGAATTGGCTACCTACAGAGTTCTATTACAAATTTTACCTGAGAGACACACTGTAACTCTGGATGACTTATTAATGTTATAAAAAAAAACAATAATTCCAATGAACAGTTAAAAATGGCGTTCAATTATTTGCATCAAATATTCAACTGAGACTATAGCCTTATTTTTCAAACAAATTATAATAACGATATCTTTGTTCGTTTCTGTAGCATAATAAGAACTTTTCCATTTTAAATTGCTTAGTGTGATGCTGTTTCTTTTACTTACATAATATGCGGTACATCAACAAAACTGTATAAAATGTTTGTTTAACAAAATTTTGATTTACCCTTGTACATTCTCTAACTTGTAATCTGTGAAATGAATGCAAAGTTGTAACACATATTTTATGAGCCGAGAAAATGGGAAAAAATGGGGTGAAGGGAGGAAATCCAGGAGAGCTCGTTTAGAGTGCATTAACGTTTTGGAGGCAGTTCAATTCTGTCTGCACACAAAAGTAGATGTATGGTTTTATGGAAAAAAATGGACGTTAGGTCGCGCAAATAAAGTGTTAATCTTTTTAAAAGGGCAGACGCCAGCATCCTCTTCGTTCCAGTATTTGTAGAAACTTTTTAAGGTTTTTCGTATTTTTTTAATGATCTTAACGGTTTTGTGAGATATAAAAATTATAATAGTCAGGTCAAACTCTTGAACAAAATGAGGTCGACGTCCTACATATTTCATAAACAACTACACTGGGATTCAGCAGCGGGCAACAACAATTGTGTGTCAGATTTAAACCGATCGCGCTGGCCACGCCTCACTAAAAACAAAAACTCGTCGAAAGTCATCGTGTTTCCTACGTGCACGAATTGAAAATTGACGGATCGTCTAAGATCAAGGGGACTGTTTTGCGTGAAACACCTGGTGCATTAAGTTTCTGTTAAAAGAAATCTAGTGACTACTCTTGAAGTATCTATTTCGCTCTTTACATTAATTAGAAAAGATTATGCCAACGGGAAAAAACTACAGAAATGTGGCAACTGGAATTATTTCATTGGTCCACGTCTCGGTTCATAATACGTCGAATCATAAATTTGAATTTAATTTCCCAGACCCCCTTTAATAATGAATGGAAATGGTCATACAGTTTCATATGGGCCAATAAAAAAATTTCATTACTAATCCTCATTGTGTTTCAGCAATATTTTCTTATTTAAAAACGAATCAAATTAAAGGACATAAAACTCATCAAAAAGTTTTTTAATAAAATTATTCTTCCATGTGTTAGTAGTTTTAGGTTAGAAACAACAATGTTTACAATACATTTGTTTTTTTTTATGTTAGACGTAACTTTCTGAGGGAAATAAATGGCACATAAAAAGCTTGAGAGTTCCATTACTATAAATTATTTAAGTCCCTGGAATGGAAGTTATATTTCCTAAGCAATTTGGATAAACATTCTCAACCAGTCCCGCGAGATACACTAAAGCGTGATTGCAATAAATTCCTTTTAATTTAAATTAACACTAACGTATCCGCTTATCTTATCTAGAGTTGCGTAAATAAAACTCGAAACTGTGTACCAACATCGTCATAAAATGTAAAGTGAAACTCTCATACTCGTAAATATTGCCTTTCAGATTTTTCCCCAGTGGCTATCAACTTTACGATTTTATCGTGTCCCTACTAAATGGACGAAAATTTTTCCTGCTTTTTGCGGTTCATTATTTAGATGCATGTGCGAGTCCAGTAAGTGCTTTATCGCAAAAACCGGAAGTTTTTTCAGCCACAGGTTTTGTACCGAATTCAAAATTGTTTACCGTGAAATATTGGAGATACCAAGACTACGGTATTAGTAAAGAAGTATTTGTTTCATTTCATAGACTGTAAATAATCATTTTTCTCCCTGTTTTTTGGTTTAATTTTTAAAAATAACTATAATCGATAACATAATGATTTTACTGCATATAAATCTGTTTGTCAGTTATTTATTATAGTATTCCGCATAGCACTTGTGGTGTGACTTGAGCACGAGGTCCTTGGGGAGGTCCCACTGCTACAAGCCAACACAGATTCGATTGCACCAAGATATGCCTCTCATAGGCCCTACCGGGTAATAATAGAAAACGTACAAGAGGCGGCAGGTGCCTTGTGCATCTACACCGATGGGTCTAAAACAAAGGAGGGGTCAGGCTGTGGAATTTATTCCAGATCCCTGAATGGGTTCTAATGCCAGTGTAACTCAAACAGAGCTCACTGCTATCTCCATCGCCGCAAAAGAAACTACCAGAAGAAACATTACTGGTAATAATATTTACATCCTTATGGACAGCAGACAGGCACTACTAGCTCTGAATAGACCACGCATTACATCAGGTCTAGTACTAGAATGTCACTAGGCCCTGATCGAAGCTTGCAACAACAACGTGGTCACTTTAGCTTGGATCAAAGGCCATGGAAACTCAAAAGGCAACCATATAGCTGACTCATTAGCTAAGAAAGCAGCCTACCAAAAACTTTTGGGACCTGGCATTTTCATAGGCTTATTGGTATCAGCTGTGGCTGACCTACTAAAGAAGCAAGCACTCCTATGACAAGTTTAAGGGTAGATGGGACGATGAAATAGGCTGTAAGCTAGCCAAGGAACTATTACAGTATCCGAACAGCGAAACAGCCAAAAAATACATGACTAAGAACAGACAAACCCTGCGCACAGCCACAAGTATCCTGACTGGCCACTGTCATCTACGAAAACACCTCCGCAGGATGGGGTTATCTGACACTCCACTGTGTAGAGAATGTGAACAGGAAGACGAGACTATCAAACGCACTCTTTGCGAATGCCCGACACTCTCACAAATAAGACATTTTCTTTTTGGCGAGCAGAGTTTAACACTTTAAACAAGCAGGCTGGCTGACGAGCTAGAGGGAAGGCTCAACCTCAGAAGGATGCACAATGGGCCAAATGTGGCCTATGTGCTGTGGGGTGACCCACCCTTCTATCTTTACAGTTACAGAGATGCACATTCCGCATAGCACAAACAAAAGTGATTGCCCATTGATCTTGGCTTCTGTGAAATACATCATTATTATATAAACGGCGGCAGTTGCTCCAATCAGTTATACTTTTCATAGAGTGATTTTGGAAAACTATAAAATAGTAAGAAGCAAAATCCTTAAAAAAATCCCCCATATGGCTCTCGAGAAAAGAAATGGTGTAGTTAAAGAATGAAATTACAATATTGATGCTTTTCTGAGTTAAAGAAAATTCATTTATTCATTAGACAAAGATCTTTTGGAAAATACCAACCCATAAAACACGAATCCGATACGATTTCTAAACAAAAAAAAAGAAAAAACCCTAGAAATGTATGCATTCGGGTTGCTTCAATAAAGTTAAGATAAATGGAGATGGTTTAGATATTCAACTCAGTGAGAATAAAAACTTATTAGCAATTTAGAAATAGGTCCAGGAAGTAACAGTAAAATATTCAGTCCAAAAAAAAATTGAACTTGATTTATGTAAAAATGTACAACAAACATAAATATAACTGGAAAACTTCAACTTCAACTTCAACTGTTTTTCGATGTAAGTTTTCAGGAAAAACTGATTTTTAATCGTGACTAACGTATTAAACAAATTGCAAAACTAATTTCACACAAATTATTTTCATTCTAGTCAGACTACGATTACATTACTATTAATGAAAGTATTACAAAGTTTAGAATCCACTTATTCAAATAAGTCCCAGTGGGTAAGTTTAGTTTCTTGAGCTTATTTTTAAACGAATTCGAAAAGCGTTAAATCTTTATTCTATCGGTGTTGGAAGTGGAATTAGAATTAATAATTAGTGTAAAGGTAAAGGTAAACTACAAATTAAATTATATATGTATCTGGTTGGACATTGACAAAAAAAGATGACGATACATTGAAAGAAAACAACTGGAGAATCAGAACAAATCAATGATTTGGGAAAGCAAATTCACCGTTTATCTAAAAGATAAGGGGATAAAGGATAAGCTTTTACTGAAAGGACACAAGTTATGCAAGAAAGACGATGAAATGGATGTTATACAGTAACAGGAGGAGGGGATGGCTAAGAAAGATGTAACAAGACAATATAAAAGGAGCAACTGAGGATGACAAATTGGAAACAAAATGCAAAGGAATAGCAAAGTAGGATTGCTCTTGATCAGATCATAAGAGTCATAAGAATGTAGGAGGCGACCATTCGTTGTAAAATTAACGTCCTGATATCCCTAAACCTCTTCTTTGCTCGAAAACTACTGTGAAAGTTGTGGTAGAAGTATAGTACCATTATTATTTACAAAAATCTTTTGTAAGGTGTACATATCTTGAAAGAATGGAAGAGAAAAAACTTACAATAAAATCCTCAAGAAAGAAAGGAAAAATCCATTTTAGAGTTTCAAGTATTTCTTCTGTGATTAAATCTGGTGCCTTTATGGTATTTATATTTTTTCTACTTCATTTGAGGTTACCCTGATGAACTTTAATTCTATATCTTGTTTTTACATAATGTTTCAATAAAATGATTGTAATATAAAAGGCTAATTCACAATCACTGGTCCCAAAAGCCCAATACATTTTCAAAAAAACTTCTTCAACAATATAAAATCAACTAAAGCCCTTAACTTTTGCGTGTTTTCTTTTAAAATTTATGCCCTCGCTATTTGAGCAAACGAAATCTTGTTTTGGGAAGAACGATACACAGAGGAGTACAAAGGACTCAAAGGACTATTCTGTTGAATTTTCCCGCTATGAACTCTATTTTTATTTGAAATAGACATAATAAAATTGGATTGAGATGACAAGCTTCCATTAGTTCTGAAAAGTCCTCCCGGAAATTTATAGGATTTGTTAAAAAGAATTGACCTGACAAGTGTGACATATAAACCAAGGAAACATCTAGGTATAAGACGGGATATCTGATTGAAATTCTGTGTCGATTCTTAGAAAATTTGTACAGCAACATTTCTAATATTATTTATTGTTTGAATTTTGAAAGCAATTTAATCTTTTTGTTTGAATGTCAGCTGTATTGCAGTTGGAGAACTTAAGTCACAAACCTCACTTTGTATTAGTTCCAAAGTTCCTTTAAGAATATTTATGATTTTTTTGTGTTCTGATATTAAATATACAGGGTGGCCTTAAGTAATTGTACATAGCAGTAAGGTAGATTCCACACTTTAAAATATTACGATTTGAACCAATTTGCTCTAATAAAATGTTGCTAATAAGGAGTATACAGGGTGATAAAAGTTCAATTTTAAGATTTATTTTTTGCAATAACTTTGGCGTTTTTAGATATGTATGCATAAAAAGTTGGAACTGGGGCTTTTTGGGCACGAAAAATCACAATCTGGTACCTAATTCGAAGTAATTTGTAGAGGGCGCTAGTTAGGCCACATTTGTGGCATAAATGTGAGATAAACTTTTTTGCTCTTGTAAAAGAATATTAAAGCCATTTTATTTTAGTAGAAGAAAAGCATACTTGTTATTAACCTTAAAACGGTTTACGAGATAATCGCATTTACAATGGTCGGTAAAATAACCTCCTGAATCCGAATATGGCCTCAGTTTTCCCCCATTCATAACTCACCGTGTTCGGGGGGGGGCACCTATTTTAATAACCCTTGCATAATTTGGAGGGATGAAAAAAAAACGGTGGGTGATGACGAAAAGCTGAGGTCTTATTTACATAGGAATCAGCAGGAATAGTATCAGGGCCAGAAAAAATTTTGCCGACCAGTGTAAACTGGTAAGTTTTAAGGTTAATAAGAAGTATCTATACTTTTTTTCTATTAAAATATCGTGGCTTTAATATTCTTCTACAAGAATAGCGCTAACTTAAAGAGTAAAAAAGTTTATCGCACATTTATGCCACAAATGTGGCCTAACTAGCGCCCTCTACAAATTCCATCGAAGTAGGTACCAGATTCTGATTTCTCGTGCCCAAAAACCCCCAGTTCCAAATTTTTATGTATACATATTCAAAATCGCTAAAGTTATTGCAAAAAATAAATCTTAAAATTTAACTTTTAAAACCCTGTATATTCCTTATTAGCAACATTTTATTGGGTCAAGCTGGTTCAAATCGTAATATTTTAAAGTGAGGAATCTACCATACTTCTATATACAATTACTTAAGGACCACCCTGTATATAAAAAAGATAAAAAAAAATTAAATCGAAAAACATATCTCTATTTTAAAACTAATTTAGTTCCAATTGATTTTTGTTATCAAAACGATGAAAAAATGAATTGCACTGATTTTACTGGGGATAGAAAGATATCTCTGTGGAGTTGTTGAATTTCCAGAAGTAATTTATTCGCCGTCAAAGGAAAAATAATCATTAAAATTAACCACGTAGCTTAAAAGTAGAGACTATTTTTAAACAGGTAATTTTGTCAGTGTGCATTTCTCATTTTAATATACCGAGTCTCTACATGAAAACTTTTGAGTTTTTTAAATAGAGCAATATGAAATTTTGTTATAGTTTACGATATAGGGTGAGAATTAATACCCCCTCGAGTCACTTGTCACCCCAGCCACCCCGACTTAAATTTCAAATGGCATTCTGCTGTTTCTTTGCAGAATTTGAAGCTTAGTTTTTTGGTATTTCTAGTTACTTAATGATCTTTTTAAGATTAAGAAGGCTGATAATATTAACGCCAAAAGTCATGACTAGCTATGAAAATAGATTGATCGATTTAAATTTGAATTGTAGTATATGTAGTGTAAATTTTGTGCCTAATCCCTAAAGTTTATATCTTTAAAAAATCTGAAATAATTAAATTTAAAAGTAAAGGAAATTAGTTTTATAGCCACTGTATACAGGGTGTCCCAGAAGTACCTTTAAAGTTAAAGCATCTCCTAAACCGTTAACTTAATCGACATGAAGCAAGAGTATCTTTATGTTATAAAAATATCTAAGGAATCCATTAATGTTATTTACAGTTCAGTGTCGCTACTTGTCTAAAAATTATGAGGTGTTAACCTTTGGGCATAGTCCGTTCCTGATTTCCTAACTTAAATAACTAATTTAAGCACACTATTGTGATTTGTAACCTACCAAAGTTTGGTTGAATTCGAGGTTATAGTACGAAAGTTATAAATAAAAAATGATTTTCAATCTTTAAATTTAGAGGCCCATATCGCGGAAACGAAGGCCCGTAGGGAACAAAGTTATGTGAAGCAATAACGTTATTTTTACCACTTCTATTCATCCCTGAATTTTCCAAAGGTACTTCTGGGACACGCTGTATATTTCTTTATTATGGAAATTTATATATTACCCTCATTCAAAAATATAATATAACAATGTACTTTCAGATGATAGACGAATTGTAGAATTTTGAATAAAACTACTTTCAAATATATGGGAAAGCACGAAAAGCAATGTTTCTTAAGAGACCTTTAAATTTAGAGTTTTGGTGTACGGCCAAAAATTCTTTCATTTTGAATATTGCCTCGTATTATGAGAATGTAATGTAAAGCATTTTGGCGCCAAACGTAATTTTATTCTTAACTTATATGGCAAGTATATGGATGGTAGTAAGTTAGACTTTTTTCATTTTATTTTTATCATATTAACATTCTGATTTCAACCCCTGAAGAACGCTATAAGTGGACAGAAATATGTCAATTTAATGAAGTCCCAATGATTTTTTTCGCCTAACTTATGTGAAAATGAATCATATCAACCTTAAAAATTCTTTTATTGCTAAAGTCATTACAACTCGTAGTTTTTCACGATCTAGACACCTTTGACTTTGACGTTTTACATAAATTTTCATTAAATGTCAGTGTAAATGAAAGTCAGGAATCAAGAGAAAAAATCTGTAAAATAATAAACCGTTCGAATTTTGAATAATTGTGATTATGTGAATAGATCGACTCCACTATTATAAATGCGCTGGAAATCAAGTTATATGTTACAATTAACGCTTTGTATAATAATAATATATCAGCAAATTGATAAATAAACCCCCGAAGAGAATTTTGACAACTTTACAAAGCAAACATTTCCAATTTGCATTGAGGGTTGCAAAGTTCTTGACCGATTCCGGTCAAAGTGTAACTACCTTCTTCATATACCATCAAAGGAAAAATAGAAAGTAAGGAAACGAGTTAGGAATTCGATTCCACATCCTAAAACCGGTTGTGAAGTTTATTTTTCAACTGATCTACGCATGTTTGGAATTCGATTTATTTGATCCAAAGGCCTAACTGGAAAATCCGAAATGCAGGAACTAATCTTAAGATGTCAAATCGAGTAAAGTGAATTCCTGACTTGTGTTTGTGTTTAATTAGGTCGATATTCTTCACTCACCACAAGAAATGTAAATATCTTCTAGAGAGCTAAATTTTACTTGTAAGGGATTAAACAGACGGTCTGGGAGAGATCCTAAATAAACAAAATAATTAAAAAACCCGTGCACAGACTAGATATCCTTGTGCATTAAATAGCAAGACCCTGTTTTCCCTAACTCGACCTGTTGGCTTCTGAGATTTATTAGAGTTGCAAGCAGGATTACGGTAAAGGCAATTTTATTTTTTTTAATTTTCACTTTTAAATGATGATTTATATCTCCAAACTTTCTGTTATTTCTTTTGAAATAATTTATTTGTCCATATAAAAAAGTAAACTTTAATTTATCCGTATGACCTAACAGAGAAGATAAGCATTAGGTTCGGTGTGTGTCTAAATTCTGGATCAGCTGTTATATGAAATATTTACGATTTTTTCGCTCTCCAGACCACATGCTCGACAATCTGGATCGTTTTCAATATCTATTTCGTCCACATACCTAACAATAAACCAGATGAGATAATTACGCGATTGTGTTGAAATTTTATTTTTAGGAAGATGCTCTTGGAGATGTGGTTGACGTTTTTTATTTTCACGCACTGCTATCGATCGCCGCCCTTTCATCTACATTGAATTTGATCCATTTGCCTACATATTTATACTTTTACTTATTGTTCAACAGAACTTAAAAAATAATTCCGTGAAACTCACAGGATGACCTACGTGTCACTGTATCTATCTATCTATCTGTGATGGGGGTGTCTATACACTGCGACCTATAAGATCTATTGTGCCCCCTACTGCTGCCCAATCATTAAGGATGTTTCAATGATTAGAGCAGTTCCTCCAGTCCTATTGCTTTCAAAAAGTTCAGGATGTCGGTAGGCTTCAGGATAGGTAGATCTTCCTCTTCTATTTGATATTCTCCGACGTATCGTACCCTTGGATTTTGCAGGGTAATGCATTCTGAGAGAATGTGGATAGAGGTTTCCTCCTCTTCCTCTCAGAACCTGCAGTCTTCTTTGTCTACTAATCCGAGTTTCTTTAGGTGGCCTCTTAGCCGGCAGTGCCCTGTTAGGATACCCGTTAGTATTCTGAGATAATTTTTACTTTTACTGATGCAGTCGTCAGACCTCTTCTGGTTATAGTTTCCCGGTAGTGTCTTGGCCTGCCTCATTCCTTGTAGTCCGTTCCAGTATTGGGATCTTTTGTTATTTACTTCTTTTCCAAGTTCATCAAGTATTGTACTGGTGCTTATTCCGCAGAAGGGTTCAGCTTGGAAAATGCTCGAAGATTTGCGTAAACTTTCGGAATATTTGGTTTCAGGCCCATATACTCCTATTCTTGTTCCTTTTGTTATTCTAGAACCATCTAGAACCATTCGCTTTTGTTACTTAGCTTTGTGTTGAATTCTTTCATACGTGTCACTGTAACTAGCTATTTAAGTTGGTCAGAACACATTCGCTAAAAATCACTTTACCTCCTCAATAAAACATTCACTAATCCTACGCCTGAATTAGCAACGATACTATACACAACATATGTGACACCCACGCTTGAATTTGCCGCACCCTTGGCTCATGAGAGACATGAACTTTCTTGAAAGGATTCAAAAATCAGCGACTCGTTGGCCGATATTGATAGGAAACCTTGAAAGATCGAAGCTTACTTCTTTCGAAACACATGACTTGGTACCTTCCCCTGATGGATTTTTAGGTATTTTGGCCTGGAAAAGCCGAAAATGGCAACAAAAAGTTGATAGAGCTCATTCGAGGCACCACAAACGACCTCAAAACGCATTTTAGTTTAGCAACTTTTTGCGGAAGAATTTTTTTTAGCCCAACTAGACTACTTAGGGAGATCAAATTTTGACTGATTGTAGGTGTAACCTTCTTTAAGAGCACCCTAAAATATGGTAACGAGAGCTGTAAAGGTTGGACCAAAAAAATTCTTCCGCAAAACATCTCTCGGTAAAAAGTAAAAAAATTATACTCTCTAATTTATTAATCTTCAGTTTTATTCAATTGGTTTTTCATCACCCCTAAGCGCAAATTAATCGAGTGATTTTATTCACATTGCTAAAAAAATCATCAAACTACGCCTAGGGAGAAGTTATTTTTAATAAAAAAGTACGTTCGGAATTTTACGATAAACTGAAACGGTCGTAAATTATCTTTTTTGATATTATCTGGTGAGTTGAAGTCGGTTTTAGGGCTGCAGAGTTTTGTGCAGCGAATTAGAAACGAGGACCTGCTGCGGTTTTACGATTAAATATATTGGAAGGTGTTTTATCTACACTTGGAGGTACTCATCTTTATTAATATAGATCCGTTCCTGAACATTTCAGTTACGGTGCATTAAATTAGTATTTACGGTTGATAATATAATATATTGATATTAAAACCTAAAATTTTTAGGGCAAATTTCTGAACAATTTTAAGGACCGGCAAAAGCTTTTTCCGGTCCCTGTTTTTCCAATCGTTGTTTGGTAATACAGTTCCTTGATTTTTAATTGTTGTTTATGTCAAACTTGTTTTGTGACTTCGCAAATTTGAAAATTAGGATTCAGATTTTGAATTGTCAAAAACTGGGTCTTTCAACATGATGGAGTAGTAGGATTACATTCTGTGGGAAAAGCCGCTAGCAAAATCACCTCCTGTTATAAATTAGAAAATCCAGACGAATTCACAGGTCAGTGCTTTCGTCGAAGCTCAGCAACTCTGCCAGTGGATGGAGGGGGTGATATCATAAATTTAAAACGATTTTGTTAGTACCACTACAAAAAATGTAAAATTATTGTTTAGTGTTTAGCTCGCCCTGGAATCTGGTTGTCTCGAGCTGCAAAACACCACTTTTCGGCCTTGTAACGTAAATTACTTTGAATTTGGGTTAGTGATTTTGTGCTATAATTAGTTTTTTAAATGGCAGAGACCGTGTTAAATAAAAATTTACGAACCAACTATGCTATAAATAATTTTTAAATTGACATTAAACTTTTCATATCCAACCTTACGTCTAAAATATTCAAGTGTGGTATCCCGTAGAATTTCTTGGGGAACAAGTGTGAATAAAATTCTAGTCTTGTGTAATTTTATGAATATTTCTAGGGAATGGATGAAGTCCTTATTATTTATGGCCAGAGTGATATGGGTAAAGTGGTTTCGTCAGACCTTTAAAATTATAAGGAAATTTTCAACAGGTGGATTATGGCTGACAGTGTTGAAATGCTTTGAATGAATTCTAAGTCATCTCAACTCGTTTTGCAGAATGTATATTTCAATCTCTGTTGATTTTTATAGTTAAATGTTTTCAGGAAATAAGATGTAATAATTTCGTTCAATATTTGAAACACGAAAAGCGAAATACATTTTTCAAAGGAAATAAGCCAAAGTGTTTGTTTATTTATATAAATCAATTTCTAAATTATTTTTAACTTTATTTTAAAAAAATATTAATTTCTGATTTATATAAATACTATTTTGAAAATAAAAATTGCGTCGAATGAATGTTGTAAAAAAATGATCATTTTAAAATATAGTTTTTATTAAACAGAGATAATGTTCATCATTTTAATTATATTTAAATCAAAAGTAAAAGTATAATGATGATAAATGTACAAGGATTTTTTTGTTATGCCTCTATTAATAGATATATTCAGTTTTATAAAAATCAGTGAGAATTTTAGAAATTATAACTTCCGGTCAAATTTTCTATGAGAAAACAAAAAAAAAATAAAAACTAATGACTTCTTGAGAAAGCTTATAGTCTCCTCTTTAAAGCGCTTTCTTTTTTTTCTTTGCGTATATTTTAGGCGAGGATACATTAGTTTTTCCGAACGCCTCGCCTGAATATTTGTATTCAACGACTCGGCGGGAGTTTTCGAATTTGCTTTCTTATTTTTAATAATTTTTTATAGTGATACAAATTATTTTTTAAAATGACTTATAATATTTAGTAAAATTTCCCGCTCTTTCACGTGGTGCTATTAGTTTTTCGAATTTTTTTTTCGAGATAAATAGTCCAAATAATTCCAGGACATGTCAATGTTGTACTTCCAAGTACAATTCTTGAGCATCTCTGGAGCTGTAAATTGTTTAATTCCAAAGAAAAACAAAGGCGTGTTAATATAAATTATTTTTATATTATTATGTGTGACAAAGAAGTAAATGGGCAGGCAGACTGCAACATAGAAATAGCGTGATTTAAAATATATATTTCTCTACACTTACTCAAACCAAAAAATATATATATAAAGGCTATAAATTTCTGAGTTTGACGTTAATTTATATCTTGCAATGTAACTGACATCTTGATAACTTCAACATCGGATCCCTGATAATCATTGGCAACGTGTCAAGTTTATAATCATAGAGAAATATCGGTTATTTTTTCTCATTTATTTGATTGCTTTTATAAAAATTATTTGTTAACCAGGATTTTTTATATGAACCAAAACTAACTGATTTACTATTTTGCGATTCTTTCCAACTCATAAATTCCAGGTGCGTCAGTTTTTGAAACAATGGTAAAATTATCTGTATCCACCCAGCTGTATTTTTAAATGGTGCTACCGGGTCACATGGTAATTATACAATGCCAAAACTAGAGAGGAAAAAATTTAATTCCTTATCTGCCCAAATGCAAAGCGAAACTGTGTGAATAGTCGTAAACAAAAATAGGATATATAACAGAAAACTGGGTTTGAATTACTCGGTTGCAGCTTAGAGATAAGACAACATTAATTCTGAATTATGCGATTTTAACACCACTTTATGGGAATTTTATGTACTTAGCACATAGCGTTAATAAATGTACCAGAATTTTTCTTTAATATTAATTTATGTCATGTTAACTGCTACTTAATAAGTTTAAAATTAACTTTTACTCGTTAATAAACACATAAAAAAATATTAATAAGATCTCGAGATGTTTTACGTGATTATAAGCGTGACTACCTTCGGAGTATGTAACCTGAGGACTTGATCCCTTTATGACATTTAAGCTGCGGACGGTTTGAAACAGGGATTAATAATTCGACAGGTAAACAGAGAACCAAATAAAAGCATGTAAAAATTACGAAATTCCCCAATATTTGAAATTCCTGTGATCTTTTCGTGTGATATAAACTTGCCATATTTATGGAGCTGTGAGAAAATTTTTGTTTAAGGAACATTTCAATATTGAAACAAGTTTTTTTGTCCACATAATTAACAACGGACACTATATTTCACTTTCTTTCTGTCTACTACCCTACAAAATAGCAGTGACATATACAACAATGTCTGTACAACAATTGTAGTAGCTGATTTTGAGTCAGCCGTACATAACGCTATTAAGATCGTATGGCCAGAATCAAAAATAACCGGCTGTTGATTTCACTTAGGCCAAGCTTGGTACCGTAAAATACAAAATCTTGGTTTAAAAACTAATTACAGTGAAAAAACAGTGAAGCAGGAAAATGTTTGCGACATATTTTTGGTTTGGTTATAATAATAATAACGCTTTAACTATAATTGCAGATTATTTAGTCGATAATTATATTTAAGAAAGTTCACAGTTTCCACCATACCTGTGGGCCTCAAATTGCCACTCTACAGAAAACATAACAAATGCTTGTGAGAGCTTCAACTAAAGGTGTAAGAATACGTCATAAATATAAATATTGTAGTGTGACACTACTGCGTATTATATTGGTAAAGAGAATGACATTACTTGTTATTTTTTTATTAAAATTTTATTTTATGGCAGGTGTGCAATATACAATTTTTATTAAATGGAAATCATGGAATTTATAACATAAAAAAATATTAGGAGAATTTATTTTAAAATAAAATAATGTTAAACTAAATTTAAAATAAATTTATTTGGATTGAGAAAAAGGTGATCTTCTTAAATCTTCAGGAAAGGATCGTGTTGACGATTGGTTGACATTTTCAATTAATAAAAAAGTTGTTGATTTGAAAAAAAAAGAAAATTGGAAAAAAAAAATATTTTGGGAGAATCTTAAAAAAATAATAAAGTCGGAATTTAGAGAATATACCAAATAAAGTTAAATTGTTAAAACTGGAATTGTAAAGCAAACATAATCAGAAGTTACTGGAACGAAATGTTAATGTAATGAATTTATAAACTTGCTGTAAGAACGAGAACGAGTATACGCCTGCCTATTTCGATTTCGCTTGACATGAGCGCCGCTCTAACGGAATTTTAGGTAAACAAACACAACTATTAACTTACAGGCCGAACCGCATGATGTCACTTTAAGTAAACAAACATCAAGGAGAATATATACAGGACTGCTCGATTCCTATCTTCCTTGTTTGTATCCGAAATGACCGTGAAATGACGTACTACGGTGGCCCCCGTATGAAATAATAAAGGATAGATAAGCACCCATTGCACTCCGAACAGACGAAAT
Organism: Crepidodera aurea; assembly: GCA_949320105.2. Classification (NCBI taxonomy): domain Eukaryota; kingdom Metazoa; phylum Arthropoda; class Insecta; order Coleoptera; family Chrysomelidae; genus Crepidodera; species Crepidodera aurea. Next base: position 18,369,529 of record OX439475.1, on the reverse strand, counting down.
AATCTGTTCAACAGAATGAGTCGTGGGGGCCAATCAGCTACGTCACTATCAAACGATTGGTCGAAGTCTGATCTGGTTAGTCATGTATTTTACTGTCCTTGAACAAACACAACTATTAACTTACGGGCCGCGAAACAAGATGTCGCTTTGAGCGTTGCTGGGTTGGCGCCACACGGAGGAGGAAGGACTTAAAACAGGTACAGGACGGAAAGTGAACACTTGAATTATAAAACTGGTGTTTTTGAATAGACATTTTCATCTGAGCAGATAGTTAATTTAACCTCAATCAACACTAGGTCCTGTGACAAATAACGATTGGCATTTCAATTAATAAATTGATATATAATGTGTCATTATTTTACTTAGTATCAATGCAAGCAAATTAGCAATCATCTGAAGATTTCAAAACAAAGCACCGAGGAACGTAGTATACGTGCCTTGGTACATTCGCAATAGTAACCTCCCATAGGGATCTGGAAATAAACACTGTTGACCAGACCATCAGGAAATTAGCCAAGAGTCATGAAGAAATACTTTATCATCATGTCAATGTCGAGGCTATCTATCTTCTTGACAATACTGGGTTAGAAAGAAGACTTAAGAGGATCAAGGCCTTTAAGTTAGTTTAGTGTTTTTAGTGCAAAAGCAGAGCTTGTGTGTGCACGTTAAAGTTTAGTGCAATCCATTTTACAGAACCTAAGAAACCCTGATGAGTATACCTTTCAAACTTTATTAGATTAAGTTAGAATTAAATTGCTCATTGGTCAGTGTTGACCAGATTGTAATATACTAAATGCCTTTATGGGTGTTTAATAATAAAATAAAAATGAAAGAAAACAAAAATCGGCCAAAGGGAGTTTGCTTCAAGCTATCGTGCGGAGTAGACGTGTATAAAACGAGTTCCTAATTTAACGGTATTCGTAAAAATCAAAATTAGTAAAAAAGTGTTTATCTATTAACCATAAACAGGTGAGAGAATCTATCCTTATCGGTTTATTGAAACCAAACCTTTTTACCTCTCATAGTTTTTACTATGTTCTATCACTCACTTCCTTCTTAAAGCGACGTTGCCAAATTTATTTTTCTTTCATTAAAAATCCCATATAAAGATGGCTTCCGACTACGGGGGCACATCAAACCAAACTCAAGTACCAAACCAAAGACAATATTCACAAGTAGTTAACTCCAACATGTTTCCAAAGAAAGAGCAAGCAATTGTTTTGAATGTAAATGAGAACTTAAACCTAAATGATTATGTAGTAGCAGTAGCAAATATAGTTGAAGCCAAAAATATCTTATTCGCATCAAGAATGTCCAACAATCGAGTTTGTATATATTTGTCAACAGTAACACTAGCCGAAAAGTTCACAGAAGACCATAAATGTTTGATTATCAAACAATACGAAATAGCCGTTCGCCGACTAATAACCCCAGCAAAAAGAATCATTCTCTCCAATGTATGTCCTTCGATAGCACATGATATTCTAGAAATAGAAATAGAGAAATTAGGTTACACAAGAGCATCCCCTATGTCATTTCTACGCGCAGGACTACCAGGAAATGGATTAACTCATGTATTGAGTTTCCGTCGGCAAATTTATGTCACACCAAACGATAGTATAGTTTTACCATCTTCAATTCTCATCACTTACGAAGATACAACCTACAGAATATTTTTGTCCTCAGAAGGTCTCACATGCTTCCTTTGTAAAGCTTCAGGACATGTCGCTAAACAATGCCCAAATCAAACATCCACACCCATACAAACACCAATCCCCATACAAACATCCTCAATCATTCAAACCCCCACCCCCTTTCAAACTCCCACCCCCATCCAAACAATCACACAAATGCCGATTACTATAAATAACCCTACAGAAATTGTTAATCAAATTAGTATGCAAGATAACATCATGCAAAATACGTTCAAGCGACCACTCACAACAACAACTATTAGCTCTAGCGACCATACATCAGACGTAGATTTAAATGAAGAAGATATACACCCAGTAGAAGTAAAACAAAAACATAAGAGGGTTAAACAAAGCTCTTCAATAGAAAATCTCGCCATCATCGAATATTTGGAACCAGCAAAGAAATTCTTCACTGAACCAACTTCTCAACCCACATTAAGTTTCGAAGAACTGGCTGATTTTCTAGAGAACGCTATCGGAACTCCAGATCCATTAAGTGTAGCCCAAGAATATACAGATAATATTCCAGAACTTCTTTCCATGCTACATAATATCTACCCGCTTCTGGAGAATAGAGCAATAAAATCAAGGTGCACCCGTATCCAAAAGAAAATCCGCAAACAACTTAATCTAGTTTCCATATCGGTTAATGGATCCGACTCGGAAGATTCAGTCTCCTCCCAACCTAATTTACGATAATTCATTCATCTTACAATGGAATATTAATGGGCTCATTGCCCATTTAGAAAAACTAAAACTAATTTTATCAAATTTACCAAACGACATTTTATGTATCCAAGAAACCAACTTTAAAAACAACCATCACTACCCACTAAAAGGTTACCAATGTATTTATAAAAATAGAATAGCCGATAGAGCCAGCGGTGGTGTTGCCATTTACCTGAAAAACGAATTCATTTGCAAAAAAGTAAATATTAATTCAGACTTAGAAGTAGTTGCAGCCAACATTCAATATTATCAGAAAAACTTAACAATTATCAATTTATATATTCCATCTAATAAAAATTTTACCGTTCATGACCTAAACAAAATAATAAACCAAGTACCCGGCCCAAAAATAGTAGTAGGAGACTTCAACAGTAATAACGTCATTTGGGGCTCAAAAAACACAGATAATCGAGGTAAAGAGATAGAAGATTTTATAGACGCGAGAAATTTTATATTGTTAAATACGGGAGCAGGAACAAGATTCAACGCAACCACCGGAGATTTTTCCGCTATAGATTTAAGTTTCTGCGACGCTCAATTAGCACCCTTTTTATCATGGGAACCAGCTTCGTATCTTTATGGAAGCGACCACCTCCCACTCAATTTAACATTTTCTTCAAGAAATACACACGACCAACCATACACAACAAACAAATGGAACCTAAAAAAAGCAAACTGGGTAAATTTCTCTAATTATATTACCAATAATTTACCTACAAATGAAACAGATGATATTGAGACAATAACAAGTACTTTAACTAAAATCATCACCAAAGCAGCAGAAACCCATGTAGGCTATATCACATTACCAAGACGACAATCCCCAGTACCATGGTGGACCCCACAATGCGAGCAAGCTATCAAATCAAGCAAACAAGCCTTTTATAAGTTAAAGAAAAATAATAACCAACAAAACTTACTTGAGTTCAAAAGACTAGAGCGAGATATATTGTTAAACAAAGTAAGAAAGAATCATGGAAAACGCATGTTTCAACAATCACTAAAAATACCCCAAATACAGAAATATGGAACAAGATAAAAAGGATAAATGGATCCACCGTAAATAACAAAATTACAACTATATCTCACAATAACCAAATAATCTCCAATAAAGAACATATAGCAAATACATTCGCACAAGAATTCTCTAGACTATCCAGTGACGACAATTATGACCCGCAATTTATGGATTATAAACAAAACACAGAAGTATCTGTAAACCATAATATTAATCAAAACCATTTTTTAAATATCCTCATCAAAATGAGAGAACTAGAAGAAGCTTTGAAAAATTGTCACAACACTTCCCCAGGACCAGACAACATACATTACAGTTTCTTAAAAAACCTTCCACTGAAAGGAAAACAGTATTTACTAGACTTATATAACAAAATATACTTAAACCAAAAATTTCCGAAATCATGGTCAGAGGCAGTTATTCTACCGATTTTAAAATGAAACAAACCAAAAAATTTGATTACATCTTATAGACCAATCTCATTAACATGTACAATGTGTAAGGTTTTAGAAAAAATAATAAACTCTAGACTAATGTGGCACCTAGAAAAAAACAACCTAATTTCTCCGTACCAAAATGGTTTCCGTAGAAACAGATCAACAAACGATAACATTATTAATCTAGAGTCTGAAATTCATGAGGCATTTGCAAATAAACAGAAATTATTAGCGGTTTTCATAGATTTAGAAAAAGCATATGACTTAACATGGCGATTTAAAATAATTCAAACACGGATAGGATGGAATATAACTGGAAATATAACGGCCTTCATTGAAAACTTCTTAAATCAACGAAGATTTAGCGTCCGAGCTAATGGAATTCTATCTTACGAACAACAATTACAAAACGGCACCCCTCAAGGATCTATTCTAAGCACAACTCTTTTCCTTATCGCTTTAAATGATTTTACCTCCTCCATAACTTCACCAGTACGCACCAACTTATACGCTGACGATATAATTATTTACGCCAAAGGAAAAAATATTAAAACCCTAGAAACTATGATACAAAAAACCCTAAACGAAATACATAATTGGACCAAAAAGTCTGGCTTCAAAGTATCCCACGATAAAACCAAATGTATCCTATTCACTAAGAAAATCCAACAGCACCCATCTCTAACTATGGGAAATAAAACATTAAAATTTTCAAGCGACATTAAATTTTTGGGAATTATATTCGATGAAAAGTTAAATTTCAAGAAACATTTCGACCTACTTAAACAGAACTGCACAAGAGGATTAAATATTCTAAAAACACTATCGCACCAAAAATGGGGAGCAGATACATACAGCTTGCTTCACATCTATCAAAGCATTATCAGATCAAAAATTGAATATGGATCGATCGCCTTTAACGCATCCAGGAAAAGCTATTTAAAAACAATAAATGTCATACAAAATAAAGCCCTCAGAATAGTAATTGGCGCTTTCCCTACGACCCCAACAGAAAGCCTTTATAGTCTTCTAGGAGAAATGCCTTTCCACAACAGAATTCAACAACTTTCCTTAAGCTACGCCACAAAAATTCTAACACTCCCATCCAACCTAAACTATCGAAAAACCCGCTCAATCCCTTTCCCAACATCACTCTATCAAAATCAAAATACGATCCCCCCTTTTTACGAAAGAATAAATAGATACTTATCACAATTAAATTATAATCTCCCAAATATTCTCCCCACACAAAATCACAACACAGCTCCTTGGATTCTCTCACACACCAACGTAGAGACGGACCTCGCTAAATATAATAAAAACGAGACTCAACCACAAATAATAAAAAGTGCTTTCTCCCACCTGTGTGAAAAATATGGAAAATCGGAGTATATCTACACCGATGCTTCGATTAATAACGAAAAACGCACTGTAGGAGCATCAGTAGTCACACCACAAAGTATATTAAAATTCCGTCTTCCAGAAGAATCCAGTATATATACAGGAGAACTATATGCTATTCATCAAGCACTCCTATATGCCTTAAGTAACGCACATCCCCAATATGTAATCTGCTCGGACTCACTCAGCTCGCTCGTATCTATCAAACAATTATACGCAAGACAACCACTAGTGCAACAAATCCAACAGTTAATACACCAACTCTATTTACTCAATGTAAAACTGGTTTTGATCTTCGTTCCCTCACATATAGGAATTGCAGGAAATGAGACCGCAGACAAGGCAGCCTATGAAGCAGCTTCATCCGAGGATACCCCGATATCCCAATTATATATTCAATCTGATATAGAAAATTTCCTAAAAAAATCTATTAAAGACAAATGGCAATCCGAGTGGAACAACAGAACATCGAAACTCAAAATGATTAAACCAGACGTGAATACACCGTTGCCACTACCATCCAACAGACAACAACAAATAAAAACCTCAAGATTAAGACTAGGACACACCCGTCTAACCAATAGTTACCTGATATCCAGACAAGATCCCACTATCTGTGAAACGTGCAACACCATCCAAACCATCAAACACTTAATAGAAGACTGTCCAAAGTATCAAGAAGAAAGGGAAAAACACCATATATCAAACTTACAAGAATCACTCGGACAACTCGAACAAGTTGAAAGGACACTGAATTTCCTAAATGATATAAACTTTTTAAACCAAATTTAAACATTTTACCCAATTAGTTTCAAGTCACCACTCTAAATATTTTTTTTTTGTAAAAGTATAATAATGTAAACTAATTTAAAAAAATGCTAATGACCCTTAGCGGTCGAAGCTTAATTAAAAAAAAAAAAAAAAAAAAAAAAAAAATCGGCCAAATACTTATTTGACGCAGTTCCTGATCGTGGAAGTTTTTTGGATTAACGCTAGATCAAAATTAAAGGAAGTAACGAGTGGAAGATATAGCAAACGCACTTTTTTAAATATTAAATATTAAATCTGAATTTTGGTCCTCAGTTTAGATTCACCCATTATAAACATGACTACCGTAGTATTAGTGTATCTGATTCAGTGCATTTCGCATTTTGCAGATTCGCACCAATTAGAATCCATTTTGTAGGAATGTCATTATCGCTTGTTTTTCAAAATATTTTTCTATTGACAAGTAGACAGTTCAATGGAGGAGTTTCCTACTAACCTCAAAATCTAAAAAAAAGTCTACCAACAGGGAAGGGTTTTATTGGGGCAAAATCTACTGCATCACTTCCGCAATGATAAAATATGATAACAAAATTCTACTGAGCTTTCCAAAAAGAATAATTTTTATAAACTCAATTTCTGATTGGTTCAAATTAAAGTTGGTATCGAGACTTGATGTGACAGTTGACAGAAGCCATATTCATACTGTCGCGAGAAGCACGACATTAGCCTTGTTTTTCACCGCGAGTCTCGATACCAACTTTAATTTTAACCAATCAGAAATAGAGTTTATTAAAATCATTATTTTTCTAAAACGATATATTCTGGAGAGTTCAGTAGTTTTTTGTTGACATTTTAAATCATTACGCAAATAATGAAGTAGATTTTGACAAAAAATAACGCTTCACCGATAGTAGACCTTTTTCTAGGTTGGCAACTTATAAAGAACTCCGCCATTGAGGATATTTTGATCACAATTGGTGGATTTATTTCTTGCCTTTTTAATTTAATTAATATTTTTGAAATTTTTGGTTTATCATGGATCCTTTCAAGTAGCTGATGTTCTCTACTATTTATTTTAGTCGAGTAAACTTTTGATTTAAGATACCCCGAAACGAAATAATCAAGTGGGTTCAAATCCAGTGATCTGGGAGGCCACTTATAAGGTCCACCTCTACTTATCTACAAATTACCAGAATTATTATTTAAAAAAAATTTGACAATTCGCCTATAATATTGCGGGGCACATTCATGTTGAAAATACATTCCAGCGAGTTCAAAGTTTTCATCAGCTAGTAGCACTGGTAAAATATTTTCTAAGGAATCCAAGTAGGCTATTTAGCATATTTACTTAATTTTTGCATTATTCTTTTTTTAGTTATGCATGTATCAATTAATTTTTCTTCAAATGTTTTATACAGGACGTTTACAAAATATTAAATGCATGTTACCTGTTATCCTAACTGCGGACCCATAAATAGATATTTTTGATTGATTAGAGAAAAACTATTTCATCATAAATTCTAAAAATTACAGATTTAGATCATTAGATCGTATAATATTAATTAAAACGTCATACAATTAATAATAATCTCACTAATTACATGAGCCATCATAATTCTGATAAACTGAAACTTTGAACTTTAAATTGTAGTGGTAAAATTATATGCGGGAAAACAAATAATACGTCGGAGAATTCAGATTTTGTGCTCTTTTCAAATGTATAGAACAATTTTTAAAAATCCTTTATACAGGGTGTTTCGAACCTTGTAAAATTTCTTAATTTTTTTCTAATCCGGACTTGGATACCTATTTGAAACATGAAAAAAAGATACCGCGTGGTTCATAAATTAATAAAATTAATAAAATATTTTGTATCTCAGTTAGGAAAGGGGTTACATCCAACAAATATAGGTTTGTTGGAATTGCCTAATTGTACTCTATCTTCGTTTAATGTATGGATACTTCGCAACACCCTGTATACACTTGAAAATCTATAATATACTTTTTCGCTAAAGAACAGCTTTTTTAAATTTATTTTTATACAATCTTTTTATTTTTAAATTCAACTGTTGTTTTACCCAGATCCATTGTTGTTAGATTTTTTGAAACGCTCAAAGTCAGGATTAACCATAGTTCAAAGTTTCGTGCCCACTGTATGAAATCAAATAGAAAATATCAGGGATACTTTATGATATAATTAATATTTATTAATACATATTTACACACTTTTTCGTCCTATTAAATAAAATCAAATGTTTTTTCATAGAATTTACAGCTCGGTATTGAAAGGCAGGATATTTGTAATATTTTTCACCCTACAAGAACAGAACCTGAAAACAAAAATCACCGGAAAATTCAAAGAAATAACAATTTCCGAATCCTCATATATTCGGTATTACCATATTTACCTTCGTTCGTGTCAAACAAATCCGATGAAACAAGTTTGTGACATTTCCCCGAAATTTTCAATAGACGGTCCTGGCACCAGCCATCATAACCGAAACCAGAGACTGTAAGCCGCCAAAAATCGATAGAATCTCGTCACAGTAAAGTGTGCCAACAGCAGACACCGTAAAAAGACCAGATAAATTGAGTGTATCCTGATATTTGCTCTTTTTAGTATTGAGCATACGAATGAAATATTGCAGAATATGTAGTTAAAGTTTAGCATGTCTTTGCGAGGAATTGACAAATTTTATGGTGTCGAAATATTCCGTAAAGAGTTCAGTTTTATGAACAAAAATTTTCCGATTTATTGATACGAATCCATATTATTTTTGTTTGATTTAACTTCAAAACTATAAGTAACTCGGATTAAGATTGCGGCGAAAATTGGAACTGTGCTAAGGAGTAATAATTTATTTACTTCCTGCTTTCTCATTGGATATTTTGTTTTGTTTTTGTCGAGTGTTTAATTTAACATTCATTTTATTTTATAAACTATACATAAACATTTATTTTATTTCTTTTAAAGTGTAATATTTTCAGTTGTATTTAGATGAGTAGTTTAGTCAAATCCATTTTAGTCTCAAATTATTGTTTCCATTAATTTTTAGAAATGAAAAGCATTTTAGAGTACATGAACTATATGAGCGGATCGGCTAATTCTAAATGTGTAGTTGAAGGTGAAAATGTTCGGAATGCAGGAAATGCAGGATTGAAACAAGTGCATTGGAATCTAATCCACATGAAATTACTGGAAAATTAACTATTTCCAACACCGTAAAAGTGGAGAACCACTTATGTTCTTGTAAAGCAGGCAATAGTGGGAAATTTAAACACATCTCAGCTTTTCTTATTAAGTGTATAAGGTGTATTAAAGTAATTAAAACTTTCTTGCCAATTTTTAATGTTGTGATCCACAATCTTTTCCTATTCACTAATTCTTTATTCCCAAGTTTGGTTTCAAAAAAAAATTTGGACATTTCTGCTTTTGGAAACGAATGAAAACTTCGTTTAGGGTTTCTTTTTCCGTATGATGACCACTTAGGTACACAACACAATAATGATTATTCATTATAAAAAAGATCAACAAATCAAAATTATTTGTAAAAAAAGACAAAATCTAGATGTTTCGATAATGAGGTGGCATAAAATTAAAACAAAATAAATTTTCTGCCCCGAATGGTACTTGTCCAGCTTTAATCCATAAAAATCATCAACTATTTCTTATTCTCCTAATTTCTGGATCCCAACCTTATTGAAAAACGAGAAGACAGGTCCGTATTTGGGACAAATTATTATTATCAATGACTAACTTTCAAACACCCTGTATGCATAAAAAATGCCCATTCCGAAAAAAACATAACTTTATTTTAAGCAAAAATAATGTTGCAACAAATTGTATTAAGTTAAATGAAAAGAATTAGACACAAAAAAATGTAAACAACGTAAATTATAACAGTTGTTCAAAATGGCCTCCATTTTGCTCAATACATTTCCGTGCTCTTAAAGTAAGATTTGTAATTAACTTTCTAATCATAACTTGGTCAATTCTCAGTTCCTCTCATGCATCCTCTCCGTAGAAGGTCCTCTCTAGTATTTACTTCAGTTGAGTAAACTTTTGTTTTTAAATAACCCCAAACATGGTAATCGATTGGATTAAAATCGGGCCAATTTGGGACATCAAACCTAAAGTGTATTATTGACTAAATTAAACAATACGTACAGACTGCTTTATTTTATCATTTTTATCATGCTCTAGCTAAAAAAAATTATTAGACGCGGATAAAAAAAATTCTAGTTTTTTGATTTTCTGTTACGTTTAACCTTTAAAATGTAGATTTGATGCAACGTTATTTTTGTTTAAATGACAACTTCCCAAATCATTGGATAGGCAGAGGAGGACCTCACAACTGGCCTGCAAGGGGGCCCGATTTTAATCAAATCGATTACCATGTTTGGGGTTATTTAAAATCAAAAGTTTACTCAACTGAACTAAACGCTAGAGAGGACCTTCTACGGAGAATTGAGGACGCATGCGAGGAACTGAGAAATGGCCAAGCTACGATTAGAAAGTCAATTACAAATCTTACTGCAAGATCACGGAAATGTATTGAGAAAAATGGAAGCCACTTTGAACAACTCTTCAATAAGTTACGTTGTTAACATTTTTTTGTGTTTAATCTTTTCGTTTAACTTAACACAATTTGTTGCAACATTATTTTTATTTAAAATAAAGTTATTCTTTTTTCGGAATGGGCATTTTTCCTCATTTTTATAATTTTTTGATAATTTTTTACGCATACAGGGTGTTTCAAAGTTAGTCATTGATAATAATAATTTGTCCCAAATACGGACCTGTCCTCTCGTTTTTCAATAAGGTTGGGTTCCAGAAATTAGAAGAATAAGAAATAGTTAATGATTTACAAAATAAAACTCTTTAAAGTGATTTTTGTGTCGCAAAAATGTGGCGAGAATTACTGCAATCATATAATCAAGTGCCGCCACTTTAAAGGTACATTAACGGTTCCCAAAACGACACTAAAACTATAACGGCCACTTTAAGATCACTGCCACTTCTAAGTGGTATTTAATTGATATCGTTTGGTTGCCGTAACTATTATTTTCCACTCTAAAGTGGTAGTCTCGCTTAGTAGTTATAACGTTTCAAGCACCTTCAGTGGCACCAAAATATTATAAAACTCTAAAACTCTTAAGTAGGCAAACATAAAATGAAGTTATTCTTACCGTGTAGGGGTAAATGTAGTAATTATTAGCCACCCAATCGAAGTTGCGATATCAGTTTCTGTCACTGTAATGCTTTTCTGTAAAAGACCACTGAGACTAGTGGGATGACGAGAAGACTTGATATCTCCCAGGTCATCTTTACAACATCTCGAGGTCTCCTCAAAACATCTCTGTAACTTCCTAGGTCTCCTTTTGTTACTTAGGAAATCCCTTTATTATGGAACCCTTATGTGTCCTTTTTATAGGAAATACATTTCCTGGTCTCCTTTACAATATGCCAATGCCTCCTTTACAATACCATCATATTTTCTTTTTATAGTTGATGTCCCTCAGGTCTCCTTTACTTAGGGTCTCCCCAATGTCTCATTCGATAAAGAAAAAAACACGGTGTCAGTTACTGATAAAATAAAATGTCTTTCCATCTTTTAAGAAAAACGAGAAAAACTCAAGAACGTTGACCCTTGACTCTAATGAATTTAATATTGTCGTTAGATTTTGACTTAAGTACTACCTACTACAAAAAATTGTGTTTTTTAGCTAATAAAACTTCCGTAAAATCTTGTATGTAACATAAATTGTCAGAGGTCCATGTTGTGGCGTCACATATGTATGTAGAATTGCTCACTGTAAAATACATTCAACCAGTAAATTGTGACAATTCGGTACTTAATAAATGTGTATTTTATAGGTAAAAGTTTATATAATTTCTCAATACTGATGCACACCGTATTTCAACAAGTTATGGACCCAATCTCGCCGTATATTGTATTGAGTAAAATACCTATACTTACCTTGAATTGTTGTAATGGGAACGTAAAATCGATCAGGTAGTCGAAAGTGCTACACGAAATTCATAAGTAATAATTGGACAACTTGGAAGTTTCAAACTCGAATCATATTGTCATTCAAAAGGGCTTTCTGAAGTTGCGAGGGGTTTGTCTCAAAGACCTCAAAGCAATACTGATAAACGAGACTGCGAAGATACCAAGCGCAAGTAATGTTCTGCAGTAAAAATGAAAAAAAAAACCGTATATACACATTGTTGCTTGTACGCTGTCAGCAGAAATAAAGGACATGTTAATCTCAATGTACAAACAAAAATCCGAAGTTAGCGTTTATCTGCTTTAACATTTTTTTATCTTATAATATAGAAAAGAAAAACCTTTTTAAAACAGTTTTTCGACAAGCGTGCGGAAAATTCAATTTTCAACACAGATTTTAGTGCAGAAAATTTGTTTTTCAGCACTAGTGGCTCTAAACTTCCTTTCTTATTTCTGTGTTTGATCATTCAAATTTGGTTTTAATTTTTTTTAATTGCAAATTTTCAATCTACTCAATTAGTCAGTGAGTAATTTGTAAAATGACATGAGATCCTCTGGCCAGCTTCTTTTGCGTCTTCTGTTCTCTAGAGGAGCATTGTATAAGTTGGTGATTACTTCATTAGTATGGTTTACGCTGCGGTCCTTACTCTTGATTGCTGACTTCTTGATTATTTCATTTTCGAATGGGATATTGAGATCGTTATGCAGTGTCAGTTTTTTATCTAAATGAAGTCCCAGATATTCAACTTCATTTTTTACTGGTATTGGTGTTGACTTGGGGACAGGTGATGTGTCTTGTGGTAAACATTATTTGGGCAGATTTACTGGTGTTTAATTTAATTTTCCATTTATTCAGCCAGTTTTGGAGTTGGGAGTTGTTGGAGGTTATATTATGAGCCTAGAATATGATTTGGGTTAGCGGATATTATAGCAGTATCGTCTGCGAAAGTGGCGATTAAGGAATGGTTCGTGGTTGGTACATCTACGGTAAATAGTAGATATAAAAGAGGACCAAGGACACCTTCTTGTGGAATTCCAGATATTACTGGATGGTAGTTTGATAAATTGTTTTCATATTTAATTTGGAAAAATCTGTCGCTTAGGTAGGATTTCAATATGCGGTAAATCTGGTCAGGTAATTGTAATTTTAGTTTATATAGTAAGCCCTCCTGCCATACCTTGTCGAGAGCCTGCTGGACATCGAAGAATACTGCAGCATACATTTGTTTTTCTTCTAGACTATTCTTGATGTAGTTAACTATCCTGTGACACTGCTGAATAGTAGAGTGCCCATCTCTAAATCTTGAGGAGAAGTCGTTCAAATAATTTTGATAATAGAGGTTTGTATGATTTGGGTTCTTCTGGAGGTTTACCGGGTTTCGCTATCATGATTATTTGTCCATATTTATAACATTCTGTTATAAATAGTTGTGATGAGTAATACAGCCTTTCTTGGGAGGTGTTTCAATATACTTCCTACTATGAGATAGTAGCTTGGTGTTTTATGTACGTTGATTTATTTGATTTCTTTATACACTTCTGCTGAAGTAAATGATCTTAACGGTAACGATAGTTGTCCCGGAGAATTGAGACACTCATATATATTTCTGTGTCGAAATTTGGGTTATTGGTTGGCAGTGGCGTAAATACCTGCGCAGGATGTTCTGTGAATGTATTGGCTTTATCGTTATTGGCTTGAGCCCAGGTTCCATAAGATTTTCTTATTGGTGCGATTGCTATTGTCGGTATTTTGAATCTTTTGGTTGCTTCCCAAATGGAATGGTCATCCGGCGAAAGCTTTGTTATGTTGTATTTGAAGGTTTCGTTTCGATTTTCAGCAGGAGCTCTGGAAAGTTGGTGAGTTAATATATTTAGAATAGTTTTGTTTCGTTGATTTCGGCTCCTTTGCGATCTCCTTCTAGCTCTTCATTTTTCTGCAACGAGTTGTCTTATATGTAGTGGTATATTTTGTTTTTCATGCCCTTCTTTATCTTTCGCTGGAGTTGCTTGCCACGCAGCTTCTTGAATTAATGTTGTTATATAATATACTGCTTCTTCAAATTCATTTGGTTCATTTAATCTGTGGTTTATGTGGTTTCAATAATCATCTGAAATTGTTCCCAATTGGTCTTCTTGCAAAATGTTGGTCTAGGCGTTCTCCAGATCATATTGGTACCAGTACAAGAGAACTTTGTATTTTATTAGTGGTGAATGGTTCCAGGACGTGATGATTTAAGTTTGCTTTTATTATAACAGCTGACCCTGCGTGTACCGTTCCATCGAGATGATTTGCGTAATATATATTGTAATATGGGATTTTGATAACTGTATACTCCGTGGAATGGCCTTCAATAATCCCGTTGACAAAATTTGGTTTTAATGAGTTAAAAACTGAATTAATTTTTAATTTTGATAATTATCCTAGAACCATTTGATTTTTATTTTTAATTTCAATGCACGTTCTTTAAGCTGATGCATCAAGAACATGTGTCACTATATGAAATTTATACTGCATTAATTAATATTGTTATTTTATATGTATGATAAAACTATAAATAAAACTAAATCAAATCTATCTCTGATGTATAAAGGTATTTCGATCTCCTGCAGTAAATATCCCTCGGGGTTTTAAATATTGATTGCTATCCATTTGCGTCAAACTTGTATTTTCTGTCAGCAACTTATATTTTTACATCACATGATTTAAAAACTGCTTCTTTCGGTAAATAAAATATATTTTTATTGCCATCCCTTTGCCTTTCTGTTTGGATCTTTATATTTAAATTATCAAAGAATCGTACATGTAATAATTAATTCGAGATGATATACTGAGAATATTATTATTAATTTAATGACAAAAAAATATTTCAAACAAATTATAAAGGAATGGTTTAAAATTAAATTTGTCTCTATATCCTGAAATGAAAACTTGTCATAAATAAAAATATTCTCCGTAGGAAAGCAATAGTAATAAGAGAATTATTACACTTTTAAAAGGATTATCCATTATAGTAAATAAAGTTTTAAGAGACAAAAATAACTTATATGGTTACTTCAGCAGTAAATTTTATTTACAGAGTAATAAACTGTACGTTTCGAGATATATATTTTCTGAACTAATGTATTTCAGTAAAAAAATACCTAAAAAAGACCAAAGAAAGAAAACGGGAATTTATATTTATTTAAAGAGCGTTTTACACGTATTAATAAATTTAAAGTAACTTCTTATTTTTTGTAAAACTGCCATTCCATACTTTTAAAACATCAAGCCGTACCAATTTGAAGAGTATTGAAAAATATTACCTATACCTAATACCAAAAACTTTTTGATGTACGCCAGCGGTTCCCAAAGGTTATGGAAAAAATTTCTTCTCAAATATCTACCGATCTTAAAGAAATTAAAGCTGGAGTACCACAAGGAAGTGTCCTAGGACCTGTCCTATACTTACTGTACACATGTGATATTCCAGAGTTAGAAACAAATACCATAGCCACCTTCGCCGACGACACTGTCATTCTAGCAGTAGGAAAGAGCAATGAAGAAGCAACTCACAAGCTGCAAACAGCTGTCCACCTTATCTATGACTGGACGAAGAGATGGAAAATTAAACTTAATGAAACTAAATCACTCCACATTAACTTTACAAACAAAAGGATAGATCATATTCCAGTCAGAATAAACAATAACCTGATTCCATATTCAAACGCAGCAAAATACTTAGGTATTACCTTAGATGCCAAACTCCGATGGAAAGTGCATGTTAAAAAGAAAAGAACTTGGACTGAAATATAGAAAAATGTATTGGCTAATTGGAAGAAACTCCACTCTGTCTTTACATAATAACCTTATGCTTTATAAGCAGATACTTAAGCCTGTATGGACCTGTAGTATCCAACTATGGGGATGCACCAAAGCAAGCAACTTAGCAATCATCCAAAGCTTTCAAAACAAAGCACCGAGGAACATAGTTGGTACATTCGCAATAGGGATCCATAGGGATTTGGAAATGGACACTGTTGACCAGACCATCAAGAAATTAGCCAAGAGTCATGAAGAAAGACTCTTAGACAATACGGGGTTAGAAAGAAGACTTAAGAGGATCAAGCTCTTTGAGTTAGTTTAGTGTTTTTAGTGCAAAAGCAGAGCTTGTGTGTGCTCGTTAAGTTTAGTGCAATCCTTTCTACAGAACCTAAGGAACGCTGATGAGTATACCTTAGTTTTAAGTTTCAAACTCTATTAGATTAAGTTAGAATTAAATTGATCATTGGTCACTATTGACCAGATTGTAATATACTAAATACCTTTATGAGTGATTAATAATAATAATAATAAAAAAAAATATCTTGTGTAATGTGTCAACTTTGATAATAGTGGTGATATTTCTATGATGAAAACAGAACGTATTTGGAAGAATGTGGCGACCAAAGTTCAGTTGGCAAACTGTATCGTACGCTTGTTGAATTATATGAAGCATTTCATGTTAGCCTAATGAATATGTCATATTTAGTCACATTCAAGAACGCATATAATTCTAAACGTCCAATTCTAGATACGGATCTGTAGTGTTATGATAGCTGATCCGTCGTGGCAGCGTAACGCCAACTCCAAATTAATGTTGTGGACAAGAGATATTGGTAGGAACATTATTAAGAGGCATTAGAACCATTAATCAACAGTTTGTTTAACGAAGTAGGCTATTTTCTTGTTATTCCGTAGCGGATATTTCGAAAACTTCCCAAAAGTATACTTGATAGTGAATTAATTGAGACGACAGAAGGACCTAGTAATTGGATTGTATAAGTGGAAAGATTTACGTTATGGAAGGACATTATATCCTTAATAGTCTTGAGAATCAAGTGGTTATTATTATCTAAATATTTGCTCTATATTTTGTGCATTCAATTATAATAAAATAAAGGAATAGCTAATTTTTTAAATGACTTTAAAAATACACTTTTGGTTTTATAATTTTAAGTGAAATTAAATTTTATAGGAAATTAAGTAAATTTGAATATCGCCCAGTTGTGAAGTCTATTTATAAAAGAGTTGTCTGCAAGAAAATATTTGCAACCCATTGCCTTGTTCACTCCTGAAAATATTGATGCTTACAGTTCATGTGCATGATATATTGGGTAAAGCTGGGAGAAGGTCGGAGGCTATCAGATGGCTTATACCGAACATCGGTGGGCTAAGCTCGATGAAGAGACCAGTGCTGCTGGGAGTGGTATACTCTACGCAGGTATATGCGGCGCCAGTAAGGCATGGTGTTTTGAGATATAAGACTAAACTAACGCGCGCCAAAAGGTTGGTAACGATGCGGGTGGCTAGCGCCTACCTGACAGTGTCAACAGAAGCACTGCAAATCATCGCCTCGGTAGTACCGATGCACCTACTAGTGGCAGGTGGCAGACTGAATGCAGAGCGGTGACTGAAAGCCCAGTGGACCAGGCGGCTGATACCGGATGTGGTTGTTTGGCTTGACTGTAAATACATCAGGACAAACTATCACTTCACACAGTTCCTGTCCGGGCATGGCTCCTTCAAGTCGTACACGTACAGTATTGGGAAAAGACTAGTGTCTGTACTGCGAAGGATATACCGATGATACGGTGTTTGTATGCGACAGATTTCTGGAGGTGGTAACAGGATGCGAGGGAAATTTTAAGGTAGTGTTTGGGACGGTATGTAAGATGATGAAAGAGAAAGAGGAGGAGGAAAGATTGGCTCAGGGACGAAATGCACGGAACATGTGATGTGGCAGAGAATTATATGTGCATTGAAGTGAGAGAATTAATGAGTCTCTCCCGTTGGTTTGATGGAATGCCGACAAGGCATATCCAAGCTCTCGGGAGGCGGTGTGGGGGGTGGATGTTTTAGTGAGTATGACCTAGAGAGAGTGTCACAGTATCGATGACCCGACGTAGACAAATATGGGACTAGAGAGGGTTATCGTTCCCTATAAAAGGTTCCAACCAAACAAAAAACAAGCAGCTGAAGGCTGAGACAATCACCTAACGTTTTTTGTTTTGTACTGAAGATACATTTTTGTATTGAATTTTAATGAATTTGCATGATGCGTTGCCAAGGTATAAATGGTATTGAAGATGAAAGTTAGTGAGCTAACAACTCAATAATTTATTGTATAAACGATAACAAACGTAGTAAAATCTAAAATACCAGTTTCGTTTTATATCTTTCTGCTAGTTTTCTGTTAATCTACGTCATTATTTAACTATACTAATAAATTATTGACGGTCTTCCGCAATACGGGCTAAGAAAAAGCTTAAAATGAAATCAATTTCTAGTTACAAAAGTACAGAAGGTAAAACTAGCTCCCCCGAAAGTTATTATTGAAATATTACATCGTTAGCCGTAGTTAACTGAATTCACTAACCGAAACAATTTTAATTTGTAATTAGAATTCATTTTACAGACGTTGCAAAGGCTAACACACCTCCATTTACCTTTAGGAAGAGATTTTAATGAAACGGTGTATAATTATCTGGATTGTTAATAGTTTCCAGTTTAATTTGATTAGCAAAATGCAAGGGATTAATTAATTAATGCGGAGAATATTTGCTGGAAGTTTTGTTAAAGTTTCTGTTGAAGACGGACTCGAGAGATTACAGAAAGTTACTTATTAAAATACTCATTGTGATTCTGAGCAAGTGAAACTATTTGACAAATACATTTTTCTACAACTACTATAAAATATAGTGGTGCCGTGGAATAAGTGAACTTATTCCAAAGAAATGTCATTTATTCCATAGAAATGTCACTTATTCCACATAAACGTCACTTATTCCACAGAAATGTCATTTATTCCACAGTACATGCATTTAAGTGGCGAAACAAGAAAAAATCAACATTAAACAAAATCTTGATATAATACATATCCAAAACTACGCTCTTTTTTGAAACGCAAATTTGATAATTAAAAAATCAAAAACTTTATCATCGGAGAAACTGCGAAAATTTATAAATGAAGCACCGCACATAAAGTATTTATTGATAAAGGTAAGTCTGATTACAAATTAAAACTATCAACATTTGTTATTTTTTATACTTTTATAACAATAATCTTTGCGGTACATTGTTTTATTTCAATCAAAGAATAACTCCCTCGAGCTAAAGCTCTCGGGAGTTATTCAGATTATTAATGTTCATATGGTCGAATTGAATTGTCTCGAAATACAAGGTACTCTCGATAGAATTAGGCAGAAAATAATAGTCGGCTATTTGTCATAGTCTTGGGATATTACCTTCGATAATTGCCTTAGTTTTTTTTTTAAATTTAACGTCTGGATGAACTTGTTCCTTCAATATTTGTATAATAAAATTAATTTCTTCATATAAATGTTAGACGGACCAACATTAATTAAAAATGCAGTAAACCCTGAAAAATCCTCGAATCGTATTTTATTCGATTAAAATTTTAAATTTGTCAGCACGATCTACATTATCAAGTACGTACCTAACGCAATTAAATTCCTCAGATCGTTTCAAATAACTGCTTTTTCAATCGCAATTACAGCAGCGTCAAATGGGTGGCTTTTATAGCTTAATATTGGTCTCTCTACTTTAAAACGTATCTTACTATTTTTCTAAATTTGAATTTAGACATTTAGCACTTAAATCTTTGAAATGAGTGCTTTTGCTTTTTATTTTTAAATTGTCTTGCGTAGGACAAATTTAAAGCTATAAATAAAAGTCTCTATATTAAATAAATAAATATTAAAGGTATAGATTGTTATGAAATGTCCCGGGGTTTGAAACATATATTTTGGGCGTTGGGCGCCAAAATGAAACATAAAATTTGGGCGTTGGGCGCCAAAATGAAACATTAATTTTGGTTGGTGACAAAATGAAATTTAATGTTAGTTGAAAGATGTTATATTTTTTTGTGCTGAAGTTCAATTTTTGTATATGGTCGTGGATCGCGCTTTATTCTAACTCACTATAAGGTAAAATTGAAGATTAAATAGATATTTAGGGCGCCACTGATTTTTTTATTTTGCCACTTTTCAAGATGGAAGGATGCGAAATACAAAAACGATTATACCACGTCGTCAAGGGTATAATCGCTTATCAATACATAGTAACTAAGTAAAAATTGCAACTGCTATTGGCTAAATTTATGATGAGTTGTATAATCGGCGTATATATAGAGAAGCATTAAAAAAATGGACCCTGATATTTGTGGCAAAATTTTAGAAGTTAAACTGTTGATGTAAATCTTAAAAGATCGATATATTAAAAAATACGTTAACCAAATAACTTTCTAACTAATTTAATGAATTGTTTTGTACACATCAAAAGCTCTATTAAGATTGAATAACAAAACTACTAAAGAATGTATTTAAATTCAAATTGCTTAAATATTGTTTAAGTTATAACAGAAAAAAAATTTCCAAATGAAAGAAATTAGCTAATCGATCATCGACAGACTCTTATTCAACCCTGTAAATTGGTAAATTTTTTTTACTAAATTATTTTCGTCTTTCCAGAATTTTTCTCATGTCATCATAAATTAAGACCCCTGGTAATTTGAGGAACCCTCCAGAGCGTTTGTTTTAATCCAGGCTCCGAAGAAAATGTAAAAAAAAAAGTTCGAGGACTTCGTTTAATGCAATTTGACTGCTCACTGAACTCTGGCTTATATTATACACGAAACAAAGCAAACAAGCCATTTTGGAGCAGAAATTGCGTGAATAACCTTTTTCCAAGTTTGAAACGAAGAGAAATTGACAATTTGTCTTGTTGCAAAAGAGGCCCCGAACTCACTTTGAAAATTGATAATGTTCAGTACGGGCTTTATCGACTGTTTCAGATAGACTGAAAAAAAAAACCGTTTTTATATACTATAAATATTTGAAAGTTGCGAGACTATATTCTTGACTAAATCTAACTCTAAAGAGGGAGACAATATTACTTTTTGATTGAGTTTTGGTATTTAATAATTTAAGTTGATACAAAGTTTTGTAAATTTCAGTTGATGCTGACACCAGGAAAGCTGGCAAAGATTGGTTTTTAGAGCAACTAAAGAACGCCCTGTATTATGCTCATATTAAAAATATTGAAATAAAAAAGCATTGTCAGAGAGAATGAAGTTATTATCGTTTCTTTCCAGCCCCATACAACTTCCGCCTTCAGTCACTCGATGTAGCCATTGAGAAGCCTTTTAAGCACGTAGATATTATGACCAAGTGGCCAATTCTTGGCTTCGATCCAATGCAGAACTCGTAGTATCACTAAGACAAGTCACAATGGCAATTAAAATTCGAGATTTTAAATTTTTTACATCGGTTGGTTACGTGAGATATATCTTAAATTTAGGAATGCGTTGCCTAGCAGGCCTTGAAGTTCCATCGGGAGGTCATGGACTTCTTGGATAATACTTAGATCGGGATGAGGTAGCTTCTTTTGAGGTTGAGGCTTATTGGATAGTGGGTGTAGTTCTAGTTTCAATAAGAACATCCTTACTGTAGTTCAATGGTTCTATCTCGCATGGTGCGCCAGAAAGTCTGCTGTGAAAGTTTTTGTGTGTTGTATTATTTGGATGGAGAAGTGTGGGTGCAGATGTGGGTGAGTTTTCCTTAGGATTTTACTTTCTGTGGCACGTAAAGCATGTTGGAATATTGTACTCGATCTTTCCGCATAACGCATCGATGAGTATTTTGTTGAGTGTTTTATAAACGTCCACCGACCAATTAATAGTAGTCGATGTGGTTCTTCAAAGCGAGTGTCACCCCAGAGAGCCGGTTGTCAATTTGGGGGTAAGATTGAGAACTGAGTGGGTGGAGATGTTGCGGCTTAGGTTTTGTTGAGGTTGACCTATACTCTCCATTTGCTGCACCAGGCCGCATAGATTGATGGGTTCAGGTGATGAGAATTTGGGTCGTTGGGGCAAAGGCAAATGGGGCTGTTTTATTAGCATAGAGCTAAAACTGTAGATGGGGGTGACGAGGGATTGGCGAATCGTATGGTTAGATGAGGATTTTTAGATGTAAATTGAGTCACAGCTTAAATTAATAAGGTTAATGATGCATTCTCCCAATCAAATAATGACAATTTAGACTTAAAGTCATATTCATCTAGAACTAACAATCACCATCCTGATTGGGCGACAACAAAAATTTAAGGAACCATTAAACATCAGTTGTGGTCATAGTAACGGCTTTTGGTTTTATTTACAGTAAACTTTAGCTCATTATTTTGTAAATTACCAAACAGAATAACTGGGCAATTCTTATTTCAGAAATCTAATCAAGTATAATATGTACGAAAACTATTAAATTATACTGCATATTCTAAGCTCAAAGATCCCATTTGCAATTCAAATATGAAAGGATGCTAAACGAAATGGTTTTTTTGTATTGCACTCTCGTCTTCGTGAGCAGGTGTCTACCTCTGCTTGCCAAAATCAAAATTTAAATTATTCGACATCCAATATCCTATTTTTCTAACAAGATAATACAATATTAGGTGGAGTATTGGATTATAAGAAAACGAACTTTTTCCAAGAACGTGCGCATGCTTTTTTAATGGGGTATATTTAGCAATGTTTTAATTTAAACTATCTATATAGTGGAGTCGATCTGGCTTTCAAAAAAGAAACTGACGAAATCGAGTAATTTTTTTCCCAATCGATGAAGTCAGTTCCCCATATCATTCCTGCATGAAATGTTCGATAGAGGAGGGGGAAATCCTCTATCTAAAGAACATGAAAACGGTTTTTCCGACAAATCTCAGCCGGGTTTGATCCTACAAAAAAATATTCTTAAGTAGGGGGGGAGATATGGGGGAAACAAATATTATTGAAAAGCTTGTAACTTCTGTACTAATTGAGCTAGCGTAACCAGCCAGGGCTCAAATTGTTCACTTTTTCATCCGCTAAAAGATAGCAATACGGAAAAATATTAATTTTCGCAAATGCGCGCTTGTCAGAGTTCACTGCTGGGACGATAAAGTTTATTATTATTAATTAATTTCTCTTGTTTTACTACAGTCAGGTACATTTTTGGTAGTAGACAAAGTTGAGATCAAATGAATAGTTTTTTTTCTGAATTTAACATCAAATAGAATTAAACTTTTGGCTTCTCGGGAATCTTAGATATATTGATACGAAATGTCAAAATTTATAAATTTTATTATAACAATTTCAGATGATAACACAAAAAAAAAATAAAATTAAACGTTGCTGAAAATTACAAAACTAATTACTAACAAAACATTCACACTCACTCTCTCACAATTAAATAATATTACACAATAGAAAACAACAAAAATACTCTAACACTAGACACTGAAAGTTTTGAAATACCTTTGACCTGTATTATCGTAGTCAAGGTCTTTCTAACTCCATCTCCTCCAAAATCAAATTAGTCTTCTCAATTAAACTTCCTCGTTCAAAACTCGTACATTGACAAAACTCTTATGTAGTTACAAACTTCCATATACCATATAAATTAATACTAACATAAATTATTACTCAATTGCAACTTTCTGCAACTCCTGGTGGATTTATATTTTCCTTTTTTTAATATTTCTCAAATTTTCTAAAAAACCCTTTCTTTTCGTCAATCAATCTCCCCAAAATCCTTGTCACTATTTTTTCTCGTTACCTGGTTACCTTCTATATACAAGGTGATTATTTCATTGCAATATATCCGTCGCGGCTCGATTATGGCAGTACTATGTCTTTTCGTCTTTGGAAATGACTCGGAATCCCCGGAAACCTCAACCAGCAAATGTACAAAGTGATTCTCCCTGAATGTTGAATATATCGTATAAATAAAAATGAAAGAATTAAAATTCAGCTATCTGCACTCAGAAATCCTACTCTGAGATTGTCACCATGGTTTAATGAAGTCTGCACATGTGGAAATACGCATTTGTCCCTCATGATGTCTTACTTTCACAATGTTATTATCTCTCATATCTCAAATTGTGTTCTCCTAATAGCTACCAAGTCTCCTATTTTATATGACTTTGGTTTCCTTCTCCTCAGATTGTAAGATTTTCTGTTTTCCTCTTTTACTTTTAAAATCTGTTTTGTACTATCAGATCTAAGATTTTCTCTGAATTCATTGTGTCTCTGTATCATAGCCTCTTCTAGTAACTCATTGATATGTATAACTTCTTTACTTCTCATCTTGACACCTGTCAGAATTTCAAAAGGTGTAGTTCCAATGCTGCTTTGAATGGTGGAATTCAATGCTCTCTGCACCCTTTCATTGTATATGAACCATTTTCCAGACTCTTCTAAACTGTGTTTAGTGAAAACTGGAATAATTGTGCGGTTAACGAGTTAAATCTGACCATTTTCTCTTGGAACTCCTATGGTTATCATCAAGTGCTGAATACTTTCCTTTGTACAGTAACTTCCAAATTCCTTCGGAACGGCAAAATGTCACGATGAACGTGAATATTGTAACGTTTACACAGTACAAAAAATCAAAAATACCTTTCCTCACCAATGAGTGATTCAGTCTTTTTTCAGTAGTCTTCAGCCTCCTCCGTATGGTTTCTTGAAGTCTCTATCCTCTTGCTCACGTCTTCCTCAATTGGAGTCAATACGTCTATACTTCTTCTTGGATCTTCTTTGGTCTGGTTTTTCTTGAAGTCTTCTTATTTCCGTCTTCTTCATTCAATACGTGTTTGAATCTCTTTCGTCGAAAAACCTTGAATTTTCAGTTTGACAAACATCAGGAAAAAATCTCAACTCACTCGCAGCTCCAACTTCCAATTTTCTTCATGATTCCGGTTGAGCCCCCAAAAATGTAGATTTTTTTCTCGTTTGTCTAGGTAGGTGAATGATATTTCTAGGAGTGGATGAACCATTAAATTAAGAGGAACATTGACAACTTTTTGAAATACGGAGCTCTCCATCGACAAAAAGCTGCCGTCTGCAGTAGACTGTTTTTCTGTTTATAGTGGATTTTTTTATTTATAATTATTAATAGATTTTTCAGAAATTTCAATTTATAAGAAAAATTTCTGATCCCTATAACCCTCTGGGTACGGCCTTGAATTGTTCGGCTTCTTATACAAGAATGCATAATAAGATTTTATGTCCCTTTATTGAAAGTCAACTAAGCTGGAGGGAATATTAAAAGTTTCAGAGATGTACGAATTAGAATGTGACCCGATGTAGTCTATTCATGCGAAGCCATAAAATTAAAAAAAAGGTGGAATATATATAAAAAATGTATTACGACTTAGGCTTTAAAATTGTAGTTATAAGCGTAATCCGAGAGCAAATAAAATTTATCCTAAAATTGTTCTAATGTAAAATTGATGGTAAGTAAATAAATTTTTCTCCTAACTATTTTAAATATTTTTTTTTCTCCCTGCCTATAGTTATAATTCCATTCTTTGCTGGTACTTTTGATCGCCGACTGTTATGCAATATTTCTGTTACTTGATTAATCCTTCATTCATATCTTCCTTCCTTGTTACTATATCCTCTTGGCTGTTTGCCCCTCTAGTTTTTCTCTCTTTTTCGCGTAATTCTTTGCATCTACACCTTCTTTTGTTTCGTTTTTGTCTATCACTACTTTCATCTGTAAAGACTAGAGTGGAATTTCGTGTGGCCAGTCTATTTGAGTTATATTTGTTCTAGTTTCTCGAATTAAATTGAATATCGATCTTTACGTTCATTCTTTTTTCTTTAATTTTTAGAAGATATCATATTTCATGTAATGTCAGTATATTATTGTAATATTAATGCCCTAATAGCAGTTCTTACGGACTACAGTTAAAGGTATGCAAATCACTAGTAGAATATTTCAAAGATTTTCACACAATAACACTTGAGGAAATATTATACTGTGTAAGTAAGATGTAGAAAAAACACTGGTAAAAAACATGAAATGATTAAAGGCAAGTGAAATAATTGACCAAAAAATCGTTGTCAAAATTCAAAAGATGTTAATAAGGCTAGTTAGTTCTTTTAAAATAGTTTTATAAAAAAATATTATTTTTATGATGTTTTATACCATTACATACAACATAGTTTTTTTGATTTAAGAATTTAATTACACTTTTCCACTAATATTTTGAAACAATAAAAACATAAATGTATTTTTTGACGATCAACGCGTCGAAAAACTTTTATGATGAAGCTATTGAAAACACTGACAGATATTTATTTCTGGATTTATCGACAAAATTAAATTGATTGCCGTATTGAGAGAGGAAACAAAAATTACCAGACTAGACGTCGTAATGCAATAGCAAAAATGTAATGAGACTTTTTTAAAGGCAGTAAATCTAGTAGAAATAGATATAATCGAATTTCACTTCAGAATTTTCACCTTACGCTTTCATTCACACAGCGTCTTTATTGGATTTTTCAAAGACCTTGCTATAATAATCACAGGAAAATAGAGTATAAATTTTTAAATAAAAATCTTGAAAGTCTCTATTAATAACAATATTATTATTATGAAGTTTGTATGAAGAATGTTAGAAGTACGTTGTACAGTTCTATTTTCAAAGTGACTTGTCAGCACGTGACAGTCGGTGACTTGTCGGTCCAATAACTGTCGAATGTTTAGATCCTTTACTCTCTGATTGGGTATACATATAAATTGGTTTTCTTCTAAAGACTCATCCCATTTGAAGTCCTAAGTTTTATCAAGAAAGACTTATTATTTCGTCTCTCTTCTCTAGACACCATATCTGTTTTGGTCTTTGAAATTATTTTCTTTTTTCTTGGCACCTTAATTTAATTACTAGTTTCTTTCGCTATTACTGTCGTGGATGAAATGCCAAGCCAGATCACGATCCAAAATGTCCTCTATGTACCAGGACTTCAGCGTAACCTCCTGTCTGGTTCAATTCTGGAAAAAAACGGATATGCCGTCACCTTTGAACACGGAAAACGGATTGTGCAGAAGGGTGGAAAGGTTTTGGCAGTAGCTTTCAGAAAACATAAATTGTACCAGGAATCGGAGGTAGGAGACACTGAGGACGATGATCAGGAGTTCCACAGCCCCAAGGATGGCGGAACGGAGGAGGAGAAATATCCAGAGAAGGAACTGAGGAGGAGCTCAAGGATCAAGAGGAAGCCCAACTATCTTCAGGACTACGTCGTCATGGCACTTGGTGCTGAGATGTTCGTCGGTGATTTGCCGGCGTTATTTAGAGACATTCAGAGACGGGATAAAGTACACTGGCACAAGGCCGCCGATGAGG
Source organism: Crepidodera aurea (assembly GCA_949320105.2). Classification (NCBI taxonomy): domain Eukaryota; kingdom Metazoa; phylum Arthropoda; class Insecta; order Coleoptera; family Chrysomelidae; genus Crepidodera; species Crepidodera aurea. The sequence goes on along the minus strand of OX439475.1, from coordinate 18,342,269 downwards.
AACTGGCCGCTCGCGACAAGAATCGGACCTGGACCATATCTTCTCTACCAACAGGGAAGAAAGCGATTAAGTTGTGCAGTACAAGGCATGAAAGGCTATTCACAGAGAAAGGGATTCGATGGCGACGTGGCCTACACACCAGTAGCCAGACTGACTAAACTACGTACGCTCTTGTCTATTGATAAAAACATCTTTACCGCTTCCAGTATATTTGTTATCAGAGTACCCAGTAGTATGTTTTCCCGAATGTTTTTCTATTATAATATGCACATTTTCTCATTCACCTTCCATTTATTTTAACTTCCATATCTTATTTTAGTGGTTTTGTAAGATTTTTCATTTTCATTCCGTCCTGTATTTATGTTGTTGGATTTTCCACTCCTCTTTTTTTCTATTTTTTCAATTTTTTTTTTAATAAAATAATTTTTTTTAGTTAGCAACTTAACTTTTTGATATATAAGTTTAATCCAGATAAAAAATAACAACGGAGATTAAAACAATACGCTCCCAAACTATTCCAACAAAATAGTTAACTCCCTCACGACCTACTAACATAATACCGACTTTCTGAAGTATCGCGGGTTCAAATTACATGCACTTACCGCAGTCTTTATACGAAATAATTATCCCAGTTGCTCCGAGTTACACCCCGTTACTCCTCAGTTATTATTCAAGCATTAACGCCGTCATCTCGTAACTTCGGAATACCTTCAACTCAAGGGCCGTACTAACTCCATTATTGGTGAATTTGTATTGAACTTGTGTGCACTTTACTATTAGTTTGGAACTTTGGTTTTCAAGACATTCTCGGAATATCGCTAAGAGACCCTCCCGTAGGATAATACGATCCTTATTAGAACAAGATCATTTTATGGAGTGTCTTTATCGTTGTATTACGGGATAACTGCGAATAATCTGATCGTATAAAGCCCTAAATGAGTTGATGAGAGATTAATAGAGTTGAGACAAGTAGATAAAATGTAAGGAAATGGTTCTTAAAATTATTTTGTATGCGTACGTATAGAGTTGTGGGTTAGGAAAGATGGTAGTCTAAAACAAACAAATATATCGATTCAATGTGGCTTACCACTAGGTCGGAAATTCTAAATGAATTTATCCAGAAACGATAAAGAAGGGGATATAGTGTTTCTAGGTAAAAATATCTCAAGACATAATTACCCGTATCCAGAAATTGCAATTTAAAGAATAATTAGTATTAAATCTTTCGGGTAAATCTAACCAATGGCGTGACGATGAATTTCGTCGATGTTGTCATTTCTGGGTTAAATTCTCTTAGCATGTGCTTACACCTGTCACCAGTACGACGTAAGTCTCTGATAGGAAGAGTTGATTACTTATTTGTTATTGTCGAATGTGAAGTTCTGTATTGCTGTGTAATTTTTTTATTTCTTGGCTATTTGTGTAATTATTTGTTTAAATTGGATGACAAAAAAGATAAATTAGGAACAATATTCCATTTAACGTTTAAATTCTAGCAACCCTGTATAGTTTGCTGAATAATTCAATTTCTTCAAGATCTTTTATTTACCCAAATGATATGCGAAATGAACAAACTTTATTAAAAATGATCTCTTTGTAAGCTTGATTGAAAAGTCGGTTCATATTAAAGGAAAAAAATTCTTTCATGTTTGATTTCAATAGAAAAGAATGTTCAACATACAATCTTTTTTTATTAATTTTTTTTCATATTTAATAAAAATACTTCAGTAATATCTAATAATATAATAAGATCTTTATTTTTTTAAGTTTATTATTTGTACCTTCTGCTCTTTCCCAACATGATTTAAAAATCTACTATAAGGTTGTTAAACTTACTGTTAAATTTCTGAAAATGCCTTTCAACGGTTTATAGAATCCACTATTTCCCTCGTCTTAATTTCCACCAATCACAAACGCGCAATTTTGAATTACAAATGGATTCTAGATGAAAAAACTGTATGACAGCTCCTGTCAGTAGTTTTTTCGAGTTTACCCTCGGCAAAACTTGACAGCTGTTGTCACCCCAAAAATTACAATACCTTTGATAACAAGTAATTATGGTCTCCCAGGACACCAGAAAACGACGCTAAACAATTTTTCTGATTTTATTGTCAATAAATTTTGTAATATGGTCTTTAAACAGTGCTAGTCAGCTTATGTAGTGAAAATAAGTCGCTTTGGAAGTGATTCTATGACTAATATTGATCTAGCGATTGAAAAAACTGTACCGTACAATACCGTTAAAACTAATACGTTAATATGGAAACAGTTTACGGAAACAGTTTCTGCAAGGCAAATAAATACGAGCTTTTGGAAACTACAAGTTTAGAGCAACTAAACCTAATCCTGAAAGATTGGGCGTGGAATATGAAGAGAGAAAATGGTGAAAATTGCAAAGAATTTTTTGTGAAGACAATATGGAACGCCGTTGCAAAAAAAGGCAAGAGATCTGTATTTATGAAGTGGAAAATAATTTTTCATCTATTTAAAGATATTATCTTCAAGTCTAGTAGAGAAGCTCGTAATGCGAAACGAAGGAATTTGCAGATGTGCGCCAATAAAAGGAAATCGAGCTCTGCTTCATTAAAATTGGTTTTATTATGGGACGAAGACACTCCGGCGGGACTCCAGCGAATTGCAGAGTTCGTTATTTTAAAGAGAAAGTGGATAATTCTTGGATTAAAACAGGTAGATAACATAGTTACGTATTTTTTAAAATAACTGATTTTCAAAAATTCTACTTTTTAGGAAAAGTAGAATATAATCCTCTCTTCAATAAAACGGCCCAGAGTGGAGAAAAAAAAAATGGCCGATAGTAAATGGCTGGTCCCCAACACGAAGAACCATACCTATTGTCCAGTCCGTCTTTTTAAAATTCTAATGGTTAAACGTTCATCTAGAATAACTACTGATAGATTATTCTTAACAGTAAACCCATTATGGAATAAGGAACAATCAAGTGGATGGTACAAAAATACTCCAGTGGGAAAAAACGAATTTTCGAAATGGACTAAAGAAGCAGCAGAGAAGGCAGGATTAAATACAAAAGAAATAAAAATAACAAACCACTCTATGCGGCCACAGTTCAGCCAACTCAATTAAGTCTTATCTGCAAATGGATAATGAGCATTACTCCAACATCATAAACAGAAGATCCTGCAGCCACTCCTTGAGCTTCTCAATCTACAGCTGGACCCATCAACAACATTAATGATTTACCTACACCCAACGTTATCAATGAGTTAAAGATTTCAAACGATACTTCTACTGTGTACCAAAATTGCAATTTATATTTTAATTGTTCCATAAATAATTAAGTTTGTATTATTTTGTGATTAAATAAATTACCTGTTTTACATTTTTCAAATTAATACCTACATATTTATTATGTATGCATATATAATAGGTAGTATGTTTTGTAAGCTATGTGTATGAAATAGCCTTGTCAAATACCATTCGGGTATCTAATTTTTCCTGTGAAAATCGAAAAAACACAATGCAAAGTAATATTTTTTTAACAAAATGCATTCCTGCGGGTGCAAAAATCCTCGCCTTCGACTCGGATTTTCGTTGCTACCAGCACTCATGCTTCTTGTTAAAATATTACTTAGCAACGTGTTTTTTCGATTTTTTTCGGAAAAATTAGAAGCCCTTATGATATTACTTACGAAAATATTAATATGGATATAATGACATGCCTAACTGACATATTTTTTAATTTATTCCCTTGAGCTAGAAACAAATATGAATTTTCGCAAGTACTAGTCTTTCGAGATTCAACGGGTGAAGCAGATTGTTCAAGTATACAGGGTGTTAATGAATACGTGTAACAGATTTTAGGGTATGTAGAATATGCAAAAACAGAGAGAAAAGCATATGTTTGTAGGAACTTTTCACCCTATTTTTGCATGTTCTACATGCCCTAAAAATCTGTAACACGTAATCATTAACACCCTGTAGAAAAATGTAAAAAGACACATGCAAAATGTCCTAGTTGATATACCCCACAAGAGAAAAAAACTAAAGAGATGTTCTTTGATCAACTAGGTTAATATGGTAAGCTTATGTTTTTTAAGGGGAAGGAGATGTATTTTCAGAAATATAACAAGCTCCAGGAGTTTTTAGAAGCCTCCTAGTAGGAATTTGGGTAATATCATTTGCTTGGGGAATTTTAGAAGAAAAAAAAATTCAAAAATGATAGTAAATAGACCCAATTTATAATTCGATTAATTTTTCTAAACAAAATTTTTGGTAAACATTTTGGTCAAACGATTTTGGGTAATCTAATCATCGGTAAAATCGATAAAAATGTTTGTGCACGTTCAGCGAAAATTTTAGCCTCGCATTCACTACTAATTTGAATACGTTGCTTAATTTGGTTGTTCGAACACTTTAGAAGTAATTAAATAAACCCTCATAGTGGAAGTCTATTTCGATGAGTCCATCAAAATATCCGACGTATGTTTCCTGCAAGCGTTCGTTTAACTACACTAACATACGTACATGTTGAGAAGGACCATTGAGAAATTCCATTGAGTTTAAAAAAATATGTGGATTTTTATTTTCACATAAAGCGCCGTTTCAAGCTTGGAAATTCTATACAGGGACGTTAAATAAGTTCTCCATGGTTTTTTCGTGAAAATTAATGCTTTATTTACAAGTATTGCCAATTACAAGCCACTACTTTTCTCTAGCTTTGACAGCATTTGAATTTAAAATCCATCTCTTCTTTTGAGGTTATGCAAATGTCGATCAGACAGGCCATCGATTGGAACAAGTAATAATCTGAAAGGACAATTGTGGAAATAAAATTGGCGTCGAATGAATGGTGTAAAAAAATGATTATTTTAAAACATAAATTTTATAAAAATCATAAGGGAATTTTAGAAATTATAAGTTCCGGTCAAATTTTCTCTGAGAATACATAAAAAATAAAAACTAATTGCTTTCAGAGAACACTTAAAGTCTCCTCTTTAAAATGATTTTTTTTTGTTTTTTATTGTGTACATTTTAGGCAAAGATATTTTAGTTTTTTCCCGAACGTCTCGCTTGAATATTTGTACATTTTTTTTAAACAACATATCACATTTTATGAGAGCTTTTGATAAATGTGGCTATGGCAATTGGGCTATAACACAAAAACCTGTTTTTAGCTACACATTAACACATTATTTCTAAACTCCTGTTTCACGCTATATAGTGCCATCCCCAAAGTACGCACCATATGGGAAATTAAGGGGGTTTCGACAAAAAGTTATTCTTGATAAAAGTTTATGCATCCCCTAAAACTAAACATACACCAACAAAATATAGTAAAACACTCGTAATATACGAGGAGCCTTCAAAAATTTGATTGTGAGACAAGAGTAAAGCACCATTATTTTGAAAAATCTTGGAAAATGCTATTTAGAAAAGTCGCTCGGCATTAAAAAATACATCTAGGTTTGAAGTCCCCATTTCTTTAAAAATAAAATAAGTATTTCGGCACAAACTCATTGATTTTCTGGTTTTGGCAATTTTTTTTTTCGTAGTGTCCAATTTAAAAATGGGTAAAAAAATAAAACTTCACTTAGATGGCCATGACTTCAAATCTAGATGTATTTTTTAATGCTGAACAACTTTTCTAAATAACATTTCCCGAGATTTTTTACTTTACTCTTGTCTCAAAATCAATTTTTTGGAGGCTCCTAGTATATTACGAGTGTTTTACTATATTTTGTTGGTGTATGTTTAGTTTTAGGGGATGCATAAACTTTTATCAAGAATAACTTTTTGTCGAAAAACCCTTAATAAAAAAGTTTCCCATATGGTGCGTGCGTACTTTGGGGATGACACTGTATATAGGCATGACAAACTTTAATACTTTATAAAAAATAATAATTTTATTTAAATTACTAAAAATACAAATTTCCGTTGATCGAAAATAAGTGAATTTTGTGTAATAGTCCAGTACGCCATCGACAAGGGGACAAGCTTTCTAATGATGTGCGTAGAAAACCGATATGGTCCTTGATTATCTATTAATTCCCGATAGACCCGAGCATTTTCGAAAACTCCGGAAATCCAAAAAAAACGCCCTAAAAAAACATGTTATTTATGAAAATACAAAAAAATAATTTATTGAATCTTTAACACCTTGCAAATCCCCATTATCCAAAAGGATTCGGTGAAATTAGTCTTGATAAAAAAAATATGAATAAATTGATAGGAGGGTCAAAATATCGAGCAAAAACAAACTTTGGCCCGGTTTTTCAATAATTCAGAGAAATAGATAAAAGGAAAAAGTAACATGATATTATAGCTACAGGTTCCTTCTTTCATCTGAACTTTGAATCATGAAAAAATATTAATTCTTACGTGATTTATTGAAAAATTTGTAATCCGCTTGGTAGTGTCATTCCTTTAGAGCGTGCTCTCTAAATGCAGGGCAGGAGCTAAAAATGGGGGTGCGTTTTGGAGCCGGTTATGTCGAAAAGTATCAACTGCAACTGCAAATTAAAAAAAAATGGTGCCGGACAGACCTGATGCCCGGGTTGGCACTTTCGTTTATTGGACTATAAAGCATTAAAATTTTTCTTCTTTAGAAAGTGTATTGTCCGAATAAACTTATTAAAAATTATGGTTTCATCTTGTTTGGTAGGAGGTTTAATATTTATGTTGCGTTTTAATATTTCTTTTCCCGCAAGCCACAAAGAGAGTGTTTTTGATGATTCATTATGTTTTAGTATATGAGGCGTCTTACGCTTTACAATGGCTTTACATGCAATGCGTGTTCTGAAACATCGTAGAAAACAAAATGATTTTAAAAAATCTTCTTTAGATCATCGTACATTCCCCAGCTTATATTCTACCTACATAATTAAATAAATATAACATATTGTTGTTCTATATTAACAACAAAACTGTAAACTTCCTCTTTTTCCCAAAAGAGCTCAGAAAATGAAAAAGAAACGTTTCTCTAAAAATCTTCAGAATTACAGACTATGCAATAATTTAACAATGTGAAATTGTAAAACGAAACAATTCAACAAATTGAATTTCTAAATTCTTTCTGATTTTAAAAACTATCAATGTAATAATTCAAATACAATACGTGTCTTTTTAACCTGGAGATAGTATTGCGCTTTGTAAATACCAGTTTGAAAAATGACTAACAAATAAATTATTTCAGGGGCGATTTTTACGGAAGATCAAAAGAACAGCAGCGTCGAACTGGCTTTCAAATACGCCGTTTACAAGATAAACAAGGACAGAGATTTGTTACCTAATACCACTCTCGTCTATGACATCCAATATGTGCCAAGGGACGACAGTTTCAGGACGTCCAAAAAGGGTAAGTTTAATTTGTTAGGAAATCATGATAGAATTAGCTTTATCTCCTCCGACAGAAAAGAGACAGCTTTATTTCAATGAAAAGTTACGAGTTCTGCTGGGTTGTTACTTTCAATTTTCGACGGAACGGCACCCTGAGATTTTTAGGTTTTATTTATTTTATAAAATATTGCAGTCTTGTATAGTTTCTCCATTTTCAATTGCAGACATCTAATAACAAAATTCGCAGAGGTGTCGACAAGTTGCTTTGATTGGCGCATTGAAGTGCTATATTTTTTTAAATATGTTAAAAAATATAATAATAATAGTAAAATAAAATAATAATAATAATAAAATACTGAGAGACTTAACTCTCAGACTTTGAGAAATACTGTTAAAAATTGAAACTGAGTTATAAGTAAATGACCGTTTAAAAATTGATAACCTATATCGTGGTAACATGAGACTATGCGGATATCTCAGAGACAGAGCTTCTCCACGAAAAACTAATTTGTTCCTCAAATAAATAGGATTCGACGTCAAAATAATTCGGTATATCAAAGAGGCAAGGTGGTAGTTATACAAGTTACTTATGTTCAACCATCCAAGTTGTTTTAGCTTACTTGATACATGGTCATATTTTCTTATGCCAAAGACAAAACGGCAATAATTATTTTGAATTTTTTGCAATCGAAATTTAGTAACTAGATCTAAGCAAGATAAAAAACCAAAATCCTATAATATAATAACTAAGAATAGACCATGGTTTCACAAAGTAATTTTCGTAATGTAAAGTTTAAAATACCCCTACCTCTATACAATTGACGTAGAACTAGATACGATTTCTTTATTAAAGAGTGATATGCTCTTGAAATCGAAGGCTACATTCATAAATAATTCCTATTAACAATTTTTAATGGTTCATTTTTAATAACTAGTTTTAAATTTTGTTCAACAGTGGCTTTGGAGGTAGGAGGACAATATAGCAGAGAATTAGATTTTTTAGCATTTAGTTTAAGGTTATGATTACTTGAGTAGCTTCTAAATCCAAATTTATTAATTGAGATGCTAAATTTACAGTTTCAGGTACAAATGAAAAATACAGTTGTGTATCGTCTGCAAATGAGTGTAATTTTAAACTATCCAAAGATTTATAAAGGTCAGATATATATATATATATATATATATATATATATATATATATATATATATATATATATATATATATATATATATATATATATATATATATATATATATATTGAGAAAAGAAGGGGTCCAAGGACAAAACCTTGAGGTACCCCTGAAGTGACTGATGTAAAATCGGATGAGTTGTTGTCGATAATTACTTTTTGAAAAATCGTAGGGAAATTTCGTCAAATCCAAAATGTTTAAGTTTAGCACACAGAAGAGCATGATTGATAGTGTCAAAAGCTTTAGAAAAATCTAGCAGAATGATGTAGCTTTTCCCTCATCTAATGACCGAAGTATATTATCGGTTAAATCTAGAAGTAGTGTCGTTGTAACTAAACTCCTTTCGAAAGCCTGAGTGTATATATGTTACTATGTTATTATTAAATACATAGTCGTATATTTGTTGATAAATAACTTTTTCTAAGATTTTAGACAGTACTGGGAGACTGCTTATTAGGCGAAGATCACTAAGGGACTCAGGTTTATTTGATTTAGGCAAAGGTTATATTAATGCATATTTCCACATATCTGGAAAATAACCGACCTCCAGACAGCAATTAATAATATGGGTTATAAAAGGAGCAGTAACAGGGAGACAAAGTTGTAGCATCTTTGCAGAAATGTTGTCACTTCCAATATCCGATTTCAAACCTAATACTAATGAATTAATTTGATCAATCGTTGCAAGTTTAAAGGAGAGTAATATCGTTGTTGAGAAAATTTGACTGATACCATTGAATTGAGCTTTGTTCATGTCAAATACGTCCTAAATAAGGGTGTGGCAAAGAATAAATTATACAGGTATATTTTATCCCATAATTTTGCATTAGCTCTGTACTCAATTTTAGTAATGATGTCTCCTTCATAATTAAGTCTATACCTACGATAGAAGTTTCAATAACTATCTTTAAAATTGATACATTCCCGTAAAATCAAACAAATGGTTCCGATGAAATGTTATTAAAACTTCATCCAAATCCATAATTGCTTACTAAATATTTCAGTATTCTGTTTGCGAGAGACATAATCGAAAATTTAAATTTTAAACATATCAAATTCAATATTAATTACCACCTGTTACAGCTTTTAGTTACGTAAATCTACAATTTGCTGTAGTAAATTAACTCATCTATTTACGTAACTCACGCACTGTGTACGTTGTTTTGATTCTGTGAGCGCGACAACTTCATTTGCATATACATTTATCGAGCTATTCAACGTAAGTGCACCTGTATATATTACGAATATTTCACACACATACATTAGGTATAACGGATGTCTCACTGATAGAGGAATGAAATATCTTTTTACTTTTCTGTCATGTACTACTTCATACGGTGCACGTCTGAGGTCCCTTCACTCCCCATTAACTGTTGAATGGAAATACCTAAATAATTTAGAGTTCGTAGTCGGGTAAGCACGGTAAGAATTTTATAGAGAGTCCTCTAGCAAAAAGAATTTTTTTTCTCAGGAAGCTTTCAAGCAAATAAAAATAAATAAATAAAACTAATCAATGTCGGTACCACATTTAATCAGAATAGAAAATTGAACAATAAACAGCATTGATAAATTTTCTTATAAAATCTTCAAAATTTTTAATAAATATGATATTAATTTGGCCCTTAAAACTAACAATAGTCTATATTCCTTTCTTGTAAACTCTAAAGATAAAAATGCCCTCTTCCCACCGTATTGGTGTCTATAAATTTAGTTGTTCAGATTGTAATTCTGTTTATATTGGCCAAACAGGAAGAAGGATTGATACTCGAATCAAAGAACACTTGAAGATGATTGAGAAACATCAAGGCACATTGTTAATACTTCTTCTTCGTTCGCCAACCATATTCTTTCTTCTCATCATTCTTTTTCTCCTTCCAATACAAAACTTCTACATAAATGCCCGAATAGTTTTAGACTAAACCTTTTGGAAATTAACTCATGTCTCCATAATGACAATTTTAACTTTTTAAACGAACAACTTTACCCTAAAGACAATTGCTTGTTGCTTTCAGACATTTTTAACGACTTGATTTAAATTTTAAAAAATTTTTCTTTCCCTTCTCTCAGATTTATAAGTATTTTCCAGCCTATAATAATGTCATTTACCCCTACCACAGATTATTAAAAATAAAATATTTACAGTTTTAATTTCTCTCTCTTTCCACTGGATTAAAACCACTTAGTTGTTAAAAAAGTTTTTTTATTGGCGTTTAGGCTTTCCAGATCGAAAGCCGTTATCAAAATGACATAAAATAAATAAATTTACTAGAAACAGAACACTTGATAATCTTGCAAAAATATGACATCAACATAGTATACATAGAATAAGATTTTGAGATTGAAGATGTCAAAATCTGTTTCAATCATATTTTTGTGACGTTTCTGGGAACGAATTTTTTGAAAGGATAGTGCATTTGCATATTATAAGAGAATTTATACTTCGTCATAAATGAAGTTTTCTTATTAATATTATCATAAGAAAAAACCAGATAAAAACTTATGATACTATCCCGATATAGAGGGTATCCTTTTTGCAATTAACTCTTTTTGTAAAATAGGTATCCAAATTTTTGAAATATCAACCGAACAATTAGAAACACATTCGTTATTATTTAAGCATATCAATGCTGCTTCTTTAACTTTGCGGTTATAATTATTCGGTTCTTTTAATAATCTAGTTGAAAAATTCCATTGTATTTTATGACCAGAATCCCATGCGTGTTCACATATTTTGGATTTTTCGAATTGTTTATTTTTAATGTACGATTGGTGTTCATTAAGTCTAATATGAAAAGGTCTAGATGTTTCTCCTATATAAAATTTATTACATTCGCATGGAATTTTGTAAATACAATTTTTTGTGTTTTGAATTTCATTAAAAGGTTTTGTATTTACTATTAAAGATTTTAATGTATTATTAGTTTGAAAAACTGTTTTTAAATTAAATTTATTGCCAATCCTTCTAATTTTTTCGGATAATTTCGGATTTTTACTATATTTGAAAGAATTATTGGGGGGTTTAAATTTTGATCTTTAGTTTTGATGTCTCGGTAAAGTTCATGATTTATAAATTTACAGTTTTCCATTAACTTATACCCTAACTATACTATATCGTTTGAAAGATTATTAATTGTACTAACAAATTGTAAAAAGACTTATAGGGTGATCCATTTGAAAATTTTGAGATATTGCTTGATTTGAATTATGTTTCACCCTGTACTAAAGAAGCAACAGATAAAGAAAGTAATTAATAGTGAGCACAGTTAACGATATGAGAATAACATTTGAATACAAAGACCTGTTGATTTATTTTGATTTACTGTTTTACAGAGTGTTAAAGATGGGGTAATTTTTGCTAATATTTGGCCGTATCTTTTTGAAATACCCATATAATATCATAACATGCTACATTTTTTTAACGCTCTCGGTGAGATCTTTTCGATTCTTGAATAAAATATAGTATCCTCCATTTAAAAAAATCTAAGTTTGGGTTGCCACAAGTTTTTGGAACACCCTGTATAATTAAAACTATTTCAAAATGTGCACCCAATAACTGTACTAGCTCACACAAAATTTGAAAATTTTATCTCTTACCACAACGACGTAATCCTCCGATGTCAGAAGTTTGGCCCACCTTGTAGGTACATACATAACCTCAAAACGTATACGAAGACAAACGACTATATACTGAAATCAAAAGTCTTAGGGACTCTTGAAAAGATAGAATAAAAACTTTTTTCAATTAAAATGAAAGACGCAAAACTTTCCACATTTGAAAAAAAACGGAATTCATAAACCAGCAATAAAAAATTCCCAGAACTCGGAAACTTTTTTGCGGTCATCGCAGATGAAAAACATCCGTAGAAATTCTAGCACCTTCTTCGAATTAGACTTCATTACTTTCCCATAAAAAAAAGTTGACTTTGGGGAGCCGAGCGCCTCAATGCTTGTCTCATTTGAATTTTCCTCGCCATTACTTTCGAATAGCTTTTAGTTAAGTAGCTTTCTTGACAAATTAATAAACTCGGCACGTCGACGTGTATTAATGCAGGTACAAAGTTCTCCAATAAAAATTACTTCCACCCAAACACGTTCTCGAGACTATTCAAGAGGGATTTTGGAGCTCAAGAAAGAGTTGGAAGTTCAATTAGAAAGACCCGTGTTGTTTCATTTGCTGAATTAGCCGTTTATGTTGTATGAATATCAAATAAAAAATTTAATTTTGAAAACAAAAACGTTTTGATACTAAGTTAATTGCTTTCACTAAGGTTAATTAGAGAAAGCAAATAAGATGAAATTATTTAAAACCAATAAAAATCGTTAATGATTAGTTTTCTTTAAGTGTATGTGGAGTATCACAAGGTACGCTATTGGGGCCGATAAAAGAAAAACTTTGCAGAAGATGATTTAGAACGGGAAAAGCATATAAATTAACGACGAGTCTCGGGGTCCGTAAATTATTACTGTTACCATTACTAATCAATGCAGGTCCGCAAATTTCGGACCTCTATTATGAACAATAAAGATCCGCAAATTTCGGACCTTTATGTATATAAAATAGAGATTATAGGATCATGTGTCTTAATATTTGTCATGTTCTACTTAAACTGCATGTATACTTACTATAAGCATCTTACTATGAATGGGTGTGGAAACAAACATTCAAAAATGAAAGATCAGTCCATAAAATGATTAATTATATTACAATTTCATCTTGATGAACTTGGAAAAGAAGTAAATAACAAAAGATCCCAATACTGGATAGGACTACAAGGAATGAGGTAGGTCAATACACTACTGGGAAACTATAACCAGAAGAGATCGGACGACTGCATCAGCAAAAGTAAAAGCAAGCTTCGAATACTAACGGATATCCTAACAGGACACTGCCGGTTGAGAGGGCACCTAAAGAAACTTGGATTATTAGAAGAGGAGGAAACCTCTATCCACATTCTCTCAGAATACATTACCCTGCAAAATCCAAGGGTATGATACCTCGGAGTATATCAAATAGAAGAGGGAGATCTACCTAACCTGAAGCCTACCAACATCCTGAACTTTTTGAAAGCAATAGGACTGGAGGAACTGCTCTAATCGTTGAGACATCCTTAACGAATGGACAGCAGAAGGGTCACAGTGTATCGACACCACCATCAACAGATGAGCAATTGATAACACATAATTAAAATAAAGTCCGTTTTAAAAAATTAATAAAATATTTTGCTTTTAACTCAAATAAATCATTACAATAACGACAAACTATAAATTGTTAGTTTTCGTCCCTAGAAAACAGGATTGCGGGTTGTTGAATGTTGTTAAAACTTTTAAAAATAAACTTACTTGAAGGATTTACTTTACTTTGGTTCTAAGAGGAATAAATTCAGCAAAATTTTTGTTATAGAAGTCATCAAAAGTTCTCAAATATTGGAATAAGAGCTGAGCCAGTCTACAGAAGTGAAATGCTTACGTTGGGCAAGCTTTTTGTCCAAACCCTAAAATACTTGTACGATATCTAAATGAATGTTAATTTTTATAGGACTTACATTGGTACAGCTCAAAAATGTATTTTAAGTGAAAAGTTTTAGTATTTTTATTATTTCAATTACATGAGTTTACAAAAAACGTAGGAACGCATGGGCGTAGCAATAGATAGATTCAATTTAACTGTTTACGCACAATATAATAATAATATTAATTAACTGATTACCGAATTAATGGATTACCGCAATTATAAGAATATTAGACATCCAAAAAATCGAAAGCTACATACAGAGTGTAATTGAAATGTGTACAAATATTTAAACAGCGAGGTCTACGTGCCACCTATAACCGATATTACAGGCCAGATATTACCATGTTAAAAAGACATGGGGTTGGAGCAGCCGAAGGTTAAATTGAAGATTGGGTAGCTACAAAAAAAAATGTCGGTAGTCATTAAAAGGCGGTTCCCAAAAAGTCTTCTTGTTTCATATTTTCTTGCTATTATAATAACAAATGTGCATAATTTATATCTTAAAATAATTTAAAACCACCTGCACTTTTTGATTGGAACTGAAAATTAACTGCAGTTTATATTCTAATAAAACGACCAAAAACATCATCAATAAAACAGCACTTCCCCTTTAATATTTTTATTGAACCTTCGTATTGTTTGGTTAAACGAACAGTTTGACCACACACCCAATAAAATTTTATTATCCCACATCATTGCCCATTATTAACACCATTTGTATCATATTCTGATTCTTCTCACATCGACACGAAAAAAGGTTCAGGTGTGAGCGGTCCGTGGGTCTCTAAAAATCGTATTCAATATTGTTTTTCACGAATTGAATTTGAGCTTTTTGGGGTAGAAAATTTTTTAGCACAGTAGCTTAATGAACCTATTTTTCTTAGTCAAAGGAAATTAAATAGTGGTGACACTACCAGCGAAAGTGTTTTAAAATTAAGGAAAAAGAATTCACTCTATTTTTCGATCGAAATAATCTGGTCCTGTGAAATCTTTTAAACCGCCTTCATCGAATTCCAAGTCGTCCGAGTAAAAAACCTAAGCACCTACTGGTAGCGTTTTTTCAATATTTTGATTTCATTTTTACCGTATACTCCGTAGTTATTTTGAGACTAAAAGAATCGTTTTGTTTTAGACGTGAAAGAACGCGATTAATTATTTTGATTTTATATACCGAAATACATTAGGGATATATTTATTTTATGCGTTCTTTCAAATATTAAATTCAACAAGAGCCCTGGAATTTCCGTATCTCCACCTGAAATGACCTGTGCCCCTAAGACGCCGTTTCTAAGGGTTGTGGAGTACACCACATTAAATAATGTGGCGCCCGAGCGTTTTCCGATATAATTTTCAAACCTTGTTGACTGTTAATATGTGAAGCCATCAAAGAAACAAAATCTGTAAATCTGTTTAAGACAACGATTTATTCAATTTTAAATGAGGGGAATGTGCAAAGGAGGAGGAGAAAAGATTCCGGGGCCTCTTGACATATACTATACTATGTCAATCGTAAAAAAGAGGACTGCAAATACAGCTAAAATATCTGCACAGCGCATGATTATGGTCAAAAGCTTCATGCGGACTGAATTTGTAACAGGTGTGTATTAATAATTCACATTTAAAGAGAATATTCTTTTATAACAAGATTCGAACCACTGGATCATCTGCAGGTCTCTATAGCTAATAAGATGTAACAACAAACACAGAATTTTTATAAATATAAACAATAATAAAATTAATATAACATTAGACCATTTATTGATCTATATCGCTATCATTTTTAATATCGTTTAAAGGAATTAAGTATTTCTACTTCAAATGTTATAAAGAACAAAAAGACTAGCACTGTAGTGTTTAGCTCATCCGATTTTTGTTTCTTTTTTTTATGCAAAGCTCGATAATAAATATATTCTAATTTTTTTCAATATCATTAGGTAGGATCAACCCCTACATCAGGTTCCTTTTACGGCAGTGAAAAAGAGGCCAGAGAAAAAATTCTTTATTATCATGATGCCCGTTTTCTTTATGCTTTCTTTGACCCGACCTATAATAAAATTTAATATCTCGCTAACATTGCCCAACATTATATTCAAATTTGTATCGTATGCTCACCATTCTTATCACGCCCATTCGGTAAACGATGCAGGTGTGGGTATCAGCGGAGCTATTGGCGCCTGTTAAACGACATCTTTCCCAATATTGAATCCCATGAAACCGAATATGAGTCTGGTTGCCAAATTCCATCAGGACGACAAGACGAAAGTAAATAATGAGACGGAGATGGGGCCGGAAGCACTTTTATTATTTAGATTTATTGAAGCGCGGGAAGAAATTTCATTACGGTTGGTGGTGAGAGTCAAGGACTCTACGAGGTATTTGAGAATTCAGTTTCTGCTCATTCCTGCATAAGGAGATTGGCTAGTCTAGTAATATTTAAATTTAATCAAGAGACTTTTCCCCGATGGATTTAATCGAATAAATTTTAATCAGCCATGCAATGTGTTGTTTGGTAAAAGTTAAGTAAAAGCTTATGAACGTTATTGGTATTAAATAACTAAAAGAGATATGTACATGGATGGATAAAGTGTCTACTTTTGGAAGGCAACAGTTCTGTTGCACGTACTTGAAGCTCATCGTGCTATTTTTAGCTGTGGCCGAGTAGATATTGGGTGACTTGCAAGATACGTTCAGCTATCTGGCTTCACAACACAGGAAGACTAAGTTCAGGTAGGAATAAATATTTTGGACTTTGGCAGGGTTAAAGCAGATTTAGAGGTTGTTCTTTTGTTCTTTTCTAAATCTTTTGGATTTATTATTGGCTACAAATGGGGTCCATTGCAATTATTTGCAACGAAGTTTTTCCATATCACCAATAAAAGTGTATCACCAAAAGCACCTTTGTTGCGTGAAAAAGCATTGATGCTAAATTTCACGAACACTTGGAATAAATATTGTACAACTAATTGATAGAATATTCGTTTCAATTTTAAGGATTCCTGCTGGCAATCAAAAGCCCTGCTTTTAAACAATTCAATCGCCCTTTAATCCTGTCGATAAAAAATTTAATTTATATCCTAATGAAACGAGGGACAACATTAACTTTAATTTGGACTAAAGGACACTCTGGGATTAAAGGCAATGAAATAGTGGATGGGGCTGCTAAAAAGGCGTGCAACATTGGAAAAATTATTCAAATAACAAACCCTTCTCTGCTAGCTAAAAATTACAAGACTATTTTCGATATATTAACTAATTTTCTAATAGCAACGAAAACAGATTTATAAATTATTAAAAAAAAACAAATCAAAGTGTTCAAATTTATGTGGCTAATGGACTTTGTCTGATGCCTCCCCCCCCCCACGCCATACACACACATAATTTTAAGGATGTTTTTGTATGAATAACCAGCTATTATTTATGGCATTTATCTGTGCGTCCTAATCTGCGTAGTAGCAATGCTAATCAGTCAAAAGTGAGCCACTTACGTGATGCAGACGTTAATTTTGGCGATACTAAGAAGGTGTGAGGTAAGGATGAATTATGCCATGATGAAATCGAATTGGTAAATTTCTTGGTAGAAACGTAAATCAAGGTTGATTAGTTAAATCCTCATTAGTTTAAAATTATGTTATCAACAGTCATACTATTTGATTATGTGACCGAAACATTGTAAAAGTTGGAATAACAGTAATATATTATATTACTAGATGAAGTTAAAGTTAAATGTTCAGTTCGTTGAAAATGTTTTGCTTATACCATTTTTTTTCTCCAACTTTAAAATAGTATAGGGAAAAATCATGTACCGGCAAATTGCGCTGCGAATGACAAAATGTCGGATTGAGGTGTGAACAACAAATATCCTCTGATTTGATCACTTTAAGCCGGGTTACACACCGAAGATGCACAGCATGTAGCGCGATGCACACGGCATGCATCATGCAGCTTAATGCACGTAGCTTGAAAACCAACCAATTTTGTTGTATGAGACCTTACACACGGAAAAAGCAACGGCGAGGCGCATTTTGTGTGCATCCCGCTGCATCGCTGCATGCACAACCAGTTGGTGTTTCGGGCTGCATGCCGCGTATCTTTTGACTGAACGCATGCGCGTTTGTAGACAATGGAAGTAGCATTCAAGTAATTAAGCCTTTGATGGTACAGTAATTTTTCATTTTAATGCAAAGATCATTAAAAGTGTCTTTTTACATTCTATAAAACTTTTTCAATTTATCTTCATGCAATTGCAACTGTTTTGTCACAACAAACTGACTTGCTGTCTGCCCATTTTCTATCATCTATGGATGAACCCAGCATTGTTGTGATATTCATATCCTTCTTCTACGTGTACGTCTTCTAATCACAGCTAGTAACAACAGCTCATCTTCACTGGAAGACATTTTGTAACCTGAAATTGCTACCTGGTGATCGCCGTGCATTTCCAGTATGAAAGATCTTTGCATCTGACTCGCTGCTGCACGGACACGATGCATGCCGTGTGCATCGCGCTGCATGTTGTGCATCTTCGGTGTGTAACCCGGCTAAAATCACAGTTTTTGTAAGATTTGTTTTTCAGTTTTCTCAGAGATTTAAGTTCATTTTTATTAATTGTACAATTGGATTGAAGGTTGGTCTTCGAATTTCAGTTGGTTTTAGAGTTACTGCCATTGGATTTTTATGATAATGCCTGTGAAAGTTGAAATATCAATATCGGACATTCTGGATTATGTGGGTGAACGTGTTAGGCCAATTGTAAGGGAGATGAAGAGGTTTTTAAGGCTGGTCACATCATTTTATGTGGAACTGACATGTCCAATGAGAAAATCATTAAAACTATATTTATGAGATCCTCTACAATTTTACAATACCCACATGAAATCAAAAAATATTTCAATAAGATGATATATGTTTATTGTTTAAATAAATGATTGGATCAGCAAGAATATGTTTTTTTTCAATATTTAATATAAATATAATAATAATAATCTACAGATTGACTGAAAAAAATTATAATCAAAGTGAGAAACACATTAGAATCAAATGAAATCAGATTTACAGTTGAAATAATTAATTAAAATTTTGGCAATCACACTCATTACCTCATTTATATATGGTATGAGATACCAATCAATTTCATCATTAAAAATTTCTGTATTCTTTGTATAGCTTTCTCTACATGCACCTTTGCCCTAGCTATTTCTGAATAGATATTGATTCCTGTTTGGATATTTTTTTTTCTAAGGAAAGGTGTCGTATGGTTTATTCACAATAATTCTTCATTAAACACCTTCGAAATATACCACTTTTAATATTTTAATACACAAATAATTCGAACTTCACATTCCGCCCATGTAAACAAACGCAAGTAGTAGTTTATTGTTCACACCTCGAGTCATTCAAATGATCAATGATAGATGTCGCCCACTCCGTGATTCTACCCTATGGGATAGTCACAATTGATGTGATGTATTTTTACATAAAAACATTATTATAGTAAATATATGCTGCAATGCGTTTGAAATATATGTATATTATTATTATTATTATATATGAATCATTTTTCTCAAAATATTCTGTTTGTAAGACATGTAATTTTTTCTTAGAAGAACAAAAATGAAAGAACATCAAAAAGATTTTATTTACTTGCTTGACGTTTTCATACGAAATACTGCAGCCAATTATATTATACATTCCATATACACGAAAATTGTTGAAGTCTGTTCATGAGGAACTAGAAATATAATTGTTGCAAGCAATCCTTTTTTAGGACAAATTAAATTGAATCGAAGCTATTGAAAATCAGGGCGAATAAACAAATATCTCTTGCATAATGGTTATTACTTTTAAGCTTTTGTGGACAGCTTTAAATGCTTATTAGCTTAGGTCTACAAATCCTCTAACGAGCTTTTTAATGGCTTCTTGTGTTACATGGAAGTCTTGATCAGAGGATTATAATGTCCAGCTGTTATAATTATTTAAAAAAAAATAAATGTTAAAAGAATATGCCATTATTTAAATTTTAACCATTTATCAAATGATTCATGCATACTTAGATATAATCATATTGTTGAATATATTTCTTTTAAAATATATTTATTCGAGTAATGTGAGAAAAGCGAAGATATATTTATCTTGAATATCTTTTAGGAAACTGACAATTTACATCAATTCGAATTACATTTATTGTTGCTCAAAATACGTATTCAGTTGGCTGTGATAAACGAATGTTGTCTTATTGTATTTTAGGATTCGATATACTAAGAGAAAACTCATTCGAAGTATTTTGCTGGGGTTTGTCAACAACCAACAAGGGTGTTTTATTTATACTTTCCTTTGAAACTATACTGACAAAAGTTTTATTGACCCTTAATATTTGATTTAATTGCATAAAATATAACGTATTATATAATGTATGTTGTTAATTGTTATTTGTTATCGAATTAAATAAAGTCCTTATTCAAATTCAAGATAAATTTATAAAACATGTTTCTAAATAATTTCACGCTTATGCAGACTTCGAAACTTGTAAACGAGAACTAAAGCTTATCTCTCTAGTAGACAGACAACTTTCTGATGTCTTATTTACAAAATTGTTAACGGCCATATCGAATCCAGCAAAATTCTAAGTAAAATTAATTTCATTACTCTTATATTTCCTTTTTTTTAGTTTAGTTAATTGTGAATGCTGTACCGGGGGCGTCCTGTTTGTATTCTTATTGTAAATAAATAAATAAATAAACAAATAAATAAATGTCAAATCGAATGTCTTGAAATTTCAATATCAAAGTCTTTGGTGCAGGAATCAATTTTCAAACAATCAACAACAACGAATTATTTGTAAATTGATATCAAAACTTTTGTGTAATAAAAACTAGTAATTTTATATATATTTAAATACTTTTCGGCTAAAATTTGTTTATTTGATAGCTAGACAATGTTTTCGAACCAATGTGCGTCTCTGAAAAGTAAGCTGAATAATATTTTCCTTATTTTTAAGCAAAATAAAATATCACGAAATATCTGTGAACATGCTTATTTATTCATGAGGTTTATGGAAAATTCCAGGTGAGTTTCAAACAATATTTCAGTTGACATTATTTTTCGTATGGTTGCTCAGTGTTACCTACTTTTTTTTCTAGTTGACAATAAGGTATCTTATGTGGTAAAATAGAGTTCTATGACATAAATAATGAAAAAAATTAATTATATGGCAAATACAATAAATACATACATAGACCAAAATACAAAACGAATACTTGAAAATAATCAAACGAAGAAAAGAAAACAGTGGATAACTAAAGGTATCATCAATCCGATTAAAGAAAGAAACAGATTACATAATGTTTATAAAAGAGATTTAGAAAATATCGAAAAGAAAGAAACATATTTAAATTATAGGATAGTAAAAGATAAGAAAGCCAAAAAGGACTATTGTACAAAACAAATAAATCAAAATAAAGAAAATTCTAACTGCAACATGCAATTCTGGAACTGTTGAATCGGTAGATACTAATAAACCATCATTAACTGTATTTCTGGATTTATCCAAGGCCTTTGATACCGTAGATCAAGGACTATTATTGGAGGCCTTGGAGTATTCTGGAATACGAGAACACACTTTAAATCTGTTCAAAAGTTACCTTGAAAACAGATAGTAAGGATTAACAATGAACTCAGTAGCGAGAGAATTATAAAAACTGGTGTTCCTCAAGGTATTATTTTAGGCACCACATTATTTTCTATCTATGTAAACAATTTATACATACAACAGACCCAGGGACAAATAGTGAATTTTGCCGATGACACAGCCATTTATTATGAAGTAGATACTTGGGAAGAGTTGAAAAATAAATGTGAAAATGATATAAAATTAATAGTGGATTAGTGTACACAATAAATTATACGAAATCAATTTTTTTGCATTTTGCAAGTTATAATAATCATTTGCCAGCCTTTAGTGAACTCAGTTTTATATATAAAGATGAAACAATTACACTACAAAGAAGAAATGAAATAAAATATTTAGGCGTTACCTTAGATTGTCACTTACAATGGGATAAATACATAAACAACTTAACTAATACTACAAGAATGTTATTATTTAAATTTAGATATCTCAGAAATATAATAAGTATTCCGTATTTAAGAATAATTTATTATGCGTTATTTCAAAGTCGGCTTCAGTGTGCTATTATCTGCTGGGGTGGAGCAACACAAAATCATATAAACAAATTATAAATACTTCAGAAAAGAATACTAAAAATAATACATAATAAAAAAGTTAGATACCCCACAGATTCTCTATTTGATGAAGTAAAAGTGATGGATGTTAGACAACTATATGTATATGCCGTCATTTTATATACATAAAAGACTTATTCTTACAATACCAAAAATAACGACTTAGTATATACTCACCTTGTCAATAAATCAATTTCGCAAAGATTTTATTCATACTTAAACGGAAAAATCTTTAATTTTCTTCCAGATATGTATAAGATATATTTATACTCAATAAATTCTTCTAAATTGTTTAAAGAAATAATAAAAAAATTCATAATAAACAGTGACAGGAAATTTGTGAGAGAACTATTAATAAAACTAAACTATGATAAAACTACTCAGCCAATTGAAAAATTTTATATATTATAAAATTTTAATATCCGTAGTGCATATTATACTTTAAATTCTAAACTCTGATTATTGCTATATTATTTTAATAATCTATTTATTTTTACTTGTTTACTTATCTTATATGTTATATTCTATTTTTTAATGAATTTATTACTAAGCTTATATTATATTTATGTAACTATTGTTATTTTAGTATTGCACACTTTTAAACTAGGTAGTAACTTGGCAACCAATTGGTCATAAATGGGCGACCGTATATATATTATTGTAAATTATTGTATAAATATGTACACTGAATGCTAAATAAATTATATTATATTATTATAAAAAAGCAAAGTTTGAATCCCCAATTTATACATGTATGGCCAATATCAGTACATACATAGAACATAGTTCACAATGTTATAAACCAGGCCAAAAGAAGTTGGCGTAAATTCTCGTATTCAGGTTAATTGCAGAAAATAATTTCTGAAACACATGAGAAGAGAAAAGTAATAAGCCAGAACACCAACGAATTAAAATAACGACTCCTAGAAGCCTAATAGAAACATCAGAGTCGACTATAATCCCGGTGTATCTGAAAAGGGACTGATAACAGAAAGAACAAATTGAGACTGTATCCAGGAAACGTGGCCCATAAAATAATGTCCCGGACAGTTATTATGGTTGTGGCTCAGGTTCTTACGCCAATTGTTAAAAGCATTTTGCCGGTTCATTTCCACTTTGCTCCCCTGGTTTCTGTATTTATTGAACTATTCTTTATTCGGAAACTAGATCAGGAAAAATAAGTAAGAAGGGAAATTGCATCTTCCGCCATTTGTTACAAATTTTCTATTGTGGTCCGCTTTTAAGAATTATATAGAAGCGATAATTTTATTTAGAAAAAAAAGGGGATATACATCTAAGGTCTTATCGGTAACTGAGAAACAGATGAAGAATGTTTTTCTCTGATTGTGACAAGTTGCAATAAAATAAATAGATAATAGTCCAATAAACAAAGGTACCAATCCGGGCATCAGGTCTGTTCGGCACTATTTTTTTTTTAATTTGCAGGAATTCGTGGGTACATTCACCCCCGAAAATCTCAGCTGTCTGAAATTTGTGGATATTTCCAAAAACATGACACTTAGAGAATTTTTGTTTGGACGAAAATGAAGATCAGTTCATTACCTACAAAAATTATCCTCATCATTTTTGTCAAAAATATGATATTTTTCGGCATAACCGGCTCCAAAACGCACCCCCATTTTTAGCTCCTGTCCTGCATTTAGAGAGCACGCTCTAAAGGAATGACACTCCCAAGCGGATTACAAATTTTTCAATAAATCACGTAAAAATTAATATTTTTTCATGATTCAAAATTCAGATGAAAGAAGAAACCTGTAGCTATAATATCATGTTACTTTTTCCATTTATCTATTTCTCTAAATTATCGAAAAATCGGGCCAAAGTTTGTTTTTGCTCGATATATTGACCCTCCTATAAATTTATTCATATTTTTTTTATGAAGACTAATTTCACCGAATCCTTTTGGATAATGGGGCTTTGCAAGGTGTTAAAGATCCAATAAATAATATTTTTTTGTATTTTCATAAATAACATGTTTTTTTATGGCGTTTTTTTTTTGATTTCCGGAGTTTTCGAAAATTTTCGGGTCTATCGGGAATTAATAGATAATCAAGGACCATATCGGTTTTCAACGCACATCATTAGAAAGCTTAGCTTGTCCCCTTGTCGATGGCTTTTTTATATTTTTTGGTTTTCCGGAAAATTGAGAAAATTCTCACCCCTATGAAAAATCGACATTTTTTTTTGAGGATTATTTTCTTTTCGTGTCAAAATTTTTTGGGGTTAGGAATTGTACTAAATAAAAGATCACATTCTGACCTTTTCATCATTTCATCAATATATTGAAACGAAATGTCATACATTTTCTACAATTTTATTAAGTAGTACCGAAAATCAATTGTCGAAATTGTAAAATATAATAACTAATCAACACTCACACTCATTCACTCATTAACCCTCGAGCGGGCGCGCTTTTTAGAATTACACGAGAAGGCGCGCGGCGGCAATCTGCCGCATTTGGTTTTTCAGGTTTGTAGTTTACAAATAACGAAGAAAATTTATTTTACTTAGTAAAATAAGACAAATATGCCATTCATAATCATTTTATTATAGTAAAAAAAAATATATATAACATTTCCAAAACAATCTAGGTAAACTGAAAAAATCAGTAATAAATAAAACTTACACGACAGGACAATCTGCTGCAAACACGTTGCAAATTCGATCTGGTTTGGAACTTTCGCTTGTACCAACTGAACAGAAATATATTGCACCAGATATGTCGAT
This sequence comes from Crepidodera aurea, assembly GCA_949320105.2. Lineage (NCBI taxonomy): Eukaryota > Metazoa > Arthropoda > Insecta > Coleoptera > Chrysomelidae > Crepidodera > Crepidodera aurea. The sequence goes on along the minus strand of OX439475.1, from coordinate 18,317,266 downwards.
AAGCGGAGTCAATAACATAAACAAGGAACACCTAAATGCCCAGTTTCGAAGGAATTGTCACATTTTAATTATAACACAAAAACAAAAAGTTGCGGCAATCTGCCGCTGGCGCTCGCTTGAGGGTTAAATCTAATATTGAACAATAAAGGAATGCGACAAAAATACACTATAACTAACACTAAAACTATCTTTTGAACTGTGAATCAAAGTCCTTTCTATTCCTATTAAATTTTTCTTCTTGTCAAAAAGTTCATGCCTTGGTAAACTCTTCACCCAACAAAAACTTCCATGTAACATATGATCAATATACAATATACTATATTATAACATATTTTCTTCACTACTACAATTTTCTAAAATTTATTTTTTTCTTTCTCAAACTTTTTATCTTCCAAAATTAAACCTTTCTTTTTCTTTTATCATCAATCCCCAAAAATCCCCTGTCACTTTTTTTTGTTCCATGGTTACCTTCTTTTCAATATACCAAGTGATAATTTCAATATATATATTAAGTATTTTATTAAGTGCACGAGAAAAAACTCTGCCTTCAAACTTTCTCAAATTGAATTTTTTTACAATAAATGTATTAATCAAGTGCAAAAAGTGAAAAAAAAAGTTTGTTATTATTGCCTTATCTTTTGTCTTCAGACAAAAACGGGAGGATATTCAAGTTTTGGGTGGATATTCAAATTGTCCGTTTTCACCACAATAATTTTGCGAATTATTATTCAAAATTGCGAATTTTTGAAACGCCGTTTTTGCAAAAAATATTAGTGTAGTGAAAAAAATCATAGGGACAACTTTTGTAGGTAATGAACTGTTCTTCATTTTTTGTCTAAGGGTCATATTTCGGCAGATATCGTCGAAAAACGGATTTTCGGGAACTCTATAGCTATTTTCCTACCCTTCCACAAATTCCACGTAACTGTTATTTTCGGAGGTAAATGTACCTATGAATACCTGCAAATTAAAAAAAATTTGACCAACAGGCTTGATGCCTAGTTTTGGGGTTTTTTGGCGTTAATTTACTGGACTATAAAGAGACTAAATGTAATAAACAGTGTCAATGAACTTAAAAGGAATGAAAGTTTGGTTAATACCGTAAAATAATAAACGCCCATTACCTTTTTAGGCATAATTATTCGTTTTTTGTCCTAAAAAAAATAATGCGAGGAACTTCTCAGATGAATTTTAAACATATTTTGATAACGATCCATTTACCAGATGTTTTTGTCTTACTAAATTATAATAAAAATTAATATATAATACACAAATATTCACAGTTGATACTATTTCAGCCAAACTAGCTGAATTTTCTAAATTATGTCGTGTACAATATATTTTCAAGGACACAGAAATGAGCCTTCCAACACGCTGTTCATCATTGATCTCTCTTCTTCCTCTTTTAAATTCCGTTTTTTTATGATGGCGTACAAAGAATAATAATGCTTTATAATATCTGCAAATATTTTCTTGTCAACATAATTTATAAGAGATAATTAATTTTATCACAATTTAAAAATTTACAATCTAGAATTGGTTAATTTTTTTATCGCCAAAATTAAAAGAATTTCTTATATAACCGCCTTTAGTTTTATTTATATAAAAGATCCATGGCTAATTACTTTGTGTTTAAAATGAATTCACAGCATTAATGTTTTTATTTACACCAACATACACTATGTTACGTATCCCAGAAATAAATTAAATTTAAAAAAAATATTAAACAAATACAAACTAGCTCATTGAATACCAATTGAATTTCTATTTATTTTTCAGCTTGTCGTCAGGTAGAATTTGGAGTACAAGCAATTTTTGGACCATCAGATCCTATCCTTGGAGCACACATTCAAAGTATTTGCGAAGCACTTGATGTACCTCATATCGAAGCCAGAGTAGACTTTGAACCTACCTCCAAAGAGCTGTCTATTAATTTACATCCCAGTCAGGAAAATATGAACAAAGCATTTAAAGACCTCATGGCGTTTCTTAATTGGACTAAGGTTGCCATCATCTACGAGGAGGATTATGGTAAGCAACTCTTCTTATAATTAATAATATCTTATTCATCAACAAAAAAACAGGATAATACACAATTTGATTGTTAGATGGACTTCCACTAGTCAGTTTTAAAATTTTGAAATATGAACAGTCAAATGGAACACCCCAAGTATTAGGGACGAGGGTGGATCAACAAACCCGGCAGAATCGCCATATGACATCAAAATCGTATTCTTCTATTTTTAATCTAAATGTATTTAACCTACTGGATGGGTTTGCCATGCCAAATAGATAAATTAAGGGCCTATGGTCCCTTATAACAAAAAATACTCTATTATAAAGGTATGGTCTAAATTTGGAAATAGCCCAGACAATTCTTTTTCAATTACAGCATAATTTCTTTCAGCTTTATTTAATACCCTACTAGCATACGCTATTTGTTTATCATAGCCGTTTGACAGTGGCGCTCCAAGTGCTATTCGGGAGGCATATGTCCGAAAAATCGGGAAATTCTAAAATTGTTCGTATTTCTTATTTCATTACATACGCTTCAGCGGTCTGCCAGTTCCTTAGTTTGAGTCTAGGTGTCAATAGTGACATTATCTAATAAAAAATTCGATGTCCACTTGCCGATTTGATTTGGACAATCATAAATTGCCGGCATCACAAAATTACTGGGTTCGATTATTTTACAGAACACTACTATGATTGATAGTTTGGTAAGGGAAACCAGTCCTAATATCAGACCGAAATTGAGGGTATGAGATAGATAAAACAAGTGTAACGCAACTAAAACAATAGATGCACATTAAAAGCCTAAAATATAATTGCCAAAATACCTTAAATCATAACATTCCTCTTCGCTTGGAGTTCTTGTATTCCTAAATAAGGAGAGTATTTCAAGAATTCACTAAAAACAATTAAATTAATTTCAAAGTTTAAAGATAGTTCGTACATCTTCGTTAGTCAATAATTAAAACACAGTATGAGGTAGATAAGAGCAATTAATTATCACCTGTTGACAGTTTAATAGCTTTTCCTTTGTTTCCTGAATTTTCGACGATCTGTGAACAATAAATCACACATCTGAAAGTTCATTACCTTTTCCTTTTCATTTGAGACATAAAAACCATGTTCAGTCAGTCAGATTGTGTTTTATTTGTTCTGTTCGTTAGTACCTTTAGTTTATATTGGAGAAGTTTCCGGATTAGAAGAACATGGTATTTATTTTTGGTTTAATAATTAAACATCCGAGTGGGATATTTCTGTGAAGACAACGAATAAAGCTAGATACAGCTTACAAATTTTGTAATTAAATATAACAACTATGATAATTAACGATTTATTACAAAGTTAAATTTTTTTCTTCATAATTTATATCTGAATTTTTTCATCGTTCTTTTTATTTTCCTTGTGGATCGATTTTTATTGTTTCAATCACTTTTTCGGTCATGTTCTGCTCACTTAAGTTAAAACTAGTAGAACAGTCATTACTGCGAAAATTCGCGGAGCAGAAAATTTGTAATTACCTTTTTTGATCAGCCATTAATAAGTTTTCAATGACTACACTATTGAAACACTGGTTTTCAGTGTTAAAATCGTTTTCCGCCATGCCCCGCAGACCTTACCACCACGTCGTGACTTTTTCCATTTTCACAAAGAAATAAATCGAGCCTGAAATTCGCGATTAGTGTACTCCTTGATTTAGTTAGATTCTTTCAATCAATCCTAGTTATTCTAGATCAAATCTATTGGGTAATAGGTTCGAAAATACTTTAAATATTTTTCTTTTTTAATGTTGTTTGTTGTTTGTTAATTTTAACGTCTCTTTTCTGACCTAATGGCCTAAACTGAATGGGACCTACAGCTTATTGTGGGCTCCGAACCACGGTCCTCAATCACCTTAAACCCAGGACTATGCCTTTGTCATGCAGGTGATCTACCGACTAACAAATGTGTAATTGTGTCACCAACCCCTATCAGTTCCACGAGATATCCGATCTCATCCGGCATGTTTACCAGCGTGAATGAAACTGCGTATGACACAAATTCCTTTTTGCACTTGCCCAAAGTCTTATCTGACTTTAATTCCACTTGAATACTCTTACCAACTAGGCCACCGTGTCCGGTTTCTGCCTTTTTTAATGCAATGCTTGGATTCTTTGGGAATCTCTCCATTATTATCTCCAATATTTTACAAATATTCTCTATTTATATTTTGATAATTTTATTTTCAATAGACGATCTCGTATCTTTATTTTATTTTGAAAATATTCATATTTAAAATTGTCCTTTTTATTAAAAAATAAATAAATAGTAGAAACTGTTTACAGTTTAAAATAATTGTCCTTTCACATTGCTTCAAAGAAATAACTTTTTTGTTATTAATTATTTTTCCCAATAATGCATCTTCAGTAAAATTACTATAATTATTTACACAGATTTTTAAATTGTTCATTGTTTTATCTTTGTTTATTCTTTGTGATCATTTTCATTGGATTAAACGTCAAGAAAATTAAAATCGCGTTTTGAAGATTTAATTCAACCTAACAATGACTTCATCTGCTTTCTCTTCGTTGACTAGAATCTACCAAAAGGAATTAGCAGTGAAAAATTGAAAAGAAAGTGATTTATGCCTCGCATTCTTTTCAGCAACATTCGCGTAATCCAATTTGCGCCAAAATACTTTAATAAAGAACAACTAAAATCAAATTATAAACTTGGAAGGACTATTCCGTCGGATTTTGTAATTCTTGGCGAAAAGTTGTTTGAAAAGAACGGAAGTAGCAAGAACAAAAAATTAGATTTGATAATTAAGACGCTAAAATGATATAGGAGTGACAAATTGATGCAGAAACTTTTCTTAAAGTTTGTTTTTTTTAGACTTTTTTGATGTAAAAACTACCGTCACTTTTTTTATTTCGCAAAACTCTTTCGGATCTTATTTTTTTTATTTGTAATTTTCTGGATACGGTTTACTGTTGTTTTTATATACTGGGTGTTCCAAAATTTTTTTAACATTCTCTCTCTGTGGTCTACCGCTCAATTTCCTGTTAGCTGGTCTTCAATGCACCTGCCATACGTCTTGTAGTGTTCCAAAAATAAAATAAGGAGTGCCATACTTTTTTTGCATTTTTAGAACCGACATAGTAGTAATCTATCTATCTATCTGTGGTGGGGGTGTCGATACACTGCGACCTATAAGATCTATTGTGCCCCCTACTGCTGCCCAGTCCTATTGCTTTCAAAAAGTTCAGGATGTCGGTAGGCTTCAGGTTAGGTAGATCTTCCTCTTCTATTTGATATTCTCCAAGGTAGCGTACTCTTGGATTTTGCAGAGTAATGCATTCTGAGAGAATGTGGATAGAGGTTTCTTCCTCTTCCTCGCAGAATCTGCATTCTTCTTTGTCTACTAATCCGAGTTTCTTTAGGTGGCCTCTCAGACGGCAGGACGTAGTAGTAATACACACCCCCAAATTTTTTTTTATCTAAATATTTACAATTCGAATATCTTTCAGGTAGTTTATAATGTTTCTAAATATACAATTAGGTTCTAGAGCCTGATGGATATTTTGTGGTATCTGGTAGTATTGGTTGTATTTTGGGCATTCCCCCATAAAGTGAGAAACTGTAAACCGCACATCACATAAATCACGTTTGGGTTCTGGGACTTTGCTTAAAAAATGTTCGTGGGTGATTTGTCTATGGCCAAGCCTTAATCGCGTGATGATAACTTCACTTTTCCTATCCGACGGTAACTTCGGCCACCGTTTCACTGACTTTTTGAAGTTTAGATGTCATTGTTTGCCACTTTGATTGCCACGCGCTATAAATTTACATATACACTGCTGATTGTGTAGCGTCTATTGCTGTAATTGCCTCACAAGCGTATTTGTCAGCCTCTTCGTTTGTCTGAACTCCAATGTGTGATGGTACCCAAGTGAAAATTATATTTTTGTCTGAATTTTGAGCCTTAGAGAGTTCGTGTTTTATTTTTGCAGCAATTGGGTTTTCTGGAAATATATTTTTAATGGGCTGCAAGGAGCTTAGGGAGTCACTTAGTATGACAAAGTTTCTATTATTAGATCTATTTATAAATTCTAGTGCTTGAAAAATCGCAAACATTTCTGCCGTATAGATGCTGGACTCTGGTGGTAGTCGATATTTTTGCCTGATATCTGGTGTAACTGTGACCCTCCTACTCCCTCTAACGTTTTAGCTGCATCGGTGTAAATTTGTGTGTGATCCTCAAATCTGTACAGGATGTCTCTCAGTTTTTTCTTAATTAAATCCTTATTAGTTGAGTTCTTATCAAACATTGTCACAGTTGTGATGGTTCTTTAGTTTCACATGGGGAAGGGGGTTCAAAGATTATAGGAGGGCATTGTGGTAGGGGTAGATTTAGGGTGGATAGGTCTTTTCAGATTCTGGAATAAAAGGGATTACCTACTTAATCGTAGTTTGCTCATAAATAAATTCACAACAACCTTTTTCCCAAAAATATATTAATTTGGACATTCCAAAATCGCAATTTTTATCAAATTTAACGCTAAAGCTTTATAATTACCAATGTTCAAAGACAAAGGACTCAGTTTGAAAATTTTATTTTGTACAGGATGGTCTAAAATAAATTTTACATTCGAAAAACTTCCATTGAAGTTTTTTTAGTTTTTCAAATGGGACACCCTTTAAAAGGTACCCTTTAGACAGGAGAAATTTCTAGGTATTAGGCAAGATTAGACGCTTAAGGTTTTACGAAAATTGCGGGTATTGATTTTGATGAAACTTTTTCGCCGGTAGTAAGATATGAAACTATTAGAGTTTTACTTGTTCATGCACTACATTACAAAATGTTTATAAAACAACTGGATATTAAGACGGCATTTTTAAACGGTGATTTAGACTTCAAAATGTATATGAAAATTCCAGAAGGATTAAAATACAGTATTATTTCTCTTTCGCAAATATCTTGTAATTCTAATAAAAAAATAACCTCACTTTCATGAATGACATTTCTGTGCTTGCTGTTTTTCCTGTTATCCTAATTTTGTTTAGAATTATCTCAGACTCGAAATTTATTAAAAACAATTACGTAAGATTATTAACGGCGATATCTCATCCTTAAATAGCTACAGGCCTTATGAGCCTCGTATATATTTTCAGTTTAAGACTTCTATCTGCTTTGATCTCAGAATTTTCTTTGTTGATTTTCGTACCAAGATATATGAAGCTTTACCTGCATCTTATTATGTACCTATAGATCTTTTGAGTTCTATGTAATTAAATTTTATTTCACTAATTTGCAGGATCCTTAGCTGTGTTTAAAGTTTTTTACATACTGGTTTAAACAACAGCGTTGCTTTTCTAGTATGAAAGGGATGAGTACAGATAAGATAAACGGGGTAATACGTGATGCAGCGTTAAGTACGTAGCATACGACTTTTATAAAATAAGTTTTAAACAGTAAAAATTTCGTTAGAGGATGATGCATCAAAATCATCAGATGTAAGTGGAGCTACATTTTTTATATTTAACCACATCGAAATACTTAAAGTACATGATGGAAAACGTTTTGCTATTTTACAAGCTTTCAAATATATAACATGCACTACTACAGGGTGTCCCAACTAAACTTTGAAAAAATTTCGAAACAGGTCAATTTTAACCTAGTCAATTTTGATCGCAGTTTCAAAGTTCTTCTTTCATCACTCTAGCGCCCAGAACCACTCCTTGAAAAATCTTAAATGGCAAGAGGTGTTAAGTGACACACTATTTTGAAGCTGCTTTCATTATCTATTGCAACCCCGTCCTTTTTTTATTTTGAATGACTCTTTTTTGAGAAAACTGCTTAGATTACACGGCCCCAAGAACTTCACTACTGTAACTAGAGTTTTTGGGGTTGCTGAATCCGAATCCGAAGTCCGCTTGACCTCATCAGGTCAGGGTCAAGGTCATTTGAGGGTGAAATTAAGGAAACCTTCTGGGAAAAATCGGAAAAACAAAGGTATTTAAATTAAAAACTACTTAGAACTACTATTGTTTTCTCAAAAAAGAGTCATTCAAAATAAAAAAGCAGCTTCAAAATGATGTGTCATTTCACAACTGGCCATTTAAGACTTTTCAAGGGGCGGTTCCAGGCGCTAGAGGGATGAAAAAAGAAGTTTGAAACTACGATGAAAATTGAGCCCCCTCCTGTTTCGTCATTTTTTCAAAATTTGAACAGAACTCGAAATATTTGGGTGCAAATTTTAGTTGGGACACCCTGTATACATAAATAAGTATTAGAAGAATAGAGAAATACGGAATGAATGTTGGCATCGACAGAATCAAAACAGCTGATAGATTTACCAGAGAAGCAACAAAAAGTGTATTAAAGTAAATAAAATCCTGTCTTTAAATTGTGGCTTAATATTGTTCTTGAATGCGTTCCAAATTAAGCGTTTTATTTTCTCCGAACAAACTCTCCGAAGTGAAAAGAAACGTTTTCGAACGCCCCACGATACAAACAAGTTTTTCTAACACGTTTATGTATCGGTCATGCGAGAAAAACAAACCTCCGCCCCATCAAAAGAGAAAACAACACTCAGCGCGCCCACTGCCGAACGCAATATTGAAACATATTCGGTGTGACTGTAAAACGATATTTTAGTCAAATAATTTTATTTGCAGTGTAGAGTTTCTTTTATATAAATAAAAACGTGTTCTTAGCTAATTTGTTAACCTATATTGGTAGATTATACGACAAAGGGTGAAGGTGCCAACTTACTATTCGAATAATTGTTGTAATAACCTAGTTATTATCTAGTTTAATAAAATCACGGAAGTATCCACATTAAATCGATCATTGATCTTTTGTTTATTGCAAGGTTATCGATTCATATACTACATTCTGTTCTTGTAAATTTGTATGTCTTTCTAGACTAAAAGTAAAAATTTACATTTTAAAATGTTTGTAATCGAAGAGTTTTCCCTATTCATGACTCCGAAATCTCAGTGTAAACAAAAAATCCCTCTCTTACTTTTTCCTAGTGTCCTTGTGGTAAACAAAAAATAAATAACTTAGAAACTCCCAATTTTGCCAATGTTTTCATGTAAACAAAAAAGCCTGCTGGCATTCAATTCAGTGTTAAACTTGTTTGTTGCAGGACTATTCAAGCTGCAGGAACTGGTGAAGGCGCCGGGAGCGGCCCGGACAGAAATGTACATCCGGCAGGCGAGTCCTGGCTCGTATCGTCAGGTCCTGCGAGAAGTGAGGCAGAAAGAACTCTATAAACTGATAGTAGACACGAATCCCAGGAATATAAACCAGTTTTTTAGGGCGGTAAGTGAATTTTACAAGCTTTTCCATCATCGATATGATAGTGTGAGCATTTATCGACAGTTTATGGGACCGTTATTTATTTCGTTCCATTTTAATATTAAATCTGACTGAAGTAGGGCTGTAGAATTTAAGAGAGGAAAAAAAGATGTCAATGATGAACACAGACAATATTAATTCTTTATGACATGACGTGATTTTATATGATGGACGAATTGAGATAAAACGTGTCTTTCACATCGTACATCATCGTTTTATGTTTTTATCTTTATACGTATCACCCCCAAGAACCATATATGTGTTTAAAAATGGGCATATCACAAAATGCTAAAGAAACATACAGTGTGTTACCAAATAAGTGCGAAAATAAAAATGGCGTCAAATGAATGCTGTAAAAAAATGATTATTTTAAAACATTTTAATTATTTTTACATCAAAAGCAAAAGTATAATGATGATAAATGTACACATTATAATTTCGATTTAACAGGAATTTCCTGTCTAATAAACAAACTAGATAGTTGTATTCCAAGCTTCGAACTTCAGTTTTTACAGGTATTTCCAGTAATTAATCGGAACTGTAGTACCTATCGATTTAACAGGAATTTACCGTTGAATTTCATTCATATATTCATACTAGTTAGTTGTATTCGAAGCTTATAACTTGACATTTTACAGGAATTCCCTGTAGTTACTATTTAACTGGAATTTCTTGCATTTCCTATTTAATTTCCATGGAGTTTTACTGGAAGTTTCCGGTTAGTTCTACCGTGGAGCATTGTTGTAATTTAGGGTACTTCCTGTCAGTATTCAAGTGTTATATAGGGTGGGTATAAAAAATATGAAGTTCAGAATGTTCAAGTTTAAATTTCTTTATTAAAAAACAATAATCGTTATAATGCGAATATGACAGAAGAACAATAATTCTTATAACAAATAAAAAATGGAATGCAATGAAATAAAAAAATACCTTCTGCAAGCTTCAGAGTCTTGATGGTATTTAACAACCTTTCCCTTGTCAGGGGAAATGTTAATTTATTAGAATACCTACCAATGTATTTTAAAAACCATTAAAACATAATTTTGATCTGATTTTGTTACATGATAAGGCCTGTAGGGCAGCTTGACTGTTAGAGTAAATGAGGATCTATACCTCCTGTCAATATTCTCCCTCAAACAAAGCTCTATAGCATGTACTTCTGCTTGAAATACTGATGCATAATTCCCCAATGGTGCGTTTAGGTTGGTTTCATCTGGGTGTTTCACCATATATTTCAGCTCCAGTTCCACTTGCGGTTTTTCACCCATCAGTATAACAAACCAATGTTCCTTCCCGAAAGTTATTTGTTTCTTCACCGTCCCAACTCAGCTGAACGCTGAAGGGCTTTGTGAAGTTGTTCTCCATCAACGAGTTTGTGATGATTTTTGTGATTCTACTGTGTCCTTGTTCATAAGGATCCCAGTAGCCATTGTATTCCAACCTCAATGCCCCCATTCCCGCCTCCGTTCTGATATAAAAATCAAGTGGCCGAAGGTTTAGTATGGTCTACATTGCTGCTGTTGGAGTGCTCCTCATGGCACCTGTAATGCAAATGCAGGCTAAACGCTGGAGTTTAGCAAGCTCCTGTATCGCCTTCCTTTGTATTACTTTAGGCCACCACACTAAAGAGCCATAGCTTAGCAGCACTTAATTCTTATGCTTTGATTGACGATTACCTCAATAAACATCGTTTTAGTGACAGACACTTTATAGCCAAACAATTTGAAATAATGAAATTTACTTACTTCTGAATGTTTCAGTGTAATTGGTCATCCGACATGATCGTCGCTGGCTGACAATCGGGCCCAAATGGTATAAAAAGCATAAGTATCACAATCATTGCACAGTGCACTTTCATAGAAAAATGGCATCCGCGCATGCCATATAACCACATACGGGTATCCAACAACCAACGAACCAACACGAATGACGAATGACTCAATAACGAGTTACCGCGTCGGCGCGGACTGCTCAGAGTAGCGGATTGAATTGTGGGATTTACAGGATATTCCTGAAACATTCACGGTGTTTTATTCCGGTTGCACCTACGGTTCCGACCTACATATGTTTTACAATAATATCTTGTAAATATAGCAAAATATTATTCTATATACACAGGAAATATTCCTCATAAATTAACAGTACCTTATTACTGCTATACTTACCGTTTTTTTGTTCATACGTCTCAAGTTACTTTAACTGGAATCAGTCTGTACAGATTGTTCTCAGAACGGTTTTATCTTGTTATAATAACAATAGTTGCGTTTAAACAACAGGAATTCATTTGACAGGAAATTTCCGGGATTCGTTTTTTTCAGTGTAACGAGACCGAGTCGAAATTCTCGTAAGTCTCGTCCTACCCCGTCTCGTATGAAGCTCGGAAAATCTAGAAATGCTATTATCGACGCAATGGATTTTTCCAGAATGAAAACTAACACACACAGCCTTTGTCTGCTGAGCCACCAGCGCCTTCACCGACTCTTATTTTAGACTAAGAATTTATACGGTTATAGATCAACCTATGAAAGAGTAACTAAGTAAAAAGAGAAACAAAAAAAAATTGCGACTATATCCAGTCTAGTTCTTCAACTTATCCCATTACTCACATCGACGGGTTTTCCGTGAACTCGAGCAGAAAAACTCTGAAAGACAGAAATCTATAAAGTGATGGTAGACATGAATCCCGGGAACATAAACCAGTTTTTTACAGCGGTAAGTGAATTTTACGAGCTTCTATATATTATGGGATTTAACACTATAATACGGAGAAAATTGGATTCTGTTTCGCGTTTCATGTTCTACTTAGTTTCATTTTTAAGCGGGATTACGAGGAAATCGCGCTGCTTTAAAAACGTTTAAATCAAATTAGGAGAATTATGTAAATAATTTATATAATATTTTCGTTTCATTTTGAGATAAAGAGGGATCTGATACAAGGACTTACAATTAGGGGACGAAAAGGAATAATCAAGTATCCTTAGACAATTTTGTAAAATTTTATACTTTAAAAAACGTTTTTTTTTTATTCAAGAATCTAGATTAATAATAAATAGATTTATTAAAGGTTAAAAAATGTCTTACTACCTAATTTATACAGGGTGTTTCATAACGAATGGTCAATATTTTAATCATAGGTTCAGTACCTCCAAATATTAATATTTTACTAAATAACTCTGGGTCAAATGTTATCTACTACTGTTGAAGATAAAATTTATTTTTCGTTTTTTTGCTATAATTTCTTTATTATTTAGTATATTGACTTGAAATTTGGTAGGGTTATATTTTTAAGTTAGTAAAACATAAGTGTGTTATCAATTTTGAAATTAGATAAAGGGGGCGCCACCTACACTCTACTGGATGAAGAAAAGTATCAATTTTGTTTTATTCCTGGCCTTTTTTGAATTTTTTTCATGTCTTTATGATACACATTTGAACAAAAAAGGTATACTTGTTTTAATAGCATAAATTGAGCTCATTTCGAGATACTTGCATTTAAAATACTCTAGCCACAGTATCTATATAATTTACTTTAACATATTTCAACATAGTACGCTTTGAAACTAAAATGAAAATGTACAGCTGTCAAATAATAAATTGTTAGATGTAATTTAATGACTGCAGTCTTAATTTTTTTCACTAAATTCCATCTAAGTAGGTTGTGAAAATGCCACGACACAACCATTTCTCTAATTCAGAAATGAAAGATATCATTTTTATGTTTACGCACAAATAAATTTTTCTGGACTTGCTGCTGCCATCTAACAATTAATTATTTGACAGCTGTACATCTTCAATTTAATTTCAAAGCCTACTATGTTGAAATATGTTAAAGTCAATTAAATAGATACTCTGGATAGAATATTTTAAATGCAAATTTCTCAAAATGAACTCAATTTATGGTATTAAAACAAGTATACTTTTTAATTCAAATTTACAAGGTGAAAAAATTCAAAAAAGGCCAGCAATAAAAAAAATGGTACTTTTCTTCATCCAGTAGAGTGTAGGTGGTGCCCTCTTTATCTAATCACAAAATTGAAAACACGCTTATGATTTACTATGTTAAAAATATAACTATACCAATTTTGAAGTCAATATGTTAAATAATGAAGAGATTATTGCAAAAAAACGAAAAATAAATTTTATCTTCGACACCTTGTATCTTAGTAGTTGATAACATTTGACCCAAAGTTATTTAGTAAAATATTAATATTTGGAAGTCCTGAACCTATGATTAAAATATTGACCATTCCTTATGAAGCAACCTGTATAAGAGATTGTTGACGAAAATTAAGGAATATTTTTCCCTCTTTCATATTCAACCAATTTTAATTTAAACAGGATTAACACGGGTAAAATTTATCCCTCTAAATTGAATAAAATTAGGTTAATTAAAAAGAGCCTAATTAAAAGAAGCGAGAGTATAAATTGCATTGTGGAATGGTTATAAATGTTTAATTAATATTTCGCTAAAAAAATTATTCAAAATTATTACGTCCAGAAGGCACTTAACCTGCTTTGGATTTAATTAGTTTTTCAAAGTTTGTGCGGTATTTTATACGTAGTCAACTTTGTTTATACTAGCATTTTTTTCTCTTAGTTTTTTCTCCTATTTTTAAATGACAGGCCAAAAAAAATGTATTTAATATTCCCACCACTACCAAACGAATGGCCTGGACAACGATTGTCTCAGCAGCACCAGAAAGGCATTTGGTATGGTACAGAGACAGTTGGAAAATGGAAAAAATTGTTGGGGCAGGCATTGGGGTTCCAACTTATACGACTTGATAAAGCTGCGACAATCTTTAAATGTATTAAACTTTCTGAAAATCCATGAAATAGGTTTACAAGGTGCAAAGATGTTAAAAACAGTCGCAGGGCGTTTTAACGGACCCTGGACTTTAAGATATCAAGTCCATGAGATTGACAAGGTAGAGACTGGGCTTTTTCATAAAATCTGTATATAGATTATGCTTGGAAACAGAAGTCACAGGAGAAGATAGATAAACTATTAAAATAAATGTCTGAAAAAAGTTCTAAAATTCTCTAAAACAGGAAACCTTTCGGTGTTTTTCAATATTTTTTTTATAACTCAACACATTTGCCTGTTAATTCTATGTTTAAAAATGTTTCCAAGTCTAGTTAGAAGATACAATCAATGAATTTAAAAACCAATAAAAAAACTTGCGACGAGATGCACTGTTTTGCAAAAAAACATTACCTGCACTACCTACATTTTTCCACAATTCCTTTTCCTGGAAAATTGATCATTTCTTAACAAAAAATTAATTTTTCATGACCAGCAACTTGTGAAAACATGTAGTAAATCGATGGTTACTACATTATATAGACTTATTGAAGTAAAAAACAGAATCGTCGAAAAAGCAATGAATAAATAATTGCTTTCGTTGTACCTAACAACCTGTCTCGTTTGAGGATACAGGTGATATAGACGAGCAGCCAATTCCTTTTACCATATTTACAAAGTTGTCTGTGGAGTTAGGAGATTTTATGCGTGAAAAATCATGAAAATAAAAGAAAACGCGCTTTAAAAATCCCTCGTTTGCTGACAGACGAAAGTCTTTTAGTCGGTGGAGGCTTCGATTACCGTCAACGACAGATGGAAGAAAGAATCTATGGAGTACACATAACAATTGAGCATAAAATTAGAGTGGAGCAAAACATTTTCAGACGTGGAATAAATAAAATAGAGAGGGTGATTTTAAACTGAAATTGTACCTACAGCTAATTTAAATGTTTGATTGTTAATGTAAGTAAGAATATCTAACATAGTTCCAGGTCAGGATGCTCTATCCTCCTACCTACTAAAAGGATCACTAATAGTTTCTTCCTAGGACCCGTAGATAAGCACGAACTAGTGCAAACCATAAACAGCATTCAAAATAAATCTTCCTGTGGAAATGATGGCTTGTCCACTAAAATATTTTCAAATATACCTGATGTAGTAATTAACATGTTAACTTCGCTGATTAATGAATATTTCAAATCTGGTATCTTTCTGAATTGTCTAAAAACAGCTTTAATAATCCCATTTCATAAGGGTGGCGACAAAACCGAAACCTGTAACTATAGACCTATTGCTTTATTACCTACCTTATCGAAGATAATAGAAAGGCTAATGAAAAATCGACTACTGCCCTTTCTTTCCAAACAAAACATCCTAACACCTCATCAGTATGGTTTCCTACCTAAAATATGCACTAGTGACGCAATGTTTTCCGTTCTCAATGAAATATATACTTTTCACAGCTTCAGTATTTTGTTACTTCTCAAAGGCCTTTGATTGTGTTAATCATGAAATCTTAATTAAGAAACTTTAAATTTATGGCGTACGGGGCTCTCCTTTGCAATGGTTTAAAACTTACCTAGAAAATAGAAATCAGCAGGTGCGTGCTACTGGTGAGGACTCTTCAAATCTGCCAATTAGTAGTGGAGTACCTCAAGGTTCAGTATTAGGTCCAATTTTATTTTTATTATTCATCAACGATATCACAGACTTAAGTGGAAGAATTACTTTATTTGCCGATGACACGAGTGTAACCTGGAGTAGTTCTGATATACAGACATTACAACAATCTAGCATAAACAAAGATCTAGTAACTATTAAGTCCTGGTCTGACTCGAATTGGCTTTGTTTAAACACCAGTAAAACCGTAGCAATGAGGTACATAGGTACTTTACAGCCTATAACTCTAAGCAATAGTCCGATTCTAACGGTGGACTCAATTAAGTTTTTAGGTCTTTATATAGGCAAATTCCTAAAGTGGTCGACGCATATAGATACCTTGAAAAAAAAAGTATCTTCGCATGTTTTGCCATTAAAACTGTCTCTAAAGAGCTAACCCTTACTACTGCATTAATGACCTACTTTTCCCTATTCGAATCTCACCTTCGCTATCGTTTGCCGTTCAAATTACAAAAAAGAGCAATTCGTTATGTATTAGGTTTAAGTAGTAGGGCACACTGTGAAAATTACTTTAAAAATTTCAAAATTCTAACCGTTCCTTATCGGAAAGACACACTCGTAGATATCCTACAAGAAATTTAGATACTATGTTCACTTAACTATTACCACCTCTGACCTATAAAAAATTATATTATCTACAAAGCCAAAAAATTGTATAGTAACCTCCCGATACAGTTAAAAGCGAGGTTAAAATCTATAAATTCATATGATAAGTTCAGAAACTAGGGCTTTCCTTCAAGAAAGAGCATTCTACATAGTGACAGAATTCTATAACGTGCCTGAGACTTTTGGGTTGCATATAGGAGCAATAATTAAATTAAGTTAAATTGAAAATTTTAATCTTAACATTAAGTTATAGTGACGGATATTGCATATCCAATGCAATTGTTATTCATATTTTGCTTGTGTTTTGTTTTGACTAGTAATTTATTTTTATTATGATTAGTTTTAAATTCGCTTTGTCTATATAATTTTTTTAATTTTTCTTTGACAATAAAGCATATTCTCTCTGTCTCTCTCTCTCTCTCTCTCTCTTGAAAAAATGGTAATACAATTTGTATTATGTTATTATTATGAGAAGAAATTCTTTATATTACTTTTTAGAATAAAAAGTAGCAGATCAAGGTTGAATAATAGTATATTTTCAACCATCGTGTAATGATAGCTAATAATATATGAGCTTAAGGTAAAATTAATAGCCGTTACATGAAAGTTGCATACACTATTACAATTTTGACTTACATAAACTATATTTAGCATTATAACTACAGTTCTAATTAGTCTATTTTGTCATTAAATATTTTTGGTTAGGACCTATTTCTACAAATATTTTAATTGTATTGGGAGATAATGTTTTTGATTTCTTTTATCAAAATTTACACATTATTCAACACTAGTTTCAAAATCAAAAGTTTCTTGAATTCCCTTACTCAATATTTTGTTTGTCTTAAAGAAATAAATAGGCAAATAAATACTTAAACTCAATGAATAATACAGCATTACCAACACTCAAGTATTTGCTCATACAGAATTGCCCGACTTCCGCTTTATGCAAATTTGTTAAGTGTACCGCTTAGATAAAGGCATCAAATTGGCGACGCCTGTGCCTGTGAATTTTTCCCTAAAACCGCCTCCGCTTGTTGCCGACAAATTGGTGACTACTTTGCCACCGCCAATGCCGTCGTCGATGAAATCCGGATGAATCGGATTCCGTAGGATCTACACCAATTTTGTGATTTAGATAATGCGGCCCATAGAGTTATAGAATATATTTTAAAGATTTTATTTGACGACATTTTCATAGTATTTTAGACTATTTTGTGGTTTTTTGGATGACTATTTCCCTCGTCTTAATTTCCACCAATCACAAACGCGCAATTTTTAATTTCAAATGGTTTCTAGATGAAAAAACTGTATGAGATCTCCTGTCAGCAGTTTTTTCGAGTTTACCCGCGGCAAAACTTGACAGCTGTTGTCACCAAAAATTAGAATACCTTTGATAACAAGTAATTATGGTCTCCTAGGATACACAGAAAACGACGCTAAATAATTTTTCTGATTTTATTGTTGATAAATTTTGTAATATTGTTTTTAAACAGTGCTAGTCAGCTTATGTAGTGAAAATGAGTGAAAATGAGTGGAAGTGATTCTATGACTAATATTGATCTGGCGATTGAGAAAAGTGAACCGTACAATACCGTTAAAACCCATACGTCAATATGGAAACAGTATACGGAATTCTGCAAGGCAAAGAAATACGAGCTTTTGGAAACTACAAGTTTAGAGAAACTAAACCTAATCCTGAAAGATTGGGCGTGGAATATGAAGAAAGAAAACAGTGAAAATTACAAGGAACTAGTTGTGAAAACAATGTGGAACACCGTTGCAAAAAAAAATGGAAGAATATTACGCAACGGTTTTATTATGGGACGAAGACATTCCGGCGGGACTCCAGCGAAAATTTTACCATATCGCTTCAGTAGAACTTGCCTGGAGAGGTGGAGAAGCAGTCAATTGCAGAGTTCATTATTTTAAAGAGGAAGTGGATAATTCTGGGATTAAAACAGGTAGATAACATAGTTACATATTTTTTTAAATAACTGATTTTCAAAAATCCTACTATTTAGGAAGAGTAGAATATAATCATCTCTTCAATAAAACGGCCCAGGGTGGAGAAAAAAATGGCCGATAGTAAATGGCTGGTCCCCAACACGAAGAGCCCTACCTTTTGTCCAGTCCGTCTTTTTAAAATTCTAATGGTTAAACGTTCATCTAGAATAACAACTTATAGATTATTCTTAACAGTAAACCCATCATGGAACAAAGAACAATAAAGTGGATGGTAAAAAAACACTCCAGTGGGAAAAAAAGAACTTTCGAAATGGACTGAAGAAGCAGCAGAGAAGGCAGGATTAAATACAAAAGAAATAAAAATAACAAACGACTCTATGCGGTCGACAACAGTCAGTAACCTGGCTAAAGGAGGGGTTGGTGAACAACAATTAATTAAAATTACTGGCCACAGTTAAGCCAACTCAATTAATCCTTATCTGCAAATGGATAATGAGCATTATTCCAACAACATAAGCACCCTTAGAAGTGACGCTTCAGAACCTCCAGCTAAAAAACAGAAAACAGAAGATCCTGCAGCCACTCCTCGAGCTTCTCACTCTACAGCTGGACCCATCAACAACATTGATGATTTACTCCCAAAGTTATCAATGAATTAACAAAGATTTCAAACAATACTCCTACTGTGTACCAAAATTGTATTTATATTTAACAAAATGCATACGTGCAGGTGTAAAAATCCTCGTCTTCGACTCGGATTTTTGTTGCCACCAGCACTCATACTTCTTGTTAAAATATTACTGCAACTTGTTTTTTCGATTTTTTTAGGAAAAGTTAGATGCCCTTATGATATTACTTACGAATATCTGTTACTTTATACTATCTGATGCTGTTTCAGAATGATTGTATGTTAATTACATTTTGAAACATGCATACTTTATATTCTGATTTAGTAAACTATTCAATATGAGAGAATTGTTTGCAAGTGCCACCACCATCAAAATGCATTAGGATTTGTAGGATATGTAATTTATGCTATGGGTTTCCAATACAAGCAGACAATTGTCTAGAGAAACGGTGGTTGGAGTAATTAAAGTTTACTCTATGAAACCGTCTCAGAGCTCTTAATATAGATATATGCAAGCAAATATCTCCCTATTCTATTAGTATTCCCTTAACGATAGATATGGATAAAGAACGCTAAATGAAATTTAATGTAAGTATTAGTTTATATTTTAATAATAATAATTAATGACAACCGATATCGTTCTTGGTCTGATCATGAATGTGTAACGGCGGGGAAAACAGAAAGATGTGAATATGTTACGGTGCGTAAAATAGTTGTCTCAAATCTACGTTGAGACTATTTGTAACGTCAAAAAAAAAATTGTGCTATATATAAACCCAACTAAAACATATACGTAGTCGTTATATGAGTCGGTTGTATATACAGGGTGAGTCACGGTAGACGCGACGGTCCATTGTGGCTAAACGGTTAATATTTTGAAAATTTTGTTTATTCATGGATATGTCGGTTGATAAACGCTACTATATTATTTCTTATGGAAGATCTTATATTTTCTTGCATTTATAGATTATACGTTAAAAATAAGATAAACTTTAATAAGTATTCCCTATACCTAAGCTTTTAACTTTTCCAGATATTTTGACATTTCTAAAACTTACAAGAAAACCAATAACTTCGAAACCCATGGGAATCTGCTAAATCCAATTTAAACTGAAAAAACTAATAATTGAAAGCAATAATATATTTAGAGTTGTTTAAAATTATACAGGGCCGTCCAAAATGGGGCGATTCTCTAATAACATATTCAAACGACAATATCGTTCTTATTTTAAATAGGACACCCTGTATAATATAATCCTATTATGTAGCAAATTCCATTACCTTTTAATTATAAAGGTCTATTATGCCAAAATCTATTAATTTTGGAGTTATTTTTATTTTTGTTAAATTTTACATTGTTTTTCCACCGTAATGCCTAAATATAACACCCTATATTTGATATAAGAGTCAACATTAGGGAATAAGTTTATTTATTTATTTAGTAAATGGAATACAAACAGAACGAACCCAAATACAGTATTCACTAATATATATTAATATAATATAAATAAAATGTTAATTCTAATTAAATAAAGTAAAAGTTGATTCTAAAACATAACAATGATATTTATTTATTTATTTTTATTATTCATCAACGATATCATAGACTTAAAAATAAGTAGAAGAATTACTTTATTTGACGATGACACGAGTGTAACCTGGAGTAGTTCTGATATACAGACATTACAATCTAGCATAAACAAAGATCTAGTTACTATCAAGTCTTGGTCTGACTCGAATGGGCTTTGTTTCAACACCAGTCTTACAGAGGTACTTTACAGCCTATAACTCTAAGCAATAATCCGATTCTAACGGTGAACTCAATTAAGTTTTTAGGTCTTTATATAGACAAATTCCTGAAATGGTCCACTCATATTGATACCTTGGCAAAAAAATTATCTTCTGCATGTTTTGCCATTAAAACTGTTTCTAAAGAGCTGACCCCTACTACTGCATTAATGACCTACTTTTCCTTATTAGAATCTCACCTTCGCTATGGTTTACCGTTCTAAGGTTCTTGTAGCTTATACCACTTCGAATCTATTTTCAAATTACAAAAAAGAGCAATTCGTTATGTATTTGGTTTAAGTAGTAGGACACACTGTGAAAATTACTTTAAAAATTTCAAAACCCTTCCTGCTCTATTTATCTTTGAATCCGTCTGCTTAGTTCGCAAGCACATTCAATAGTTATCGGAAAGACCAACTCGTAGATATCCTACAAGAAATTTAGATACTGATGTTTACTTACCTATTCCCACCTCTGACCTAATAAAAAATTATATTATCTACAAAGCCAAAAAATTGTATAATAATCTCCCGATACAGCTAAAATCTATAAATTCGTATGATAAGTTCAGAAGATCCACTAGGGCTTTTCTTCAAGAAAGGCCATTTTACACAGTGGGAGAATTTTATAACGTGCCTTAGACTTTTGGGTTGCAGCATATAGGAGCAATAATTAAATTAAGTTAATTTGAAAATTTTAATTTGAACAATAATTTATAGTGACTGATATAGCATATCCAATGCAATTGTTATTGCTATTTTGTTTGTGTTTTGTTTTATCTAGTAATTTATTTTTATTTTTATTATGATTAATTTCGCTTTGTCTATAAAATTTTTGTAATTTTTCTATGACAATAAAGTATATTCTTTCTCTCTCTCTCTCTAAATATAACTTTTTTAAAGTTATTACAAAAAGTAAACAATTTATCATGAAATATATCAACATGGTTAGAAACTGAATTAAAAAGGATTTACAACACTTATCTAAGTAGAACTTTGATAGTAATTGGTGGTACTTAAATTAGTATAAAAACTTTAAAATCTGTTATATTATAGGATGGAACACTGAACTTAATAAGGCTGGTAATCTCATTGGAATCATTAAGATTATTAACAATTTATATACGCACTTAACATTATTTATTTGACGTCTATCTTCCAGCGGAATTAAATTTAAGTTCCACCGGACTGATGCAACATTATTTTGAGGAAAGAATTTCTTATTGCAGCAATTTATGAATTTATCTTTTTTTTTGTTGGAGAGGAAATCTCTTCGGATTCCAGGCTCGTGGTTCTGTCCTAGTTTGATTATGTGGTGTAGCCACTAAAACCTCTCCCTTTGCCCTCTCTAACCCCGGAATCGGCGGGGTGCATAACATCAGGGTAAGGGGCGTTTCTTAAGTCTCCTACATTCGTGCGGCTTCTCTTTCCTCTAGTTCTTTAGTACTCATGACCGTTTTCAGAAACGAGTGTATCTGTCTTTTTTGTTTGTATCTAGGTTTAGGTCCTTTGGTTTTCCATCTTTTGCAATGGAAAATGGTGTATTCCACTGTATTTACTGCTCCACAGTATACGCATAGATCATTGTCTGTTTTTCCTATTCTCTTTGCGTAGGTTCTAAAGGATCCGTGGCCTGTCATAGTTTGTATTAAAAAATATTCCGTTTTCCTGTATGCACATTCGATCCAATCGCATTACCCCAAAGTTGTTTCCATTTATTTTTTTAAGATATAATTGATAGATATGTTGATCAAAAATAAGTTTTGAATCAAAATAGATTCCAAGATCTCCGAGACCCTTTTTATTAAGTGGTTTTCAAGCATTTATTTAAATTCGGGAAAAGGAAGTTTTCTTTACAATTGGCGACAAGCCTGTTTAGATCACAATCTATCAGCTCAAAATCATTACTAATTGTGCGGTATATTTTTAAATCATCGGCATATTTTTTATACTTTGAAGATCATTTATTATATTTTATTTTTGTTTCAGATTTTACAACTACAGATGAATGACTACAGATACCACTATATGTTTACCACTTTTGTAAGTAAATATTTTTTTGTTTAAATCATTTGCATGTGTACTATACGCAGTGTTTCATCAACAATAGACCATAGAATCCCTAATAAATCTGTAGCCTTAAATATAAAAATTAAAAATAAAACACTTAGATACAGGGTATTTAATTTCAAAATGTAAAAATGATTTTGACAAGGTTTAATATTTCTTTATGAAATTTAGCAGCAGACTTTATAATACAATAAAATGTTTGATAACCCACATCTAGCCACAGAGTTATATTTGTAACATTAATTTAAAATAAATTTATGGTACAAGACTTTCCAAGATAAGGCGATAGGTTCCTATGAATTGCTACCAAAAAATATCAATTCATTTTTGAAACTTTTAAAAACTACTCTTTTCGATAAGTTGGAATAATTGCCACTAAACCAAAGAAGAAATACGTGGTATATGCAAGATAGGGCTTAAAAAAAATGATTGGCCCTGGTCTACAAACGTTTTATTTTTATTAAATAAAAATCCAAAATCAGGATGTAATTTCAAACGCAAATATCTTGCAAATATTCCCTTTAATTTTTAAATAATACAGTTGTAAAACTTATATTATTAATAATATGTTTAATTGTATTTCTGAAACAAAAATACGTTAAAACAAAATTAGTTTCGCTTTCCTATAATATTTTTTTCTAAAATAAATTAGAATAACCAAAAAACATCAGTCTAGACTGAAATCACCGCAGGCGTTTCTCTTATTATTACAGGATCTAGAGACATTCGATCTCGAAGACTTCAAATACAATTCCGTCAATATAACGGCTTTTAGAATCGTCGACGTGGAGCATCCGAAAGTAAAAGAAACATTAGAGGTTATGGAAAAGTTTCAACCGATTGGCCACGCAATCTTGAACAAAAGTGGAGTCATTCAGGTAAGAGTTCAATCCCGAATTTATTTTCATGTAAAGAAAGAATGGAAAGTTTTTCGTTTGAAAATGAAGTGGAACTCGAAGCTTTGTTTTAAAAATAAACTAAATAAATTATTAAACAAACGACAGGTAAAATATAAAATTAGTCCAGTTCACAATGACGTCTAAGCCAGCCTATAACATTTTTAAGTCTATATTTCAATGTGAAAAATCTGGGAAGTTGAGCAACAGTATAGGAGGTTCTCTACATTTTCAAAATTAAAACGATCATCGCGATAATAAATCTTTTTCAGGAGTACGATCGTAAATATGTGGTTGTTAGAAGGCTGAAAGGTCATTACAGGATGTAAACTGTTGTTGACAGAATTTAAATTGGATGGAAGAGCACTTTTGTATAATTTAGTATTTTGTTAGAATAGAAAAAACCAAAGTAACGAAAACGTTGATAGGAAAAATGCATCATAACTACGACAGTTTAATTTTTAATAGTGATCATAAGTTTTATGAGAGAACTGATCCTAATTCTACATTTAACTGTCTTAACTATTTTACTATTTTTATTTATTTTTACTTATTTACTTATTTATTTATTTATGCATGGGACAACCGCTCTTCTACAATATAAAATTTCAACAAATTCAACCTTCTTAAGATCTGCATATACCTATAGGTTCCTTACTGCAGACCCATTTTAAAAGCTACAAATGTCAGAACCTTATTTTGAATAAGCTCGATATTGTTTATGTGAATTTGATAAAATGAATTCCAAACTGGAGAAGTATACTGTAAATCTGCTTAGAGATAAGTGAACATATTTCAGTTGATGGAAAAGCTATTGGCATTTCTCAGGATAAAAATTAGCATTTGGGAATGCTTGCTGATAACTGCGTGTATATGATCAATTTAGTATCAAATAGTACCCCGAGATCACGAACTGAATTCAGTCTGGATAACTCATTTCATTAGTGGTAATCATAAATGATAGGGTTTTTAGATCTAGTAAAGCTGATACAGTGACATTTGTCTTGGTGAAGTGTCATTCTGTTTTTTATAGACCAAAAATACAGTTATTTGTATTGCGAATCTCAAGAAACATTGTCAAATTATCAGCAAAAAGTAGGAATTTGCAGTGCTGAAAAACGAGACCAATATAGTTGATAAATAGATTAAAAAGAAGGGGACCAAGGTGGGACCCCTGCGGGACTCCAGAGGTTACCAAGGATGAAAACGATATATGGTTTGATAGATAACTTTGTAACCAATTTGTGAGCCATAGATAGCAGTCAATATATGTAAGTTTTGTAATAAGAAGTTTATGGCTTTGCTGAAATCTGTGTAAATCGAATCGATCTGAAGACCTTTTTCAATAGCCAGAACTATATCGTTTTGATAAAGTAACAAATTGGTAACTGTGGTAACCATAGGCTTATGCATAAATTATCCTTCATAGAGTAAACCAGTAAGGAATTTTAATTTATTAGATTCGACATCCTAAGACCGGTTTCTGTCTTTCGATAAATATAAAGACAGAAACCGGTCTTAGGATGTCGAATCTAATAAATTAAAATTCCTTACTGGTTTACTCACTTTGTATTAATCTTTGAAAGGGATAAAAAAGAAGAGAGTGACATCTTGACTAGATTCAGTCAAAATTTAATGTCAATACTCTCTTCTTACCATAGATGGTAGCACATCTAAAAATATCCTTCATAGAGTTTATACCTTTGGAAAGTTCCTCTAAGCTAAGTGGTATTTAAAGTTAAATATGCTAAACTCAAACTCATTTTAATAAAAATTAAAAATAATCATTGTAACCTTTCATTCGTAAGTTCGATACTAAAGGATAAACTATGTATCCTGATGATGCCTCATAAAAGGGCGAAACTAGTCTTTAAGTTCCTAATAAAGTTGTGGTAGATGGACAAAGAAAAATTTTGTTTAATCATTATATTATTTCTTGCATTTTATAATTAATTTCTGTCTTAAATTAAAAGTTACATTTTTTTTTATAGGCTGAGCCGGCCCTGATGTTCGATTCTGTGTACGTATTTGCGAAAGGATTATCTGGAATGGAGGGCGGTCAGTCTATTAGGCCGACGAATTTATCCTGTGACATCGAAAAGCCATGGGATGATGGATTGACCCTGTATGATTACATTGACTCAGTGGTAAGTTGACATTAATGGACAAAAAACGATCGAGATAAACCGACGGACTTATTGTCTATTTAGTGACGACCGTCTGCTCGACAAAATTTACTTTTTATCTGAAAATGGACTATTAGTATCTAGATAGGGAATTATTGATAAACGAGATTAATATTATTATTGAATAAAAAAATAAATCAGGCAAAATAAGTTATTGAAAAATATATTTAGATATTAAAACATTTTTTTCTACATAATTTTTGTAAGTATTATAATTTTGCTTTGACCTTATAATCATATTTAATTTTTGTGATTTAAGATGGTAATAAAGAAAAATTGCCACGTCGCGGATATGATTAAAAAATATAAAGACTAATAATTAATTTGATTCATCAATCAATGTTCAAAATACTTAATTCATTAATCAAGTTCCAGTTCTAGAACTTTTAGTAAGTTATTGAGATGGAATACGTAATTGTATTTAAATAAACTAAAATTTAAATATTCTCAAATTAGGTGGAGGCGTTTATTATCCTTTGAGCGTAACCACCATTTTTTTAAATGACGCAGAAATTACAATAATAATTCAATGTTCGGTTGAATTTTGTTATTAAAAACAGTAAATATTGACAGGATTAAATTAAAATTTTAAATATACTTTTCGGATTTGGTTTCAGTGTCCAACCAGAATACCATAATCTCGTTCCCAGGTTATAACTTCTTTTGTAAGGATCCAAAAATTTGGTGGAAACGATATTAAATTTTAAGGAGTAACCACCATTTTTTTAAATGTCAATTTTATTCTCAAGAACAGGTAATATTGACATAATTTTTAAATACAGCTGGATGTTAATCTATGATGTGAGAAACATTTAATAATATTAATACATTCGAAATTCCTTTGATACAACCAGATTGTGATTTAAGCAATGAAGAAATCTAGTCAAAGACATTTTGCCAATGACCCTGCGAACAAATTAACAAAATATTTAGATCAAATCAGAGTTTAAACGGGCGTTATTACTTGCCATACTACTACTAAGAGAATTCTTATATTAATATAAGTATTTACACTTAATTCCATCATATATCATTTTCTATTTTAATAGTTTGTTGAACTGTTTTAAAATTAGGTTAAGTAATTTATTCATTATTATTAATTTTATATGGTAAGTTATGAATCGACACTATTTTCTGAAGAGGCAGAAATTTTCTTGTCTGTTGGAATTGGGGATTATTTTTTGGTGGATTAAATAAATGACTTTGTTATAGAAAAGACGATTTTTATTTTATGATTTTAAATATATGGATACCAAAAAATATCAATGACCTATACCATCACAGTCTACCTTCCACATTAGTTAAAAAATCCACTTCTTTGATGAAATCTTTCGGTAAGTCAAAATTAAGATGCGATTATAAACAAAAATAAATACTGTTGTAATATTCTAAAAGTAGGTGGAGGCACATAATTGCATTGAGTCGTAACCACAATTTTTTACATTTCAACAAAGTTTGTCTGTTCGATGGGACATTTGTACTATTTTAATGAATTTTTCCTTTTGATATTTTTTATTGTTAATTCATAAACCCAAAAAACTTGAATGGTTTACTATTCAACGATAAAACTTTCCAGCAAATTGCAAAACAACGATCGGGAACAAATCAACTGACGGATAATTCGATCAGCGCCGAAACACAATTTATTTGATGAAAACCTCTTTAATTGTAAAAAACGATGGATCCAACAAAATCAACAAACGAATTTGGTTTGAAATTATTCCTTTATATAGAGAAAGAAATTTATTTAAGAACGATATAAATTTCCTATTGATGAATACAGGATGTTTCAGCCTCTAGTAATAGTATATAACGGATTATTTGATTAATTTTAAATTTTTGAAAGACACATTAGATAAAATGTTTAATTATATTATATTAAAAGTAAAGATAGCATGTTTAGTAATTTATTCATCTATACTTTCCACTAAATTTTAAATTCTAAAATATCTTAATTGAGTAATGCTGAACATAACTTTGGGAGCATGTTCTAAAATTATTTGATTATTTGATTAATTTTAAATTTTTGAAAGACACATTAGATAAAATGTTTAATTATATTATATTAAAAGTAAAGATAGCATGTTTAGTAATTTATTCATCTCTACTTTCCACTAAATTTTAAATTCTAAAATATCTTAATTGAGTAATGCTGAACATAACTTTGGGAGCATGTTCTAAAATTGTCTCACAGTAAAATAAATCTAAAAACTTTCGACTAGACATGATTGATGATAAATGTTTGAAGACCGGAATCAGTGTTTTGTCGGCATTTTTCAACTCGTAAAAAGATTAGCTTCGATGCATATAAAGAATGAGATATCTTGCTTGAAAAATGAAATATGGCGTCAAGTCACTATTTCATCTTCTTTATGAATTACTGTCCATGCCGGTGAAACCTGAAAAGGAATTTTATTCTACAAGAAAACACTAGTAGTGGAAACGTTTCATGAAGTTTTTATAGAGTCTCTTCGTTTGTATTAATAAAAATCTAAATGAGTTGGTGCAGGCTAGTTATGGTTATAAAAACTTTTAATATCATCTGATTCCAAATAACTCAAATTAGTAGATTATGATGCAAGGACGAGAAGTTTTAATTTTGCGGACGATCATGGAGTTTGCCGGCTGAGACGTGCGTTTGTTATTGTGTACCTACTATCCGGGATTTTACGTTTTTACTATCTATTATAGTCGAGTCTGCAAATTGATAGCCGAGGCGCAGCTGAGGCTAGCAAGCAGGCGAGACAATAGACACTTTTTCGCCGTGGCGCATATTACATTTTTTCCTACAAAAAAGGACTCATTTCCGAAAGAAAAATCGACCATTTTTTAAAGCGCATTTTTCGTCTGCAAACACTTTTCGTCCGTTGTGGTCTCTAGGATAAGGCACGGTCCACACTAGGGCACAGTGCGAGTCATTTGAGGACGAAAAGTACTTGTCTTCAAAAATAGTTGACTTTTCATTCGGAAATTAGTACGTAAAATGTCATTTTTTGTGGAGGTCGACGAAAAAAAAATATTTATAGATCCAAACAGTTTTTAAGATCTCTATACTTATCTGCATCAACCTCTCCAATATTGTTCGAAAGAAAACTGTTTATTTGTGCCCCCAAACCAAATGGCATACCATTTTCCAGTAGAAAAATATTTAGTAGCAATTTTGCAAAACACGGAGCCTAAATGAAATGACGATAAACTGGATTTATCAAACAGTAATAAGATCGAAGATCACTGGAAATATCAATAATATTTTGTACTACTTTCAATCTATTTGGAATATTTTAACTAGAATTTCCCGACTCCATCTCTGTTTCCTGATATCAATTATCATGGCTTGCAAGGACGCTGCTCAAAAACGTATTTATGTAGTTGATGAATGGCTTGTAATGATGTTGGAGACGTCGATATTTCATTATTGGAAAATGTATTATCAATTTGGATGACAGGCGTTTTGTTGAATACATCCTATATAAAATAGATCATTGTGGTTTTTACATTTATAAAACGGTATCGCGTTTCAAGGGGTGAAGAGGTATTAATCAGATGATGGAGTTTAACGTTGATGAGTGTGTATAAAACTAAAATAATATAGTGATCTTTAACATTTTTATATTGTTTTCGAAACTACAATATTAATTCCATTAACGTTAGTAATAGAGCCACTTTATTTTAATTTCCTGAGATAAAGCAGCTTTTTATTACACAATTATTGTCTTTTGGTAGTTACTAAAGTATCTCATAAAGTTCTAGGGGCTGGTAGCTCAAAAGCACCTTGATCTTTACCGATAAATTGTGAAATTGCAGCTCCTTCATGTTGGAAGTTGGAATGTCCTTTATAGTAAAATAAATATAATTCCTGAGATTAGTTTTGCATCCGTTTACTTAATGTAGCTATGATTTTATCGTTTTAATGCCATAAAATAGTTCTAGAGTCTGCCAATTAAATACAAGTTATTAATTCACCTTCTTAGATCCATTTGATTTTAATACTGCTTGGGTCACTAAGCATATAGCAATATTTTTAATCTTAAACAATTTTTTCAAACACTAAAAATATTTTTTAGTTCTAAAAGTACTTCTAAATTCCAGAACTGTATTTAAAGGATAAAACTCGAATGTGATATTCTTTACGTGCAGTTTTCCTAATCGTTATACGAGTTGAAAGACATCTACAAAACAGTACATTCTGAATTGCAAACATCCATCATCAATCTTGTCTAAACTCGAAAGATCATATACCTAGTTTCAAAGTTCTAAGACTTATATCCACTGTATAGAGCACTATATAAAGGAGAGATCTCAACTCAGCGGCGGCTTCGTTTGTTTCTCGAGGAAGTTACAGGGTGGTAGTTTAAAAAACAAAATTTATTTCACGTTGTAATTCAAATAGATCTCTTTTTTTATGCTGTTATGTGCTTTTTTAATACTAAACGATTATCAAATTAGCATACTAGTTTTGCAATTTTAAATTTAAATTTTTCAAACAACGGATTGATAATAGTAAATAGATGTCCTCAAAATTCTCAAATAAGAGCCCTCAGTACCAATGTAAATAAAAATGTAACAAAATAAAGCATATCTATATTAAATATAGCAATCCATCCAATGTATAAAAATTTGATTATCTTTTTTAGTAAAGTAGATACAAATTGAAACTTTTGAAAAATTAGTCAAATTCTACCCACTCAAAAACGGGGCTATAGAATTTTTACGATAAGAAGACAGTGACGTCACATGATAAAAATCTGCTTAAAGATATAGCTGGAATTGCATCTGATGTGCTATCAACTTTAAATTGCTATTAATTACGCTATGACTTTATTAAAGAATGGATGTAAAAAAAAACTTCTACAGCATTTTCAATAGTAAGAAAAGTGTTTTGAGATTCAAATAAAAATCTGCAACTCTCTGATATATACAATATTTATATACTTTATATAGCATAGGTATGCTACATTCAGCAGGTTATTACTTATTAAAAAAATTTATTTATTGGATGTAAATATCATTATTTACGTCTCTTATAGAAGTAAGTGGAAGCAGTGGCCCTCCATTTTTATTCTAGTTGAAAATAGTTTAACAGAGCTGTTACCATTTCTTGACATTTGTTGGTTTAGACATTTTAAATGTTTTTGAATTTTCACCCCACACTGAAAACTAACAATCAATTATTTATGAAAATAACTGTATAGTAAAGAAAATTACTGTTTCTTGTAAATTTTAAAGAAAACCGAATACACAACAAATCAAACGAAACAATCTAACCTGCAAACGAATATTGATTAATGAATCAAGAATTCTCGCTATGTCAAATCGGCATCATGGTGAAGTATTGCCAACCTTTAAAAGTTCATTTCCCCTGTACATTAAGTTTAAATCGTATTTGCTCTTAGTCGTTTCGTGTTTCTTCCGTTGACAATAGAAATAACTAAAAATGACGTCACTGCCTTCTTATCATTGGCTAATATAAAAACTGTCGTTACTAACATTGTAAACTATAAAACAGAAGAAGAAAATGTCATAGAAAGAATGAAAAATGTATTAAAGTTGGCAAAAATAAAATTAGAAAACGTTTGCAAAAAATATAATGATAGATTAAATAAAATGATAAGAACCAAGCAAGTAGATTGTTTTTTATATTTTATATGCAGTACCATTAGTGGCATATTCGTTTGATGAAGTAATTATCACTAAAAACCAGTAAATTTAAAGTTAAAGCTGGGATACAAAAAAACACCTGCAGAAGGAAATTAAAATTCTTCAGACTAACCGTTTTTATGGGACAATTTGGAGAGATAGTCCCCCTCAGTCTCGCCACTGTTTTGACTTTAACTACGCGCTCGTTGCCGAGTTATTCCCTTCCTTTTCAAGGATATTTGTAGCCCTCTAGAGGTTCTTAAATGACAATTAAGAGACATTTGCATTGGAGATGTTTGCATTTTGATGTACCTAACGATGGCAGATTTAGAGAGCTTTTCAATTTTCGACGTGGGGGTTTAACAAGTTTTCAATGCAGTATTAAAAGCTCCTATTTTCTGAAGCTAAAAAAGGATTTTATTTCATATTTAAGACCAGTGAAAGACGAAATAGAGTTCTCCTAATTCTCGTATTTTGCCCTCGCTAAATTAATTGTGTAAGTTTATATAATTAGGCTGACAACATTCATCTTACATGACAAAATTTGATACGATTTGGTCCTACACAAAATTTATGAGAGGCTCTACCAAAACAATTTTGATTACCCTAATTATGAAATTGCGATTTCTCATGAAAATAAAATCATTAAAAAAGAAAAAAAATCTGGTTATAATTCTTTAGTTCGAGACAATATTAAGATTCATAACATTATGGCAGACGAAACTTGTATTGGTTGACTGAATGATTAAAATATAAAACAATAATCTATTGTTATTGAGCAAGGGTGAAAGACATGAGAAGATATATTTACAGGGTGACCCAGGGTTTAACTGTCAAACGTTCAGGATCAGTTTTTTATTAATTACTCAAAAACCTTTTGGTTGATTTTGATATAACAATGATTTGACCTAATATCAAATAGAATAACTTGTGGGACTCCACAATTATAATAATACTAAAAGAAGCCCCTTAATGCCGCAAATAAAGATGCCAAGTTTTATCAAAATCAGCCAAATTGTTTTTGAGCAATTCACAAAAAAATTTTTTAAAAACGTTGAGACGCTGAATCTCCAAAACGAAGCAAGTTAGGACAGATGATTATGGCAATAAAAAATCTTATTTTTTCCTGAAAAGTCGATCCTTAACATTTGATGGTTTAACCCTGTATATAGACGACGAAAACAACCCGGAAGTATTTTGTGATGATATAATTTCATCATGTGCTTAGTTCGTAATTATTTGGAAATGTTTTTTACAGAAAGATGGATTGGATGTCGAGAAGCAATAGCATAAAATCTATACGTGACTCAATCGAAGTATATTTTACATATTCCCTAGATGAATGATTTATGCTGACTTTGACAAATAATAACAAAATAGCTATTTATATTACAAGTACATAAACAAGGGCTTTATTGAACGAGAGCTTACGAGAGAGGCTATAAAATGATGAGTCAATAAAGCCTGTTTATGTACGCGTTTTACATGATTTTATGTACGATTGCAATTTAAAACTTACTTACTTTTTCGAGTCCGAATCTTCTAAAATCTTTCAGCCCAGTAGCGGGCTACGTTAATAGCATTATCGTTGGCAATCCACATATCATCTATGGAACACGTCGCAGGGCACAGTATGTATCTCAGGATATGATCCTCATCCTGCACTTCGCCACAGTCGCAAAGGTTTGATTGGTCTTCATGGATCCCCATCTGATCATTTTCTTTTTTACCGGTGCCACTCCTGTTCTTATTCGGTTTAATGTTTTCCAGGTTTTCCAGTCCAGGGTAGAGCCTGATGAGGGAAGTTCCGACTGGGAAAAATTATCTGGTGGGTCAAGTGGAGCAGACTGAAGGAAACTATTTCTGGATTTTAGTCTCCTCATTGGTTCTTGATGTCCGTGTCCGTGTACTATGGCGCTCATCAAACACTTGCTTAAACTTGAGAAACCTGCCGCTCTATAGAGATTTTCCAGTGGGGATAGCTTTCATGCCCCCATTGATAATTCTACATGTTTGATTGAGAGCAACGTCAATCTGTTTTGCATGTTTAGATCGGCACCATACTGGGGCAGCATACTCTCCTGTAGAGAAGCAAAAGTTCTTGTGCAGATGTTCTCAGGACTTGAGGTTTAGCGCCCCATTTACTTCCAGCAAGTTGTTTTATTAGGTTGCTCCTGGATGGCACTTTTTATCGAGTATTATAACAGTGCTGTTTGAAGGATAGCGTTCTGTCCATAGTAACACCCAGGTACTTCGGTGTGTCAACGTGGGCGAGTTCTTCACCTTCCCATGTTTTAAGTTTTTTGTTTGCTTTGTGTGTGTTGAGGTGGAAGGCGCAAACTTGTCTTTTTGCTGGGTTGGGTTTAAGAGCGCTTTCGCGGTAGTAGGTGGACATAGTTTTCTGAGATGCTTCCAATTTAACTTCTATATCCCTAAAAGTTCTATCCTGTATGGATTTTGCAAGGTCGTCGGCATATAGGAAATGTCGAGCATGTTCGGTGACTGGTTGATCATTGGTATAAATGTTAAACAGAGCTGGAGCCAAAACGCTTCACTGTGGTAGTCCGCTTTTTTGGAGTCTCCATCAGCTTTTTTTTCCTTGCAGTTCTACATAAAACCGTCTGTTCTGAAAAAGTGATCCTATAACTTGCCTCAACCTGAAGTCCTTTGTAGTGCAAAATAGATTATTTCTTCTTCTGTCAATAATTAAAGGTAATAATAGAGGTCCGGTAGTTCTAAATTTTTGATATGTTGTCTACGATGGTTAGTGAGTGTTTAAAATGCAAAATGCACAATTCCTCCCCCTCAACCCCCGCCGCCATATTGAAAAAACCGAAAAAAATCGGCAATTTCTTTAGTTTTTTTCATTGACTTAAAGATAAAATTGTGTTAGTTACTTTTACTTAGCTTGACTTGATTGAAGATTGGAATGGATGTAAAAAGGAACTGCTAGTCTATGGAACAATGAAATATTGACTAGAAGAATTTTCAATAGTAAGAAGTGTTTCAAGATTCAAATAAAAATTAATAGTTATGTAGTTTTGGAATTTTTATTGTAATATGCCACTATGTTACAGTATATTGACACTTTGAAGGTCAATTTGTAACTACTCTAAGTGAGTACCCACATTGATTGCATAAATCAAGAATTTTCGCTATATCACATTGGCAACGTCGTGAAGTGTTGCCAACTTTTAACAGTTAATTTTCCTTGCACGTTAAGTTTAAATCGTATTTGCTTTTAGTGCTTTAGTGTTTATTCCGTTGACAACAGAAATAACTAGAAATTGCGTCACTGCCTCGCTAAAATAAATAAGGTATATCTTCGTTTAGGTGCATTTTAGTTAGAAAAGAGTTCTATACAATGTTGTAGAGAATTAGATTTCCTAT
This sequence comes from Crepidodera aurea, assembly GCA_949320105.2. Taxonomy (NCBI): domain Eukaryota; kingdom Metazoa; phylum Arthropoda; class Insecta; order Coleoptera; family Chrysomelidae; genus Crepidodera; species Crepidodera aurea. The sequence goes on along the minus strand of OX439475.1, from coordinate 18,282,259 downwards.
AATTTATGCACTTTTTAAAAAAATGAAAAAAATCGCATTTTCCGGAAATGTGTCAAACTTCTAACTAATTGTCCTAGACAACATATCAAAAATTTAGAACTGCTACTAAGGTAACCCCCTCGATTCACAGGATTAATGGTAAACATTTTTAAAAGAATATTAAAGTGTTCTATCAACTGATATCCCTAAGTGCGTTATTTATGTATAGGGACTGAACTTTATACTGGTTAAATGAGTCACGTAGTTTCTTCAGGTTTTTTAATCCGAGTTGGAGAAATCTTAAATCGATTAGACCGTCTAGTTGGAACGATACATTACACGTAATTTGTTTCGTTGTTTTTTTATCTTGTACTTTTATTTTACTTTAGAAAGTTTAAGTACTATAACGACATACGTGACGTTTTAGAAGAGCTTTCAGAAGCATCTAGAATGTGTTTCCCGCGGTGTCGTCATTTATTTTTATTTCTGTTCGATAAATAAAATTATGGTAAGAAATTGATCCGATTTATTTAATACATGTATTAGTTGATATTAAGAAATTGTAAACAAGTAGAGTAGAAAAAGATAATAAATGAATTTATTTTATCTCCAAAAAGAATGCATGAAAAATATTTTCTTATCCACTTTAAAATGATTTCAAGTCAAATCTCTTGTAAAAGCATACACTTTATATTACAGCCTTTTACTCCTATACACATAATGGAAAAGTGATGTCAATTTTCTCTCTATCCCTTGGTGACAAAAAACTTTCTCATTTTATCGGCACATAACTAAATTATATATTCAAAACACTTTATCTAAAATAACAAATTCTATTAGCAAAAATTGTAGTACGCAAAAAATTATAAGAAAAGGTACAGTACAGAGTATAATGTAGTTTTCCCAATCTTTTAGGCCCTTTGAAAATGTAAACTTAATTCATCAATCACCAGATTTCCTCGTTAGCATACGCACAAACGAATCGTCAAACGAGACTCTCCCTTTTCTTTCTCATAAACGTCCGTTAGGGGTTAAAAGGAATTTAATTTTACCAATTTTTTCTTTAGTATTTTTGAATTTTTCTATGACCAAAACAATTTTTAGGGTCTTTTTAAATTATAGCCACAAGATACTTTTATTGTATACACAATTTCATGTACTATGCTAAATATAAATTGTTTAGATTAGATCATTGATTTATTATTTTTTAATTATTAAAGAAAACTTTTTATGTACCGTGTTATAATAAGATTCTGTCACAAGATTAGAATGAAAAAATTAGATACGAATGGAATATCATATTTAATTTTTCATTCTAACCGAATAACATACTATATTTTCTCCACCACAAAAAGAATTAATTCAAAATAAATTAAATTTAAACAGCTAAAGTTATTATTATTATTATTATTATTATTATTATTATTATTATTATTATTATTATTATTATTATTATTATTATTATTATTATTATTATTATTATTATTATTATTATTATTATTATTATTATTATTATTATTATTATTATTATTATTATTATTATTATTATTATTATTATTATTATTATTATTATTATTATTATTATTATTTTTATTTTTAATATGATTAGTTTCGCTTTGTCTATAAAATTTTTGTAATTTTTGTAATTTTTCTATGACAATAAAGCATATTCTCTCTCTCTCTATTACACATTGAGGGCAGCGGTGCAGGCTCCTATTATGCCCAAAAGTAGAAATTAAACATTGTGGAAAAAAAAGAAATACCTAGTAATAGACATAATAGAAAAAACAACAAGTTTCACAAATACAAAACACATAAAAGTGTGAAATTAAGGTCACAAACTCTATTAAATATGTTGCACTGATCTAGTCTGTTTTTGAAGATGTTGACACTTGATACTGGTCTAAATTATTCCAGGTATAAAAAATTCTGTTGGGTAAAAAGTTTTGGCTTGATCTAGCTCTTATTCAATTTGAGCTGGTGTCCTCTAAGTCTTGTATCTGCGTTTAGGATGAAAGTTGTTTTTAGATCACCAAAATTATATTTTAGAATTCGGAAAGCTACAATTAGATCGCCTCGCAACCGACGTAGTTCAAATGTGGTAAGATCGGCCATGGATAATCTTTCTTTTAAGTCCTGATACCAGCCTGGGCCGGCGTATTCAAGAATTGGTCTTACATAGGTGTTATACAATTTGCAAAAGGATTGAAAGGACACTTTTGAAAAACACTAATAAGATAAAGTCTGGTATTTGCACGTTTAGATACTGAAAGCACGTTATTTTTATTAAAGGACATTGTATTAATATCAATATTTATAGTGTTGGTACAATGGTTAAAATTTAAGACTGGTAATATTTTCTGTAATATTTTTTAGACTGGTTGGATAAAGCAGATGTACGGTTGAATTAGAGCCAGTTAAAGGGAAACTCTATTTTGTAAAGAATTTTCTATATAGTCTTTTGCTACTTTAGAAATTTTCCATCCTCCATGTCTTTTTAACGTTGTTAGATCTGCAGCTGCATTTACCAATATGGTGGCTAAGGTACGACGAAAACAATGCCCAGTAAATCATGTCGGTTGTCTAAATTAAGAAAAGTGGCAATTTGTTTAAGCATATTACCTACCTAACTTATTTATCCCAATTAATTGTCTTGGGCATTTATTTTTTTGAAAATTTATAAAAAATTACCAAAAGACACATTAGATGGTCTCAGACCTCAGTGTTTTTTTGCAATAATATAAAAATCTTCAATGATCATAAACTCTCTTGATTTTCTAGCTTTAAGCGGCGTTCAGACTTTACAAGTTACTTGAATTCAAGTTACTTGAATTCAAGTAACTTGAAAGGAGTAACCTGAATTCAAGTGAACGGTCATACTATTTCAATATTTGATTCAAGTCATTTCAAGTTGACATTTTTACTTAAATGATTCCTGTTTCAAGTTACAAAAATGGCGTGGAATGATGTGATTCCTGCTGGAATAAAAGTTGTAAATAAGCTAATTGTGGATGGATTACTATAAATTAGAGAAAAAATTCTACACTTCATTTTACAAAAAAATACAAACTGAAAATAAAAACAACACAATTTGTTTTTTTAATTTGATATATTAGGTAGATGTTAAAAAGGCTCGTTCAGACTTTACAAGTTACTTGAATTCAAGTGCAATAATTGGTGCAACTTGAAACAAAGTGAAAGGTGTGAACATCATTTCACTTGAATTCAAGTAACTTAAAATGTGCAAATCTTTAATGTCAGAAATGTTCATTCGACCTATAATTGAGTCTTATGAAAATTAATATAAAATTTAAAATTCTTATTAGCTCGGATTTTTGCGGTAGCAAATTTTGAGTTAAGTTATCGGCATATTTTTTTATTTCTTGAGGAGTATTTTCAAATTCTACATCAATTTAAGAAAATAAAGGGCGAAGTTTATTTTTTAAATATGCGCTAAAGGACCTGTGTAAAAACAGCATAACAATGCCAAACTCCAGAAATATGAATTGACATTTTATTGAAAATGCATCTTCCAGATTGGTGACCTACTTACACTAAGAAAATTTGTTTAACTACATGAAAAATTTAAATTCAGAAACTCAGAAACCCTTGTTTGCGTCAATTGAAAAAAAGTAAGAATAAATTTACAAAAATAAATAATATTTTAATTTTTCACTTATTCCACAAAAATTATCTTTTGCAACGTCTATGTTCTCTTTTGCAGAAAGGTCTCCATGGACTGACGGGCAATTTGGAATTCACCGAGGGCAAAAGGGCCAACTTCAAAGTGGACCTTCTCAAATTAAAGAAAGAAGAAATTCGCAAAGTTGGTGAATGGACGGTCACCGATGGCATTAACATTACGGATCCTAACGCCTTCTATGAGAACCACACGCCCAACGTCACACTCATAGTGATGACCAGAGAGGTAAAGTTTTAAGTACTTTTGTTTAAAAATTGCCATAAACAAAACATTATAATGACTGTTTCTGAGAAAAATTTCGACAACGGGAAAATAAAAAGTTTCCGTCAGAAATGTTCGAATAAACCAATTTATTTCTATATCAGGTTTACCTAAATCATCATACTAAGAAAAAATAAAAAATAACTTAAAATTTTATATTTATTATTAAAGAGTTAGCAGACGATTTTTCAGAGCGTTAAACAAAACGAAAAATAAGGCTATTCTTAATCGTCTTTCCAACAAAAAACGCTGCATCTTTCATAAAAGAAACATTTCTCTTTTAGAAATTTGGCCTGTCGAGCTTCTCATTGTTTTTAAATTTTAAACACGTTCTGAAGTCGAGTACATCCGCATTTACTTTAACCTTTCTTTTTATGTGATCTTTCCAACTTTGTCAGAGCATTTAAGTTCTAAACCGAAACAACAAATCAATATCTCCGGTTCTGTTGATTTAGAAGTTAAGTTAAATTGTTGGAGTGAACTGCAACTCATTAAAAAACTACAGATACTTATATGTATTGAAAACGATCTTGTTTTGTTATCTGAATTTTGTCTTTCAAAACTTTTTTGTAATGACATTGCACCGTTTGATATTCTAATTTTGATTTACATTCATCGCATGTTAATGTTACGTTTGATTTAATTTTACATTAATCTTTCATGTTTGTATGCGGGGATTCCCATTTATTAGATAACAATTTATGTATGGCTTCAAGTCTTCGATTTCATTATTATTATAATATATACCTAACTATGAATAATGTTTAAATAAAAAAAAGTCCTCACTGGTGTACCAAATGAAGGAAATTCCTCACTTTTCAGAGAATTTATTAGAGAATAAAATTTATCAATGCATCAAATATTTCAAATGTTTTTAAAATTATTAAATTAATTTTTTTATATGGGGTGTTTCATTGATAAATTCGCAGACTTTAAGGGCTAATAATCTTCGAATTAAATAAATGAAATGCTCATTCAAAAAATGTATTTATTTATTTAAGGTAAATAAATTTGATTGTAGCGCTGTCAGTGGCAACTCGTGGAACTTTTCCCAAAACTAACCTTCAAAACTGAAACCTTCTGAAGTACTTCCCTACTGATTTTTGTTTCAACTTTATTTAAGATTTTAAAATTAGTACTTTTTCAACTTTATTTGATTTTAAACTTTTTTAATTATATTTTATTAAATGTGAGTGTTAGCCCAGTTGCCAGAGTAACATTTAGATCAAAAGCTCTCATAAAATGTAATATCGCTGAAACAAGTGTATGCTAAGTTCACAATTTCGAAAACAGAATCGAAAATTTGGTAAAGTATCTTTGACAAGCAAGTAAGCAAAGAAAAAAAAGAAAGCATTTTACAGAGGAGACTTTAAGCTTTCTCAAGAAGTCATTAGTTTTTAAGAATTTAGAGTTGTCATTTACCCTACAGCTGTTTTTAAATCATGTTGTTAAATTATTTATTGCTTGATTAATGTTCTCTTTGAATTGTAAACATATTCTCATATTGTTTGACTGTTTTATAATTCATGTTGTACCGTACGTATTATTTCCCCGACACAACTCATATAGAGGTAAATTAAACCATATCATGTTTCTTGATTTATTTTTTAAATTGTACAGCAATAGATCGTCCTAGCCTACTCAAATAAACTGCATTGAGTTCAGTACACTGTGGCCTACAAAATAAAACCATAATTACCTAATTATATGTATTTATTCATATATTTTTTACAGCTCAAAATTATTGGTCGGAAATTTGCAAAATTCAATTTTTGAATGGTAATTTTTCAAAGAAGGAATAACTTCTCAGCCTTAATATTTTTTTGCTGTTACACTACACAGTATAGTTACTTTTTATAAAAAGATATGTATTTTTAAAAAACAACTTTTTGAAATTTTTTTCAAAGTTTAATCTGCAATATTTTTGTTGGAGGACCAGATAAAAATCTGAAAAATGCACACATAATAGGTCTTTATGATATCAAACTTAAGTATACATTTTAACTTTGAGATTCAACATCAAAAAAATACGTTATTTTTGCAGCCGCTATATACAGTACGTATAGTAATTTTATGATCCATTTTATTATCCAATTAAATACAAACTTTGAATCTCAAAGTTGAAATTTATACTAAAGTTTGATATCATAGACCTATTATGTGTGCATTTTTCAGATTTTTATCTGGTCCCCCAACAAAAATATTGCAGGTTAAACTTTGAAAAAAGTTCAAAATGTTGTTCTCACCATTAATACTTTATAAAAAGTAACTATACTGTGTAGAAGTTATTCCTTCTTTGAAAACTTACCCTTCAAAAATTGAATTTAGCCAATTTCCGACCAATAATTTTGAGCTGTAAAAAATATATGAATACATTATTTTGTAGACTACTGTGTACTGAACTCAATGCAGTTTATTTGAGAAGGCTAGGACGATCCATTGCTGTACAACGCGAAAAATTGCGTGCGGCCTAAAACAAATATGACCGCCATTTCCAAATGGTATACAATAAAAATTTTGAAAAAATATGTTTGAACCTCCAAAACATATTGGAATCTACATACCAAATACTATTTTTTTCTGAGTTAATTGTCTACAACTGTTACATTAAACTTTTTTCTATAGGATGCATATTTCAGCCACAAATCGTAAAAACCAATATCCAAACGCATATTTAGCTATCCCCACCCCCTTCCAATAAATTGGAGGAAATATTGAAGGAAATTATATTTACCGTCTGAACCTCATATAACGCATCTTTAACGCTAGACTCGACAAAAATTATTGATTTCATGAAGTTTCTAATGATCTCTAATCGCCCTAAAACGATTTAGGTCTTTTTATAGAGCAACAGGTGACATAACGATTTTCTTTCATTGAACGATTTTTTTTCTTTAATAACTCGATTTTTTTCTTTAATAACTCGATTTTTTTCTTTAATAACTCGATTTTTTTCTGTAATAACTTTTAAACTGCAAGGATCATTTGTGATTTAGAACATTTCAATTTTGTTGAAAATTTCACATAAACATTTTTTCAGCTCGTTACTATAGCAACCAAAAAACTTTGCGGAAGTTTTTTCCTCCTGGGTACCCTGGGCGTGATTACAACGATAGTATTATTTATATATATTTTAGTATTTGGTATTTGGTGTTAAATTATGAACTTTGTTAGGGTTCGTTATTAAAAATAACTCTAGTTATTATTCTGTTGAATAGATTCAGATTAATCCATTTAAATCTTTTTAAAATCAATGTAATTAATAATTTAAAAATAATTAATTAATAATTTAATGAAATATTTCTTACCATTTTCTTTAAAATTGGAAACAGAACTTTGATAAAAATAAAATAATTTAACACAACTAAAATAATTTATAAAGTAAAAATAAAAATAAAAACATTGTTTATTTAGATTAGACAGGTATGTCAAAGTTCACTAGGTTAGGAGGAAACCTCTTCTTCAATTCTTTAATTTAATCAGTTTTGCCAATTTAACCACTGGGTTTTAATAAAAATCACCACATTACCAGGCTTAACTTTTGTACTTTGGACCTTTGACGTTTTTTGTTCTTGGCATTGTTCGGAAGCACATGGGTTATTCGTATATCGAATTTCATTTCGGATTTTAAGCCAAAAATTAAAAAGACATTATAAGACATTGGGATCTTTAACTTCTTTTTACATAAGAATACACTTCATTGTGGATCTAGATCCAGTCTTTTTCACTTCTTGGCCACACTACATCTTCGGTAAGTCCATAGATTGCCAAGGGTTTAAACCTAAATTCTAGATAAAAATATTAAGTTTAATAATTTCTTTTTAGGCCAAAAAAGCATCCAGCTTTTCCAGCTTCCTGCATTCTAATTTCTTCTGCTATTTTTCTTAACCTGCTTTTCGGCATTATTTCAATCTTGCACCTCTGGCATTGGCACCTGCTTAACTAATTTGGGGGACAGCTTAGTCTACTTCCACGCCATCTCTTAAGCGTACTTTTGAGGAAGTTGCTCCTTCGGGTTGGCTTTTATGGGCTGTGCTCATATCTGCCTGCCTTTAGCACCTGGATGAACTCAAGTAAGAGATTTCCATTATTTTTTTTTACCTATCCATCACTGTGAACCAGCACTAAGAACCTTCAAGATACCACCGTAATGTTCAACTCAATTTTGCTTAATGTAACTATATTTATTATGTGAGCTGAATGGTACCACTCATAGTTTTTAATATAAAGTATTGCTTTTAAAACATTACATTTACTAAGGTTAACGTAATACGTTCTTTTCTTTCTTCTTAACACATTTTGAACCCCCCTACTCTACGGGACATTTTCTTTAAATAATCATTTCTCTAAACTAGCTGACTTATAATAAAAATACCTGCGCCCCATAAGGATTGTATGGGGGCTAACAACTTCTTGTCTTATAACTTTCCTTCCCGAAACGAGACATTCTACAAAAATGCCACAAAACTAAAGCACAAAATGTGTCAATGACACATAATTTACATGTTGGCAGGCACAGAGCATACTTGGTAATTTTAGTTTCCTACTGGAATTTCTGAAGGAAAATGTCATGTCATAATTTTTTATATTACTTTGGTGTGAAAATCTTCGACTAGGAATATTTTTTAAAAAATTCATGCTCTCGGAAATATTTCCAATAGTAATTAAAGCACTAGGGAGATTACTAGTGATAATCTTTGTATAATAAATTAACTGTTAAATTAATCATTGCGATCGTCCATTTGAACATCAACGGTAACAGTTTCTGACGTCCCGGTTAATTCCCACAACTCCACATACCTAACTTCACATTATCAGATTAGCCTTATTCGGAGATACGACCATGTTGTAGCTTTATCTTTATCCCGATATCGCCTTGTCCCTAAAGTTTGTCCGAATTTGAATGCGAAGTGATTATTTGTTTGTTGTAAAGTCGCCGAAAGCCAAAACTGGGATGTGGGACGTTTATTTGATGCGGAAAGTTTTCAATGGTAGCTTAATCGAATAGTTTGTTGGAGTTTCAAGAATTTCGACTGTATGAGTAAAAGAATGTGTGTTCCGGAAAACCGTACGTGTGGCTGTTACTACTATCTGGTTTAATTACAGCTAATGGAACTCCCTGTAGAAAAGACTGAAATAACTAAATATTAAAAATTACCAGAATTAATTTATTCGAGTTTATCAAAACTTTTGTGAATAAATAAAAGAGTTTTGGCATCAATAGATTTTAATTACTAAATTCAAATCTCTATTGGTTCAAATTTCCTTTTTATTTTTGAAATTTATACATATTTATGAGTTCTTTCGGATTAGAGAGCCTTAAAATATTGTATGTTTATTTTCATTTTAAATTTAAAAAGACCAGAGACGCTACTTTTCGATATTATCGGGAATACAGTATATTATCGTAGAATCAAAAATTATATGCTGTGAATTTGTGTCTATAGAAACATTTAACATGTATATATTGTCATAATTATATAATAATTTATTTAATTTAGTTGAGCGCCTAATTAAATTTTTTTTTAAATTTAATTTAATTTCTTAGGGTCAAGTTAGTTATCTGTACTTTGTGTGGGTTCTGCCAAACTACAGATTTATTTTTAAATAGAAAATCTTGTACAAGTTACACAAAATTCCCTCCTCCAATTTCAATTTTTTTCAACAGCCACCTTTTTTTTAAATCAAGTTACAAAACTTTAGTTACATTCAAAATTCCTTTAATTTATGTTGGTATTCAATTAGTTTGATAATTTTGGCATTTAATTTCATACTTTTTAGGTTACTTTTGTTTCATTTTTTTATACCATAACAATATAATATGTAAAACAAAGAACAAAAGTAAATTATATTGGGTAACAAGAAAGTCATATAAGCTGATAAAACCTGGAATATGATGGACACAAAAGCCTGGTAACTGCATGCGAGATAATGTTACTAATACGAATAATGGGATTGGATAAGACTAAGGTAAACTAAGGGTGGAATCAGTTACTTAATTAAAATATTTGAATAAAATGAGTGTAATGGATATTTTCCCATACAGATGTGTATCGCAGTTCGGACTTTATGTTATGTTGTGTTGTTATAGTTTTTTGTTGGTTTGCTTATCGGGACGTTTTAATTATTTTATAAAAATTGGTAAATTGTCATTTAACTTTATTCTTTCCAATAAAATTTATTTTGCGATTCGACTCCTCACTGAGATATAACCACTGCAGAATTTTTTATCTTAAATTTGTTTATAGTTATTAAATGTATTTTATAGTAGTATTAAAAGATTTTAATAATAGCAATATCAGTATGCAGTACTCTAGAATTTTAAAATGAATTAAAAATACTTACCTATAAATAACGGGATATGTAAAATAGAAGATCGATATCTCTATATGTAGCATGAAAAACTTACCTGAAAAACAAAAGAAAGATTTAAAAGTGCAGAAGAAAAAACTGTAAGCATAATAATTTATTAAATTTCTAAACTTTGCTTCGGCAAATTTAGGAAGACTTGTTTGTGTTTCACCTGTTTGTTCGTTAATAAATATTGAGACAAAAATTATAATATACAATAAATACTGATTCAGCGTCAAACCTTATGATTTGGGCGGTTACAAATCCCTTGTAGATATTGTAGACGCAAACTTATTAGGCGACACCCTATAGATGTCTCTGTTCCAGTTTAACGTAACTTAAGCTGGCAATGATGCTGTGGATTGTATTTTCTTTTGATTGTAAAATGTACGATGAATTGTAGTGAAAGAAAGCACTGTTTAACTTGTAAATTTTGTAACAATGTATAACAATGGTAACTCGTTTGTAAATGTTGTGCAATTGCTCAAAGAAATTTTGTTATCAATATGTATGCATTTATGAATTGTGCAAGTTTTTTATGGTGGACACGGAAGTGCCGCTTGGATACTGAAGTCGTCGAAACGACTATCAGGAGAGACTATGTGCTACTGATTTTAATTACTAGTGAAAGGTCCACCGACCTATTCACTAGGAGAGCAAAATTTGAAACTGGAAGCTTTCGATACCAAGCTTTGGATCTATACTAGTGAAGTATCCAAATTCAAATACCTGGGAGCAACTCTGAACGGAAAATGGGATTGTGATGAAGAGGTAAAAACGCGTATCGGAATTGCAAAAGCCACGTATTTAAGGATGAAAAACATACTCCTCCAGAGAACGCTACCGGTTGATCTTCGACTACGAGTAATCAAGTGCTATGTATGCTTGTTGTACGGTGTAGAAACATGGTCGCTTAAGGAGAACACTGAACCGAATAGAATCTTTTAAAATGTGGATACTACGAAGAATACATCGGATCTCCTGGACCACGATGTTTTGCTTAGAGCTGGAGTAGAGAGAGAACTCCTAGATATCGTAAAACAACGAAAAACATCTTATTTAGGCCACATGCTAAGGGGTGACCCGATATTCTATCCCAAAACTCATTCTCCAGGACAAAATTGAAGGGAAACGCGGACAGGGACGTAAGCAGCATTCTTGGCTTCGGAATGTTAGATGCGGGGTCTATATTTCGCCACACTGAAAACAACACAGTTGCCATTTTATAATGGATAGGGGTCCCCTACGTGCAGAGTATGCACATGGGACGAGAAGAAGAAGAAGATGTTATTAATAAAACATAAAATATAATATTAATTCTACAATAATAAAACTTAGATTTCTTTCTTTCCTTTTTTAGCTTTGGGTGTGACTTTGTAAAATTTTAAATGAAAAAATAACAAATAAACTGATGAAGCCTCTGGCCAGAGGCGAAACGTTTTTATAATTACCTAGCCAAAATTTGTTTTATTTTATTCTATTAACGTGAATCCCAATCCCAAGAAATTTAACTGTAATCTGTAACAAGGTTGGAATGAGAATTCGAGACGAGTGGAGGATTCCGAACGCGAGCGTGAGGAACCACGAGTGTAGAACTGTCAAACATGAAATTCATGGCTATCTAGAATGCGGACATGATATTTACAGCTAGGTTTTACTGAATGAACATTCTGACACTACAGTAAGAATGGAATACGTATGAAATACATAAGAGACAAGTATTTCAGAACTTTCTTTCAATCTCATGAGCTATAATGTTTCTTTTCTGTTATTATAAGTGGATTCAGAATAACTACATTCAGATACAGAAAAGCAATTCCATAATAACTTAATACCGAAACTTAACGTCGTCAATAATTGATTGATAAGGTTGGTGATCACCGATATAATAGTTAAGTACGTCTCGCCGCGGTTAAACTGTGGATGGGGTTGTCCTTTCGACCGTACTGGGAAATCACACGTTAAAAGTTGCATCCCCATCATTTCTAACTAGGACAATCATCCTGTTGGCTTTTGTGGGTTTCTCGGTAGGAGGCAAACAGGATGATGGTAAAATGCTATTAAATTAATTAACGTTTCTACTTTTGATCTTCAGAGACACTTTCCCATTTAACGATTCAAAAATATTAATAGATTCGAATTTGAAAGTGGTTATTAAAATGGGACTTTTTTTATAAACGAATCCTCATAAAATAAAACATTTCTTGGTTTATCAGAGTTACTGGAAAGCGTATTACAAATTCTTTCAACATTTTAGCTCTTTTAAAATATTTACGATTGACTGAAATAAAAACAAAACTCGATAATTATTGCTACAAACCTTCCAGCTATTACAAATAAAAAATAATTAAATATTTAAATCCCCTAATTTGACTATAGGAAATCATTCTCAAAAAAATCTTTTTTTTCCATTAAATTAATTTACTTTCAGCCCAGAAGTTTATTTTTTAATTAGCTTTAACCAATTAAAACTCAACGAACCGCAAAACATTCCTGCAAAATTGAAAAAAATTCCAATATTACTTCAAGAATATTTTTCAGAAAGGAATAGAATTTTACGATTTTAGCAACAAAATTATTCGATTCTCGTATATCATGCTTAAATAGTATTGAACATTTTATTATTTATTTATCTGCTCTACAGGCCTTGGAGGCCTTACATTAAATTTTATACAATTTAATTTAATACTTCTATAATTTATAAAGTTAATTTCTTAAATTATTACACCATCTATTTTCGAGTATCTCTTGCACCATTCTACACCATTCATGTCTGTCTCAAGTTTTTTCTTTCCAGTTTCTAGCTTTTATTAATCTAAAATCTTTTTCTGTATTGTTGATCCATCTCTTTCTTCGTCTACCCTTTCTTATTCTGCCTATTTTTTCTTTTTAGCAGTCTCTCTCCCAGCCACCTAATTCGTTGAGCCTTAGCCACTGCTATAGGATTTTTATACAGTTCTTCCAATTCCTAGTTTGTTTTTCTTCTTCACTCCTAGTCCAGCCTTGTTCCTTTTCATCTTTTCTTCTTCTGCTTTATTTAAAACCCACGTATCACAGGCGGATGTTGTTGTTGGTCTTATGATGTAGTGTAAAGTCTTTCTTTGGTCTTTTTCATGAGGTTTTTCAAATCATCCATATTTACGGTTTCCTTTTGCAATTCTTGGTTGCATTTCATGTTCTTTGGGTCCGTTTTCCTCTATGGTTACTCCTAGATATACGAATTTTTGGTTCTCTCAAAGGTGAATTCTTTGTTGTTTATATTTACAACTTCCTAAATATTCCTTTCTGTTTTTCTTCTGTTTTTTTTGTTCTTGCTATGATTGTTAAGTTGTCTGCAAAGGTCATACATTGATGTTTATTACTATTTCTAATTATTACATCCAGCGTCAGATTGAAAAGTGTCTGTTGTAATCTTGTTGCATCTAATGCCTGCTTGGTATTCCCCCAAAACTCTTTCGGAGTACAAGTTTAATCGTTTTCTTATTATTTGACCTATATGTTGTAACCATACTTATTTACAAGTCGTTGAATAAATAATAAATAATAATAGTATTACAAAATAAAAGTTATTTTAATAAAACTTGATTTGAAAAGACTTAGAAGCTGAAGTACTATAAATAAAAAACTTAATATAAGAAACATTTATTAGTTATTTTAATAAAACTTGATTTGAAAAGACTTAGAAGCTGAAGTACTATAAATAAAAAACTTAATATAAGAAACATTTATGTGATGTGTGACTTCCTCATAGTTCTATCTTCATTTAATTTAGTACAGTCACTGAAGGTTTTCACCTCCGATTTCGTTGAACCTCCATCGATTTACATGAAAATTGGTGAGTAGTTAGAGGATACCTCAAGAAACAAAAGTGACATGGCGCCAACTTGTGTGTCCCGGAACCCATAGCAGAGTAACCGTGTTGTTCTTGCCTAGTTCGTTTAAATTCTCTAGGTACTCCCAAACCATCTTGGAGTTGATTACGTGGGAGTTCAATGAATTAATGGCTGCTTGGCTGTCTGACATGATGATGATCTCTTGTCTGCGAAAATTTCTTTCTATGTTGAACTGGACACATTTTCCGATGGCGTATGTTGTTTTAGAACCATTTAATGGCACTTCTCTTGAGTTTTGGGATGGTATCTTTGTCCCATTCGCTTTTGTTACTTAGCTTTGTGTTCAATTCTTTCACAAAGCTAAACTTCTTTGTCATCTCATCTTGGGGCATGTCCCAGGTTTGGTGATTTCCAGGAAGGAGTCGAAACTTGCGTTTAGTTAATCCTTCTCTGGTCATTCTGTAGGTTGTCCTTATCGCTATAGTCTCCACTACAGTATGGAGGGGTGTTAGACTTAGGATTACCTCCATGGCGGCCGTTTGGCACGTTCTCATTGCACCTGGCTAGTTAGATTTGCCTTTGTACTGGTCAGCTTAGTTCTACAGCCCCAGACTACTGCTTCATAAGTGATGGCCGGTCTCACTATTGACGTGTTGTAGGATAAAAATTAACCCAGATAGAAACGTTTAAAGCCTAAATTTTACTGCGAGAACCATGTAACCGGGGCCCTTTAACCTTTTATCTTTTAGGATTTAAAAGATTCAATTTGATACGATGTGATAGCCTTTCAAATGGTTTTTGGATGAACCTGATATCATAAAAATTAACGGAATTATTGTAAAAAAACCAATAACATTTTTTTGGAAAAATTTTTGGAGCAGAGATGGTCAATTGTTAAAGAAAATAGAGGTTATTTTGAACATTTTTAAAATCAAAATTTAGGTATGATTTGCAGATTCACAAACAAAGGACAAAATGGCCTTTCTGCAATTAAGTTTTAGATCTGCGCCATTTTACTTGACAATTTATGAACGAAGATTGGAATCCTTTATATTTGTTATATCCAGACATGTCAGTGACAAACACAAAACGTACAATTTACCACCTATCGGCAACCTCAAAAAAAATTCTATGTGCAAAACCAATCCGTCCCCTACATACGCCTTTCTATTTCCAAAGTGTTTTCACGCAAGGGAAAGCTCCGAAGTTTGAATTGCCCCAAACAGTTAATTAAAAGTTTGTCGGCAACGTTGAGTAGGCACCGGTGCGGTACGGCGGCGTTCACACAATTATAATTCCTTATAAAAAGAACCAGGAAATTTAATTGGGAGTTAATTAGTACGGCAGTCTAAACACCTCCAAGGTACTTAATAACGAGTTGACAAAATCGTCGGAACACGCTATATAATGAAGCGGGGACGTGAATGAAAAATGGTTTATAATAGGGAAAACAGGAAAATGCGACAGGATCAGGATATTCAGGGAAGGACTGGCAATTGATTTTTAAAACAGGGATGGTCTCGCGAAAAGGAGGAAGATGGCGGATTTAAAAGCGTCCATAATGACAAAATCAAATCACATCAATTTGCTCATTGAAGGTGGTTTTACAATTTGGTGCAGTGATTTGCAATTTGTGAAGTGATATATTGGATGCGTTTTCTCTCCTGCAAATGTGATGCTTCCAAATCTTTTAAAGAGTTTAAGAGGTAGGTACAGATCCTTGAACTTCAATATGGGCTAAAAACAAGTCTAGTTCAAACTACAACCTTACGTGCATAAATATAGCAACAGGTAGAGGACTGGGATAAGACCTACTATTAATTAACTATAGCTCATTATCTGGTAGCTTAAGTCAGACCAAAGCTGAACTGGAACTATCAAAAAACCAGGGATGAAATGAGAAATACCCAAAGCAGCTTTGAAAACAAGTATAAACCTTTATTAAGCCGGAAGCAAGAACGAGCGCCTATAGTGTTGAGTGCAATAGCGACTGGGGTGTTGGACTAAATATTTGTTCAAATTAAATGGTGACATCATGTTTTCAATAAAGCACCTTATAATCAGCTAAAGTGAGATGGATATATGGACCAACTGTCAGCATGGAACATTAAAACTGATACAGGGGCTCAAGTTTGTAAGCACAGGTCTTTCCTCCTGAAAACTTTAATTTTCGCATAAAATACATAAATAACGTCCTAACAACAATCCTCTGGAGATTAATCAAGTTACCTAGCTGGCTCAGCAATCTCCTTATGTGTACTTAAAACCCATTCAGTAAAAGTTAGATAGAGGCAAATTTAGGTATTTCATACCGGTTAGATTTTTGGTCCACCAATATGTCGCCCAAAAGTCCATCATATAGATATTTAACCTACCAACAGAGTAACACTAATAGGGTTTGCAGATGACGTGGCGATTGTGGTGGTCGCAGAAAATGAGAATATCTTATCTCTCTGTATCTGTAAAGCTAGAAGAGTGGTTCACCCCACAGCACGTAGGCCACATTTGGCCCATTGTGCATCCTTCTGAGGTTGAGCCTTCCCTCTAGCTCGTCAGCCAGCCTACTTGTTTAAAGTAAGTGATGACGTCGCCTGAAGGTAGCTCCCTCATGTTGGCATGTGTTAGCCTCTGCTCGCCGAAAAGAAAATGTCTTATTTGTGAAAATGTCGGGCATTCGCAAAGAATCTGTTCAACAGTCTCGTCTTCCTGTTCACATCCTCTACACAGTGGAATGTCAGATAACCCCATCCTGTGGAGGTGTAGACGACAGTGGCCACTCAGGATACCTGTGGCTGTGCGCAGGTTCTGTCTATTCATAGTCATGTATTTTTTGGCTCTTTCGCTGTTCGGATCCTTGCAGCCTGTTTCGTCGTCCCATCTACCCTTAAACTTGTCAAGGGAGTGCTTCTTTAGTAGGTCCGCCACAGCTGATGCTGATAAGCCTATGCAAGTGCCAGGTCCCAAGAGTTTTTGGGAGGCTGCTTTCTTAGCTAACGAGTCAGATAAAGTGGCCACGTTGTTGTTGCAAGCTTCGATCAGGGCTTGGTGACATTCTAGTACTACACGTGATGAGAATATCTTAATGGACAAAGCAAATACAGCGCTGTATCAACAATGGGGATAGGAGTCATATTGGGCGTTCCACCAATAGAACTGCTGATCGAGGGAAGATACGAAATATATGTAGGAGTAGACAAGAAAGAAGCCAGAGTCAACCTGATGAATGGATGGCAGGCTAAATGGAATACTGAAACGTACGGCAGATGGACTTATTCTCTAATACCAACTATAAAACATTGGTATGACAGATCGTATGGGGAAATGGATTACTTCACCACACAAGCCCTCTCAGGCCACGGTTGCATTAAAAAGTATCTCTTTGAACGCAGTAGAGCGCTAAGAAGCAACTGCAATTACCGTAGTGATAGTACTCGAAACAAAAGAAAGCTAGGAACATGTACATAAAGTAATTAGAGGAATCATAGAGACGAAAGAAAAAGAAGAAAGATCGGACAGATAAAGGGAGAGAGCTTTTTACTCTGAAGTAATGTGAAAATGGTTCCGAAGGAAAGAGTGTAGATGAGGAGGTGGGTTTAGTGGGTAAACGAGACTGCACCTATTATCCCGGAGTCCCACACGGCGGGCATAATGCATTCCCGCCTCCTCCCTAAAAAAACTGTTGGGTGCACTGTTACCGAGCAATGTATGTCTTGTGAGAATTTTCTAACCCAATAGCAACAAATATTTTCCTGTAATGGAAATGTCGATTCATTGATGAAAAGTCTTCTCAACAAACCCCTTTAGAGTGCAAAAAAAACAGAATTATCAATTTCATACGCATCTAGCAAATAATTTCAGCCATTAGATGTTCGATGTGTAGGTACAAAAATGGATCAAGTCTCTTTCGTGCAAAATAATGATGAGCCCAATTTATGACAAACTCATTTGTACTTAATATCGTAAATGTAGCAGAAATTGTCGGAAAAGGACAGTAAAATCAGTTTAATTATCAGCCAACGTCTCGTTTATTGAGCGACAATTCCTGCTATATTTACCAGTTAAAATATCTTTTATTTTTGTGTGCAAATTTATAATGAAGTTTTAAATTTAAACGATTTAAGCCCTTGACGCCGTCCTGCTTCTGATTTCAGTAAGCTGTATCCAACCAGCTTATATAATTTTTACAGCGAGGTAATGATGCTGCTCAGTGTAACTAAAATATTTATACCCGATTATAATTTCCGCACTAGTTATATAAAAGTACTAAAATTTGTAAAAACATTTAATTAATATTTTTTCACAATTAAAATTTCGTTCAGTCCGATCCTGATCAGAAAAACGGAGAGCAGGCAAATGCTACGCGATCAGGATGTTAATTGATTATTCATGGGAAAGGGACCGGAAAAAGGTTGTCTGGAATTAAAGTCATAATGAAGATCATTCTGTTCGATTTTGTGGAAATATTTCGCGGTTTGTCGGTGGCCTGCGTTTTTTACCCCTTGCGTGACATGTTTGGGACAAATTAAAAAATAAAACACTGCTCTTAAACGAATGACAAGATTCTGACGAAGGTTGTACGGAAGATTCGTTGATTAAATCAGCGGCAAATTTAATTGGGTCGGATTCAAGAGTTTCCGGTCGAATTTTCTGGTTTTGTTTTCATTCCTTAGACAATAAAGTTCATTTAAGTACTTGTTTAAACTGAATTCATCGCTTCAGCGTTAACAAAAACTTTGTGGTTTGAAAATACAAGTATTATAACCTATTTACTACAATTAGCCATTGAGTAGATTCAAAATCTCCACACAGAGGTAATTTTGGATGAAAAATTAATACACATATAGAAATTTAGGAAATAAAATACAGGAAAAGTGGTGAAACACTATAGATTAAGTATGGGAAATCAAGTCTAACCCTAAAAATATTCGTATTTTTTGAACGAACATACTCATAAATAAATCAACCTGTATAATTAAAGTTTCCTCTTCAATATCGTTCTTTAATCAAACCGAAGTGTCGTTCGAAAAATAACTAAACTCCCTTTTGTGCACCATTGCTATGTTGTTCAGATTTAAACCATTGTTTGATCAAGTACATTCGTATTTATTGTACTCTTTCGTTTTGTATGCCCTTTTGAAGTTTTTCACCGACAATGAACACTTAAAAGTAGAGACTGAAAGATCAAATCAATAACTTTAATTACAAAGACGGCTGTACGTAATAGAAAATAAAGGAAAAACTATATAAGTTGTTTTTTTTTGGCATCTACAAAAATATCTGATAAGGTTTAATTTTAATAATGTCTTTTTTATGTATCTCATTCCAATGATCTCAAGTTCGACCACAATGATTTGACGGGTCAATATTTCAAACACGATTATAAAATTAGCTGATTACCCAAAAGTTTCTCTAGTTTTCATATTTGAATACGATAATTAAATGGGCATTTTGACCCATTTAGTCATGACGTGGAGATGGAATATTGTACTATGATTTCTTTATAATATGAATTTGGTTAATAGTCGGGAATCTGAGGTACTGAATTCGACCACCTCTATACAACTCGCGAAGATCCATTTAAAAAACATGAAATCCTATGTAAAATAACCTGCCGAATTCGAATTTTTTGTTAGCCATTTGATCTGGAATTGCGAAATGTGTCAAAACATGACATTTTTGAAAAATCTGAAAATTTTCCGTAATAGTAGTTTACCTAACAAGTGCGGAAAAGTCACTTTACGCACGTGTTAGGTACACTATTTTTTCTACTAGCTTGCGGAAAATACCCAAAAGTTAACATAAAGAAACATTTATTATTAAATACATATCAACAAATTAATTATTCTTAATATTAATATTGAACGTGCAATTTGTAGCATTCTTCAAATTAATTGCAGAGGCTAAAATGTTTTCCAATGAAGTCAGATTTCGGTTTTCCACTGCTTTGTCAGCACTAATTGTTGTAACCGTGGCGATAGGAACTTGGCTGGAAGAGGTCATTTTGGAAGGCTTTACTGGCGACAGCTGCTGACTAGTGGAAGGGCCAGCGACAGCGTCACTGAAGTTTAATATTTTATTCGATAGGCTCTTTTGGAAACTTGGTGAGCTTTCTATGTAACCTTCTGCGCTGCTAGAAGATTTCCAACCTCTGCAAGCATTGTGGCGGCGGAACGTCGGAAACTGTCGCCCGTATATAATTCAGAATTTGGAAGCTTCAGATCAATATGATCTAAAGACATCTTTGTTAATTATTCTCGCCTACATGCGCCCGCCAAAATCGTGGCAGCTTTTATATGAAGATAAATTTTGTCAGGCGCTTCATTTATAAACTTAAAAATTTCTACTTTTGAGAAAATTTTTGCCTTTTTGGGTTTTGTTTTTTTTATATATGCCGTGACCTTGAAAAACTTGCTTAAATCGACGTCTTTTTTGAGTTTAATTACACTTTTCAACATTGAGTACCTGGACCAAAGAGTGTTTGGCTTGCATGTTTCGGAAATTTCAGCGAAATAAGCCAAAAAAACGTCTTCTTTAAAAGTTTTAATTCCCTTATTCTGCACCAGTTTTCAAACAAAATATATTCCTTTTCATACCTATAACGGGATTTTGATGGTAGTAGACCCAAGTTTGCAGTTCTAGCCGCTTCCAAAACTGACTCTGGCAAATCTTCGTCTGAAGAATCCATGAAAAATTATCTTCTAGAAAAAGATGCCACGGTAAAATTGGTTTTGACAAGGTAGTGTTTTGACTGACAGGTTTATTTTTCCTTTGTTGCTACGGTGATTCAAAGTGACAAATAAAAAATGTCAGATGTTTATTATTATTTGACATTCATTTGATGAGGCTTATACCAGGGCCATTAAAAAATTATTAAAACGTACGTTTCTTTTTATTAAAAATTACAGCAGAATTCTAATAAGTTTCTTAATTTTTCAGTCATTTTGTGAACTACAACTATACAAATATATATTTTAAATATTCAAATGTCAGTATACTCCCCAAAAACTTAACAAATTTACTAGTGCGGAAAATAGTTTTTTCCGCACTAGTGCGGAAAAGTTACTCTTTCAACACTAAAATGAGTGCGGAAAAGTGGACTTTTCCGCACGCTAGTAGAAAAAATATTATTTATTGTAAACTAGTGCGTTACTTTGTTAAATGATGTCCTATCGTTATGAATTTTGGATATGATATTTTTCAGTACTTTCCTGACCTAGTTTCATATCAATAAAAAAATATAGAACGTCTCATAAAAGATACGTAATTTTTTTTTGACTAAAATACACAAAATATCGTCATTTTGCAGAGTAAAATGGATAGTTGAGAAAACTTTTTTATCTTTAGAGATAGTTAACTAGTATAAGCGAGAAAAATGTTGCCAATAGAGCAAGGAAACTTTTTTACTTTAACTTTTTTTTCATGCGACGTTTAGTTTGGGTTGTGTACTTTTTTAAAACCGAAGGATATTGAATCAGCGCGTCGCATCTCTTTGCATTGCCACTGTTAGGATGCTGTGTAGCGAATAAAGCGATCAGTGTGTCAGAGAGAGTAACCACCACAAATCGTGCAACAAAGGTGACGCGCATTACAATATTATTATGACGCATTTGCTTTCAGGCATTTGCACTTGTTACCACAGTTAAATAATTTACACTTGCAAAATGGAGTAATTGTAGGTTTATATCTGTTTTGCAAGTTGGAAGTTGAACTCTTAATTCATCCATATTTCCTCTAAAGTCTTTTCGGCCATACACATACTTAAAGAATAGTCTACACGATTATAGTAACTCGTCAGATATTTTATATGAATCACATGTAATACATTTGGTCCCAAAAGATAAAATATTCATCTCATCTGGTTGTTCAGACAACACTATTTTTAGGGCTCTTTTTTTGCCTTTTCTAAAGAGAAAGATAACAAACTCACATCCAGATAAACAATATATTGATAACAATTTGTCTGCTAACATTTTAACATCCAGATGCTTCAAGTTTGCTGGTGCTTTAATGATTGAGAAACGGGATACATTTCTTTTCTCTTTCCATCCAAATTTCGACATCTAAGGTAACCGAAACATTGATAAAATAAAAACATCTGTGTCCAATAAATAACACGTCTTAAGTCTAAATAAGCTTAAGATTTGTTTACGAAATGTCCTCAGTAATAATGCTCCTAAGATATGAGTTTTAACGATTCTTGCTCACTATAGAACTTTATTACTTTTTAAAATATATCATTGAAGTTTATACTGGTAAATAAGGTTTTAATAATGACCTTTTTTTAGGGATTTGCCGCCGACTGAAGATTCTTTTATTTTTCATGTGAGAAGGGCATTTTTACAATGCGCCATTTTCAAAACGGCATATATGTTAAAGCCAGATCTGCCTGAAATTCTAAAGTTTGGTTACGAATGCAAAGAGAATAATTGTATAGTGCCAAAATTAGTGTCCAAAGACAATTACTCCAGTTTGCATGTGTAAATTATTTAACTGTGGTAACAAGTGCAAATGCCTGAAAGCAAATGTGTCATAATAATATTGTAATGCGCGTCATCTTTGTTGCACGATTGAAGAAGGCCGTGGTGTTTACTCTCTCTGATACAATGATCGCTTCATTCGCTCCACAGCATCCAAATCGTGGCAATGCAAAGAGATGCGACGCGCTGATTCAATTTCCTTCGTTTTTAAAAAAGTACACAACCCAAACTAAACGTCGTATGAAAAAAAAGTTAAAGTAAAAAAGTTTCCTTGTTTTATTGGCAACATTTTTCTAGCTTATACTAGTTAACTCTCTAAAGATAAAAAAGTGTTCTCAACTCACCATTTTACTCTGCAAAATGACGATATTTTGTGTATTTTAGTCCAAAAAAATTACGTATCTTTTATGAGATGTCTTATATTTTTTATTGTTATGAAACTAGGTCAGGAAAGTACTGAAAAATATCATATCCAAAATTCATAACATCATGTAACAAAGTAACGCACTAGTTTGCAATAAATATTATTTTAAGGAAAATTTTCAGTTTTTTCAAAAATGTCATGTTTTGACACATTTCGCAATTCCGGATCAAAGGGCGAACAAAAAATTCGAATCCGGCAGGTCATTTTACAAAGGATTTCATGTTTTTTAGGTGGATGTTAGCGAGTTGTATAGAGCATCTTTAAAACGCTTCCTAGAAGGCCTCAGATTCCTATAAATTGGGCAGTTTTTAATGGCCAAAAAAGGTTTAGGTAGTAATAAAATTTAGCGGGTATTTAACCAAAAGTACTTTAGAAACAACCCAAAAATTTAACACTGGACCGTTAGAAATATTATCACTAGTAATCTCCCTAGAGCTTGAATTACTATCGGAAATATTTCCGAAAACATGAATTTTTTAAAAGTTATACCGAGTCTATTAGCTATCAACCAATCTGTATTATTTTACAGTGAACGGAAGGGTGTATTTTTATAATTTGACACTTGACAGAATACTATCGCCATCGTACCGCCCAGGGTACCCAGGAGGAAAATAATATCGCCAAGTTTTGTGGTTGCTACAGTAACGAGCTGAAACGAAAGCTTATTATTGGTTAAAAAATGTTGGTGTGAAATTTTCTGTAATATTTTTTAGAACAGTTCGTATAATTTTCATTGTTCCTATTTACTAAGTACATTTTCAATTTTACTTTTTTTATTCCCTTCCTGTTTGTTCCATACTTTTCTTATAAAAATAGTAAAAAGTGTTAACATATAAGAAAAAATCTGGCAAATCTCCTTACTGACAAGTGCTCTTACTTTCTTGAATTTTGTTTTGGACACTTGAGATACTGAATGACCAAATCGATTTCTTTAATTACAGGAAAGGCCGTATGTAATGGTAAATGAAGAGAAGAATTTAACGGGGAACGCTCGCTACGAGGGCTTCTGTATTGACCTATTAAAATGGATAGCGAGCCAAGTCGGTTTCCAATATACAATCAGACTGGTGCCCGACCACATGTACGGCGTATTTGATCCAGACACAAAAGAATGGAATGGAATCGTTAGGGAACTCATGGAAAAAGTGAGTATCTATTGAATTGTGAGCGGTGAGATAAACAATACAAGGGATATTAAAAGTTATTAAAAATGTTTTATTTGTCAAGAGGAAAATGTCTGTTTATTTATTATGTTCTAAATCAGAATTACAGTTATTACGATCCTTTTGGATTAAAAAATAGGTAGGGATCACAGCTAGTATTCCGATATTGTAAATGTAAATTAAAAGTTATTTTTATGAATTCATTGGTTATAAAAAATAAAAATAAAAACGCAATATTGAAAATAGAATGTTAATGAATAGGTGTTAGATTTTTAGACCATTTAGAACATGCAAAAATAGAGTGAAAAGCTCCTATAAACATGTGCTTTTGGAGCTTTGGTTTCGAAGCTAGAGTTCTTTGAAGATGGCGTCTTCCTCACTCTTATTTCTCATCCTTCCAATCTCTTCTGGAGTACCACAAAGAAGCGTCTTAGGCCCAGTATTATATGTGTTATACACATCTGGGAACAAGTGTGCTTTTATTTCACAACCTGAGGCAGTTTTGTTACGCCCATGGTCCTTTTTTGGTATTTTTATGGTTCAAAAAATTCCACCGTCGTTATAATATTGATATACCACAAAAGAATGTAGCTAAATACCTGGGGATGCACTTGGATAGCAAACTAAATTGAAAAGAACATATTTTGAAGAAGAAAAGAAAAAAACTATATTGGCTAATAGGAAGGATATCAAAATTATCAATAGAGAATAAACTACTTATATATAAAACCTATTTGGACATATGGAATATAATTACGGGGGTGTGCGAGTAAATACATAGCAATTATACAGAGAAGCCAGTCAAAAATACTAAGGCAAATAGCAAATGCCCCTCGGTATGTTTCTAATACCTCACTGCATAACGACTAGACGTACAAACAATTGAAGAAATCATACATGAAAAAGAAGACAAACATCATGAAAAAATAGAGAATCAATCAAACCCATTAGTAGAAGAGCTGCTGGTTTCTCCAGACAAGCGACGACTCAAGAAATTGGTTATTAGGATACTAATATAAATTTAATAAATTCAGAGACAATGCCAATTGACATTTATCTCATCATGCCATTATAGATTCTAGCTTGCCTAGCATTCGTTAGCAAATTAGCTTATAAAATGTACACGAAACCTATATTTCTGATTGCTAATTGACCTGAAGTGATCTAGCTTTGAAACCAAAGCTCCAAAAGCACATATTTATAAGAAATGTTCACTCTACTTTTGCATGTTCTACAAGCCCTAAAGTTTTGAACCCGGTTGAACAATAATTATTTATATCTAAATAAAAAAATTCAGAAATTTCACTTTTTTATTAAGCTTTCTACATGAATTTTTGCCAGAAATTGTTTTTTGATTTTTAGACATTTTGTTTATTCTTTGATTTGTTTTCATCATTTTAATACATAAATCATTTGATTTAAATAATTCTTTAAGGTGCTTACATCAGATTACAAGATTATCTTTCAGATAATTTTATTATCTCCCATTGTGTAGCTTAATAGGTAAAGTTTCAAGCTTGTACAACCGTTTCCCGATAATATATTATATATCCTCTTTAAAAGGATTTACATTACGTTATGTTATCAAAATTTTATTTCGGTCCACCTCTCTGACGAAACCTTCGGTGCTTTCAGGAAGATATCGAGCTAACCTTTCAATATGTCTAATTAAATCTTTCAGACCCTCCTCAGAGGGTAGAGGAAAACCCAAACATTTATTTAAGATTTGTTTATATTTAAAACTTTACATATTTTGTCAGAACACCTTGTTTAAATATTTGATCCTTTCCTAAATAAAGCGGCCTCTCTCATTATACCCTAACCCTAAAATAATTTAATTTGTTGCTCAACTTAATTCTGAGGCCGCGATATATTCCACAAAAATCGATCTGTAGAAAACTTTGCTACAAGGATTTATTAAGAAACATATTGACTATAAAACTGACTTGTATATAGGCAATTTAAGTTTCCGCTGTAGATACACAATTTCTAAAGAGTTTTGGAAATTTATGAAACATTTTGTGGGGATTATCTTAAATACTTGAATTTCAAAGTTTCCTCTAGAATACTCGTATAGGGCCAAATTGAAATTTTGAATATGTAAAATTTAGCTTTACTTTTCCTTAAACAACTGTGCAACACATTAAAAACGTTACTGGGTTAACTTTTTTTATAACTATCGTAAAAAGAATGGCTGAAAGTTACAAAATTTCTTTTAAGAAACGTGATATTCCTTTAATGTTTATAAAATTCCCTATTGTGAGTTTTTTAGAAACAATTTCACGTAATGATCTTGATTTTGATAAAACTGGAATTTTCTCCTTTGGAGACAATACCGTTTAATCTAGGACTGAAAGTGGTAATGAGGAAAAGAAACGGTGTAGTAACTAATGATGCTTTTGACATAAACAATGTAGATATGAGCTTGTCCTTGACTGATTGTATGCTATATATTTTTATGCGCCTTATGGGATCTAATACCACAGTATCTATTTGACTATTTCTGAATCCCTATTACATGGCCTGCAGGTGAAGTCTCCATAATACAGATTTACCAATGTAGGTTTGTATATGCTTTTGTCCCAATACGTTTAGCCGCTATATTCTTTATTTAATTCCAATACAGTCTTTACGACTTTGAACTGTACTTTTGAGTTCAACCTAGGTCTACTCCTGCTGGTGGTCGTCAGCTTTTTTATTGCCAGCGTCATCAAAACAAGTATTACCTTGTTCTACTCAATCAGAGTCTTCAGTTCTTTAATACATTCCTATGCAGTTTAGAGGTCAGTTTTTGACTCAATATGGCTTTAAATTCCGTGATATGTTCTTTTATCTAGCACCTATTGTTCCACAATAGCTGCTATACTTTGTATCCTAGTCTAAAGTCTGCAAACATCTAAAGTGCGTCTCTTAGATGTTTTTAACATCTACAGACTCAATACCTATGTTAATTCATGTCGTGCGAAAGACATTAAATGCTGACCTCACTAGCCTGTGAGCTAGTATATGCTACTATGATGCAGATGTAGGGGGTTGACCCTAGTGAAGGTAGAAAAAAAAGGCAAACACAAGAACAGAATATACAATCTGTACTACTAGTGAACTGTGGTTTGAGAATAATTGTTAAGGTAACTAAATTTTCAAAGTCGTTATAAACTTGCTGTGAAAGTAGTTCATATACAAGTGGTTAGAAAGTTATTCAGTAACTATAAACAAAAGCTTAAGCTGTTAAATTTCCTCTTTGGCTATAAGTTGTGGCTGTGAGCAAACAAAATATATTTCAACTCATAACGAGTCTGTGATGTGCTTGTAGGAAACTAGTTTCGCAAAAATAGCATTATTAATTAATTTTACTACGACGAAAATGTCCTTAATCGATCTACAGCTAAAAGTTTTATTTTAATCAAAGTTATAAATCAAAATTCAATGTATAAAAATATTAAATTAATTTCAAATTAAATCGAATTAACAACTAACTTTTTAATGTAAATAAAATGCTTTAATAAACTATAATTTGATTCTAGATTCACTCATAATGAATGAATAAATAATTATTAAAACGTGTGGTACACCCCACGTCAACAAACGAATTAAGGAATATATCACCAAGAAACGTCTTAATTTATTTTCAAGGGCTAAAACATTAAGTTTTTGTGCCACACCGCCAACATTAGTAAACACCATGTACCCTAATAACCCCAAATCCCTTTTTGCCCTTGCGCTGTCACCTGCAGACAAATGAAAGATAATTTACTCGACAGCCGACGATTTAAGCAATCTATTCATAGTCCTTACTTTTTCGTAAGTTCTTTTATATTTCGTTTCGGTCTATTGTGTTGGAATAAACTGTAAATGAATGGTTTTTATTTGGAAAATAGGAAAGCGTATTGTGCAGAATTGGACACAGTATTACTGAGATTGAAACAATTTTATTCTTACACAAAGTCAAAATTTTGAATTACTCGGAAGAATTTTTAATCCCATTTCAATCGAATATGTGAGAGTTCTGATGAATGGCTGGGGAAAACTATTTTCATTTGCCAACTGCCTATTTCGCACTTATTTTTACAGGCATTTGAAAACTGGGAACTGACTAAACATATAAAATTATTTTTTTAATGATGTATTGATACGAAAATTTGAAACAATTATTCAGTCCTCACCTTCTCTTAAATAGTAGATAAAAATGGTCATGCAACTTGTAAAATTGATAACGAAGGTAAATCAAATTCGTATTGAAATGATTCCTTATCAATGTAAAATATATTTCGCTGTCCAGACAAAGATATTTCATTATATGCAAAAGGAATTTTTCAGGATGAATGGATCCTTAATAGTTTAATCAATGGACATCATTAGTGTCTGTCAGTCGTTAGAAAAATTGTTGGAATTTCGCATATTCACCTTGGTATTTTGATTTTCAGAGAGCGGACCTGGCTGTCGCTTCGATGACGATAAATTACGCCAGAGAGAGCGTAATTGACTTCACAAAACCGTTTATGAACCTTGGAATTGGAATTCTCTTTAAGGTAAAGTTGGATTCTCAATTATTAATAAACTTTTGATTATTTTTTTTTTAATTTTCTCTTGGCCTTGTTTATTTTTCCAACCTTCATAATTTTACTCAGTATGAAAAATACTGAAATAATATTCAATAAATATGTTAAGAATTTAGAACTTCTTCTATTAAATATCCAGTTCAATAATAACACAGGCCCACAAAAAAAAAGTTGAATGAACTTTTCATGTGAGTATGCTACCCCTATGGATTTTGAGCCCCTGAATCCGAATCCGTTCTCAGTTTTCCCCTATCTTAGCGGAAATTTCCCCTAGCCTAGGGGAAATGCGTGAAATCTTAGAAATTTCAGTATCTGTGAAAGCAATTTCGATATACGTAAAACGATTATGTTTTCACGCATCTCGTGTCGCTTAGTTCTAATCTCACTGTAGAATTTCTCTAGAGTTCCTGAAAATTCCACTAGCCTAGGGGTAAGCTGCGCAAAACTTGTGATTTCTAGAAGGTTCTATATTTGCTCAAGAAAGCTTATATATTTTCGTATCTTGAGTTCCTGAATTCATATTTGACGTACAAAATGTTCCAGAGTACTTCAGAATTTCCCTAGCCTACGGAAAAACGTAGAAAATTGTACAAAAATCGAAGTTCCATGCAGGCCTTTTTAGTACGGAAAGCTGACATCTTTCCGTCTTCTGAGTTGCCGTGTTCATTTCTGTCATCAGAATATTCATCCAGCTCCTCACAATTGCCCTAGCCTACAGAAAATTCCATTATTTATGTATTTTATTAGTTTGTTCGTCTTTTCCTTGTTCTTTTATCGTCAAATGTCCGTGTCTGCAACATCCCTCTTCAACAACCAGCAAAAATCTGCCATTATGTGTTCATCCCATCGTCCCTGATAATGTCGCTCTATTTCTTCGATATCTTGGTGAAACATTATCCTTGTTCCTTACTGTAATCACCAAGATTTTCAGGGAACTGTTTGAGACGGGAATGAAGGAAGTGTAATTTTATGCTCGTGAGGCAACCTAGTTCTTGAAATTTTCGCAACATGTTTTTCACTATTTCCTTATAGTCGTCGCTTTTAAAGTTACCTAAGAAATTTTTGTCAACTTCCTTGAAACTGATCCAAGCAGCTTTCTCCCTATCATTCACACTGTCAGTAAACTTGTCATCATTTAACAATTTACGAATTTGAGGACCATCGAAATTTAATTCCTAAGTATCTAAAACAATCTCCTTCATTGTTCAGTGATTTAACAAACTGTTTCAAGAACAAGGTTGCCTCATGAGCATAAAATTACACTTCCTTCATTCCCATCTCAAACAGTTCCCTGAAAATCTTGGTGATTACAGTGAGGAACAAGGAGAACGTTTCAACCAAGATATCAAAGAAATGGAGCGACATTATCAGGGACGATGGGATGAACATATGATGGCAGATTTTTGCTGGTTGTTGAAGAGGAATGTTGCAGATGAAAGCAAAAAAAAAAGAGGAATCAGCTCCGTCGGACGTTTGACGATAAAAGAACAAGTAAAAGACGAACAAACTAATAAAATATATAAATAATGGAATTTTCCGTAGGCTAGGGCAATTGTGAGGAGCTGGATGAATATTCTGATGACAGAAATAAACACGGCAACTCAGAAGATGGAAAGATATCATCTTTTCCGCACGAAAAAGGCCTGCATGAAACTTCGATTCTTGCACAATTTTCTACGTTTTTCCCTATGCTAGGGAAATTCTAAAGTACTGTGGAACATTCTGTACGTCAAATATGAATTCAGAAACCCGAAATACGAAAATATATAAACTTTCTTGCGCAAACATATAGAACCTTCCAGAAAGCACAAGTTTTGCGCAGCTTACCCCTAGGCTAGTGGAATTTTGAGGTACTCTAGGGAAATTCTACAGTGAGATTAGAACTAAGCGACACGAGATACGTGAAAACATAATCGTTTTGCGTAGATCGAAATTGCTTTCACAGAAATTTCTAAGATTTCACGCATTTTCCCTAGGCTAGGGGAAATTTCCGCTAAGATAGAGGAAAACTGAGACCGGATTCGGATTCAAGGGTTCAAAATCCATAGGGGTAACATACTCACATGAAAAGTTCATTCCACTTTTTTCTTGTGGGCCTCTGTAATTGGTACAGTGAAATTAGACGAAAATATTCTGAAAATGGATGTAAGAGCTAAGTCAATTTTTTTAATTTTTTCGATTTTTTATATAAAGAGAAGCTTGTAGAAAACTTGTCAATACATTTGGACAGGAGCTTCGCGAGATATGGACTAAAAACGGCATTTGTGGTATTTTTCGAGTGGATTGCTTCACTATTTTTTAAATATCTCCAGCTCTAAGAGTCGTGGAAAAATAAAAAAAAATTAAAATGACCGTAATGAAGTAGAGTATCGATACGTATAGTAGGGTTTTTTTTAAAAATGCATCTTAACCTCAAAAAACGAATTCGCGCACATTATTTTTTTTTACTGAATTGGCAATAAATAACCAAAGAATCCTCGAATTTTCTTAAAAATTGGAGAAAATATGTATTTTTGTGTCGGGAAGACATGGTAAAAATTTAAACAAAAAAATATATATTTGTCCACCCAAAACCGGCATTTTTCGAAAAATAATTGAATTGGCTGCCATTTTTGGAAAAACAATAGTAGAGAAAAATTTTTTATCTTAAAAAGAAGGATTTTGTGTGTACTTTGGTCTAAGAAAATCCAACATTTTATTTCTTTATTTAAAGTGCCCAATTTACTACTATTGTTTTTCCAAAACTGGCAGCCAATTCAATTTTTTTCGAAAAATGCCGATTTTGTCTGGACAAATACATTTTTTTTTTTAAATTTTTACCATGTCTTCCAGACATAAAAATACATATTTTCTCCAATTTTTAAGAAAATTCGGGGATTCTTTGATTATTTATTGCCAATTCAGTAAAAAATAAAATAATGTGCGAGGTTAGGATGCATTTTTAAAAAAACCTACTATAGGGAACAATACTCTACTTCATCACGGTCATTTTAATTTTTTTTTTCCACGACTCTTAGAGCCGAAGATATTTAAAAAATAGTGAAGCAATCCACTCGAAAAATACAAAAAATGTCGTTTTTGGCACATATCTCGCGAAGCTACAGCCTAAATTTATTGACAAATTTTTTACAAGCTTCTCTTTACGTATAAATTCGAAAAAATTAAAAAATTTGACTTAGCTCTTACATCCATATAAAATTCTAATTTTACTCCAGTAAATTATCAAACTCATAGCTCAACTGTACAAGTTTGCAACATCGAGATACATTTATATACAGTTTGTTTTGGCATGCTTGTTTATTTATATAAGATTATGCTTCTCTCCATTAATTGTTAAAATTTGAAGATGTTTGGAACAAGATCAATACGTACATTTCAATCTAATAGACTTGTTTTGTTGAATCCTCTCAAAAACAAAGTCTATAAAAGAATTCAAAAAATGTATTGCAGCTGATTTCTGAAATTATAAATACAGTTCAGGAAAATCGTGTGACTGATATTGTCAGGCACAAAAAGGCTTCAGATTTGATTACCTTATGAATGGCCACACAGCCCTGTCATTTTTTTTTTGTAATGCAATAAAACAAAATGTATTTTTTGATACTAATATTAACGTAACAATATTTTTAAATATCTGTAGTTCCTAACTTTTTAACTTTGAATCATATTTCTGAAATAATCTTTCCATGTAAACTTAAAAAAATTAAAAATTTACAGGGTATTTCGTTAAAGAAAGAGAATCCTTGATGAGATTGCAAAATATCCACGGTTTGAAATAAAAATGGACCGCCTGAGTACGTTTATTAAAATTTTCATTGTAACAAAATGTAGCAACTATAAAAAATTACCACAATCCAAAACGTTATAATCTCGATATGATACGTGATATTTAATGACTTCTCTTGAATTTTAAAAAATATTATTAAACTGGTGGAAATTTAATAATACACCATTTTGAAATTTGTTATTATGATTAGAGATTGCAAATTCATCTTAAAGTTACGATAAGTCTGTCTTCTGTTATTTCATATTATATTAATTTTTTGAAACACGAACACATATAGTGACATGTTAATTAAATAACTATTTATTAATTTCTTGCGTTTTGAAGTAGTTTAAATTATAATAAAACAAAGCAGACATAAACTAATCGATTTGAACAAGCTTCAATGAAAGTCTGGAGAACGAAATTATGCCAAAGTAACCAAAGCAAGGGAAGAAACGCAATTATTAATAAACTTCAGAAACAACTTGCGAACAATAATTCCGGCAGAAAATTGACATTGGAATTTCATAACAAACTTAATTATTAATTTATTTTAGATGTTTTTGTTCGAATTTAGATGGTTAGTTACTAATTAGTAAATGTAAATTTAAACTCTAATCATTTCTGTAGTACATTTTTAGTCTAGATAATTGGTTTTAATATCCAAAAAGAAGTCTATTATACAGAAGAATTTTTTGTAAAAATGTATACAAAAGAATTTAATATTAACAAAATACAAAAGTTTCCTCAATATTAAATTTTACATCATAAAATTGTCTATGTTACCACTTCTAAATTCAAATTTGTCCTAAGTAAATAAAACAAGTTTTCCTTAAAATGTTGAACGTAGTTACTTTTAAACTGGGATCTGTTTATCGAGATAGCAAACAAAAATTTAAGACAACTGCAAGTAGATCTCCAAATCTCATAAATTCTTTCCCGATTCTTTTAAGGGAACCGTGGAATTTATAGCACGGGATTGATATTGAAGCGGCATTTCTTTCCGTGATTGCAAGAACAAAGAGATATCTAAAGACAAATAGATACATCTACTACATGACTAGGAAAATTCCAAACGAGTTCTTTGTTTTTTTTCAATGTACACAGGATAATCTAAAATTCAATATATATGTTTTTATATATAATGAATACGTGTTACAGATTTTAAGGGCATGTAGAACATGCAAAAATAGAGTGAAAAGTTTTTTGTTTTGACAGATAAATATTCATAAAATTCCAGAGCCTACTTTAATTTCTACATTACTAGTAACAAATGCAGCCGCTAAATTAAGGTAACAGGAAAAATTCAAATCCATTTTTTGCTTGTTGCCTCTAAACAAGAGTACCTTTTTTTAGCAAAATATCTGAAGTTTTTTAATTCATTACCAAAAATGTAAAAAAAATATGCCTGAAAATATCAAAAGAGATGCTTATGATCGTGTTAGAAAAATCTAATTAACACCAGGAAAATCCTCGTGTGAAGTTTACTAACACTGCCAAATTACATATTTTAAATAATGAATTATCACTTGTTAAATCTGTTTTGATTAAGAACAACTACCCAAATAAATTTGTAAATCGTGAACTTTACCCAGACATCAAAAATAAAGAAAAAAATTTAAATCCTCCAATACTTCATTCAAATATAGTAAAAATCACTTATATTCCAAAATTATCCGAAAAAATTAGGATTCGCAATAAATTTAATTTAAATACAGTTTTTCAAACTAATAATACACTAAAATCTTTAATAGTAAATACAAAACCCTTTAATGAAATTCAAAATACAAAAAATTGTAATTACAAAATTCCATGCGAATGTAATGAAATTTTATATAGGGGAAACAACTAGACCTTTTCATATTAGAGTTAATGAACACCAATCATACATTAAAAATAAAAAATATGTGAACATGTATGGGATTTTGGTCATAAAATACAATGGAATTCTTTAACTAGATTATTAAAAGAACCGAATAATTATAACAGCAAAGTTAAAGAAGCAGCATTGATATGCTTAAATAATAACGAATCTGTTTCTAATTGTTCGGTTGATATTTCAAAAATTTGGATGCCTATTTTACAAAAAGAGTTAATTGCAAAAAGGATACCCTCTATATATATCGGGATAGTATCATAAGTTTTTTATCTGGTTTTAACTCTCTTATAATATGCAAATGCGCTATCCTTTTTTAAAATTCGTTCTCAGAAACGTCACAAAAATATGATGGAAACAGATTTTGACATCTTCAATTTCAAAATATTTCTCCGTGTCCTATGTTGCTGTCATATTTTTGTAATATTATCAAGTGTTCTGTTTCTGTAGTAAATTTTTTATTATATATTTTGTTATGTCATTTTGAAAACGACCCACTTAGCCCACTTGGCGCCAAGATGGGGGCAATAGATAACGTCTGGCGCCAAGATGGCGGCAATGGATAACGTCTGCCGCCAAGATGGCGGCAAAAGATAACGTCTGGCGCCAAGATGGCGGCAATAGATAACGTCTGGCGCCAAGATGGCGGCAATAGATAACGTCTGGCGCCAGTTGATGACTTCACTGTCTGGGGGGGTCAAGGTCAAGATGGCTGCTTCCTGTTGATAAAGTAGGCCAAGATGGATGCTTCCTGTTGATGATGTAGCCCAAGATGGCTGCTTCCTGTTGATCACGTAGGACAAGGATGACGTCCCTGGGTGGAGACTTCCTGGTAATGATGTGACTGGATCCTGAGCTGATGCCCCTTTTTTCTTTAAAACAAGTGGTTTTATTTCCATTAGAAGAGAATTTGTATTACCAGGAATGAATTACATGTTTTTTAAATGCAGCGGTATGAAGATATTTGAAAAAGCACCAAAAACGCATGTTTATAGGAACTTTTCACTCTATTTTTGCATGTTCTACATACCCTAAAAATCTGTAATACGTATTCATTAACAACCTTTAGATAAATCATGATTAGGCAGTTTGATTTTTAAATTTAATTCCAAAACATCAGGTTACTATTTTATAAATCATTTCCACATCAAATAGCTGGACTTACATTTCCTAAATCCATTGCCTGTTATGATTCTCAGCCGATGTCTGTCTGTCTTTTTCTTGGGATTTTTGTCTCATTTTGTGTCTTGTTTTAATCCTCTTATATGTACCAATAATTCTTTACGCGATAGTGTCTTGGTGATGGAGTCTATGAGTGTGTCAAATGTTCCCCATGTGTCAAGGACTGTCACAGAAATCACCATGTTTCAAGGCGTGCTCGTCACCTTTTTACCTAGATCGTGGAATGTTGTTTGTGTTGAATTTCGTTTTATACATATTCTAGACATATTGGTTTTGGTAAAGAAGACCAAAACACAATCTTGTCGTGTGCTCTGAGTAGCGTTAATGATAACGGAATGACAGCCTTCTGTATACGTCATGTGAAGATTTTCACGCTTCACATAGTGCTCCTATACTCTTAAGTGTTGGCAGTAGTGTGACTCTAGAATCATCAAGATATATCCAAAAACTCGTTTTACTTTATCTTCAAATTCTTCCTGCTACCATTTCAACGATAATCCAGTCCTTCAGTATTTCATATATCCCCCGTTATATTGTTTGAACCGGACAAGTAAACTTTAATTTTTTTTTATATTAAAATACCCCTTACGAGGCATTTATTAATATTACAATCTGATTACATAACGATCAATGAGTAATTTTTGTCCAACTTAAATTAATACGTGAAGATTGGATAACTAAAGTCTACTCACTAGTGTACCTTAGGTTCTAATAATTTTTTTACACCTTACTTAACGTGTATTCACTACTGCGGACTATGCTCTGCTTTTTTCTGTAACTTTCACTTACACTAACTCAAAGGGCTTCTTCCTCTTGAGTCTTCTTACTAGATCACTGTTGTCCAGGAGCTGGGTGGCCTCGACATTCACGTGTTGGTGGAGTTGATGTTCGTGACTCCTTGCAAATTTGTTAATTGTCTGGTTAACAGTGTCCATCTCCAAGTCCCCATATGTCCATATACGGGTTTCAGAATTTGTTGGTATATCAATATTTTGTTATATAATGACAGGGTAGAATTTCTTCCAAGCACCCAATACATTTTCTTTTTGACATGGACTTTCCAGGGTAGTCTCGCATCTAAAGTAATACCTAGATACTTTGCTGAATCAGCATAAGGGATCTGGGTATGATTTATTCTGACTGGTATACTCATTGTTTTTGTTAGTATAATTAACATGTACCGATTTATTTTCATTTAATTTGATTCTTCAACGATTGGTCCAATTATTAATTCGATCTAATGATGTTTGTAATTTTCTTGCAGGCTCTTCGTGTATTTTCCCTACTGCCATGATAGCGGTGTCATCTGCAAAGGTGACAATTGTATTTTACTCTAATTCAGGAATATCACTAGTGTATAATAGGTATAGGACTGGCCCTAATACACTTCCTTGTGGTACTCCTGCCTTAATTTCTTTAATTTTAGAGTAAGCTTCTTCCTGCATACTCCTAAAGTAACTTTCTGATATATATGATGCTAATAATTCTGAATACTGTTTTGGCAATAAACTTTAATGAATTTTCTTATGGTATCTTTCTCTACGTGTTGTATTTTTCTAATCCTTCCTTAAGAGGTAATTGGTGTTGTTATTTAGACAGAATTCATTGGAGTCTAGCATACTCTCAACTACTTTCTAGGTACTCGGTGTGTCTCCTCTTTTTCTTTTTCTCAAAGATTCGTTATATCTGATCAGAATATTCTTTTAAGACCCAATGCTGAGTTTTATTAATATCAAAGATTTTTTTACAAGCCAACAACTACGTTTCAGTTTACATGTAATTTTCTTATTACACATTTTGAGGTCTGCTTTGGAAGATAAATCAAACTTATACTGGTTTCATTGTACGTGAAATATGTTCGTGCTTACAGAATTTATAGTCAAGTTTTAAAGTATCAATTAAACTTGATTATAAAAATGCTTTTGCGTTTCCATTAATTACTCAAATGAAATACAATTTTAATTAAATTAACGACACTAACATTCAACTACACATTAAATTCATTGAATTATTACTTACCCTAATATTTATTTTGTATTTTAATTGGCTAATTACAACGAGTAGTTTACAGTAAATATTCAATTTAATTATTTCAATCATGTATCAAGTGTATTTGTTATAAAAACACATGTTAAACGAATGTAAATGTAATGTAATTAATCAAAATCTAACTTCATTGATTATTTATAATTATATAATTGAAATTATCCGCCTCATAGATTATAGATTTAAACGGTAATTGTTTCAACAATGAATTAATTCGTCCATGGTTAAAGTTTGACGTCATCAACTGGCGCTGTCTATGGCGTCATCAACCATAACCGGAGGCCGCCATCTTGAGCTAGTATTGACCTTGTATAACTACTGTCCCAATTGAAAATTTATAAAAACCACTTTTACATAACTTAGGTGGCTGTGTTTAAGTTCATCATGTGTATAATTGCCAGAGCTTGTAAAATAAATGTGCTCTTTTTGATTTTTTTTACCCCTATATTTCGTTAAATTCATTAAGTATAGCCTATCAGTTTTCTCACAATCAAATACCTTCTCGAAGGTCCTTAAGTCACCGGGGTTCCCTCTCGTGATTCAGCCCGTAATATTTTCGATAGAAATATCACAAGAGCATCGAAAGTATAATAACAAACTTTTCAAGATGGAAGGATACGAATCACCAAAACGATTATACCACGTCGTCGAGGGCGGAGTCGTTCTCTCAAAATTATCAAACTAGCATCAAATTTGATCCTAAAATGAAAGTAGTTGATGTCAGCACCGTGCAGAAAGCAATATATTTCGAAATATAAATAACCCGAGGTAGAGACCTTAATAAGACGAGCTTGAATGGGTAATTTTCGGTGCGATTCAGCGATGCAAACAATATTATTCGACAAATTGACAGGCGGAAAATGTTCGGTTCGTATATTCGTAATAAATTTGTAGGTCGGCTAACAACTCATCACAAACTTGCAACTAAAATGTTTATTTCTAAGTGTCGTTTGCTTCTTTTTCCACTAAACTCGGTGCTTGCGTTGAATATACGTCAACGAAATCTAGTGAGCCAATTGAATTATGAAACTCTTTTTAACTTGGAAAAACTTTCTATTGGATTTTTCAACGCATTTGCGATGGAGTTGTCCGTATACATCCAGGCTGAGTGTATTTTCTTCGAAGTTTAAATCAGCAGAATATGGGGATGAGAACTGTTACAGTAAATGTTATTTGTCGTTGCATACATTTACATAGAATTGTATCTAAAAATTACAGTTACTTCATTGGGACCATTTACTCGAAGTATTGGGTGATTAATTAGATACCAAAAAATAAAATTAAGGACAAAATTATAAGAATATTAGTGTTAATTCCAATCCCATTTCGCAAATACTTTATTTCGCCCTCCCCTAGCAAAATATTAATTTAAAATTTCGAAAATAATAGTAATTTTTAATATAAAAATGTAATTTCAAGGTACTGGATAAAAAATGTAAATAAATGGTTAACTCAACATCTCAGAAGCAAAATAATTAGGATCTTGCAAAATATAATCTCCAACTCCGTTAATCTGAAAAACGTTTTAAACTCACCGTTATCAGAGATTTTCTTAAATAACCTTTTTTAATTTCGCGTCAGCTGTCTCTCCATCATTGGCAGCCATATTACTTATATTTATAATCTTTCAACATTAATTTAAAAAATCTTTCATTGATGATATCGAGACTTTCAAATATATCTCATAGGTATGAAAAAAAAACACTAATAACCCCCAAGGTTTAATTTTTAATCTATAGACTAGCTCGATGCAGTGTCAGGCAAAAACATGTACTGTAGTTTTTAGCATTACGGAAGCTTTTGGCCAGACTTGACTCAACCAAATAAATTTCCCTTGTACAGACTACTACTAGAACTCTGGAAATGGGTTAAAATCTCCTACAAGTATACTCTTTTAATATGTGTGTTCTATAAGCTCAATGCAGCGATACCTCATTATATCTTTGAGTCAAGGGCAAAATAGGTGATCCTGAAAGACAATAGAAATCAAGAAAGACCATACAAAGTAACTCTGGGGATATTACTAACATTCAGACAGACAAATCACTATATTACCAATAACTTTAGAATTTTTGCAGTACCGATGACATAATCAATAAAAATTATATTAAAAGGACGAAAATTGGGATAATGCATTGCTTTCAGATATAGAATGAAGAACAATTAATCAATATTGTGACCCTGAAACATAAAAGAGAATGTGGACCTCAAGAAAATCTAAAGGAGAAAGACCATGATCTCTACTTTTTCTGTAGATATCTCAATGGTTCTTTATCTTCTATATTTTTTCCTCTTCAAAAATAAAGAAACTGCTGGTACTACAAGACGTCTATGGTGCAGACATTTTGCTAATACTCAATTTTAAAAGAAAAGAAATGTAAGATTTAAAGACTGGCCAAAAAACCTCACATATATTCAGTGAAGTTAATAAAAAGTACTTACTGCACAATCATAACGCGATTGAAACTGAATCATGGGTGCTTTCCATCTCATTTATATAAAATAGGAATATCAGATTCTCCCCATGTATGTTAAAGTGTTACTCACGACTGGAAATGGATTTGTTTATGATCTGTTGGTTAACAATATAAGAAAACATAATATAAATAAATATTTAATACCTAAAATGAATTCCTTTCAATTTTGTGTGGCTGAAGGACTGGCATCCATTGCCAAAGAGCCAAGCAACCAATTCTTTACTTAACGATTGCTTAAGGCTACTTTAGGAAACCGTTAACTAAGCAACCCTTAAATTGTTGACCTTATGTTAAACGTTTATAAGCTTTGGCTTAGATCCTATTATTTATCTATATGAATTCTCTATTTTCGTAAACATGGCGTGCTTTATAAAAAGTAAGATTAAAAAAATTTCATAAATTTATTATTTTAACGGATTAAATTAGGCAACCTCGCAACGAGGGTGCAGGTCTGTCTTTTTGTACTAAAGAGGAACTTTGAATGCAAACTTCCAACCATGCACATCGCAATATTCAGGCGCTGTGAAAAATGAGGGTCATAATGAAACTTTATATGATAGCACGAATACTTTTCGTTATAGTTCTACGTGTAGGACGGGCTTGATGGAGAGATCGTA
Source organism: Crepidodera aurea (assembly GCA_949320105.2). NCBI lineage: Eukaryota > Metazoa > Arthropoda > Insecta > Coleoptera > Chrysomelidae > Crepidodera > Crepidodera aurea. Next base: position 18,241,545 of record OX439475.1, on the reverse strand, counting down.
CGTTGCAGTAATAAGTTTGCCGGAATATCTTGGAAATGATTATACAGCGATGAAAAAATTTCCTACTACGCGTAATTTCCTGTTAAACTCAAATAACAGTATTTACTAAGCAAACTCTTTTGTTTAGACGATACAGGGGGTATCGTAAACTTAAAGAAAAAAAAATTGAAATAAAAAAGTCGTGAGCTTATTAGAAAACTGATAAATGAAGCGTTGTTCAAAAGTATCGGATATTAAACGAATGACAGGAAAGATAAAACGGAAAGAGTAGAAACATCAATAAAGGAATAAACTACAGAGCCAACATCATAACACAATAGAAAAATAAACAGAGATGGTCAATTTATCAGTGAAAAAAAACTTCTGGAACCCTGAGAAAACATCGTAGAATCCTAAAAAACATTCTTCGTTTCTAAAAATATATTCTGGAACCCTGAGAAAATATCCTAGAACCCTAATCTTACCAGATTACGTAGATGAAGTTGTTCTGACCTCATCGCCATCTTGTGTACCTTCACTACAATTTATTTTTTTTATTCTTAACTTAATTGGTTAAGATGTTTTTATATTTTTTGTGGTTAGTAGGGAAGTATTGGTGAAAAACAAAAAAACCGCTATTTTGAATAGGACATATATGTCCCAATCAGTCATTTATGATGGGACAGAATTTGAAATATTCTGTACAAAATGGGTTTAATTTGAACCAGCAGTTTAGAAATTTCTGTGGGATATACAGGGTGACACAGCAACCATGTATCAGGCTACAGTACCTGTATTTCTCTCACTTTTACTACTTTCGGTTTTACCGAAAGTGATACCAACTTTTGAATTTTAAACGGGACACCCCGTGGATTATTACATTTTTGGAATCTACATGACAACCTGATTTCATCGATGTATTATACTTGGTATCTCAAGTGAATAGTTAAAGCTACACACAAAAATACGAGAAATCAAAATTGGCTAAAATAACATACCAAAGAAATAAACAATAAATAATATTTATTCTTCATTTGACAATTTTAATAAAAAAAATACTAATCCTTAAACACACAAAAAAATATTTACAAACTAAGTCAAATTTTCAAAACGTTGTCCATTATTTTCGACACACAATCTTGCTCTACTAACAGTTGTCTCATAGGCTCGATTTATTTGATCTGCTGTTATGCTGTTAATAGCATCTCGAACAGAAATTTCCAATTGTTCTCTTGTAGTGTATGTTCTTTTATAAACAATATTTTTTAAAGGTCCCCAAATAAAAAATATATTGGCGTAAGATCAGGTGATCTTGCTGGCCATCCAAATCTAAAATGTAAATAATTTTGAACCAGACCAAAATTATGAGGGCCGGCCCCATCTTGTTGAAAGGTAACTCTTTCATTTACTTCATCTAGAAAATCGTCGAAAATGAAATTGAGAATTCATTTTGTAAAAATTCTAAATATCTTTCTCCTGTTAAAGTTCCATCAAATATAATGGGACCAAGAATTCTTCCCTCTAATATGCCCAACCAGACATTAAATCCGAATCTTACTTGTTGATGTCCTTGTCTTATTAGTCGTGGATTTTCTGTAGCCCAATACCTTGTATTATTTTTATTAAATATTCCTAAATTCCTAAAACTAGATTCGTCAGTAAATAAAATGGAGTGATGAAAGTTATTGTTTAAATTGTAATTATTTAAAAGCCAATTGCAATATGTAATTCTTCTAGCAAAATCATTTTCATACAACTCTTGATGAATTTGATACTTTAGAGACTTATATTTATATTTTTTTTAAATTCTTCTAACAGATTCCCTGATGCTTACATCAAACTGTCTTTCTATTTCTCTCAAGGAAGATATTGGGTCATAATTTACATATGCAAGTACATTTGTTTCAATTTCTTCACTTATTATAGATTCGTCATTTTCCCTTCTTAACTGAGTTTCAAGTCTCCAGAAATAATTGTTGCTTGGATGATTCCTGTTGGGAAATCTATTTCTATACAACTCAGCAGCCCTTGAATTTTTTCGACATTCACCAAATATTAGTAACATGTCTATTTGTTCATTACAAGTATACATTTTTATCAAAAACGATTTTAGATCATTTACTTTATTTTGCAGTTTAAATCACCAGCACTATCTGTTAAATTCACCGTCACCTAAATAAGTCAAAATAATGTCATAGTCACCGCCGCCTTGATAATATTAAAAAATTATTTAATGTAATGCTTTAAAGTATGATAGTTTTTTCATTTGAGAACATTAACTCAGAAATGTACAAAAATGTAATTTAAAATGATGCAGTTAATTAGAATAGAATGCGTTTATTGTTTTAGGAAGAAAAAAAACAAGGGTTGCAATTTAAATAAGGTATGAAAACAGGGGGGAAAATGGGTTAAATTAAAAAAAAAATAAAAAATCGTACAATTCGGTTATGTTGTATTAAATTTATATATTTTTTGAATTACATTAAATAATTTAATGTAATAATTAAGTTAGTGCCGTTTTTTCCCGTTGTTTATTTCTTTGGTATGTTATTTGAGCCAATTTTGATTTTTCGTATTTTTATGTGTAACTATTCACTTGAGATACCATGTATGATAAATCGATGAAATCAGGCTGTCATGTAGATTCCAAAAATGTAATAATCTACAGGGTGTCCCGTTTAAAATTCAAAAGTTGGTATCACTTCCGGTAAAACCGGAAGTAGTAAAAGTGAAACAAACTGACTAAAATGAGGCCACTAAGGTCCCATTTAATGCCCTAAAATTTTATAATTTTATCTTAAGAAACACAGATACTGTAGCCTGTTACATGGTTGCTATGTCACCCGGTATATGTCCGAATAGACTTCAAAGGGTGTTACATGGCTGCTATGTCACCCGGTATATGTCCGAATAGACTTCAAAGGGCTAAATATAGTTACTGATGATATAAAATTAACTATTTTTATTATTATTTCTATTTTCTATTAGGTTGAAGGCAACTATAAAATTCTGTGTATAATTCTGTGGTATAACGACAAAAAATAAATACATTTTTAGGTACCAACCAGTCAACCTACAAGACTATTTAGTTTCATGAATCCCTTGGCAGTGGAAATCTGGTTATACGTATTGGCGGCATACATTTTGGTATCTTTCACTCTATTCGTAATGGCAAGATTTTCGCCTTATGAATGGAATAATCCACATCCATGTCACCAGGATTCCGATATTGTCGAAAACCAATTCTCAGTTTCGAACAGTTTTTGGTTTATAACTGGAACATTCTTACGACAAGGCTCTGGACTGAATCCTAAGGTTTGAAATGCATGTTTATTTGGTGTGCATGAAGATCAGTATATCACTATATTGCATGTTGACTTTACTGTAAATTTTTTAGACGTAAACGATAAAGTAAAATAGGAATTATCCTTCATGTGGTATTTTAGGGATACACAATACATGACGTTTTCTAGTATTTGGAGGTTAATATTAAAGACTATTTGAAAATTAATTCATAAAAAATGTTTGATCCTGTTAGGAAAATGTATTATTATTGAAAGCTTTCTCTCCCATTCTTTGGGTTATTAATCGCCAAAATGAAATTATATTCAATTCAGAAAATTAATTTATTTCTGTAACTTTCGCTTAATTATTTGATACTGAACGATGTTCTAAACAGAGATAATGAATTAACTTTACCGAATATCACCGAATACACATGCACACCACCAGATATAGCAGAAGTTGATCAACTAGCCAGTTCATTTAGTTCCAACCTCCATTAGATGTTGGCCCTTGTCCACTTATTTAACCTTACTTGATAACATACAGGGTGTTTGGTGGGTGGTGCAAACCTTTGAGTAGCTGATAGAAGACATCATTTTGAACCTATTTAGATAAACTTACCTTAGTACGAAGTTTGATAGATTATGAGATATTCGCCATTTTGTAATTGTCTGCAAATCCACTACACAATCTTTATTATTCAGTATTAACATAAAAATTGAATGTGGAGGCTGTATGTATTTGATTTTTTATGATGCTGTAAGTATGTACTGATGTTTCAAAAATGTTTATACTTATCGATAGATACGTTAAATGTTGAATTTACCAATGTTTTGGTTCAACGATTTGGAATTTTCATGGAAATTCATGAAGCAATGGCGATACGACATATCATATAAGCAAGTAAGTCGCCAGTTCGTAAGGTTACAGTCCAATAAAGCAGTGCAAGTCAGTATGACTGAAAGTGATCAATAAAAAAACATACGCCTTCCTTCAATTGTTGTTACTTTCAAGAACATTTCAATTCTCATTTGGTCGAATGCTGCCTGTATATTTTGAATCAGTTATTCCCTTGATTGTATTTCTTCGTTGTAAACCAAACTTTCATACGTCCCCAAACATGAAAGTCCATAGAAGTGATATCTGACAGTCGTTTTATAGGGGAATATCTTAATATCTTCCCTAACGATAGGTAGAGCTGGACCCATAGCGTGGCCTGCTAGATTTCCAGATATAACAACTGAAGTAAGGCGTATATAGATATAGACCGCGCGCCCATATTAGATACGTGGTTTCACATTTTGAATACGTGTTGTAAGTAGTTTTTATTTTTTACTTATTTGCTGTTTAAAATTTGATAATCAAGTACCAAATTTGATGTTTTTTTTTTATTGATCACTTTCAGTCATACTGACTTGCACTGCTTTATTGGACTGTAACTTTACGAACTGGCAACTTACTTGCTTGTATGATATGTCATTTGAAAGAGCATACAATCTAGTAATTTTCACAAGTATTTTAACTCAAAGTTTTCGCCATGGCTCCATGAATTTCCATGAAAATTCCAAATCATTGAACCAAAACATGGTATTTGTAACTTCAACATTCGGTTACTTACAGCATCATAAAAAGTCAAATACAATTCAATTTTTATTTTAATACTGAATAATAGAGATTGTATAGTGGATTTGCAGAAAATTACAAAATGGCGAATATTTCATAATCCATCAAACTTCGTACTAAGGTAAGTTTACCTAAATAGGTTTAAAATGATTTCTTCTATCAGCTACTTAAAGGTTTGCATCCACCCACCAAACACCCTGTAGAGCTTGAAATATTCGTACCGTTAATTTATCGAATTTACCTTTTTCGTATGAATTTTTTACATGTATTAATAATGGTTGAAATTTTTAATTTGTCACACAATGTAGAAAAGTGACAAACATATTAATAACTGTATCAATATTTAAAATTTACTCAATACTAAAAAGCGAGAGAAAATCGCTTCATAAATTGAGCTTTAACTATTTACAGTATGTATTTTAACTCACATAAAAACAAATATTTAAAAAACGTTTTCAAATGTGGTTTAGAACAATATGAAATATTATAAATAAATATTTTATAAACACATATACCAAATAAATGAATTTGTTTTTATTAAACTAATAAAAAATAGAACAAACTTGTTGCGGCATATTTGAAACAAAATACTAAATATTTTAAAACGAATTTTTAATAAAATCTCATTCTTTATTTAAGTTGTAAGTTATAAGTAATCTTAGGAATACTGTAAATGGAATTCTGAGATATTACTGATTATATAAATCCCCAAAATTTAACACTTTACATGTTTTCTTCAGGCGGTTTTTTTCTAGGGTAATTTTTATATATTTATTTTATCTCTTTCAATTATACTACAATTATTAGTAAAGATTGTTGGCGTATCATTGGAAATCCACCTTATCCATTGGAGATATTGTTATCAACCAGAAGAGACCAATAGTAAGAAAAAAATAACTGTTCATGTTTCAGATAATACTGTTAACAATTAATTTTGAAGTAGAGCGATTCAGGATGAACATTATTAAGAGTCCTTTCATGTTAAGGGAACCGCTAGCGCAATTTATTTATAATGCAGAACTTCTACAAAAAAAACAAAACTTTATTTGTACAAGTTCTGCATTTTTCAATTACCTTTTTTCTAATTTCGGAGTTGATTTAACAACAGACACAAAAACTGTTCCGGTAATAACTCTTTTCAATATTTGAAGTATTTGAATGCGTTTGCCAACAAAGGTTTTTACCTTTCTGTTACCCGTGGCTATCGAAATGTGGCTGAATATACGTAGTCGCATAAAGGCGTGATAGGAGATTTTTTTTTTTCAAAAATTGGTTTCCTGCAGTTCTAAAACAAAAATTTTTAAATGCTGTACATTTTATAGAACGTAATTATTGAGAACTTTCTAGGTTCGTACGAGCATTTCTTTTAGTGCATCATTTTTGTATTTTCCAATTACCTCGTTTTGCTAATAGGCCAGGAAAAACTCGGTTTGACTAAGCAGCCAGGTCAAATCAAATTGAAACCTTGTGGAATTACTTCATTTTTGGCCCAATATCAAAGTTAGAAAGGTTTGGTAATATATAAAATAAATTTTTTTCAATTTTTTTACGTCATTTTTATAGCGCCATCTAGACGGTGCTATTTGAAAAAAAAATCCTTTTGCAAAAAGTTGTAACATGTGTTTCTACAATTGTCTAGTAATTTTTAGCCCTATGGGTTAATTATTTTTTAAGTTTTGGTCTATTACAGTTGAGCAAATTTTTTGTTTTTTATGACAATTTCAATTTTTCTCAATAGCGTGAAAACTATTGTTTCTTGAAAAAAATTTAAAGAGACAAGACTTTGAGCAAATTTTTTTCCGAATAATTTCCTTTTTTTTTGTTTTTTTATCTTTTGTCTGTAACGAGATATGGCCGTTTGAAATTGGATACAATTGAATTTATAACCTTAATATTATTTTTTCGGGCCAAATATGGAAAAAACGGTCATTCCACATTTCGGCAATATCCTAAGCTTTAAAATGGTTTATTGTACATCTCGATATTATTACCCTAACTTTCATATCGGGCCAAAAATTAAGTCATTCCACAAGGTTTCACTTTGATTTGACCTGGCTCAGAAAATTGAGTAACAAATGCAATTTTTCGGGTCCCTTTCCTGGCCTATAATTATAATTTGAAAATCAAACAACAGCCCCTACAGGTATTGAACTGTGCATTCCTTGATTTTTTGACTCGGTCCATTATTATTTCATTTTATTTTTCGTAGGTACTGAGGTTAAATTTCTAATTTTTAATTTGTAGTTTGATAATTCTAATGTTTATTTTTATATTTGCACCTGGCAATAAAATAATGGGGTAAAGTATAATTGTTTTAATGAACAAAAAGAGTTTGCCACTTTGGAATTTATCGACTATTTTTTATATTAGTGGTGCAATTAACTTTGGATCTGATAGTAAAATATATAAGAATCAGTCTTATCTGAAATAAACATTTAGAGTAACAAAGTTATTTCTTATTTGTGCAAACAGTTTTATCCACGTGTTTAAATTTATAACTTGAAGAGGTAGCATTAATTCTTTAACTTTAATTAAATCATACTCATTTTACCTTTAAAGGAGACCGTTTACCTTATCCAATTACCAGTATCCACTCGGAAATTGAACCGATATGACAGAAAAACCTTTTCGTAAAGACTGCTTTCCCTTTTTGAAGGTTCCTGTGCGTGCCCCGACAAAGCTCTTTGCCTTCCTGACACCCCTGGCTATCGAAATATGGCTGTATATGGTAGCCGGATACGTCCTTGTATCAATTACGATCTGGATCGCTGCCAGAGTTTCCCCGAAAGAGTGGAGGGAAATAGAGCCGTGCGAGGAATGCCTTTGGAAAAAGTATGGCGAAGACTGCGAACATATCTCTTGCGACGGAACGTCCGGAATTTGCAGCGATGAGTCCGCTGATGAAAATTCGGAACTTGGGGATTTTCTGACATATTCTGGTACATTGGCACACATTTTAAATAGAGCTTGGTAGCGGCTAGGCATTAATTTTTTAAATTCGATCACCAAAGCGTTAAATAAAAGTTTTAGAAATAAATAATATTAATAAATACACATTTATGTTTTGTCCTGAGGATGGCCTCATAGAAATCGAAAAGTCGGTTATAAAACTTCATTCTTGACGTATTTTACTGACCTAAATCCGACTAATCTTGCAGAATACTCGAGATTTTGCAAAGCTGTTTAGAAATACATGTGTGAGTTATATGCTATTTAAAAACTCGATAATCATACATGGTATGATTAGTCCAGGAGACAACGAATTTTTTTGTACTTATTTTCGCATGAAAATAATTTGTTCTCTTAGAGACAAAAAACTAATTTTTTAAGTCTGGCTAAAATTTTTGGATGGATTCAAAAAATAAAAAACAATACTAGTCAACTTATTTTATATAATATATAATAATAGCAGTCTGGCGTATCTCAGATAGCGGAAAATTTGACTGATTTTGCTGATTTGTAACTTTTATTTTTCCAGGCTTGAAATTTACCATATAAATTGATTTAAAACTAATAGAGCCAACGACAATAAAATCATTACTATAGTTTAGAGAAGAAAGGAGAGCAGTAATTTAATTTGTAGAAGTAGTACATGTTTAGGTAGAAATTTTAATTTTACCTCATCCTTCAATGCTTATTTGTAGTTAAAATGAAAATTTTAATACATTCGCTCGGCCTAATAAAAGATTTAATCATGTTTTCACGGTTTTTACTGTAACAAACCTGTTCTTTTGACAGATAAGTCAGACTTTATTTATTCATAGCCGTATCGTATGTATTTTTATTGATTCAGAATTTTGTATTAGTATATATTTCAAAATGGATTCATTCTAAAAATATTATCAGTCCTCCTAAATCCTTGAAGGCAGAATTACTCGTAATAACAAAGCAACATAAAAACAAATTCAAAAAATATATTATAGATGAGAAGCCCGAGAAAAAGTAATAGAAATTCTCAGATTGCCTTCTTACCATGCTGAGTTAAATCCCATTGAACTGATCTGGTCACAATTAAAAGGTTATGTTTCTCAAACCAATACAACATTTAAATTACCTGATGTGCGAAATTTTTTGAAGTCAGTTTCAGATGTAAATGGGTAAATGGAGAACATTTGAGAAAAGTGGAAAATTCATTTTGGAAAGTGGATATAGCAATGGAAAACTTAATAGAATAATAAACCTCAGAAAAGATAATGATAATAATACCAGTAGTTATAGTGAAGACAGTAACTTTTAAAGATAGTTCTTGAACTTTTTATTTTTTTAATCTTTGCTTTCATGCCAAGATATTAAAAAAAGTTTAATCCCATTAACAACATATAATCCTCCGTGTTATTTATTGGTTTATTTTTATTTTGCAAAGTACGCCTATGGAATGTGAAGTTATATCCCCACTTTTACTACACTCCTCTTTTATTCAGAGTATAGATGGTACAGAAAACCAATAAATAGTAATCGTTCCTTAAATGTTCATTCAAACCATCACATGCAAATTGTAATGTTTTGTTCGACAATTTGGTGAAGAAAAACACTAGTAATTTTCTAAAACTGCTTTAATTGACGTTCAACTGAAAACTGATTTTACGACTGTCATTCATCGGCTGTGCTCGTATCGCACATGCGTAATAAGGTAAACACATGCGCAATAAAATAAACTTAAAACTATTATACAGGATGTCACAAAAATCAAATTAAATTTAATAAATAACCTTAAAAAGAGAGTTGTTAAGTTTACTCATCCATCTTCAAAACATTCTTTTAGAAAACCCAATTCCGATATCAGTAGTCAGTCAGCAATAAAATTCTATTTAGCACCTCTATTTGTATTTCAAATTCAAACCATCCACCAAAAACTGATCACATTTCAATTTATAAATCTTTACCACATATAGATGGTTTGACATCAAAACTTATACATTTGTTCAAAAATGAAGGCAATATTATAATAGCTAAAACCAATTTGAAAACTATATCACAAATACACTCTAATATGAAAACTCCTAGAAATAAATCAAATATAATTTATGAAATCCCATGCAGCAGCTGTGATGAAGTACACATTGGTCAAACAAGTAGAATGCTTACAGATAAAATAACGTCTCATAAAAGTGACGGCAGAAGGAATGTGAGATCTTCTCGACTTACTGAACACGTAATAGATAAATATCAAGTAATTGACTATAATAATGCCAAAATTCTCGACTAAAAACGAGGAAATCGTATTTATTGATTAAACATTGACTGCTTCCCACTAATTTCTATCTCACATAATCATAAACTGTAATCAAAAATAATTCTTTTGGATTTACAAAACTGGCAAATGAGTCTGACGGTATCTTCAAAATAGGAAAATTGCAAAAATTTTGCCCTTATTTTTCTGGGTTTGAAAATTTGCCACAAGATAGATTATACTATAATTTTATGGAAAATACACGTCTGGATGACATTTATAATCAAGAAGGCCTTTCCAGACTTACAAGCGAGGTAGTTAAACGAGGAGAGAAATAGCAACCTGACGATCATTAGACGAGTCTGGCAAGGTTTTCGAGGTGTTCCACATTAGCCAGATTATATTTTAAGCTGTTATCATAATATAGATATCATCTGGTAAATTTTCATGACTGCGAAAATGAGATAAATTTTTTTGATGAAAATTTTTCAGTTTTTCACCTGCCATGCGCACAGATTGGTCAGACTATTTTTTTTTACTTAATTTCAGTATACCTTTTACTACTAGAACTATTTTTATCACTGGAAAAAAAAGGGACGCGTTTTCGAATGTTCTGACGCATTTTCCGCCTCAACCGATCGGAAAACCGCCCCCTAAATATATATGAATTTTGCTTAGAATTACTAATCCTACAATTCTATCCATGTTTGCTGACTACAAAAATAAGTACCGAAAATTGTCACTGCCTCCCGGGCTAGATTGTTGTTTCGCCAATTATTAAACATTTTTCTGTTATACAGGGTGAGTTATAACTATTGGGACAGAGGATAAGGGCAGGTTATTTGGACCAAAATATGGCGATAGGACCAATTATACCTTAATAAAATATTGCTGTGGAATAAGATACAAGGCGTTAAAGTTGATTTTTTTTTCTTTTTTTCTGACAATGTCCCTGGATATCTTTCAAATGTTTTCAAAATTGGCACAGAGCCATAACTTTAGACAAGGAATATTATTGTATGTATTATTTCACATTTCTTTTTTTGACGAAACTTTTTAGTGATTTTGATTAGAAAATATGACGTAAACATCATTTCTACATAATATTAGTACTCTTGTTTATACACGATAATTTCACCCGTTTTCGAGAAAAACGCAATTGAACAGGTGATTTTATAATGTTTTCTTTGATATCCCTTATTACAAGAATTAGAAAAGGCATAGAGGTCGGAGGAGGCCACATAGAACATTTAATTTAAGTTTGCTCTTTTTATGTTAAATTATTTTTAGTTCTGCTTTATAAACCGTTGAAATAGAAGCCGTATGTCACAAGTTTTTTATTGCCTGTTGTTTGAAATCCCCTTCTCCGAACTGTTCAATCGCGTTTTTCTCGAAAACGGGTGAAATTATCGTGTTTAAACAAGAGTATCAATATTACGTCATATTTTCTAATCAAAATTACTAAAAAGTTTCGTCAAAAAAAAATGCCACTTAATTTCATCATCAGGAATCATTCATGTGGCGCCCCCTATAACAAAATATGAAATAATACATCAAATAATATTCGTTGTCTAAAGTTATGCCACTGTGCCGATTTTGATAACGATTGATAAATATACAGGGACATCATCTGAAAAAAACGAAAAAAAAATTTCAACTTTAACGCCCTGTGTCTTATTCCACAGCAATATTTTATTAAGGTAAATTTGGTCCTGTTACCATATTTTGGTCCAAATAACCTGCCCTTAGCCTCTGTCCCAATAGTTATGACTCACCCTGTATATATTTTGTTTACAAATAGGGTTTTGGCAAGTGGATTTTTTTTATCATTAAATAGTAGAATTCACGATTAAGAGTTTTCATCATTCTTTTAAATTGTGTAAAATTTTGAGATTCAATTTTTACATATTGGGTTACATTTTCTAAGCATTTTGGAAGTCCTTTTAGAATTTGTTTTAAATAATTTCTTTATACGTCAACTGAATTCATGAATGTTTATTTCCTTTAAATTCTGAGAGTGGCGCCACTCTCCGGATGCAAAATATTTCGTAGTCCCTATCTTTCAAGGTTTATTTTTCATTATTAGTTGATGAAAAAATTTGTACTTATCGATAAAGATCCAAACTATGTTCCTATGTTCTCAGTTTTTGATAATTTTCTTTGGTTCTTTTCTAAAAAAAAAAGGGAAAATCATCTAAAAACAAGGAATTTTGCGATTTTTTTTAGTAAAAACTAAATTAAATTTTGAAAAAGTGAGAACATAGGAACATAGATTAGATATTTACCAATATGTACTTATTTTTTCATTCTTTTAAAATGAAAAATGAACTTAAAAAGTTAAGGACTACAACTTTCTCTTAAATAGGAAAAAATCATAAATTAAAAATTTAATTCCTTTACCAAAATTTATACTATCATTCATCCTTAAATAAAAACAAATTTCTTGTGTAGCCGCTGCCAATCACGAGAAAATGCTGGAAAAACTTCAGAATTTCGTCGAACCCGAAGAAATTGATTTGGTGTGCGAACACGACCACAATTGTGATTTGGATGAGTGTAACAAGAGCCTCGACGTTTTGGAAAACGGATTTACTTTGGGCAACAGTTTTTGGTTCGCGATAGGGTCTCTAATGCAACAGGGATCGGACCTTAATCCGAAGGTATTATGAACGAAGAGGGTGGTTAACAGGGCCGGATTTACAGAAATTCGTAATGATGTCAATTTTATTAAGTATCCAGTTGTAATATGTACTCTAGGTCATTAAGATTACCCTCTAAAGATAATGTTTTAGAAGTTGCAAAATGTCTTTTGATTATCAATTATGTATTCCTACTTTCAAATTTTTAGTTTTCCACCTGGGATTTCTTTTTATATTTTTTATTTCTTTTATGGAAAATATAGGTAATATAAAGTCCTTTTGAAAAAAAAAATTGTAAAAATTTTTTCGGCTGTACCGTTTTTGATAAAAACGTTTTACTTACTTTTTAAAGGACAGTAGGGAATAACGGAATATTTTGGTCAGAATCATTTATTAGATATAAACATAGAACAATATTAAGGTAACAAACAAATCCAATACGTCGTCGTTCCAAAAAAAATGAAAATAATTCACTTGGTAAATTAGAATTTTGAACATTCTGTTCAAAAGGAAATGTAATATCCGACGTCACCAAATCATCAGCAGACCGCGTATAAATCATGGCACTTTTCTTTTATTTTTTCGAAACTATTCTTCTATTCCCTTTTATTACTTTTCGTCCTTCCTTCCTTTTCTTCTCTTTGCTTCCTTTTTAATTCACTGTTGTTTTGCTTTGCTTTTTAGTAGTCTGCTTCAGTAATAGTGGCAAGTCATCTTCACTGTCCGATTGACCGGGTGTATTTAGTATATTTTTTCTTACTGACAATAACGGCAAGTCATCTCCAGTATCAATTTCTACTGGCATTTCTATTTGATTTTCCATGTTTTGTGAAGTAGAAAAAAGTTCTGCTTCCGCTCGAAGGTTTCATCTTCACCTTCATCTACAGGGTCATCATTATCATCCTCCTCTAGCGACTGAAGGAGTTTGTGTAAAGTCAACTATCTGAAAAAAGTTCCTTATGTTCCTACTGTCCTTCTGACAGAACATCTGCATATGTGTATTTATGAACAAAGTAGTGAAAGACAGAAACACATTTTAGGTGTTATGAAGTATTTTGCAACCATAAAAACAACAACTAAAAGTTTTAAAACATAAACACTAAGCCAGCTAATTTAAACCCTAACGATGCGTCCATTGTTAACGAAATATTTTATTACCACGTGCACACATTATTAAGACCGCATTCGACTAGCCCAGTATTCAATACAAATATATATATAGCAAGTGTATCGAGAACGAGGAAAGCCCAACGCCATCTTCACTTAAATAACAAAATCAAAGTTGCCAAGAGGTAGCCCAACGTACAGGCTGCAGGATAAGAAAGCTCGACTAGCATTTGTTGAACGAAAAATATATCCACGCTCAAAAGTGGTTTTTAAAGAAACTAAAAATTAATTTTCTCAAACAACATATAACAGAAGTTATATTAGAAATTGGTTGCACTACGTCTGGACTGGAAACAACTACTCCTGGGGCTAATGCCCCCACAGGCATTGAATTACAACAGTCCAAACGAGTGTCGGAAGCCAAGCGATAGCACAACCAACCCAAAGAGGTTTAAAAAGTAGTTTTTTTAAGTATTAAAACAATTTTTTATTTCAAATAAAAAACCAAATTGCCGGTCCCCTATTTCTGAAGTCGGCCCTGACTGTTTTCACTACCAAGATAGTTATTTTCAGAGCCGGTCCGATAAACTCATGGTAGCTAATTTTTATTCGCTAGGGATTAGTTCAGCAGGAGCCGAAATTTATCCCACTTAATATGTTCTTTATACTATACGTTTGAGGATTAGGTCTCACACGTCTGTTATTATTATTTGAAAAAAAAATTTAAAAAAGAGTTTGTATAGAAAACTGTGTCGTCTCTTTTGTGTAAAAAGAATTTGGAAAAATTTAAATTGGTTTTCTTTACATCCTATTTAACGACGTTATTAGTGCATTCTGTGAGTCGGAAAAAACACAAATATTTTAAGCAGCAACCATACCACCTCCCCCTCCCCCGATTCTTTTGTAGTTGACCCAACCCCCCAAGCGTCCAAGAACCACCCCCAAAATGGGGGTAATCGCGTATTCCGCATATTCCATCGGCAAAATATTCCCTACCCCCCGTTTTCGAAGATGCTGAACACGACGGTGGTATTTAAAATTATTTTCGACTTAGTTCCACCCCCAAAACGGCCAAAAATCACTCTCTACATTCTGACGTTTTTGAGGATGCTGAGTACAATGGTGACATTACATCTGTACACTGACTTGGCCACATCCCCCAAACGGCCAACAACCACCCTCTACAAGGTCAAAATTTTTTTTTTGAGCAAACATGAAAACACGCGAACATTTGTCACCCTGTGGAGGGTGATTTTTGGCCTTTGGGGGACTAAGTCGAAAATAATTTTAAATACCGCTGTAGAGTTCAGCATCCTCGAAAACGGGGGAAGATATATTTTGCCGGTGGAAGACGCGGAATCCGCGATTCCCCCATTTTGGCGGTGGTTTTTGGCTGTTTGAAGGGTGGGTTCAAATCATAAATAATTTTGGATAACGCCATCGTGTTCAGCATCCTCGAAAATGGAGGGTTGGGAATAATTTGCCGATGGACTATGCGGAATGCGCGATTTCCCATTTTGGGGGTGGTTTTTGGCCGTTTGGGGGGTTGGGTCACCTCCAAAAGAATTTTAACCACCGCCACCGTGTTTAACATCATCCAAAATGAGGGGGACACGTGGTTTGGTTGCTGCTTAAAATATTTCTATATTTTTCACAGAATGCTAAACTGGACAAATCTCTCAAAATAATGTTATAATTTTAAAAATACGAACATACCAGGACGTGGACATTAAATATTAATTTTTAATTATTTATTTTATTACTATTAATGAGTGTGATACAGGGTGAAGCGTCAGTGTATCAGAGTTTGATATATCTGTTATTATATTAGCTATCAAAAAACTAATTTAGAAAAAATATAGACAGACTAATAACATTCATTATTACTACATAAATAGCAACAAGGTGAAATTAAATTTTTGGGATAGTGGAAAATGTAGATTACTCAATTGGACCTCATTTTTTCAGCGGACTACAAAATGGTCAGGTTTATTTAGACTATTTAGAAAATTTATCGTAATTGATAGAAAATATTTCCCTATATATGAGTCAAGGATGTGTAAGAAGGTAAAATACAATGTTATACAATAACAGAACTCCGTCATACTAATGCATCACCCTGTATATAAAAATCTTAATATAGCTATAATATGTCTTTATATTTTATTTTTGTTTGACTAAAAAAGCAAAGCATGGGAATAAATATCTATATTTACAAAAAGATAATATGTGTATCCCCAACAATACCATATTTTAGCAAGAAAGTTGTATACTTTTTCTAGATATAGGCATAGATAAAGTTGTTTTAAAATTAGTTAAGTAGATAATTGATTTATATATTTTATTAGAAATTCTTTTTGAGCACTATTTTTGAACCGATGAACCAATGAGTGAGGGTAGAAGAATGTAAAAAATCTGCAGTAGCGTAAAGCCCTTTTACGATATTAAACTAAATATAACTCCTTTGTCAAAAATAGTTTGTTTGTCAAATAATATTTTTTTTAAAGTAAATTCTCAAAAAAAAAATGCAGGCACAGTATAATATAATGGCAATTATATAAATGACGTTTATCCAAAAAAAAGCATCTTTCAAAACAACATTCTTAACTTTACTGTAAGAAGCGGTACAACCATTAGTCCAGTTTCTTTAAAGATATTATTTTATAAAAGATATTCTTTCTAGAAAGAGGGAAGAGACACTCCTTAATTTCCCACGTTTATTTATTTTATCCAGTTTCGGCTGGCAGCCTTAATCAATTATATCACAGTTTTCTTATATTTAAAAGCTTCTTATACTTTGTTAAGTATTTGATGATGATTTTTGCCAGCCGAAACTAGTCGGAGAGATTTGGCTTCGTACCCCAAATCCGTTAGTTTTAAAACTTGTCGAATAATTGATATTACTAGTCTGGAAAGTTCTAAATCAAGCTGAAGGAGAATCCAGGAAGCAGACGAGTCCGGAAAAATCACATTCCGAATATTTGATTTACAATTTATATTCTTTGGGGCAGTGAACAGGAATTTGAAGTCGAAATAGTATATTCCTGTACGAAGATAAAGGTCAAAATTGGTCTAAAATAATAAAAAATATAAAAGAACCAGTGGGAATGGCGGACAAAATATCTTTGTTGGGTTTCCAATCAGTTATTTTAAATATACCATACTATATCGGTCCATGCTGATTCTGAAAGCATTCGCCACTTGAAAACGAGAAACTTCGTATAAAAATGCGATTCAAAGTGAAGTACAAAAATCTTATTTCCATGATCCCAATTTTTTCTATCATTTCGAAACTGAAAATATCACAAATCCCGCGCGATTTTATATGATTTGCAAACAATTTTGACGTCCGCAAAAACATAAGAAAAAGTGGGTCTGGATTCTCGCTCACACATGTTTTTTCTGGATTTATGTAATTCATAGTAACAAATAAGTGGTTCTAGAGTTTGTTTTGTTTGGGACATTTTGGGCTTACGGATTTTTAACGTCAATATTTTTCGGGATAAAATCACACTTGATAGATATATAAAAAAATCTTCATTTCTATTTCAAAAAGAATGTATTTTTTGTTCGAATCTTCGCCCAGATTTATAATACAATCGTCTACAAATATTCCTCAATTTCAATAAGTTTATCAATTATTTTTTCTATCCATAAGAAATTTAGGTCATATTTTTCTATTCTAGAACTTCATATACTTTTAATTCTTTAATGCAAGAGTTAATCCGAGGTTCAATAATGTCAATTTGGAGACCATTCAGTTGGGCAAAAATACATGCTATAATCCGTTATTGAAAAAGGGTCTTCTAGGTCAGTTTGTCAAATGTTGGAACGTTGGAACAGATAAAAAAATAATACAAATCAACTAAATCAAATTATATTTATTCCAATGAAGTAGGTAAATATTTATTTGACAAACATTTATTACAATTAAAACGAGACAAACAATTAGTCATATTTTATAATTATATCATCAATAAAACCCTAGGTTTCGTATTCCCTTTCTGAATTTGTTAATTTTTATATATGTCTGAATTTGCATATTGTTAAATTTGAGTTAAATTGGGAGTGGAATGACTCGCATGCATTCGTTATTCTACACATGCTGTTTGTCATGCAAGTATTTGCTTTGGAAAATTTAAATTTGTGTAATCACAACCTTTTTCACTATACATTGAATATACTGGGAACGATTCCATCTTAATCAAAGAACAAAATGATTCATTAAAACAAGTACATTAAAATGACATTAAAGGTTGGGGTAGTTAATCTCTTGATTCCATATTTTTGCCCAACTAACATATTGCGGTCAATTTCATCATATTATTGTTTGAGTAAGTTTTAAATTTTAAACGCGGATTACAGTAAAACAAAGATATGTTTGTTTTTTTTTTTGGATAAGTGCAATTCTGATTATAATAATATTTAAATTTCTTTATAGCTTGCTCGAAAACAATAACTTTTACTCGTAGTGTATGCAATAGACAATAGAGATATAGCTTTCACATGTAGTTATTCCCACTTGCGAATATATTACGCGGTTTTTATTTCTAGGCCACTTCGACCCGCATAGTCGGCGGCATCTGGTGGTTTTTCACCCTCATTATAATATCTTCGTACACGGCGAATTTGGCTGCCTTCCTCACAGTAGAACGGATGATTACCCCCATAGAGAGTGCCCAGGACCTGGCCGAACAAACGGAAATCGCTTATGGAACTTTAGAAGGCGGCAGCACGATGACCTTTTTTAGGGTAACTCATTCAGTTTTTTATGCTTTTTTTACTTTTTTGTAATGGCTCGCTTTTCGGTCTTATCTGCTGTATTTTATGTACGGTTTCGGGTACATTTGATTTACGATCTTTATCAAAGTGATTACTACAAGTACTAAAAATGTTGTCGGCATTTACTTCGTAATAAAAGAACCTAAATGGATAAATACATCAGACTATTTCATTAAAAATATTCCATTATTAAAATATTTTTTGTCTTAAGGAGAAACTCAAACACCTGAAGGGCAACGGGTGAGCCGGAGATATTAAATTTGATAATGGTGGGAGGAGTCTAAATATTATGCTGACCGATATCGAACACTTGCGAGGGGGGGTTTAAATTCAATGCGTATTCATAGCAAGAAAACATATTCCGATTTTTGAAATTGATGCAAACTCTTTTTTTTCCTCTGATTTACGAACTTGGTTTCAGTATTTTTCAATTATTTTTACACCCTTTTAAAGCTGTTCTTTTTGTATTCTGACGATGTTATTTTCACCTCGAATTATAATTTAACAAACGCAACATAATTTGTTAAACAAAATACATGTGTAGTGGCAATTTGAGCGTTGAGGAATTTTGTGAACTTTAAAAAATATATGAATACATATATCGAATGAAATGTGCAGAAAAGAGAAGAGATATCTACGATATCTCTAACAGAAGAGAACTGGCAATAATGAATTTGTCAAAATGAATACAAGCTTTTATACAAATACACTAAATATACTGCATACAATTTTCATCAATTACTTCTTGATATCTTCTATTATAAAGTATATATCGAACTTTAACAGACTAATGAATATTTTAAACCTCCCTGTATACTAAAAAAAACACTAATACGTAGACAAATGCCAAATTCTTGCACCACTGTGGCATCAGGGTAATTAATTCACTTCTTTTTACTTTTTGTAATGGTCCGCTTTTGGTCTTATCTGCGGTGAAACTTGGCTGCAGTATTTTATGTACGTTTTCCGGTATAGTTGATTTACGAATTTTATTCCAGAGAAAAAAAATATTTACCGTTCTTGAACTGGAACAGTCCAAGATTTATGCAGATTTACTGAAGTTAGGTTTGCGGGGACGGATTTTTTTTTGTAGCATATGAAAGAACAATATATTTATTTTACTTCATTCCAATAACCTTGTTTTAAAATTTCTCAAATATTTCGTTGATTAAAAGTTTAATTTAAAAATCTAAATCTCTCATTCAATCCAATTTTAACTGAAAAAAATAAGACTAATAATTGAATGCAATAATGTATTTAGAGTTGTTTAAAATTATACAGGGCGTCCAAAATGGAGCGACAATATCGTTCTTATTTTAAATCGGACACCCTGTATTTGATCAACTTAGACCATGATCCGAAAAAAATTATCTTTGAAAGTAGGTGTTTAGGTTTTGACATTATTAAAAAGATTAGACAAAAAATGGTGTTGCAATTGGATGGTGGTGCTCCAGCGCATTTTTCAAGAATACTACGAAATTATTTAAATAGAAAGTTTCCAAATAAATGGATAGGGAGAGGGAGGCCAAAAGGTTGGCCACCTAAAGCCCTAGATCTAACTCCCATTGACTTTTATGAGATTATGTAAAAAATGTAGTTTATACCACCCCTCCTACAACCTACAACACCAGAAAATATGAAATAACGAATTAGATAGGCATTTCGGGCAGTAACACCAATACTTGATCACCAAGAGGAAGTAAAACAATTTATCGGATTTCCGTATCAGAACTACCAGTAACAAAAAGATCTAGAAATCAAGTCCTGAAAATAATCAAAAAGTCAATCCCAAGAAGTCACCAGGATATGACATGATAAATGCCAGAGTCCTCAATAAACTACCCCAAAGCGCTGTAAAATTGATAACGGTCATCTACAATGCAATTTTGAGGTTGGGTTACTTTCCAATCCAGTGGAAAGTGGCCCAGATCATTTTAATTCCCAAACCTGGTAAACCAACCGAAGATGTAACTTCTTTTAGGCCTATAAGTTTACTTCCTATATCATCCGAAATACTAGAAAAGATTGGCTAAATGAAAAACATATCCAACGGCCATAAAAAAAAATACTAGAAAAGATACTAAAATCTAAACTAGAAACAATTATTAAAGAAAAACACATAATCCCAGAATACCAGTTTGGCTTTCAAGAAGAACACGCCACTATTGAACAGGTACAACGGGTCACTAATATAATAATGCGAAGTCTAGAAGACAAAATGTACTGCTCTGCCCAGTTTTTGGATGTGAGTCAGACTTTCGATAAAGTCTGGCACACTGGACTGTTGTATAAGATTAAGAAGCTCTTACCACTTAACCTCTTTCTGATCCTTAAATCATATTTACAAGACCGCCACAACGAACACTCGACGTTCTATCCCATATGTGCTGGAGTCCCTCAGAGAAGTGTAATGAATCCTCTTCTTTACCTACTATATACGTCGGACCTACCCACATCTAACAACGCCTTAACGGCCACCTTTGCTGACGATACCGCCATCTTATTTTCGCACGAGGACCCCCAAATAGCTTCTCAACTTTTACAATCCAACCTTGACAGTCTACAAGTATGGTTAAAAACGTGGAGAATAATAGTCAATGGAACAAAATCGGTACATATAACTTTCACGAATAGACGAGGAATTTGCCCACCCGTCAGACTAAATGGCAAGGAAATACCACAACGTGACGTAAAATACTTAGGGATACATTTGGACCGAAGACTAACGTGGAAAAATCACATCTTCGCAAAAAGGAAACAACTTGGTATTAAGCTGCACAAACTCTACTGGATTATAGGACGTCACTCCAAGCTATCTATTGAGAACAAGGTCTTGATATACAAAGTTATCCTCAAACCAGTCATACGGAGCTCAACTCTGGGGTTCGGCATCAAATTCGAATATAGAAATCATCGAAAGGTTCCAAGCAAAATCACTTAGAATAATCACCAACGCTCCATGGTTCGTGCCTAATAGTGCTATCGCTCGAGATCTGAATGTGAACTCAGTTAAAAAAGAAATTAAAAAGTTACGTTAAAACTATACTAGCAGGCTTAAAACGCAACCAAACAGTCTTGCAAAAAATCTAGTGTCGCAACGTATTATAAGACGTAGACTCAAACGATTTGCTCCGTACGATTTAGTCAACAGATTTTAAACTTTTTATAATAACTTATCAATACTTTAATTTAACTTATTTTAGCATATTAATATTTGTGTGTCCCTAGTTTTAAGCAGTTGCGTTTGTAACTAAGATTCAATAGGAAATAACCACTGGGTTATTTTCCTGCATGTTTACTTGTCTGATAAACAAAATATTTACCTATTGTTCTGATTTGAATAGATTGTAAATTAATTGTGAAATTAAGAAGCAAAAAAATTCCACCGTAATGCCTAAATATAACACCCTGTATTTGATCAGCTTAGACTATGATCCGAAAAAAATATCTTTGAAAGTAGGTATTTAGGTTTTGACATTATTAAAAAGATTAGACAAAAAATGATGATACAAGTGGATGGTGTTCCGGCGCATTTTTCAAGAACTCTACGAAATTATTTAAATAGGAAGTGTCCGAATAAATGGATATGGAAAGGGGAGCCAAAAGGTTGGCCACCTAAATCTCTAGATCTGACTCCCATAACACCAATTATGTTAAGTAATGCGAGAAAGTACTTTGAAAAATGGGTCAAATTTTGTATTCAAGATGGTCGCCAATTTGAACAACTATTGTCGTTTAATGTTTGAGTAAATGTATTATTATATAATATAATTTTTGCGATATTCATAAACGAACATCTTTAGATATTTGAATTGGGAATTTGGAACCTTTTGTTTTCAACAATTTGAAGAATATCGTCACCACTAACCATCTTCAGATATGTATAGGAATAAATGTGTAAGTCAACACTTAATTTGGTGGAAAAATGGGAAATTTTAGAAAAATAAAAATAACTACAAAACTAAACGATTTCGGCATAATAGACCTTTATATTTTTTTAAAGGTAATAATGGAATTTGCTACATAATAGCATTATAAAATAAAATTAATGTTTGTATGTCATTAGAGAATCGCCCCATTTTGGACGCCCAGTATAATTTTAAACAACTACAATATTGCTTTCAAGTATTAGTCTAATTTTTTTCAGTTACAATTGGATTTGGCTGATTCCGTGGGTTTCGAAGTTATTGGTTTTCCTGTAAGTGCTTCCATTTTTAGAAATATCAAAATATCTCGAAAACTAAAAAACTTAGGTATAGTTTATCTTATTTTTAACGTATAATCTATAAATGCAATATATGGTCTTCCATAAGAAATAATATAACTTTGATCCGCCACACTCTTTTGGGACAACCTATAATTCGAAATAATTTTAAAATGTAGCCTTTATCAACCCACATATCCATGAATAAACAAAATTCTCAAAATATTAACCGTTTAGCCACAATGGATCGTCACGTTTCCCGTGATTCACTCTGTATATAAAGACAGACTAATCGAAAATAAAAACAAAAACAAATACAAATATGCTTCATTGGATTTTGAAACGGCATTTGATAGAATATGGAAAACATTGGAAGAAAAGATAAAACAGCTAAGAGAATAAAATTACTAAAACAAAAATAATAGATAGTACTCCAGAACAAACAAAATAAGACGAAAATAAAACTGAAATTCTGGAAAATAAAGTACACTGGTCAATTATTTTGATATCTTTTAAACACTCCATATAACAAAATTTGGAAAATCCATATGCTGCGAGATCTAAAGCCATTTTCTCCTAAATGTTTTACTAGATGATAAACATGTTGATGTTGAGGGAATTAAGTTCCATCACGATGGCGCTTTACCCAATTACAGACTAATTGTAAGATATTTTTGGATAGGCCCAGGTGAACCTCATAACTGGCCTCTAAGGTTAATAAATTATAACCCGGTCGATTACTACGTTTGAATATATTGTGGGTCACTTAAATCTCTAGAGACGAAAGGGTCAGGGCTGATAACCAAGCAAGAGCAGCGTCATCAGTTGGAGTTAATAGCCTAATAAAAAATTAAATCAACACTCACCTTTTGGCAACTTTTGAACCCTTTATTCTTCTGTCCCGTGTGTATTCTATGTTGTTTTTCATTCAACCATTTTTAACGCGTGTCCCGATATATTTCCATACGGAAATCTTCTGTTCCCGGCGACGTATTCATTCTAACATTATCACTCGCCCCATCATTCCATTTCTCTACTGCCCTTTGACACACATATTTTACTATACTCAAATAATTTTATGGTAATTTAACATGGAATTATTTGGTTAAATTTTTTGCAATAATTGGCACTATTTTTAAATCTTCTTTATTAAAAATTCTGATAAAAAACTAATTGTTATTAAAGAAGGGAAAGCTAAAAGTTTAATAAATTTATTAGAAAAATCACCGACCAGTATTTCTGCAGCTTTGTCCATTCAATTCATGGATCTACACCCCAATAAGTTAAGTCCTGTGAAGCTAATCCTTCAGAACACAATTCTAAAGTGTATTAACCTTACAATAAATAATTTCATGGGATACGTTTCCGAGATCAAGTGTCTTTATTGTCAGAGAGAAATGAACACGATCCCAAGTAATACCGTTGATGTCAACAGTATACTACTGACATCAACGACTCCAAATCACTTGACGGACTCATACGAGTTGCTCCAATTTGATACATAAGATAGGTTTCGATGTTATTGGTTTTCTTGTTTTTTTAAAGGTTTTTTCCTAAATTATTTTTAAAGAAACAATATAAACTGTAGGCGAAAAAGTAGTACAATAATATACAATATATTAATTAAAACTTAAAGTAGTAAGTAATTTCACATCTTGTCAAAATCCAACCATTGCAGATTTACACTACAGGTAAAAATATAGTGAAGCATCGCATCAAGCCTCGCCTCAAGCATCGACTCAAGCATGGACTCAAGCCAGGCATCAGAGAGCACATAGTGGGGCATCTATAAAAGCAGTTTACCTCTTTTCACTTTAACAACTACGATACTGACAAAATACGCAGACGACACCGCCATCGCAGCTAGAAGCACACAGCCCAGAATGATAACTCGTTATCTCCAAGAGGCATTGAGCAATCTGGATGAATGATGCGTGAAGTGGAAGATCGCGATCAACTCAGAGAAAAACCAGGCTGTGCTGTTCAAGAAGAGAAGACACGCAACATACAGACAACTACAAATTTACAGACAAGACACAGAATTGAGCTCTACAGCGAAATATCTAGGGGTTAAACTAGACCAATGACTAAACTTCAACGAACATGCACAGTCTGCGATAAACAAAGCCAAATGGGCAAGAGCGAAGATGCAAGGACTAATCGATCGGCGCAGCAAATTAGAAGTTAGAACAAAAATTAGATTAAAAGCGCATCACGCTACCCCTAAAGCATAGATTGTTAGCAAATATCCCTATAACTGCCTTCAACGGGATAAATGTAAGAAGACCCGGAATTGAAAGATTGGGGGGTATGTGGAGTGTTTGGGCATGGCCTTCCCTCAAGAGGAAAAATCACGATTTTTCCCCTTTAGGGACGACCGCCCTCAAGCCGGGCTTCTTAATGGTATGCTGCTGAAATACGGCTAGTGGCTAGTGTTCACACGACCTTGAGCGCACCAATTATACATCACATTTCGGGCATCTGTCCTGAAAATCAAATTGATTTGATTCCTCGGAAACGGCGATGCTCGATGCGATGCTTTAGTTGATACTCGATTCTTTACTGTGAACGGTTAACGTTTAGTACATGTATTTATTTTTGATGCTTGAGGCGAGGCTTGATGCGATGCTTGAGGCGAGGCTTGATGCGATGCTTGACGCGATGCTGCACTAAGTTTTTACCCTAATACACTAATTAATTAGAATTTAATTGATTGGTTGGTTTAATTAAAAAATATATAAAAGTGGTCGATACCTTTATTACACCATTGGTTCGCTTACAATTTCAATTTTGAAAATTTCTTTGATTTTACATTAGAAGCAACTCCACATATACTCATACCTTTACACGAACGATCTACGGCACTGTTAAGTCTCGACATTACACTGAAAACAAAAAATTCAAATTTAGAAATCTATTTAATTATTTAACAACTTGTCAATAACTAATCACTAATATTTATTATTATACAGGGTGACTCACGGTGAACGCGACGGTCCATTGTGGCTAAACGGTTAATATTTTGAAAATTTTATTTATTCATGGATATGTGAATTGATAAAGGCTACATTTTAAAATTATTTTGAAATATACAGGTTGTCCCAAAAAAGTGTGGCGTATCAAAGTTATATTATTTCTTATGAAAGACCCTGTATTTATTGCATTTATAGATTACACGTTAAAAATAAGATAAACTTTCTTAAGTATTCCCTATACCTAAGCTTTTTAGTTTTCGAGATATTTTGATATTTCTAAAAATGGAAGCACTTACAAGAAAACCAATAACTTCGAAACCTATGGAATCAGCCAAATCCAATTTTAACTGAAAAAAATTAGACTAACAATTGAAAACAATCATGTATTGAGAGTTATTTAAAATTATACAGGGCGACCAAAATGGGACCATTCTCTAATGACATATTCAAACGACAATATCGTTCTTATTTTAAATAGGACACCCTATATTTTATAATCCTGTTATGTAGCAAATTCCATTACCTTTTAAAAATTATAAGGGTCTATTATGCGTAAATAAATTAATTTTGGGGTTATTTTTAATTTTGTAAAATTTTACATTATTTTTCCACCGTAATGCCTAAATATAACACCCTGTATTTGATCAGCTTAGACTACGATCCGAAAAAATTATCTTTGAAACTATGTGTTTGGTTTTGACATTATTAAAAATGTTTCGAGCTGCATCAAAATCTGTATGGTTAACCGTCATACTAATCCATTATTATGAAAAGTGGATTCATCTGTAAACATCACATTATAAAAAAAACATCTTCACTAACCTTCTCCAATGCCCATAAACAAAAATCTATCAGTCTTTGAAAATCTCTTCCATACAGATTGTGATGCATCTCGAAACATTTTTAATAATGTCAAAACCAAACGCATAGTTTCAAAGATAATTTTTTCACATTCTAAGCTCATCAAATACAGGGTGTTATATTTGGGCCTTACGGACGAAAAATAATGTAAAATTTAACAAAAATAAAAATAACTCCAAAATTAATAGATTTAGGCATAGTAGAACTTCATAATTTTTAAAAGTTAAGGGAATTTGCTACATAACAGGATTATAAAATATGTGTCCTATTTAAAATAAGAACGATATTGTCGTTTGAATATGTCATTAGAGAATGGTCCCATTTCGGTCGCCCTGTATAATTTTAAATCCATGATTGTTTTCAATTGTTAGTCTAATTTTTTCCAGTTAAAATTGGATTTGGCTGATTCCATAGGTTTCGAAGTTATTATTGTAAGTGCTTCCATTTTTAGAAATATCAAAATATCTCGAAAACTAAAAAGCTTAGGTATAGGGAATACTTAAGAAAGTTTATTTTATTTTTAACGTGTAATAAAATTTAGGGTCTTCCATAAGAAATAATATAACTTTGATACGCCACACTTTTTTGGGACAGCCTGTATATTTTAAAATAATTTTAAAATGTAGACTTTATCAACCCACATATCCATGAATAAACAAAATTTTCAAAATATTAACCGTTTAGCCACAATGGACCGTCGCGTTCACCGTGACCCTCCCTGTATATTATTAAATTAGAGTACAATAAATTAAAAAAATAACAATAAACATTGCAAAAATGTTTTTATTCCTTTTGATTATTTTAAACTCAGTACACCTAGTATTAGTAGAGGTTTTCAATGGAAATACAATAAACATTTAGTTCTATTTTCGCTAAAATCCTGCAAGCTTCAGACTGGACATACTGTATATTATTATCCTGAAGCTTAGAGCGCACATTTTTTATAAAAAAGAACTAATTTTATACTGTTAATTAAATTTAGAGTATAGCGTCCACAAAAATAATTAGAAAATAAACTTGGCAATTTAGAAATTCCATAAAAGGTTTGCGAAATGATATAAAATAAGAAGTTGACACGCTATTTCACTTCTTAATGACTATTACGTTGTTTTATTTGCTACATAAACTCACTTTTATGGGTAGATACCTACTTCTTAGATTATATTAATTAATAAAAATAACTTTTTTATATAAAAATAATAGTGGATATTCTTTGCTAAGTATGTGCTTGTCTTATATTAGCCATTAGAACAGTTTTATCGCGTTTATTAAGCTAACGACACAAGAAAAATACATCAAACTTACTGCAGTTATAATCCCAAAATCATTTAATTTAAAGAAAATTACCTTTTACTTTTAGATTTTGATGGAAAAATCACTTTTTATCATCATTCATTGTATAGATAAATAACGTTCTTTAATCAATGTTAACAACACTTTATATAACAAACACACCGGCCATTTTTCAACCGAAAAAAACATAATTTTTGGACTGGTCGAATATACAAAAAAAAATGACACCACAGGCTACTCGATAAAAATGAGTTAAGAATTGTTGATTCTGGTTATGCCTTCGATGCCGGTAAATGATATAAAATTTATATAACAACAGATAAGTGTGAATTATAAAGCCTAGCAGAATTAGTTACAGAGTGTTTTATAAAAAAAAATACATTTATTTATTAAGTAAATATTCTAATTGTGAAATAAAGATATTCAATTTCATATTCATTCAAGTAGCCTTGAAAGGTCCGAATTAGAGAGAAGTATTTCCTAAAATTTTAATTGAGACATACAGGGTGATAAAGAAAGTTCATTGGTATGAAATTTATTATTTCTTTAGTAACTTTTTTAATATCTGATATACGTACGTGGTTTTTCAGAAATATTTAGCTTAGAAGAGAATTATAACGGAAAAAACAAATAAATAATCCAGTGATTTATTACCATTTATAAAAATATTATAATAATAAATTTTAATCAATCTATTTTAAAATTATTTAGATACTTTGCTTGTTTTATCGCTTAGGTTGAATTAATTTAGGACTAAATCAATGCATTTTTAGTCATTTGAACGAAATTTTATTTAATTAAAGCCATGAAAATATTTCATTTGTAATTATTTTTCAGAAAATGATAGTATTAATAAAAGGAAATTTGTTTAAAGATAGTTGAGCGGCGAAATGTGAACGTTATGCCCAACCATGTTTTACTCCACGGTGCAGCCGTTTTCTTTTATTAACAGTACATGGATTGTTTTCTAGTTTAACAGTGGCAAATAAAAATGTCAACTTAACAGGGGAATATCGATTTTCCAAAAAATATCAAAGAAAATATGCACTCAAAGCAACCAAAAATGTATTGCCGGAGTAATCCAGACCCTCCTCATATACTTATGCCATAACGCCCGCTCATTATGCCCTGGGGCATTATGAGTGTATTTATAGCAACCGTATCCAAGGTAAACAAATAAAATTCAAGTGAAAAATAAAATAATAAAACAACGTTTTATTCCTATATGGCTTTTGAATACTGCATTACAGAGTTTTCATTTAGAAAGTCATGGCACTCTTGCAAAATTAAATCAAATAACCTGGAACAGACTTTGTAAATCAACATGCATAAATGGAGTACACAATCCAGACTTAACTTATTCCTTTGATGAACTCTCTATGTAGCTAGAATATTACCTCTACTATTGTTGAATCGTTTCACAGATTAACATTTTCCCTTAAATGTACGTGTGCATTGCATAGTAAAATCATTTAGTAGCACAATCGGGACCTGAAAATGGCATGAAAGATTGATTAGTATTTTTTTGATAAAACGAGTCCACCAATTCACAAAATATATACAAACAACTTGTAAAAAATCAAATCATAATTCATTTTAATAAACTGAAAAATAAAAATTACAAATTTTTTACATCAAAAACAATTTTTTCTGTAAATAAATAACCATCATGCATCTATAATACGCGGCAACTCAAACAAAATGCGTTACACAGTACGGGGTCAAAAGTAAAATTTATTCAATGAATACAATAATTTTAGGCTTTCTTATTCATCAAATTTGGAAATAAAAACTTGATAATTTTCGAAAATGTTGCCTGTGACCTAATTAAATTTTTAGTAGTTGTATAATAAATGATTTATTACTTATTTAAATAAGTATAATTGTATAAATTCTTTCCTCCTGCTGCCCTTCACCACCCTGTACTACACCAGATGTCGCAATTTTAAACCCCCAATTAAACTACGGCAGGATTTACATCCCTTTATACTCACTTGCAATAATCCTTAAAAAATATATATTCGAGATAAAATCATCATAGTAAATAAGGTAAATTGAATTAGGGAAATAGCCGAATGGGCAAATTTCTAACATCTTGCCAATTCTCAGCGTATTGCGAGTGGTAATCGCTGAAACGCTGCGTTATTCAATAATCGAAAATTTTATTACTAGACCTCTCTCTGCAATGCATCTATCTTTAGGATTTAATACAGCTCTCAAACGAGTACACAAATTGTTTTAGTCGGTATATTCGGTGCCTCAATGGCAAGGAAATTGGAAAATAAACTTATTGCTGTGTGTTATACGCTACGACAGGAAAAATTTTACAGGGTGGCGTGTTTTTTTAATTTTGATGTTTGTGAAATTAATTCCCAAAAATATCGATAGATTCATTCACATCTTGACCAAATTAAACATCTTACAAATTACTAAAAAAAACTTTGCAACGCACAATGCAAATTGAGTGTATGCAACACCCAATACATCGGGAATCGTTGCTTTGTAAAGTGTCAAAACTCGCTTCTAACCATAGATGGTGGCACATCTAAGTACATAACCTTCAGTTCGAACATTGGCAATTTTAGCAAGTCTGATTGCAAGAAACAGATGCTCAGAAAAATTTTAATTTTTATAGTTCGTGTAATCACTTTAGTCTGGCCATCTGAGAGAAGTGCTTTAAAGTCGATGTCGAGTGTTCTACTTTAATATATAGCTCGGGAGCCAGAGAATATTTCTCGAGTTGATAAAATAGAAACATGCATTCGCTAAGATGTAATCGAAGCGACTAATCGCTCGGCCACCCGACCAAATCATAGTTTAACTGGTCTTTGCGTCCTATTCGCTATTACCCACAGATTGAGTAAGCCGCATTGTCTAATGACAGCGCTTCGTTTCAATATTCAACCAATGACTCGTCGACAGTCCAAGTTGACTGTCTCAAGGGATGCTGCTACGTTGGCGAGGCTGAATTTTTTTTGGTAGCAACAAAGGCGCCGCTTTAAAGCTGTTAAATTAAACTATACAAGAAACCACATAAAATTCCCACTGTCGAGACATTAAATGTGATACTTAAATCATATATGTTTTCGATTAAAATGAATGCATTTAACTTAGCATATAAGTATTTGTATAGGTACTACTTGTAGTTTGTGTTGTTGTGGAAATAAAAAGAAGGAAATACTTCATATCAACAAATCTCCCAACTCTGTATAACCCACAAACAAAAGTAGCTGATGTAACAATCACTCTATATTACCCATTATACCTCTGTTACCGTTAGTTCTTTTACAAATACTTTAACACTTTCTTACGTTTTTTAAATGGCTTCAAATATTCCTCCGCTAGCCAGATTCCTTATCAACTCATTAATAAATTGGGCAGGTTTCTAACAATTTGTTATAGTTTATCTATTTTCAATTGCAGAACAAAATATTCCCGCTTTATACAAGCCGCCAATTTTTTATTTTTTTTTTATTTTGAATTTGTTTTATTTACAATCTACTTCTATCTAACAGAGTATTGAGTAAATGTATTGAAAGGTTTACATATGTAAAGGGAAACATCCAATGATGTTTCACCTTGTCCTACATTGTTTAATATTGGAGTAGATCTTGAGGCCAAGTTCTAGCAAATCTCCTTGTGGGCAGGTCCATTGTTATATAGATTCTCTACTAGTTCATTATCGTGGTTGATGGTTCGTTGTTTGTAAGACTCTGTTATTCGGATGATTAGGGGAATTTTTAAGTCATCGTGAAGTGTCCGGTTGCTCACATACCATCGTGCTTTCGTTATTGATCTTAGCACTTTGGATTGGAATCTCTGTATGATGTTTACCGATGTTGGTTTTGAGCAGCCCCATAATTGGAGTCCATAAGTCCAAATTTTAAGAATGGCTTTCTAAATTAGAACCTTATTGGAAAGAGAGAGTTTTGACCTTCGACCTAAGAGCCAATACATTTGTCGAAACTTCAGATCAAGTTGGTCCAGGTGGAGGCCAAGATATTTTGTTTCAGTTGCTGTTGATATGCGTACGCCATTAATATTTACAGGTGGACAGGTGTTATGTCGTGTAGTGAAGGTTGGATTGATTTACTTTGGTTTATTTTTATTCGCCATCGAGTATACCAATTATCGAGCAAGTTCAGATGATGTTACAAGTTTGCAGATGCTGTTACAGGGTCTTCACTTATAGAAAGTGCTGCTACGTCGTCGGCAAAGGAAGCCATTTTAGTGTTATTGGTTTGAGGTATGTCTGCTGTGTAGACGAGGAAAAGCAGCGGTCCAAGAACCCTTCTCTGGGGAACACCGGAATTGATAAGACAGAACTTAGACTGCTGGTCATTGAATTTTACGGAAAAATGCCTATTTGATAAGTAGGATTTGATAAGGAGATAATAGTTGCTGGATAAAGCGTTTTTTATTTTAAAGAGTAGGCATAGAGTATGCCAGACCTTATCAAAAGCCCGGGAGATATCGAGGCATTGCAATATGTCTTATTCTCGAGACTTTTGGAGATTTCATTCACTAATCGGTGGACTCTTTGTCAATGGCGACAAAATAACTTGTCGGCACATCTACAAGCCGCCAAAGCCTATCAAAGGAACTTGTCGGCACATCTGGGAATTTTGTTTTTATATTTCTGCAATTGAAAATGGATATGTGTATAAACATCAGAAAAAGGTGCATCTAATTTTTTGTACTTAAAAAAAAGTCAACAGAAAGGTTTCGCGAATTAGGAAAGGACAACCAGATTTGCATGCCACAGTGATCACTCATCCACAGATTAGCCGCAGCACGAGCTGTTGAGACGTTTTTTTAGTTGCGGAACTAACTAATAATTCAAAGTGACTAAATTTGGCGAACAACGAGATGTGAGATTATCCAGAAAAAAAGGAAACAATGATATTTTTCCACATAGATTCACTAAATTCACCACAAACTAATCCGAACTGCAACATTGTTGGAAAATTCAATCAATTCATTGACATGAAAGTTTCAAAAAGTTTTCATATAAAAATAAATAAACTAGCCAATGACGAAAGCTCAATGCACTGTAAAGTTGAATATTTTCTGGCAGAATAAAATTTTTATGGACAGCTAGCGTACTTTATATGTGTCAGTAAAGTTATGGGGTAGTTATCACCAACTTTGGTGATCAATGTTTTCATTGAAACTTCGGTAAATTGTTGTGGGTCACAGCAGAAAATATTTAATTTTGACGTAAAAGTTTCGAAAGTGTTCTGGAAATTCTCAATCTCTAATATTTAATACTTTATTAGGCAATACTGAAAGTGTAGATATAATTTTATTTTATTTTTTATATGATATAGCTAATATTTCTTTCAAAATAGATTTATAAAGAGATCTTTTGTGTTTCAAACAGACGATGTACAATACGATAAATGTTCTGAATGGTCTTTTTTCTCGAATAAGTGCATCTGTTCATGCTTGAAGCTCTGAACCGGATAAGAAAATTTGAATATTCGATAAATTTTCAATCGTATTTGTCGATAAACTATTTGAAAATGTCCTTGTCTGTTTTGCTATACGTTTTATGGGTTGTCGCCGGTCTGATATTCTTTCTCTATTTGTACAAAAAGTAGGTAATTCTTTTCAAATTAATGCAATTAGAAATATTTTAATATAGATAGTGTTATCTGAATTGAACATTTTTTACCACCTAAATGATTTTTTAATTACAATTATCTGTACTTTTTTTACAGGATTCAAAAATTGGAATTTATCAAAAAATGTGGAGGTTTATGGAAAGCAGAAAACCACCAGTATTTGTTAAAACATATGAAGATGGTGTGAAGGTAAATTAAAGATCAAATAATCAAATAAGAAATTAATAGATACTTTTGATCACTTCTAAATTACCGATACAAGATCTTCAATCAAAAAATTTATTATTTTTAATTATGTAATAAACAGAAAGAGTTAACTAACGGAGAAGCTATTTCAATTTTGGTACACGGAAGCTATTTAAATACTGGTATACACTAAATTCACAGAATCGGATATTTAAGCACAACCTAACTCTGTTTTCTTAATACTGATTATTGGACTTTGACTACTAAAGGTATTTAGCCCACAAAAAAGTTCATTACACAATCATATCTCTGTGATTTGATATCATATTTAAACTGGAAGAGGAACAGTAAAATATTTAATCCACTAAGAATAAATCGCAAGCATTTTAAGTATAATAAAAAAATATCAGAAAACTGACAGTGACAATCTAAAACAACATAACCTAACAAAACAAATATGAATTATGAATGTTACTATAACTAAAAAATACAAATGACTGAACTAAACTTGGAGTATCCTGTAGTTTATATTATTTTAATAGCTTAATAATTTAAATGTCCAAAGTACTAATTTGTAGTATTCCTTATTTAATGTGTCTGCTATGGAGGTATTGATTTTAATTTTGGTAAGTTAGGTTATTATAGATAGTTATATTTTACATTTCTTTTTAAGAGAGTTCTTGAAGGTAATTATGCCTTTCTTATGGAATCCACTATGTTGGACTATGCAGTACAAAGAGACTGTAACCTAACCCAAATTGGTGGTCTATTAGACTCGAAAGGATATGGAATAGCAACACCCAAAGGAAGCCCTTGGAGAGATAAAATATCATTAGCCATCCTTGAACTTCAAGAAAAAGGAGTGATACAAATCCTGTATGATAAATGGTGGAAGAATACAGGGGACGTTTGCACCAGAGATGATAAGAGTAAAGAATCTAAAGCGAATGCTTTAGGTGTAGAAAATATAGGTATGTAGAATTCATTCAATATTTCTAAGAGCGATACTAGAAATTTCTTGCCAATGAAATTGCATTTAACTGTATATTTGTTACACTGGTTTTAAACTTTTAGTCAAAAGACATTTTGTTTTTATTTACTGTTTATATATTTTATCATTATATTTTGCGGGTATTCTTCATAAAAATGCAATTTTTTTCTTACAATATAGTAATAATAAAGAATTTTATTTATACTGTAAAAACAAACACTCAAAAACCAAGAAACAGTTAAAAAGTTTTTGTAGGTTATTTCTCTTAAAAATCCATTCGCTATTTTTATACTACTTTGTACTAGTGAGGAGATACTATCAATTTAAAAAAAAATAGTGTTTTAGTTTAGTAGGAGATACTACAATTGTGATTCTAAACAGCAACAGTTTAGATACAGTTTAACTGTTATTAAAACAAATAAACAAATATTATTTTCTATGCCTTTTTCTTAAGCTTGTCAGATTGAAATTTCCTGAAATTACCCCACATTTTCCGGTTGCAGGTGGAGTATTTGTTGTTCTACTTTGTGGTTTAGCTTTGGCAATTTTAGTAGCAATTTTGGAGTTTTGTTGGAACAGCAAAAAGAATGCTCAAACAGATAGGCAATCGCTCTGTTCAGAAATGGCAGAAGAACTAAGATTTGCTGTTCGTTGCCACGGTTCACGGCAAAGACCTGCTTTAAGGCGATCTTGTACTAGATGCAGCCCAGCAACAACATATGTACCTGCTGCACTTGATCTACCCCATCTCAATGGAGTAAGTAATAATTTTTTAATGTCCCCGAATTACAAAAACTACAAAAAACTTTTGATATTAATAATAATAATAAAGTTTATTCACTAAGAAACAGGAGTGTTTATATAATAAAGGTAAAGCAAATAAACATGGGGATACCACAGAAGCTTTAGTTCTGAGGGAATATCGCTTGTATGTGGTTTCTTATGTATATATGGTAATAATATCAAAAATAATAATAACAGTAATATAAATAATGACAAGTAATGTAGTAAACACAATAATATATTGAAATGATAATAAAAATTCTATTCATTTTTCTAATTTTTAATAATATTTAATTTTAAAAACAGATCTGATATTTCAAATCTCATCTCTCAACAAACAAACATGTCATAACAACCATCTCTTTTTTATTCGAGTCCCTTTTACATAATTTTTTTTAATTCTTTTAAAATAAACTTCCCATAATTTTGTCTCATTTTTTTTAAACTATATCAACATTCCCAAAATTTGTTTTCTTAATTTATTTTTATCTTTAAAAGAGATAATAAAACCAAATTTTAATTTCTATTTTTCCCACTAATATCTTGTATTTTTCTTTGATTTCTTTTCGTATTCTTAAATTCTCTTTCCCTGCTATTTCAAAATTCATTTTTATTTCTTCATTTAAATTTTTTTCTAATATAGAAAAATATTATTTTAATTTAATCTTCCATCTGGTGATAATTTCTTTTAATTTTATTTCTCAACATCGTTTCTCTTTCCTGTACTTTTTGTTTTATTTCTTCATTTTTATTTTTCATTTGACATATTTCTTCAATAAACCCTATTTATATTACTTTCTTATTTTTCTGCTCCTATAATTCTTCTACCTCTATTTTTCTTGCAATCATTTCTTTTTGACTATCTTTTCTTGTTTCTTCTATTTTTTATCTGTATCCTTTCTTAAATGTTGTCTGATTTCTTCTAAGCTATTTCCTACACTTCTTATTTTTTTTTATAGTTTCTTCTAAATGCATTATATCTGTCTTCAAATCTTTCTTCAATTCCAATTCATTCTCTATGAATCATACAGGTTCTCACACCATTTTCTTGAATTTCTTCTCTTAAATTTTTCTCTTGTCCTTTTATGTTTTCTTGTACATTTTTGCGTCTGCTTTTGGAAACTTTTATTTGCATTATATTTTACACGTTAACTGCAAATTAAATTATTTTGTTATGAATGTTTTATCATTAAACATTGGAATCCCAGACGACGCAACTAAATTTTTACTCTTGAATTTTCTTTGAGTGTTGTTGTTTGAGTATTTTCTCTGGACAACTTGTTTCCTATTTATAGGAAGGAGTAATGCTGCCCATGTTAGATGTCAAGAGGTCACCAATAAATTATGAGGTGGACACCTAGCGACGACTCCACGGTGGAGGCTATTCCACCTTCACATGTCCCTCAAATGCTATAAGGGACTGCTGTGGAGGTCCAGTATGTCCAAGGTAACCAATGAAATTTAAATTTTGATTCTTAATTTAGTTTTCTCACACGATGTTTTTATAGTTCACCTCAATATTTTCTTCAATTTCAGGCCTCAACAAAGAGCGGCGACGCTAAATTATAAGGCGGAGCTCCATTGCCCCGATCTTGGCGCATCAAAGAGCGCCACATTGAGCCGGGGTCATGGCAGCGGTCTGCAAAAAAACACCTGCGACGTGGTCCAGAGCGGGCTGAATGTATCTGACAAAATCCTATGGAAGTTCGATTGTGATATCGGTAGTCCAAATAGTCCAGACGTGGTGAACAGAACATTGCCGGATGCCATTCAGAGTAGGACCACCACTTTGTGATACTGTTAGATAGCGAAAAATAAAATTTATCGTTTTGTTTTTTATTTTTGTAATTGGGGACAAGAAAAATTTAGAGGATAAAAAAGTAGATTATTTAAGTTTTTATCTAATAGAAAGTAAAAATAAAAAAACGGTTATTAAAACGTAAATACAGGGTGCCAAAATTTTTGATATTAGCCCAGAAATGGTCCGGCCCAGTCAGTTAGGAAAAGCAAACTTTTTTACCATTTCAATATTAACAATTTTAATAATTATATGGAATTAGTTACCCATTGTCTCAAATGTGGCAAAAAATGTTTTATGGAATAAAACTGCACAAATTATTTATTAAAGATGAAAAAATAGAAAAGGCAACTAGTTTCGGCTTAAGCAGCCATCTTCAGGCCTAGAAAAGGTTCCCTTGGGTAATGAAGAAACATTGAAAATTAGTAAAAGTCTAAAGTAACAAGCACAAGCACAATTTGAATTGAATTAAAAAAAATTAAAAAAGGTTTTACAATGTGGAGAAAAATTAAGAAAGGTCTTAAAAAATGATGATAATTTTTTTAATTCAATTCAAATTGTCAACCATGTGCTTGTTACTTTAAACTTTTACTAATTTTCAATATTTCTTCGATACCCATGGGAATCTTTTCTAGTTCTGAAGTTGGCTGCTTAAGCCGAAACTAGTTCCCTTTTCCACTTTTTCATCTTTAATAATTTGTGGTACCGACTTTGTGTAGTTTTCTTCCCTAAAAAAAATTAATAATACTTAGAAGTTGCCCGAAATTTTTCTAAAAGTTAGGGTACTTTTAGACGGTCAGATCAGATCTCCGTTCAGTATCAGTCGAACTGTCAGTTATTTGTATGAGTAAATACAGTTTTT
The DNA here is from genome assembly GCA_949320105.2 of Crepidodera aurea. Lineage (NCBI taxonomy): Eukaryota > Metazoa > Arthropoda > Insecta > Coleoptera > Chrysomelidae > Crepidodera > Crepidodera aurea. The sequence goes on along the minus strand of OX439475.1, from coordinate 18,203,380 downwards.
CGTATTTACATATACAAATAACTGACAGTTCGACTGAATGGAGAACTGATCTGTTCTTCTAAAAGTACCTTTAAGTAGTTTTGTTCAGTTTCGATAGCTGAAATGAATTCGACTTCCTAAGACCGGTTTCTGCCTTTCGGTTTCGTCAGTTAAGCTTTAGAATCTAATAAATCAAATTCCAAAGACGCATCTATCAGTAAAACTGATAAATGAAGCTTAGAAGTGAGTTTTGACAACTTTACAAAGCAACAAATTCCCAACGAAGAAGAAAGTGAAATCTTGACCAGAATCGGTCAAAAAACTTTGCAACCCCAATGCAAATTGGGATTTTTTGCTTTATAAAGTTGTCAAAGCTTCAGTTATCAGTTTTGTTGATAGTTGGTAGCACATTTGTTAAACTAAGTGTAGTTCAAATCTAAATCTAAAACGGACGTACACAAAGTAAAGTATGATGTATCATATTCAAATTTATAGAATGTCAGTTTTATACATTTCTGTAATAATTTTTTTTATAATATTTCAAGTAAAGATGCAGAGGTCCCCCCCCCCCCCTGCGCACGAGCCTGTTCATTTCATATCAATACCGAAAGACAGTACTTTATTTTTAAAAGTATGTAACCTCAAACAGTATATACTGGTCGGGCTAAAATAATAGTTGAAATCTGAAAATGTATAATGTAAATACTCAAAAAATCATTTTTATGTTTTTTAATGATTTTGTCAGCAAAACGTGATTTATTATACAGGGTCTCTACTTAAGTTGGAACCATATGGAAAACTTTTTTATTATTGGTTTTGTGAAAAAATTTATTCTTCATAAAAAGTTGTGCACGGTCCAAAACTTAAAATGCAGCTATCATATATCAGTCGTATACGAAGTTTGTCAAAGAATATTAATTTTGCTCAAGAGTAGAGTACCTTTATTTTTGAAATATAAAAAAAAAGTTATTAAAAAAACTTGTTTCTAACGCCATTTTACGTCAACATTCCGATTTTGAACAAGATATTTCGACTTGAAAATTTTCATTTTGAATTCACTGAAAAAGCTTAAAAGAAACGAAAAGACAACAAATAAAAAATTGATATCTAATGGCATTTTAAGTTTTGGACCATGCACAACTTTTTATGAAGAATAAATTTTTTCACAAAACCATATGGTTCCAACTTAAGTAAACACACTGTATATCTAATGTATCTATTTTCAACCATTTACTTTGTACAAGATGAGCTGCTAAATATACCTGGAAATGTATAGTTTCCTCTTGAAAGTAATAATAAATAATTTATGTAAATAATCGCGATTGATAATTGCCCATATTGATTTTAGCAACATTTATATACATTATTTCGTTTTTAACTTTCTTAACTCTAAATTTTTCTTTCCCCACATAAGAAATGAACAAATCTAAATCAAAAACGAACTGATGTTTGTACCAATTGGATTTACATGTTAGATTTAGATGATTTTTTAAGTGTTTTGGATGGTGTTTAGATTTCAATATGCAGAATTTTTAAATAATACTTCAGTTGTGTTTTAAAGTATTTGCCAATTTTGGGATACATTTTTTTTTTAAATATTCTTTTCCTAAAATGTCATGTTTAACAGATACATCCAATGTTGCACGTTATTAAAAGCTTGTTACTGTTTTTCCATGTTATGGTCTATTTTTATGCATGAGAGAGTAATAAAACAGCATTTCTAATGCAAAACTTAGTACGGTCATTTTAAATATTTTACGGAATAATCTAAATATTTCCTAAAATTGTCATAAATGTACCTGAGCTAATACAAGATTTGCGTCTTTTATTGGTCTTTTATAACCATAAGCTGTACAGAACAATAGAAAAAGGTTTCGACAGGCCAAAAGCCCTGTGTATTAAAGATAACATAGCCGTATCTTAAGATTATTTTCAATAAGTACCTATTTGCCAATTTTGTTTTATTTTAATTCCAAGAATTTCTTACAGTAATCGAATTATAAGTAGATACCAACAAATTTCACCGAAAATGCGATTGTAGGTTTTCCATTTAGTAAGGAGGTCCAGTTGTGTATTCTTGACAGCTTACTAAATGTCGTTTAGTTGCAACATGCAAGGTGCAGTGTGCAGTCTATTGTGAATTCTAGTGTGATCATGGAAAATTTGGAAGTACCGCGTAAACGACAAAAAATCGGTCCTTTAACAGTTAATGAAAAAACATTAATATTTAATTGTTTTAAATCATTTACAGACAAACATTTATGTGTTGATGGCACAGTGGAATTAGCTAGTAGTACGCTTGGTGTTGGGAAATCTACGATTTACAGAGTTGTTAAAGAAGAGAAATGTGGCGAGTTTCAAACAGCACGTAAAGCTCCAGGAAAACCAAAATTTCAAATAGAAAATCATTTGAAAGAAAGACTTCGAAGGAAAGTGCATGCGTTCTTCTTTAGAAAAGAATTTCCGACAGTAGACAAAGTTCTTGCCACGGTTTTCTATGGAAAAAGCATTCCAGAAAGTCTATTTTAATAGAAAGAAGCGATATTGTAGTATGGAGAAGAAATTACCTAAGGACTGTAAAAGAAATGAGAAACCAAAGAAGAAATATATTTTATTTAGATGAAACATGGATCAACGAGGGACATACACCAAATAAATTTTGGCAAGATGAAACTGTTACAAGTCGAAGACAGGCTTTTTTAAATAATTTATCTACTGGTTTAAATCCACCATCAGGAAAGGGGCGCAGACTGATAATAGTACACATCGGTAGTTCAAACGGTTTTGTTAAACGTGGTTTATTGACTTTTGAATCTACTCGTACCGGTGACTACCATGAGGACATGAATGCTGATGTCTTTAAAGAGTGGTTCGAACAAATGATAGATGTTCTTCCTCAGAACTGTATAATAGTAATGGATAATGCAAGTTATCACTCGAGACTTACAGAAAAAATGCCCACAACCAAGTGGTTAAAAAAAGATTTACAGAATTGGCTAAATTCAAAGAATATTAAGTTCCATCCCGGTTCTGTGAGAAGAGAACTGTATCATTTGTGTTCCCTTCATAAAGAGAAATTAAAAAAATATGAAATTGATGAAATTGCAAAAAATCGTGGGATGACGGTGGTTAGATCACCACCATATCATTGCGAAGTAAACCCGATTGAACTGATATGGGCACAGATAAGGGGAGAAGTTTCAGGAAAAAATAATTCTTTTAAAATGAGTGATGTTAAACAGTTGTTTTTGGAGACTGTAAATAATGTGAAGCCTGAAAACTGGGAAAAGGCAGTAAATCATACGATTAAAGAAGAAGAGAAAATGTGGAAGTTGGACAATATTACTGATGAAATGATCGAGCCACTCATTGTAAATATTGGTTGCGACAGTTCATCTTCTGATTTCGATTCTGATTTGGATTTGTAGGTAAGAAGTAGTTTTTATATTAAAATTATTATTTATGAACGTAACGTTGTTTAAAAGTCAAAGTTTAAACCCTTATACCTACATAGCCCGTTTGACACAATGTTCTTAACATACCTTGTGGAAAAATAAAATATTTTAGAAAAAATTGCACTTTTTTACCTTCAGCTGTTTAGAAGTTATAAGCAGGTTAATTAGGTGAAAATATAAGTGTACACCCGATATATTTATTATATTTATACAAAGGTTATTTCATACGAAAATACTCGAGGTATAACTTCACAAAATATTTTAACTGTCTACTAAAAGAAGTGGTACGCCTATGGATTACGAACGCTTTATTATTTTAATACTCTCTCATACATAAAAATAGACTATAATCACAGGTTACGACTTTCTTAAAAAAAAAACGTAATAAAAATGGGCAATATCCCAAATGTTTTTCAGGAGCTTATAATGTTTTGTTGGTATTTTGATCCATACTTGCTATAATTTTGAGAATGTTTTAAAATAATAAAATTTGTTACACACTAAAATTCAGTTTCACAAAAAAATGAATAAACTTTTGACAAAAATTAAAACTCTTCTAAAATAATTTATTCCTAAAAGAGTCTTCGATTCTAAATAAAATGAACAATTTTTAAACTATATTAGAGAAATTTTCGCAATATTCGATTCCTTCCAGTATTTTATTTTATTGTAGCAATAAATTATGATCTGGAAAGAAGAATCTTTGATGTACACAAAAAGAATAATTACACCAAAAAACTAATCAAAGTTTTTAATATCTAGTTTCCAAAAAATCCTTTGTTCATATCATCGTTAAAAGAATTTAGTACAAGAAGTAAAACTTCTGACAGGAAAATTAAATGACCTCTTGAGAAATTTATTATTTACAAGAAACGAGGGTCTACAGAGAACGAGATTAAACGACTTTATATCTGACGTGTGTAATTAACTAGAGAAAAATACGTGATGCATGAGAAAAGTTTGCTATTCTTACAACGGATGTTCCAGTTTTGTAAGTTGTTTATGTAGAAGATCACAAACTGTAGTAATTTGTGGATGAAAAAATGTTATAAGTAAATGTTTCTGAAACTTTTATCTGGAGTAAGAAACTTTAGACAAGGGCCAAACCGATTTTAAATACCTGAATTCATCGAACATTCTTAGCAGTATAAATTATAATTGAAGAAAAAATTCCCACAAACAAAATATACGTTTTGAGGGTTGAATATTCGTTTTTTTACTATTTGTGGCTGAAATATGGTTCCTATCGAAAAAAGTTTAATATAAAAGTCGTAGATAATTAAGAAATCTAAAACTTTTGTATTAATAATTTTTTAACATCTTAAAAATTATCAAAAAAAACGCTAAAAACCGTTTTTTTTTTCGTTTTTAATTGTTATCTTCCGCAAAAATAATGTTTTTTTATGAAACTGGGTGAAAACATTATTTTTTGTGTTTCAAATAAACTAATTTTTGCTTCAAAAATAATTGGTCCTGATCTAGGTATCTAGGTATCTGGAGCTGCAAATTTTATTCCACAAACGTCCCGTTTTTATTTTTAGAAGGACTTTAATGATTGAATTGAAAGTTTATCAGAATAAGAAATTTGTTTTTAAGATAACGAATGTTGATTAGTGTAAGACAGTAGATACAATCTCAAAATTGTCTGATCATCAAACCAGTGGCTCCAGTCCCATGTATCATAAGGACTAAAAAACGTCCCTCCAAGCAATAAGACGTAACCATGACATTTAAGCACAGTAAACACAAGGATATCCAAAACGTACAATATGACACATCCATTGGATGTCGTTTGATGGACAAGGGATGTCCAGTGGATATCCATTGGCCACCAACTTGGACGTCCAATGGATGTCCATTTTTTATTTAATATGAACATATTTTGGACGTGAATTGTACCAAAATGGTCAATAATTGGATCTTCGATGGACATTTCATGGATGTTATCTGGACCTCTGATGGAGGTTTATTGGACTTATAAATGAACATTACCTGGAACCCATGATGGACATCTTATGCTTCTTCTTAGACTTCAGTTCCTAGTTTTTGAGAAATGCCTTTCCATCCAAAAAATAATGTAATTCATTAGATTTTCCCAGACATCTATGAACTCATTTACGGAATAAAAATCGATTCATATAAATAACAATATATATTTAAATATAAAAATGTTTTAAACAACACAACATGCAATAAAAAAATTCTAAAATAAATAATTAATTTAAAAATAAAACTGAAATAAACGTACATTTCTGATGACGATGAGTCAGCTTCACTACTATTATGTTGCTGCTCGTTTTCTGTGAATGGAGACTGAACACTATCACTTTTAGGATATTTGTTGACTGTTGAACACAATCTTTACTACTTCCCCCAGAATTACTATTATTGAAATCACATATATTGGGATCAGACTGAAAGCTCGAAGCAGGTGGTGAAACGAAAGCAGAACTTGATGGAAGGATTTGTGCGTCACTGGTAGAAGATAAGTTTATCTCTCTTCGAGTTCTCTTATAGACTTTGTTTAAGTACTTCTTTCGTACGACGTTTTTCTCCATTCTTACTTGGCGATCAAAATACAAATCTCTTTTCTTTTTTGAAGAACTTATTAACAATTGAAAATGGAACTGAATATTTAATATATTGTAAATCCATTAGAATTTGGAACCAAATAAATAACCTGTCAATTGTCAGTTGTGAAGTTGAAATTATTCCCAGGAATGCCAACAGTAACAATGCTACCAATTGGTTAAATTTATTTCGAAGTTAATTGGTCCATCAGAGGTCCATAATTGATCCATAAGAACATGGACCGGAAAAGGATATCCATTGGATCCCCAATTATGGTTATCCATGCACGACGTCCACTAGATATCCATTAGACGTCCTTTTCTAGTCCATCTCCATATGGACCAATTATGGACTTTTGACGGATGTCCATACAACCCTATATTCTTGAGAAGCACTCTTCCGAAGGAATTCAATCGGGTGAAAATATATAGGATGTTTCATTTAAAAAACAACTTTGATAAGTCACACTCTGTATGTTGGTAGTTATTTTTGGAACATAGCTTTCATTGCTCTCTACAACTTTTATTTGAAACATTTTTTCCTATCTTAAAAAGGGAAACGGCTATCTTCCACCCACGCATCGTTGATACACCCGGTATGCATTACTTTATTTTCATTTTTATCTGTTATATATGCAGCGTGTTGATAAAATTACGCCCCTGTTATTTCCAACAGCTAACAAAAACAATAAAACTATCAAAAACAGTGCCTTTTTAAAAAAAGCGTCGACAATACCATCGCGAAGGTTGTCAAGTCGAAAATATCATATATAACTAGAAAATAGGATCGAGTAACCCCTCATATTAAAGCTATTTGAGGGCTCTTTACACCCATGGTTTGTATTTTTAACAGAGGAAGATGAAATATATTGCACAAATGAGTTGATTAAAGCAGTATGAACTTCTTGATACATTGCAAAATAATTATAAAATTCTCCACTTGTTTTTTCAAATATTTTAACATTCAAATTTCTACAGGCTTTCGTAAATCTTTGCCTCAAATCCTATAATGAATCGGATTCTGTTTAGCAAATAATACTCTTTAAATAGCCCGACAAGAAAATCTCATTTTGTAATAAACCTGGAGAACGTACAGGCTTTTTGATGCTCACTTGTCATCCAATCCAAATATTCCCTAACTGACAGAAAAAATATTATTTGTATTATTATTTTATAAAGTGGTTCAAAATATAATACGATAACTTATTCTTAGATCTAAAATTTTGTAATATTTTAAAATAATTTAGATATTGCATCTTGAAATCTAAAAAGTGGTTCCAATCAGAATATTTTCAGTAAATTGTAAATAAAAATTTTGATATTTGAAAGGAATATGTTACCTGTTCACCGTCCATTTAACATTTTCTTATTGTTAATCGTTCTTTTTATTATTAACGAGGAGCTGTCCAAGTATTTCTTTGCTATTAATTGGTAACTTAAATAAAAGGTATTTTTTATTGAAACAGTTATAAATATCTCTCAACAAATAACTTTTATTCTAGTAAGAGTCTAAATATAGCCTAATACTACCAATAAATAAGAAATATTTAAAGAATGAAATGCTTTGACAGCTCTTACAGCTCTGATTAAATAATAAGACAATATAGTGGAGACGATTTTTAAATTATTTTTTATTGTATATTGTTAACGTTTTTTTAATTAACCGCGTTGTTATTTGGCCATTCACATCATTTAATTTTATTTTCTATACTTTTTATTAAAAAATGTCTGTTCCACGTTCTCTTAATGCCTCTTCTCGAAACTGCTTTGGACAATACTTCGAGAAAGAGTTATGTCCACCCAATGCCACTGTCCTCGGGTATTACTCTTCATGGGGCTGATATAAATGCGTTTTGGACATTCCTTATAGTTTGCCTCTCTAGAGAGAAATGAAAAATCTCCATATTTGATGTGTGGTTGTTGGAAATCCTAATTACTCTTGTAATGGATTCATTTTGGCTATATTATTCTCAACAATCAGGACAGCTTGGGCAATCGCAGTACATGTCTCACTGTCTCTGGTTCCTTATTGCATAGCCTGCAGCACCTAAAGTTTCCATTGTACAGTCCAATTTTGTTTAAGAACTGGTGCATGACCAGTCATGAGTCCTGTTATCACTCTCAGCTTACTTCTGCTCAGTAAGAGTAGTTCAGCTAGAACACGGTCTTCCTATGAAGGATTTTCCATGCTTTTGTCCCTGATCCAGGTTTTTATAGCCCCTCTGACTGCACACTTCGGTACTCCGGGGTCTGTTCTGTATCGAGTATTTCTCCTGCTTCCCTTTTTGCAAGTTGATCAGCTTTTTCATTTCCATCGATACCCTGATGTCCAGGTACCCAGGCCAGCACTACACTGTTCTGGTCTCCTAGGACTTTCAGTTCTTCGATGCATTCCCATACCAGTTTAGACGTCACTTCCTGGCTTAAAATTGCCTTCAGTGACTGTCTGACATCATTAGGATCTGTTGGTTTTTGAGACCTCTCCTATTACTTTCTCTGACGCATTGCAGAATTACGTATATCTCCGCTTGAAATACCGTAGGATTTCTATCTAAGGCAGAACTGTGGCTAACTCTTAGATTTTTGGAGTATATCCCTGCTCCTACTCCCTCCTTGGTTTTGGATCCATCTGTATACCAGACCTTACCTTGAAGGTTGTAATGTTTTTTGATCCATTCAGTCCTGTCTATTATTGACACTCTGAATGGGCTGTTCAAGTTGCATTGTTTCGTCCTATGATCAGTCTCCACATTGAATATGCCGTTTGACACAGTTCTGACAATACTCATATGCCCTGTTCCCTCCATTCGGGATTCAGTAAGTTTTTCAGCCTGTAAGCACCCATTCTTGCCTCACCTTGCACCACTAGGTGCAGAGGAGGCAGACCTAGCAGTGTTGATTTGGCAGCTCCTTGTAGTGTCTGTGGCCACCACACTATCAGGACAGCTAGTTCAACTATTAATTAATTTGTGAAGCAAAAAGAGAGATAGTTCTATTCTACGATGCTCCAAAGTATTTAAATTCTCGTCATAATCACAAGAACCCCTCATCATACCCATTTTGTATGCAGCAAATCTAAGAAAATTATGTTGGACTTACTCAGTTCTGTCAGGATCTCTCCTGATTATTTGACACTAATAATAATGCAATAATTGTTAAATAAATATAATAGTTGGCAACCTAATTAAAAAAAATCGTCTCCTTATACATCTCCCAGTTACTCATACTGAATTGTTATCTTTGCGCAGATATTTATTCTATATTACGTATATTGTTGTAAAATTAGACACTTCTTTTTCATTATTAAATGTTTACCAGACAATGTTGTTTACCTATTTATTGTTAATTCTGATTTTTGACTGTAAGTCATTATTTCGAAAATGTTATAATGAATGTATACCAATTTGCAAATAAATTATGAAATTGAAAAATGTATTTTATTTATTTCTACTCGCGCAATAAAAATCATCATTATATAAGTCAGATTCTGCCTGTAATGTAAGGGCAATACAAAAAGAGCCTCTTCAAACAGTGCATCTACTATAACAGATATTTTCACCTAAAGCAGCCTAAAACAGCCCAATAAACCCACTGAAGCTTAACTAACTTCGTTCAGTTATTATGAGATCAATAAATCGATTAACGTGAAGCTCTCAAATATCTCGAATTAGCCCTGTGTTGACCTCCCCATTTGTGTTAGATAATTAGGAAACAACTAGTTCGTATTGTAACACTTGATGTTATCAAGTTTGGACCTGGTTAAAAAACACTGCAAATTGATGGAAATCTTCCTTTCAAACCGTTCGGTATCTGTTAGTGTTGATGAAAACTTTTGATTCTACAAGGTACAAGATATACGGCGTGCCTCAAGCCTTAAGTTTGGCACTAATATCAATCATATTACATATGTTATCGAGTTACTTTCAGCCTTTCAACCCTACGTGCAGTCCTCCAGGCCACCAAATACCAATTTTATGTTTATCTAGAAAAATTATCACTAAATTGGATGCTTCATTCTGAATAATTATTTAATTATTAAAATGGAATATATTTAATTGATCATGTTGTAATATCATCATTAACTAACATTAATCTTGAAGGGTGTCAAAGTATCAAAAAAAAACTCCAAGATAGTTTGGGAGTGCCTAGAGAATCTAAACGAACTAGGCAAGAACAACACTGTTACCCTACTATGGGTTACGGGACATACTGGAGTGGAGGGTAATGAAATAGCAGACGTACTCTCAAAAAAAGGGGCTGAAACACCATTTCTGGGACCTGAACCCTTTTGCGGAATAAGCACCAGTACAATACTTGATGATCTTAGAAAAGAAGTAAATAAGGATTGATCCCAATACTGGATAGGACTACAAAAAATGAGGCAGGCCAAGACACTACTGGGGAACTATAACCAGAAGAAATCTGACGACTGCATCAGTAAAAGTAAAAATAAGCTCAGAATACTAACGGGTATCCTAATAGGGCACTGCCGTCTGAGAGGCCACCTAAAGAAACTCGGATTAGTAGACAAAGAAGAATGCAGATTCTGCGAGGAAGAGGAGGAAACCTCTATCCACATTCTCTCAGAATGCATTACCCTGCAAAATCCAAGGGTACGATACCTTGGAGAATATCAAATAGAAGAGGAAGATCTACCTAAAGCCTACCGACATCCTGAACTTTTTGAAAGCAATAGGACTGAAGGAACTGCTCTAATCATTGAGACATCCTTAACGACTTGGCAGTAGTAGGGAGCACAACAGATCTTATAGGTCGCAGTGTATCGACACCCCTATCACAGATAAGTATCAAAAAAAGTTAATTCAAGCACCAAAATGGTGCAAAGATTCAATGCAAATTTTGCCTGGAAAATCTTCCTAAAAAATTGCAATGGATACTGCCCTTAATACAAATTGATAGCCAATGTTTTTATATGTTTTTTCTATCTTCGTGTTTTTATGTATTATTGTTGTTGCAATAAAACTATTTATTTACATTAACAGTATGCCTTTACGACGATTACACCCAGTGCAACTTGAGCAACTAGTGCGTTGGAAACGAGAGAAGGTTTGTCCCAAGTGGAAGTCGCTAGACGACTGAATGTGTCTTAAAATGTTGTTTTTATGTTTAAAATTTCTTTACATTTTGGCGCGAAATAAAATTGAATTGGCCGCGCCAACATGATTCGTGTCGCTGGCCGCTGCTTCTGCGGTACAAATTCATTAAAATTTTTTGACGTCTAACGTCAACAACAAGGTAAAATCATTAGATCGATTTTCCTGCCAACCTCAACCCTGTATAATAACGTACGTTCACACGAATTATGCGACTGTAAATAAATACCTTTGCAGGGAGTAGATCGCGTAAAAACATTCGCGTCTATCAGAGGGTGGTTATATTGATTTCTTATGACATCACGGGGTTGCTAGGAAACTTGGCGCCGGCGCCCCGACGCTCTTAGAGGATCGACCCCTGGGCTAGCATTGCAGACGAGATCCTCGTTGACATTAAATCCAAGTGAAAAAAATGTGTTAGTTAAAATAGTGGTGAATAAGTGAAAATGGGCACTGTGCTCAGTTTTTCGCCTCGCGAACGGAGACCAGTGTATACAACTGCCTCGACAGGAGATTTCACCCTCAACAATTTCTCATATGAACAGTTGAACAATGTCAAGAACCGCGAAAGCAAGAGCAACTGCAGTATATCGAACTCAAACAACCATAATTTATGCAACAACATCAACAACAATGAGAATGCGAGGATTATATCAGAGAAAAACGCTCTGGAAAAAAATCTTAGGAAACATTCGCTTTTCATCAACGCCTTATCATGGAAACGGTTCTCCACGACGAACAACAACAAAAAGAAGCTAGACAACAACAAAAATAAAAACATCACAGTGTTTCGACAACCTTTGGTGGACAATATCCATCCTGTGATAGACAAAAACAAGAACATTCATCAAAACAAGCATGGATCTTACTATTCAAACTCTAAGAGCACGTCCGCGCTCGCTCTGGACATTGTTAGGGTCAACAATGCAAATAATAACACTAACAATCACTTGCATTGCGAAAAAGTTGTTAATAAGCAAGTAATTTTGAGTCAAAACTCGCTCAATTCTCAAAACCAGGTCGTGCCCGTTGCTGCACCTAAAAAGACTGTCATCCAGGCTTCCACGTCTGAATTATTGAAGTGTTTGGGGATGTTCCTACACGCCAAGTGCTATAAGTTAAGGGATTTTCAAGCTGGGGATGCTGTCATGTGGCTCAGGACTGTTGACAGGAGTTTACTTCTGCAAGGGTGGCAGGTAAATAAATGCATTTTAACCTTTACATAGGGGTGTTTGTTTGGAAATACCACAGCCGTGTTGTAGCTGAGTTTAAAAACCTTGGGTGACAGTCTGAGCTGATGCATCCGCCTTTTTTTATTTAGTAGTTCAACAGTCACAGAAGAACAGAATTGAATGTATTTAAATCCTAAGATTCATTTTCTTATGTAGCATGATGGTATTAAATATTTTTAGGGAGTAATTGTGACACCTGTTTATTATTATTGTCAATCCTTTCGGATATTTCGGATTGTTTGAAGATCATTGAAAAATATACACTTTTGGAAGTTAATTCCCTTTTTTTGGGTCGTATTTGGAAATATATTAATACATTTCTTAATTATGTTTCTAAAAGGTCAATAAGCAATTTAGAGTATTAGAAAAGCGCGGGATGCTTAAAGGTCATAAAGTGAACTCTGGCTTTAACAAAACTTGTGGGAAGTTTCATAAGAAATGATATAAAGATTGTACGTAGCAAATGCAATTTTTTACAATTTTGTACTGTATATGAACTCATTAAATAAAAGCTATAATAGGTCATTCGGAATAAACTGTAACACATCCTCGAATTTATTAGTTGGATGGAATGGGTGTAGGAAATGCTTGAATGCCATCTTTGCAATATTTTAGTATCTTGGTAAAGTCCTTTTAAATTATTGATTTTTTTAATTATATGGAAAAATAGAGCACATCTACTTTGGACAGAACCTTCATCGCTATCAAAAAATACTTAAAACAGATTTAATGTTTAACTTATGTTTAAAAACCCATTAAACATAAGAACTTTGTTGGGTTTTTGCTCCTAAGACATACAAAAGAACTTATTTGTTAGTTTTAAGATTAAAAAATTGCCATTTTCCGAATTCTCACTAGTAAGTATGGCAGCTATTGTACTACCAGTACATCATATATTTATAAGAAGGTTGATGTTAGGAGGATATAATATTTTTATATACAATCTGACCTATTAATACCAGTGAACACCACATAAATCAATTATTTAAGGAATTCAAAATGTTTCAATTTAATTTATTTTTTAAAAATAAAAAATGTAAAATATTATGGTGGATATCATCATAAAAAATACTATTAGATAAGTAAGGAGCAAACCATTTGTTTTTCGTACCAGTTATTCCATATTAACAACGTTTGTTCAGTAGAAAATTGTGATTAACTCTCAAGATTTTTTTAATTCTCTGTCTGACATTTTCATGATAAAACTCACCTTTACTGTTTGGGATTGCAACTTGTGTTGCAATTTTAAAGGTATAAGCCAATGCTGGTAATCATGTGGAAGGGGTTTGATTTTGCTGAAGCGCCTGCACAAAAGTTTCACCGCTTTGTATCAGTCTGGCTATTTATTTTCTGTTTGTTTTTGTTCACACTAGCTTTATACTTTATACTTTTTTCGCCTTTCACAAAACAATGTAATATCCCTTTTGACATAGGGGATGAGTTTTTCCTGCAACTTTTGTGCTTTTTTCTTTAACTTCGCTTGGTTCAGGAGCGAAGAATATGTTTTGACAAGAAAATAAATGGCCAAAAGAAATATTTTTGAAATCGTAATTACGGAACAGATTCTAATATAATGTGAGTGAAAATGAGTTTACATATTCTGGTTTATCAAAATATTAATAACTGTATGAAATAAAACGTTGAAACATATTCCTAAACTGTCATTTTTTCACCTTATAACTTATAACCTAAATAATTATTCAAGTGTTACGACACATTTTAAAATTCCTGTCTTAGATAAAACATTCTTCATATATGACGCAAGTTTTTTCATAATCACGATACTGTACTGTCGTCACAATCAAAAAGGCGGTAATTTACAATTTTGAGATAGATTGGGAACATCAACATCTACTGACTTTTAAAGGTTACAACCATTAGAACGTTCTAATTTCAAAAAGAAACCATTTTATTTTTATTAAATTATATTATTTAAAATTTGCCAGGTTAATTGTGAACTAAAAAGAGCATATTATGGTGTAAAAATATTTTTCCTATTTCTTATATCGTAGACAAGCGACTTCATGTAACCTAACAAAATCAATTGGACTCAAATCCGGAGACCTCGCATGTCGCTTATTGGGTCGACCTCGCCCTATCCAGTTGATGAGTTATAAGTTGTATGACCAATAGAGAACGAGAGTTTCTCTCAAAAAGTACAATAAATGGCATCATTGAGTTGATTAGGTAATAAATATGGACCTGCTGAAATCCCCGTTGGCTCTACATGCCAAGTTCCTTCCAAATTCCTTCTAATGTGAATTTGGCATTATCATTTGGCAAGTATCAGTTAACAAATTCTACCCTTTGAAGATATTTCGATAGTAGAGCTTCAACCTTCTATACTTATCATATCAGGACAATATAGTTGTTTATTTAAATCTCTTAAAAACTGTAAAAAAATATTGCATTAAAGATCAGTGGCGTAAAAAATGAAGGGTAAAGATGTCCTTCCAAATATGGACGTATGTAAATTGGACCCGCGGTCAAAAGAATAAAAAGGTTACGGATTAAATGTCGTTAATCTCTTTGTAAATTGTGCCCGCGGCTACATTTTATTTCTAAGAAAATGTTTCAGGTATAAAAACAAATGAACAATTATTTGTAGTACGAGACATTGAAGAAGTTGTCTGTGCCCAAATATATAGTGGGTAAATTGCATCTTCTGCTATATATGGTTCCAATGTAGTCTGCAAATTTTATTATATTTTCTTGGTTAGGAATTATTGCCATGAAATCTTCATAAAAACAATTTCTTACGTCTTCCAGATTTAAATAGGGCAATCCAAATATGTAATGAAGCCATTTACTTTCTTCAGACTGAACATCCTCATAAACTGAAGACAGACCTAAATTTACTATTTTCCTGTACCATGCTTGTATTAAATGAAACAAGCAACCTTTTACAGTGGAATTGGGAAACACTGAATTTAAAGATGTATGAATGGATTTCTCAAAATCAATTATAACCGTGGAACATTCGAAAAAATAATAATGTTTGACGCTCGGTAATTCTTTAATAAAAAGTTTTCACCCTTTAAAGTGTGAACTTTCAAAGCATCTAGCGCATCATGGACATCTTTGATATTTTATAATTGTACAAATTTCTTTTTATACAATTAACATCTTCCCAAGTCAATTGCAAGTCAGCATTCCTTTTTAATTCCATATGTATTTGTTTGAAGGGTTTTTTAGTTATATCCTCAATGGCCCTCCTCCTTTTTGACGAATTACTAACTTTCTGGCGATCTGTTTTTTCTGCGTCTACATCGTGATTGTGATTTAAATAACTTTCCACAATTTGTGCATTAACGGTGTATATCTTTGCCAACAATTATTTTTAGCACAACGCCAACGAATTTTTCCTTTATCAAATAAAAAAAAAATTAAACTAAATAATATTTAAAAAGTGGGAAATATAACTTACCGCATTTTAAAACTCGAGCTTTTTAAATTTAGCCCCACATACCGCATACATTTCAGTATTACGTTCACTTAAAACTTTTTCTGCATTCATCTTCCAAAGATTCAGTACAAACTAAAGACATAATAGGATTTTGCCTATTCAAATATAAATAAAATTGCGCATTATAATAAAATAGGAACAAACAGTTCAGTTTATAAAGATTATAAATATTTTTGAGGTAAACAAATCAATCAATCATTAAATTGACTGTTAGTACCTACCGAGAATTTTCCCTAAGCCCCCATACCCAACTTTTACCCTTTTTTAATCCGTAGGGTCAGGTAAATAATCCCAATTTACAAACACCCCCAAATACACGTCACTTTTTTTCGCCAAAATATGCCTTTTTGACTACATAAACAACTTGCCAAATTTCAAATCAATATATTGATCTTTAAGAGCTAATAAATAATTTTTATTTTAATTTTTGCACTATATTTGGAAAAGTTAATACCTTATATTATTTTATCTTTGATTATGACAAAATTCTACAAGATTTAGGAATATTTTTAAGTCTACTCCTGATTAAATAAAAAATTCAAAAATAAACTAAATTAACCATCATATTTATCCTTAATTAAAGTTTGGAAAATATTGTGTTTATAGTACAAGAAATACTCGAACTTCCGTGCGACGATGTCATCTTACAAAAGTTGCGTGTTAGTTTCGTCCTTGTTTCCTTTCACTTCCGATTATATTATGTGATTTTGTTTTTGAGCAGTAAAACTTGGTAAATTTACATATTTTATACATTAAGTTTAAGTTGACATAATGAGAGATGGTTAAGTTGAATATTAAATAACTTCTTTTTTATTCATTTTCGGCGCCATCATGAAGATTACAATTTAAAAAATAACCGTTAGATTTTTGCTTTACAAAAACATGTAATGGTAATTTAAAACTGCAAAATTTACCGATAAAGTGTTGGTAATTGAAGCAGTTTAGTTTAGACAACCTTCTCTGTTATTGCACCTACTGATCCCTTTCAAACTTGAATTCTGAATTCATGTCTGTTTCTAAGAATTACCAGTGAAAACTGTTTTCTTATCTGAATAAATTGGATTTTCAAATGGACTAATCCTAATTTAAATACGAAAGGAAATAAAATGAGGAAAGCCAGAAGCCGAGATGAATAAAACATTCCGATTTGAGTGGATAAAAATGATTCATAATATGTGATATTTTCGATTTCATATAGAGGCAGCAAATGAGAAAACTTAGGCATTAGTCACAGATGTTGCGGCATTTCTGGGGTTCCGACTTTGATTATATAAACATTAAATCATCAAACCGCGATGAAGGGGAGAAATATTAGTTTTTTCGACTGCATATCTTAGATTTGACCAGAGACAAGACAGGAGAAACTTTATTTGGATTAAAATGCATGGGCGTTCAAAATAGTAGACATCAGAACAAAATTTGTTTCGATGGACCACCCGATTTGGTTCTCAATTGAAATCAATATATGTTGTAAAGAAAAAAGTTCACAGAAAATGGAAACTTTGGTGAAAATACTGATCAACACGAAGTCTGCAGGGTTGCCAATATTTTTATTATTAAATTCATACCTACCAAAACACTAGTGATAAAAAATGATTTATGAGTCGAAATTTCTTAGCCAGTCGAATGCCTCTCCAAGCTTTGTTCTAAATGGTTAATTCTGCATACTGACACACGTCAATAAAGTCCGCGTTGGCCGAATGAGGGCGTGGCGAAGAATAAATTTATACAGGCAGATATCATTCTATTTTGTGCTTTTTTTATTTAAATGATCCTAGTATAAAGCAACATGAATTTTGTTCTGCAATTAAAAATAGTTAAACTATACCACAAGTACATACCTTGAAGCAGTACGTTTCCAACTCCACTCTTTACAAAGACTGGCTAGTTGACTTATGATACAAAAATGCGACAAATCTGATCTTTCTAATTATAAGCCTATCAGCATGATTTTATTCATTGCCAAAAGTCCCCCAAGACTTGATTCTGTATCAAACATTGTTTTTTCTTTAACGTTGATTTTATACATGTTATATTTTGCTGACAATACCATGTTATTTGGAAATCCTTTAACCAGTTTTAATGAACTTCAAGCAACTTTTCGTCTTTTCAGTTCTGGTATAAGAACATAAACAAATGTTGCGTTTTTCATTTTGGTGGTACTAATTCTCAATTAAATTCGTTCTCTTTCTCTTTCTCACGGCTAGTTGTTTGAATATTTATGAAATATCGATATGTACTTTTTTAAACAACTATACAATTTATATATTTAAGATTTTTATTGTATTATGATCCTCGAATGCACCTCTAAAACTAAAGAATTCACCCTTCATTAATAACAACCCCCTATGAAGAGTTAGTCTAAAATTCAGACATTAAATATCCCCCAGACCTTTGAGTCATAATTGGAGGGGTGAGGAATACAAGAAAATGCAATAATACAGCCATCTCTTATTTATAGCAGGAGTATTTTTGAAATGAGACTAACGTACCTATGCTCAAGGGAGTCGAAAATTAATTGTATTTCGCTTGAAAGCAATTTGTCATTAAACAAGCTCTACCAATATTGATGCTAATTAACATTTTACTACAGTTCTGCAGAGGGAAGAAAAAATGTTGAATATTTTTCTCAAAAACGATTAATTTATAAAAATCAATAAATGTTTTTTTTAAATATACAAATTTATTCACCATTTGTAAACATAGTGAAGGTAGTGAAGGATTTCGGATTAAAAAAGGAACTAAAGATGCGAAAAAAAATTAAAATTGTTATTGCACCAGGTTTTCAATATGAAATTAAATTTATTAAGAATCATTAAAAGGATTAAAACATTAAAAGAACTTAAAAATAGTTTTATTTCATTAATATATTCAGTAATCAATATCAGCCTGTAAATATAATGTAATAATCCTAAATAATTTTATATAATATAATGCAGAAGACTGTGTGAATTTATAAAACAGTATACATGGGCACATGGGCGGATCCAGCCGCCTTTCAAGGGGGGGCTGTCTTCAAACCGGGAGGGGGGTCGGGAGGTTATAGAATATCCACTGCTCAGCGAAGGGACAGCTACAAGTCTATCTCTTTCATGGTTGTTCTCATCCAGTCCTTCAACCTTCGAAGGGTTGAAAAGGACCTCTAGACTTCTTGTAATCTTTCTTTAAATTAAAAAGCATGGCCTAAAGGGGGGGGGGTGCATCCTCCACAGCCCCCTTCCCTGGAACATCATTGACAAATAAAGGAAATAGAACGGTGTCGATATGTGAACCCTGGGGAACACAGGAACGACACAAAGGAACTCATTGTCACATGCTGCTTATGATTGGTCAAACAAATGAGAAAAATCATCAACGCGCTTCTGAACTTACTGCCAGACACACCAATTTCCGAAAGATTTTTTAACAGTAAGACTATCAAAGACCTTAGATAGGTCGGTATGTCCAGCACCATTTGTATATATTGATTCCCAGTTAATTTACAATCTACTTAACAGCATATTGAGTATTTAGTAAATTTGATGAGTGGTGTATAGCTTTTGGTGGGTACCGTTCATTGACGGTTCTCCAGTCTTCACCTAATCCCGGAGGAATTTCTTTCTTTGGCTTTATTAGCATAAAGGTCAATGGCATCTCTTATAAATGAGTAGCCAATACATTTGCCTGACTTTTGCATTTAACTGTGTTCTTTTGGCTTTTATGTGGCTTTTCCAAGTAAGCTTTTGGTCCAGATGAAGTCCTAGATACTTTACTTCAGAGAAACTTGATTATTTATGTGGACTGGAGGGCATGTATTTGTCCTTGTTATAAACGTAACCTGTGTGGATTTGCCAGCATTAACTGTAATGTTCCAACGTTCGAGCCAGGTTTGCTTAAGTGTTGGAACCAAATAAGAGTATTTCCATCTGTTTGGATAGTAACCTCCTTACAAACATCGTTGGAAGAATTTTTTGCTGATAGATAGTAGTAAGTTTGCGAATACTCTTCTTTATTTCATCTATGGGAAAAATCTAAGAAGTGAGGTTAGATTGTTCTACGTTTAAGTTTACAGAGCCGTGGTTGTTCATGACTGAAAACGTAATGGAAATGCGTCAGTGATGGAAGAAGGCGGATTGAATTTGTTGTATTTTAATGCACACAGCATGTAGCCTTCCTGTTTTAGAGTTTTAATAAATGTACAAAAAAGTATTACACTTTTTAAAGTCTCGGTGTTTCTGACGTAAGTTAGAAATCGATATGATACTTTAATTCTTGACGCATATCCTAGAATTAATCGTAATTTGATTCAAGACCAGTCATAAATTGCTTGAACGCTTTGCTTGAGATACTTTCTCCCTTTTTTAAGATAGTTATATAATTGTTCCACCACTTCGTTCAGATTAATAATACCAACTGTAAAAGTATGAAAATTCTGAACAATTGGTAACAATACGAATCAAACAAATGAGGAAAAATCCTCGATACGTTCTTGTTTTCATCCCAATTACATTTGATATCAAGTTATTTTGACCTAATGATTTTATTTATTCAAATATCCAATTCGAAGAGTGTGTAAACAAACAAACTACTATGAGCTAAAAAAATGAATTATTTTAACCTGTCCTACAATAGTTCTTTTTGAATAACAGAATCGTCATTATTCCTTGTTATTATTCCAACTGTATTTGCTTTTAAAATGTATTGATTATTGGTAACGCTCTATGGATAATAGGTATAGTTTATTGCCATCAATATCGAATAATGTTCTAGAAATAAAGAAATAAATTGTTTCATAAATATTAGATACGTGTACAGTATGACAAATTGCCGTAAATATTTTTTTAATTCAATAGAATAACAATATCCCTCAAAAAATAGTTATAAATGCGGAAAATGAAACAAAGAAGAAGAATTTTATGAATATTTATAATTATTTATTTTATATAAAAAACAGCATTTGTTAAACTCAATGACTTTACAAATAAATACAGAGTTAGTCGAGGAATTCCATCGGGTTAGTGTTACAGCACCAACTCCGTAACTCTAGTCCTCTGTAACAGTGTCTACAGGTTGGCTGTTGTATTCTTCGGGAGTTAGCCCGTATATTGCTTGTCTTTTACAGTCTAGTGCATCCCATTCTAACAGTATATGTTAGCTATTTCAGTACCTTTACCACATTGTCTCCAGGAAAGTTCTCCGTTGTAAAGCCCCATTGTGTGCACCCTCATTGGACTGCGACAGAGCAGATTCCTCATCTCAGTTTTGTGTTTCGATGAATTTTTTTGTTTAAACCAGTCCCGTATGCATCCAGGGATGTCAGACAGGTACTTTCTCTGCTATACCATTTACAGCTGTTCTGGATTATTCGTTTAAGGAGCTAGATTGGGATAAAAAAGGATAAATACCTAAAAGTCACCTGCAACTTACAGATGACATTGTTATTACCTCTGAAAGAACTAAAGATTAGTTTTAGTTAAATACTGTTTAAATTATTAGGGTATATTTCAATAAATTTACAAATTTTTCTACCGTGAAATTAAGACGTTTATGTTAGAATTATGTCTGATGGATGATGAGAGCAGATTTCTGAGATTTCAAATCCACTTCTTCTCCTTAACCTTTAGATTCTTGGCGCCGAGAGCGTGTTTTATGACGACGCGTCCTTGTTAGTCATAGACATCGTGTTTCCTAATAAATAGCGATAGCAAAAAACCCAGATCCGAATCAGAAATATTTTTAAACGAGTTGCTAGAAATAGAGACGAAATAAATCTGTACGCATTGCCACAAATTGAAAATAATATTTTTTGTCCTTCGCATACTGTAGGATAAAAAGAAGTTTGTTAATAAAAAGCACCCACTTATTCCAGTGCCCCAGACATATTTCGGTTATCCTTGCACTCAGAAAAGTTCATAACATACCCGGTGAATTGTAGTAGGCGAGAATCGATACGATGTTTCGGCGCCGTCTGAGAAGTCAGACGCTTTGCGAGCACGAGATTTTCTCATTTTATAGTCGATTACCGAAGAACAACACACTCGTGCGGAGCATTAAATGGGACGTCGATTGGATTAAACGCGAAACACGTGACATTTGCTTTAACGTTACCTAAATACGCACACGTGAATTCTGAAAACCTTGAGCATGAAGTTTAAGTTAGAGATTTTTAACAATATGTGTAATCCTTGCTTTCTCAGAGTGCCTCAAACGCAAAAACAAACGAAGGAGTAGGGGTTACAGGTCTTAATACTAGGATATCAACAGCCTTGGGAAACACTCCAACAATATTCCAAGCGAAACTCAACAAACGACTCAACTCAGCCAGAATATTTAATGCGTCTGATAGTCAGGCTACCTTAAAGGTTCTGAAGTCCACAACTTATGAGTCTAAAAAAACAGTCTGGAATAGCAAACAATCCCTTAAGCAACTGGCTAGTCACAACAAAATAACTTTGTTATGGGTGCCAGGGCTTAAAGGAATTGTCGGAAATGAAATAGCTGATGGTCTCGCAAAAGTAGGAGCTTGTACTCCTTTTATCGGACAATACTTAGCCATAGAAGAAAACCTAACATCGCACCTGACTGTGCTAACTAAATATTACACTTAAACCAAACGCCTGGAAGACTGTCACAGGGAAGCTAACAAGGCACTAAATATCAATTGGAACGATCAGCAACTCGATTTCTGCTCAATACAAACATATCTGGGTGTGACATTGGACCGGATCCTGTCATTCAAACAACTCTACAAGACATAACTTGTTAGGGAAGCTCCACCGGGGGGGCTAACACACACACACACTAAGAACCATGGCTGTGGCATTGAGATATTATGTTGCCGAATACGCCGCTCCCGTCTGGGAACGCTCTTGTCATGCTAAAAAGATAGACCCGATGCTGAATCAGTCATGTGTGTAATCACCGGTTGCTTAAAACATACACCGGCTCAACAGATACACCTTCTTAGCGGAATTGTTCCACCCTACCTAAAAAGGTGCATCCTCACCAAAAAACCTTTTTAACAAACGCTTGCAAATGTTTGCAAACGTTTGTGAATGCTTGCAAACATTTGCAATTATAGTGTATCCACCAGCCAAACATTCTCAAACATCTGTATATGTATATGCACGCGCGAACAAACAACAAATATCTTTGATGTACCGACATCGCTCGGAACACGGGCAGACGATTGCTAACGTTTGCGAACGCTCGTCGGTTTCGTCACCACCAAACAAATTTTTAGTTTGCTAACTTGGCGCGCTTGGTGAGGACGCACCTTAAGGAGACAAGTTTCTAATATGAAAGAGAGGCAACAAGCTGTTTCCTATGCTGGGCACCCCCTCTTCGGAAAAAACGCCGTCTGACACAGGTTAAAATCCAATTAATTTATATACGTAACGAAATTCAATATTTACTTCCTATGTGCATCTGTATGTCTATTTCACTTCGATATCTATCAATATTTCTACAGCAGATGCAGCTTCTATTTACTCAGAATAGTGAATACGCTTGGCATGAATATTCACAATAGAAAATACGTTCTTATCAATCAGAGTAAATAAATTAAAATCATTCGTGTGTAAGCGTCGATATTGGCAAACGTTATTCCGTACAAAAACTTTTTATGGATCTCTTCGTATAAAGCAAAAGGTTACTAACAAGTGGAAAGGTTTCAGATTAATTGGGTCAACTTTGATACTTGACCTATAACTCTACAATAAGAAGACAAAATGCTGAAAGGATCATCGAAAATATATGACCGTTTTATATCCTACTAATCCAGGATATATTTTATATCAGGATAACTAGTGCGAAACCATCGGGAAACTATTTTACCTTTAGGTACATTGTGTACCAATAGATTTCGATCTTAAAATAATGGATTACTCATGAAAAATTTTGACTTGACTTCAGAAAATTGTTAATAACCTTGTTCAGAAAAATTATACAAGATGTTTTATAGCATGTAAAATATTGTAAGCTTAACCCAAACTGCTGAAATATGAAATTTCAGGAGTGGTTTCATTTTATGTGTAGGCATCCACTGAGAATAGATTTTTAATCATTAAACATTGACGAGTGGTTCCGCGGGCAAAATCTAGTGTGATATAAAATATCTGACATTTCCAAGTGCGGTTTTTTACATCTCCATTAAGTTAAAATAATTAAATATTAATTTTCAGGATGTGGCTTTCATCAACCCAGCTAATGTCGTTTTCGTCTACATGCTAGTACGGGACTTGGTGAAATCCGACATCGATTGTGAACAAGACCTTCAAGCTGTCGTACTTACATGCCTTTACTTATCTTATTCTTATATGGGAAATGAAATTTCCTACCCCCTTAAGCCCTTCCTCGTAGAGGACTCCAAAGAAAAATTCTGGGACCGATGCTTGGACATTGTTGATAGGTAAGCCATTTTTTTTCAAGCAAAAAACTTCCACTGTAAAACTAAAAATTCCGGTAATCCTGGTTAATCAGTTAGATATTCTACAGAACACTTATACAGACTGTAATAAAAATTGTACAAAATGTATTAATCAGTACAAACGTGAACGACGCCATTTTCAAATGTCTGTAGTTCCTAACCTTCAAATATCTGTAGTTCCTAACCTTCAATTGTTTGTAGTTCCTAACATTCAAATGTCTGTAGTTCCTAACCTTCAAATGTCTGTAGTTCTCAACCTTCAAATGTCTGTAGTTCCTAACCTACAAATCTCTGTAGTTTAGTAACCTTCAAATATCTGTAGTTCCTAACCTTCAAATGTTTGTAGTTCCTAACATTCAAATGTCTGCAGTTCCTAACCTTCAAATGTCTGTAGTTCCCAACCTTCAAATGTCTGTAGTTCCTAACCTACAAATGTCTGTAGTTCCTAACCTTCAAATGTCTGTAGTTCCTAACCTTCAAATGTCTGTCTTATTTATAGTTTTGAATGCGTCTCAATTAATTTTTTTTTGTATTCTTTTCTAGTTTGTATTTTTTTTTAGCATCACTTTCATCGATTCAAACTAACCTATTTTTTAATACTAAATAGGCTCTCATCCAACATGTTGAGAATCAACGCCGAACCAGGCTACTTCACCGAAATTTTCACCGAACTCAAGGCTTGCGGTATCGGCAACATTGTAGCCAACAACTTGGCAAATATGGCCAGTCAAACTGTACCTGTAGTTTCCTGTAATTCCGGCGCCGCGACGCCAGCTTGACGTAAAGAGATGACTGTAGTGAAGTTAAGTCTGGCTGAAATGCCTACTGTACCGTGTGAAGTTTGATTACCGTTTTATATCTTCCAAATGCTGTAGTTGTTAGAGAGAATTTGACAAATCTGTCATTCAGCGGCCAAATCCTGATTAGAAAATTTAGAGGTAGAAGATGTTGGTTCAAGAACGAAAATGGCAGACTTTGTTTTCTTATGAACTCCTAACTCTAAAAAAATTATTTGGTTCCATCAGATATGATGTTGACACTTTTTCAGTGGAACCAGAAAGGTTACAACAAAATTTAGCTATTATGATAGTCAACTTTATATAATTATAGGAATATGTTATCAAACCGATTTGCAACGGATTTTGTGAAACAATAATTGTTTGATTGATTTGTCAAATTCGCTGTGTGAAAATGTGGTGAAAATACTGGCAATATTTTAATATATAATTAGGATCTCATATTTGCCTGACACAAAATTATTTACCTGTCATTAAATGAAGAATAAAACAAAGCTGTAATAGTATATTACCTAACAGGCTGATAAATCCCTTATTATATAGCTGAGCCCAGAGTGCGCAGCCTAGGCGAATTGCCGAAGGTAATTGCCGAGGCTGCAGAACTCAGAAGGAAGCAATTAATATGATTTCTCGGCCGTATTGTATATTCTATTTTTTTTCAAGCATAAACAATTTTAATACCCTTGAAAAAGAAGTGTATTGTTATGATTAACTCTAGAATAGATTTATAATTTAAATAATTTCTAACTGAAAAACAAAAGTCTGAATTTGGAAATTAGTACGTTATTCTTTTATTTCAAACACGAATTTTTGGTTTAGCATAAATCTATCATTTGAAGAGAACAACGTTTTTACAATTCCGGCACTTTATAGAAGTCCTTGGGTTAATTTCCAAGTTCCAGATTATGCGCATGATGAATTGATAACGTCCTGTAATCAGGCCCTTTCCTTTGATCATGACCTTAAAATGAAACACGAATTAATGACGTAGATACCAGGAAAATATGAAGTCCTATGGCGTAAAAACAGAACTTGTTTGGGGGCTATTTTTATACGCATTCGTAGAATGATTCATTTGTAGTATTAGTAGTATCAATTATCTCATAGGTCACATACCGGGGGTGTATATTTAATTGATTGAAAGGCAAAATCTGAAAATATAGGAAGTAATTACAAGAAAAAATAACGCCTACATACATAAGCAAAACATGTTTGTTTAGTGTCGATTGTGATTAATGCAAATTAAATAAATTTCGTAAAGTAAAGCATGTTTTGACAGATTTGTTTGCAGATTTTGTGAATGACAATCCGATAATTAATATTTATTTTTAAAAAGCTTTGATGTATTGACGAGATATTTGATACTGCATTTTAATAAGTTAATTCTATGAAATATTGTTTTGATTATGGACTAAGGATAGAAGAAATTGTAAAAATGATTAGGATTATTTGTTTTAATGATATGCAGGAAATGAAAATTCAGACTTTTTATGCACTGAAGGTTAATTGTGCAAAAATAAAGGCTGTCGGCATCATAATAGCGTCAACTTGTCTCTTGCTAATTTCTCCAGATCAGTGGTTCCCAAACTCTTTGATCGTGTAACTCTAGATACTAAAATTCGAACAATTCTAGTCAACACGTGAAAACGAACATCTTATATTCCAGTGGCGGATCCACGGGAGGGAAATCCCCCCCCCCTTGGACTTCAAAAATTCAAAAAATTTTCCAGAATAGTAGAAAAGTGTTAGGTGTTTGCAATATACTTATAGTGGAGTGAAATTATAATCTTATATGGATGTATATACATAAAGAGAAGCTTTCAATAAATTTGGGCTGGAGCTTCGCCAGATATGTGCCAAAAACGGCATTTATGGTATTTTTCGAGTAGATTGCTTCACTATTTTTTAAATATCTCCGGCTGTAAGAGTCATGGAAAAATAAAAAAAAATATTAATATGACCGTGATGAAGTAGAGTATCGATCCGTACAGTAGGGTTTTTTTAAAAATGCATTCTAACCTCAAAAAACGAATTCGCGCACATTATTTTTTTTTACTGAATTGGCAATAAATAACCAAAGAATCCTCGAATTTTCTTAAAAATTGGAGAAGATATGTATTTTAATGTCGGGAAGACATGGTAAAAATTAAAAAAAAAATAATGTTTTGTCCAGCCAAAATCGGCATTTTTAGAAAAAAAATTGAACTAGCCGGCCTTTTTGAAAAAACAATAGTAGAGAAAAAAATTTTATCTTGAAAAGAAGGATTTTGTGTGTACTTTTGTTTAAGAAAATCCAACATTTTATTAAAAGTGCCCAATTTAGGGAATAATAATAAAAAAAATTCAATTTTCATTTTTTATATTGATTTATATTGATTTGTTCCCTAACAAAAATCTTACTTTAGAACCTGAAATATTTGTTTTATTTTTTTAAACATTTTTTGGACTGAAATACAGTTTTTCTAAGAGAATCAAGCATAAATATCGCAATAAAAAAATTGGAAAAAATGAAAATCGAATTTTTATTTTTTTATTGTTCCTTAAATTGGGCACTTTAAATAAAGAAATAAAATTTTGGATTTTCTTAGACAAAAGTATACACAAACCTTTCCTTTTTAGATAAAAAATTTTTCTCTACTGTTGTTTTTCCAAAAATCGCTGCCAATTCAATTTTTTTTCAAAAAATGCCGATTTTGGCTGGACAAATACATTTTTTTTTTAATTTTTACCATGTCTTCCCGACATAAAAATACATATTTTCTCCAATTTTTAAGAAAATTCGAGGATCTTTGGTTATTTATTACCAGTTCAGTAAAAAAAAAATATAAAGTGCGCGAATTCGTTTTTTGAGATTAGGATGCATTTTTAAAAACAGCCTACTATATGGATCGATACTCTACGTTATCACGGCCATTGTATTTTTTTTTATTTTTCCACGACTCTTAGTGCCGGAGATATTTAAAAAATAGTGAAGCAATCCACTCGAAAAATACTAAAAATGCCGTTTTTGTCGCGAAGCTCCAGTCCAGATATATTGAAAATTTTTTTACAAGCTTCTCTTTATGTATAAAATCAAATAAATTAAAAAAATTGACTTAGCTCTTACATCCATTTTCAGAATATTTTCGTCTAAGTTCACTCCACTATTACACCCAAAAGATAAAAGTCAAATCTTATAACCCATATTCCAATGTTAAAAACAAAGTTTTTATTTTTTTAAACTATTTTCTTTTATGACAAATTTCTAGCTTTGGCTGCAATCAAAACAAAATATTATTTCGAATCATTCTAAATTATCAAAAAAACACGATTTTATAATGAATAATTCATTCTTTTTTCAAATAAAGTTTTAGTCCATTTAGAAACAGTCAATCGCTTTTTGTACCTTGATTGGTTTCTGTATTAAAAACTATACTTTGTGTAATTTTGAATTTGGATAACTGACGTCAAAAAAATTTAAAATAATTTATCAATTATTTTTCCCAAAACACTAACTTATTCCACGAAAGAAGATCTGTAGCCAAAATCAACTTTTCAATATTGTAAGTTTTATTTTTAAGTAAAAATAAATCTGAAAAATAGCATAGTTTATTTACTTAAAAACATAATCAATATGCCTTAAATAAGGGTATCAACAACAAACGATTTGGGAACCACTGCATCACTCTTTTTATTGAGAATATTTATCTATACTTTTTGTCTTATCTTCTTTTTCTATTTTTGTATCAGTTTATTTATTATAATCAGTGGCGGCTGGTCAAGTGATGCAGTATCTCACCCTCTACTTTAAAACAATCACCATACATGTTTTTTTAAATACTGGAGTATATCCTTTTCTAACTGCACCTAGGGACAAGAAGTCAAACTCCAAACTGCTTTAAACCTCGATTGATGTAGTTTTAAATTTGCTCCCATTATTGTTGGGTAAAATTAATTTATTATAACATAATAGACCAAGAGCTACTGATTATAATACACTTGTAACCTACCTTTATGATTGCTGGATATTAACACAGTATTTTTCCACTTTTTTCAGTGTAAAAGATCTCTGCTTTTCATACTAGAAATTTTAGAATTTTAGTACTTTTTTGTATCTAAACGCGATACTAGACTTTCAACAATTTGTTGGTTCATAGGAAAATTTTTAAGAATCCAAATATATAAAAGTTATTTAAAAATAATTTTAGTACTCAATCAAAAATTATGCCGACGGCTACAAGTAAATAAAACAGCTGAATATTAAATGAGAAAAGAAATTAAGTTGATTTTTATATTTGACGGTTCGGGGCATATAATAAAGAACTTAGTAATTAATATGAAACATTTTCATAATTTTATTTACCGCCAGACGGTCTGTGGCCACTCAGATCAATAATGTGTTCATGTTTATGTGTAAACTACGGGAGATTTGGTTTGATAAGTAAAGAAATCGTTAAGTTGGTGGAGAAAAATAAAAATAGGAATAAAAAAAAATAAAAACGAACAGTATTAAAATCTATTTAATGGATGTGTTTTAGGAAAGTGATATTACCGGGGATTTTTTGTATAGTGATGATATCCACCCTGTATTCTGTCTGAGAACTGTATATTCGGGTAACAAAATTTAATGTAAATTAAGTTTAAGCGATATAGTGTGTAAATTTTAGTGTTAATTAATTTTCTTGTACTCTATTGTTTTTGTTAAAATTAGTACATAAGAATGAAATGGTATTTTTCCATTTGTTATAGAAATTTTGGGCATAAAGAAAAATAATCATTTTTATATCATAGCTAGCCATAAATAACATCTCAGCAAAGCAGCAAACTAACAATACGTTTGATGTTTTAGTTACTTGACTATCACCCGATACCGTTCAGATTTATTTCATGTTTGGAAAACGTAATCATTTTATGCAAATCCGAAATCTGTTGGCTTAATGTCACGTCGCAAGCAGATGAAATAAAAATATTGTCATTCAATTTATTTTTTTAAATGAATATTGATGCAAAAGATGCTCAAAATAAAGACTATCGACCACTTGGTAATTTTAAAGTCTATTTTCAAATTCATATCCGACTCATGTCAATATAAAGTCAACAGGAGTTAGATCGGGAAAGCGTACAGGCCATTCAATAGATCGACGTCGCCAAATCCAATGGTCATAAAATTTATTAGATTTAGGTTTTGATATTTAAAACTTTTTCACTTAGAATTTAATTTGAAACATTCATTGGTCACATTTAACTGTTTAAGTACATAAATTGTTGTAAAATCATAATATTTTTGTCACGACATATCATTAAGTTCAATTTTATAATTAAATAAAAAAAGAAAATATTTCTATAACAAATAAAAAATATATTACCTGTAAGGAAAGAGCAGCGTTTCAATGGCAAAAAAACCCGAAGAGAAAACTGCTTTTTCTAAATTTTCTTTCGTTACCTGATTGTCTAAATAGCAATGTTTATTTATTTATTTATTTTTCAAGTTAGATTTTACGTTCAGAATATTCCCGATTTAAATAAATTTAGGCTAAATTATCGATGAGGTTATTTCGTTTTTATTGATAAATAATAACTGTAGATATTAAATAATAAGTAGATATTAACAATTTGGTCGGGGTCCGTGCAATTTAAACATTTTCATTCCAAGTTGCGGTCAGAGATGTCGTTGTTTTTTAGTGAAAATGTATAATTTAATTAAATGAAAATATGTACATAGTTTAAAAAAAGAAATACATGAAAAATTAGGCGAGAAAACCATTAACGAACCTCCATATAAACTAAGAATACGAATAATAATTACGTAAGAGATTAAACATCAGAATTTTTAGAAAATAAAATCAAATTAATTTTCGATCTAACCTTCGTAGTCTATATTGTAAAACTTCGTAACTTACAAAAATTTATTGAAACTTTTTCGAAAATTCTTCTTAATCTTTGAGGTAGTACGTTAGTAAATTTATGACGATTATTTCTTTCTTCAACTTGGAACATTTTGGTACATGTATGTTACCATATTTAGCAAATAAGTTGAAAAAACGAAAAATCGAGTAGTTTAGTAAAAAGACGAGTTACATTTAGCTCTTTAAATTTTAATTTGACTCGTGAACAATTTTAAAATAAAATTTTTCGATTACAGGTGACCATTTAAAATTAGGTTTATCCCTATGAATATTAACGAGATGTTACATAATAATAAAATGTAAAACCACACTGTTTTTCTGTATATGTACAATAATCATCATTATAGGTGCTATATTTCAAATGATTCAATGCTGGAATTACAATTATGGCGCCGCTAGAGAAGGATGGATGTGCTCACTTTTATTTTTACCTCATTTTTTTCCTAAATTCATTTATACCCTCTGGTCTTTTCTGCAAGGAGATACCGTTGTTTCCGGTTCCCCCGAGAGCAATAGTACAGGGTGTCCCAGAGTATATTTTAGATTTTAAACTTACCTTATGCCGACCCTGTTCGAAATTCCATGAAAATATTGCGTCGAGCGTATAGCACACACGTGCGGAGTGGACGAGTTCGCAGCTTGCTTTCATGGTTGCGGCTTATTTTAAAGTCAACGATTCGTACACAGTTGCTCAACGGCGTTTTTGTGATGCGCCATCGGCGATGTTAGTTCACGCGTGCGTAAAAAAATTTAGAGAACAAGGAGTTGTTACAAATGTCAAACATCTAGGTCTACCGAACACAATTCTAACTCCTCCCAATATTGAGAGGGTGCGACAGGCTGTAAATCGTAATCCTCGCCGCTGAGCAACTGTGTACGAATCGTTGACTTTACAATAGGTCTCAACCATGTAAGCATGCTGCGAATTCGTCCACTGTTCCATGGATAACTGAAACCCGCACGTATCCGCTATACGCTCGACGTAATATTTTCATGGAATTTCTAACAGGGTCGGCGTATGGTAAGTTTAAAAACTAAAATTTACTCTGGGACACCCTTTACAATCAGCTAAACTTTAATTCCTAATATTGTACAATTAATGTACTCAATTACCTATTTAACGAATTAATGAAGGAGACGATATTTTCGGAAATATAACTCAGCCAGGAGAATCCCAGAATCAAGTAGGAATTCGAGTAACGGTAATTGCTTGCGGGAGGGATCAGAAGGTCCTTGACAGATAATCCTTGTTGTCACAGATTAGAAAAAACATATTAAGACATTTGCTAGTTGGATAACATATATTTTAAATAATATAATTCAAATAAGTGAAAATATGCTGAGTGGTGTATTTAAAAGTAACATGAAACCAGATATATAGGCTATTTTGTATTTTTGTTAATTCAAAATTAAGTATAATGAATGTTATAAGTGTGGCCAAGTATACAGCATTAATCAATATTTTTTCAATGTTGTCAAAAGGTATCCTTGTGCAATGTTGACAGATGTGCAGACATCCTTGTGTAATTTTGACAGATGTGCAGATATCCTTGTGCAATGTTGACAGAGGTGCAGATATACTTGTGCAATTTTGACAGATGTGCAGATATCCTTGTGCAATGTTGACAGATGTGCAGATATCCTTGTGCAATGTTGACAGATGTGCACATTTTCCTGTGCTTTCATGACCATGTTGTAATTTTTGTTCAGAAGCAGAATTTTTTGGAATATGAAGTCGCTTTAATTTGTGTAATATCTCTTTAATAAATAATGAGTCGAAAATTTAGATTTAAAATGGTTATCTCTATCTAAGAGTAAATATTCTGCAAATATTTTCCTTTTCAGATTTATCTAGTATTGCATTATTTACCCAGTTTTTTTTTTATTTTGTACATATCATGCTTTGAAAATTAAAACAACATGAAAATAACCTTCGATAAAATGTGGCTATTGTTTGTTGGGAAAAAAACATTTACTACATTTTAAGACAAATTTTCATAAGATTGTTTGATTCATAATGAATTAATAAAACACTCGGCTCATAATGTGGAATATTTACTCGTTGTTTTAGTTAATATTTAATTTGTTAGTGTTCGATTTGTTGCGTTGTAAATGAACCTTTTGTCGTGTAATTGAGACAACAAACGTTGTGAATGTTAATTTTTCATTATAACACACATACATTGTTAATCAAAAGTGAGTTACCTGTTTTGTTTTGTGTACAATGAAAAATCTAGTATTTATAAAATACTTTGAAACATTTCGTTTGCTTAGTATTAAGAAATCTTACTTTTGAGAAACATTGTATAAATATTTGTACTTCATGTTACATTTAGTTAAACTCATATTCATATACAGTAAAAAAACATGTTATTCGTTCATCACAATACGCATAAACAGTTGTTTTTTTATAACCTTTTGGTACGATGTAAGTGATATTTGTCTAGTGATTTTTGATTGATCCTCGTTGATTAATAAATATAGATCATATGGCGAATTTTATTTCATTTTATTTATGTATATGCCTAGCAAACAATGAATCTCTGGTCGTCTTCTGGCCCAATGCTGGCGATATGCTGGCAACAGCAAAGCTACATCGGCAAAATGATGGCCCAGTGTATGACAAACTGTAATCGAATACCTATAATCCAGCCAGCAATGGGCCTTTCAAGGCCAGGAGTGTGACGTCAAGCGGCCATCTTTGTTTGCGCAGGTCAACGATCAGTCTCCAAACCCAAGCCAAGCATAAAGTGTCACATCTGGCTAGCATATGTTGGGCCGGCATAGGACCGATCAAAATAATTGTTTGCTGGGTGGTGGCCTAAAACTAAGTAGTAGTAATAATAATGGTTTATTTGTCTAGGTACAAAAAAAGCTCACTGAAGTACTGGAAGCAATGCTGGGCCTACTAAACTGAAGAAACAAGGACCCTTGTCAAAGTATAGGATTAATAGTATAGTCCAATTTTTCCCATCAACCTGTGTGTTTTGAAAGTTGTGTTTTGTCAGGTACGAGGGTGGCAAAAATGCAAGATGCCCTTAGTAGCGGTTCCATCGTTGTTCAAACAACGTTATACATTTGAAAACTTTGCACAATGAAATAGGAACGAGTCCACATCTTTTACAAAAACCTCTTCACACAATTAGCTCTTAAAAGCAAAGAGCCGATAATCTGGCAAAAAAGTAGAAGTATAAAATCATATGATTCCATAAAAGCTTCAGAGAACTCGTCAGCAAATACATCAGGATATTTAATAAAGCTCTTTTAAGCTCGAGTTGAGCGCAGGCTGAAAGAACAACTTAAAAAAAAATGTTTATCACCAAATAACTATTTTTTTTTATTTGTTCAAGTCTGAACCAAAAGTAGCGCAAGATAAGTAGTATAGTTTTCGAACCGTGTATTTATATTTTTAAAAATAATTACTTATTTGTAATAAACACATTCAAAAATAATTTTAAAATGACACAATAGTATGTGCAGCAAGTGGGGAAAGTTAAACTCGTGTGTTTGCTGCACTCGCCCTTCAGGCTCGTGCCACAAACTTTCACACTCGTGAGAAAAGTACTTTCCTCACGTGTTACACACTATACTTTTTCTACAACTGCTCAAATTTAAAGAATACAAGTAATGTAACAATATTTATTTTTATGGTTAGCAAAACTAAATTAACATGAAAGTATCCTACCTTTTAACAGTTAAATAATTTTTTTTAATTTTATATTTGTATTTCTTCTCCATTCCATAAATTTTTCGTATGTTAATTCATACTTTTTTCTTGAAATTACCGGCAACAGATCTAACGTTACTTTTGCGGCTCTTTCCAATATCTCTGGCGGAGTATTATTAAACTCGTCACTACTGTCAGGACCCATATAATTTATAAAATGTTATTATTAAAATAATATATAAAATGTTATTATTAAAATAATATTTCATGGAAATTGCGATTTTTATCAAAGCACGAATAAAAACTACCTGAAGAATTTAAAAAACTTCTATAATCTGACAGTTGTGACAACTATTTAAAGCTGAACAGCAAACAGCAGCCTACTAAGTTTTTGTCGATTTTTGTTGATTCTCCATATAAATGTATGTGGTGTGGGCAAAGTGCCGTGAGGAAAAATATTCCCGCACGGTATGAGCAATACATGGTTTTGAAATTAAGTAAGCTATGAGAAATTCGCTACTTTTCATAGCAGTTGTAGAAAAAAATAATTCTTTACAATATTAAGTAATAGTAACAGTAATTTTTAATCACAGCAGCAGCTGAATGAGTAGCTTTGCTTTCTGTGACGTGAGAGGCTTACTAATAATATGAGAAAGTAATAGCTGGATAGACAATCCTCCACTAGGATAACAAAACTCATTACAGGAGGAAAATTGTTTGAACGAACAAGCCACTTTGAACGACAGAAATGAATAATAGTATTGTGCAGCAAAATTTAGAAGAAGAATTTCTTAAAACAATCGATTTACAAAGATATATAAGCTTTAATGCGTAATTTTAACAAAAATAACTCACTTTCCATCAAACTGGATACTTTGATACACCCTGGCTGTTGCAAATTAACAATTCACAGTGACCGTGAGATCGGCAGGTCCGCTCTATTTTTTTTTTTACGTCTCTGTCAACGGCATCGACTACTATAGTCATTAGCCTCGTGTTCTGTGTAGGCTTTGTTACTGTTTCCCAGCGCCACTTTAGAAACAGCACTGTTAATTAGAACCCAACAGTGAATGGTCGAGTGAGGAATCACACCTGGTATATGAAAATCAATTTCTAAATTTTTAATTAATTAAAAATCAGAAAATGATTTCTGCCTTTGGTGTGATTCGAACCCACAACCCTTGGATTATGAGTCCAGTGCTCTACCGCTGAGCCACTCACCCCCCTAGGTCCGCTTTATTATTCGGAATAGAGTATTCGGTAAATTTGAATAAAGCGCGAAGTCTAAACCAATAATTTGAATAGACCGCGAAGTTGGAACAAATAAAAAATTTAATTTTGGACGCGGCGCTAAATCAATTTCGGCCCGGTCCAAAAAGCGTTCGTTTAAGCTCCTAGGGATTTTCATAAATACAGTCAGTGAATAACAAATTCGTTCCACATGAGTTCATTTCTCTGAGCAATTGCTTGCTAATAATTAAGCAAGAATTGTAACTTTCTTACTCTTTTTACATCGTAAATTGTTGTTAACCTGTTCAGAGCCCAAGTAGCATTATAGTTTTATAATATTTTGGTGCCACTAAATGTGTTTGAAAGATTATAACAACTAAGTGAGACTACCTCAAAGTTGCAGAAACATTGTCATGCATAAACCCAGCTTTATAATATTTAATTTACTAGCTCAGAATACTTACCTTTAAAAATGATCTAATAACAATTAAAAGAAAAAAATGAGCATTTGAAACTTTTATAGTATTTTTAGAATTAGAGGGCGCCAATAATTCTATTTTTTATATTTAACAAGCTAGTTTAGTATACGATGGTGGAATTTTTTTGAACCATAAAAATATAAAAATACCAAAAAAGGACCATGGGAGTGATAAAACTGCACAAAAAATGTGAAATGAAATCACACAAGCTCCCAAGAACAAGGACATTAAAAATGTCCTACACTGCACCAGCGTCTGGACTTCAACAATTACTCCTTGGGCTATATGCCCCACCAGGTATTGAATTACGAAAGTCCAGACGCGGTTTGGTGCCTGACCAAGTCGAGGCTTTAACCCAAAAACTTCGATTTTGTTATTAAAGGGGCTTGCCATTTTTAGACCGGTTTCGGCATTATTGTTCCTCATCAGTAAGAAGCAGACTAGTTCGACATCCTGTCACTAAAGGATGTCTGAAAATGAATTCGACTCGCCTCGTTCTTGATAAAAGTGGTTGCGTTAGAGCAAGTGTATCACGAACGAGGAAAGCCCAATGCCATCTTCACTTTAATAACAAAATCAAAGCTTGCAAAACTATAGAAAACTATACGAAGGTGGAATTTTTTTGAACCATAAAAATACCAAAAAAAGACCATGGGAATGACAAAAATGCACAAAGGATGTGAAATAAAATCACACATGCTCCCAAGAACAAGGACATTAAAAATGTCCTACACTGCACCAGCGTCTGGACTTCAACAACTACTCCTTGGACTATATGCCCCACCACGTATTGAATTACGAAAGTAAAGACGCGGTTTGGTGCCCGACCAAGTCGGGGCTTTAACCCAAAAACTTCGATTTTGTTATTAAGCCTGCTTCTTACCGATGAGGCACAATCATGCCGAAACCGGTCTAAGAATGGCAAGCTCCTTTAATAACAAAATCGAAGTTTTTTGTTTAAAGCCCCGACTTGGTCGGGCACCAAACCACGTCTGGACTTTCGTAATTCAATACCTGGTGGGGCATATAGCCCAAGGAGTAGTTGTTGAAGTCCAGACGCTGGTGCAGTGTAGGACATTTTTAATGACCTTGTTCTTGGGAACATGTGTAATTTTATTTCACATCCTTTGTGCAGTTTTATCACTCCCATGGTCCTTTTTTGGTATTTTTATGGTTCAAAAAAAAATTCCACCTTCGTATAAGCTATAGTTGATGAATTTATTTTTAATGTTATGTATTTATGTGTTACTTATTGTAAACTGTAAAACAATTGTATTGTGAATATTAGGATTTTCCTATTATTAATAAACTACTTGCTTACTTACCGTCTGCAATTAGAAAATAATAGTTTTCTTTAAAAAAAGAAGAAAATAAAATAGTTTTACGGTAACTCTATTAAGTTAAATACGTTATAAGGAGTTTCTAATAACTTTGGATAAAGAGTTGCTAATTAAAGGTAAATAAAAAATAAGTCCGGTTAATTTGTATTATTATATATTTAATAAAATATTTGTCATTACACTATTAGATTATGAAAAATAAATGCAAATATACACATTTTTTCTCACATATATCACTCATTTGCAGTTCCTTTGGTTGCATTTAGGCACTTACTGTCTAAGAGTTCATAAAGAAAAATGAAGAAATATACCGCGTGACCCATCCTTTAGGAACAGTCGTATAACTTTTGAATGTCCATTCAATTTTTTTCAAATTTTAGGAGGAAATATTAGGCAAAATTTCCTTATTACCACGTGATATTTTCAAAACAAAAAAAAGCATAAATAGACCCTAAGATTTTGTCTAATATTTCTACCCCAAATTTAAAAAAATCGAATGGCCCATTCAGAAGCTATAAGAATCTGTTCCTAATGGCTGATCCACCCGGTATATACATGGTATCTGTGAGCGTTTTTTCTATACTGTATCGTATGGAAAGCTGAACACTCACGGGACGCAATGAAGACTTTTAAAAAGATTATAAAGAATTAGCTGGGTGGAAACAATAGAAATCGAAGAATTTTGGTCATATCACGAGGGAAAAATACAAGGAAATATCGCTAGTAGAAGAGGAACTGAAAGACGTAGAACCTCCTGGTTTGCCAACGATCGTTAAAGTACTCAAAGATGAGTGCAAGTCAAATTTTTTGCTGTAAAAAATTATGTAGGTTTGGGATAACTTAATTTTTTTGGAAATATTCTCTTATTTTATCTCTCTAAAAATATCCTCTAATGCTAATTTGACTTCCAACATGGTCGGTCTTTTCTTTTTCTCTTCCAAACAATTTTGTGAAATTTTATACAGTTTCACAGCATAATTGATAGCGTTATCTATCCAAGAACCAGCATTATAATCAACTATGGGGGTTATATCGTCATTTTCGATAGTTTCTCCAATATGTGTCACCTAAAGACAAAATAAAAATACATCTAAACGTACATTTTTGTTGTCTTATTTTTAATTTTTCAGATTCATATTTATATGGATTACTCACCAAGTCTGACCCTTCTCTGTTAGTGTCGATGGGTGGTAAAGAAGTCAACAACTCCAACAAAACTACTCCAAAACTGAATGTATCTAATTTGACAGAAATATCCCTTCCAAATGCTTCTCTAGGCATGTAAGCTGAAGTGCCAAAAACGGTCGTGGCTGTGTTGATATTTTGGTTGGATATGAGTTTTATCAAACCAAAATCACATAACTAGAATTAAAAGCGAAATATTTTAGGATGGTTGTTTTTTTTTTTTTTTTTTTTTTTACTTCAGTGTCAACGGCATCGACTACTCTGGTCATTAGCCTCGTGTTCTGTGTAAGCTTTGTTACTGTTTCCCAGCGCCACTTTAGGAACAGCACTGTTAATTAGAACCCAACAGTGAATGGTCGAGTGGGGAATCACACCTGGTATATGAAAATCAATTTTTAAATTTTTAATTAATTAAAAATCAGAAAATGATTTCTGCCGTTGGTGGGATTCGAACCCACAACCCTTGGATTATGAGTCCAGTGCTCTACCACTGAGCCACCCACTCCCCTAGGATGGTTGTTATGAGATGTTTTGTTTTGGTTTATGTTGATTTTTTTTGGAGTAATTATTATGATTGTCAAAGTCAGAAGGAAGAAATAAAATCTGAAAATTAAAACTCATAATTTTATACTTTATTACAAATTTTGCGCCCTACGTGGAGCCTAAAATAAAGGGGCCCTATTGTAAGAAAAAAATGGATTGAAGAGATAAAAAAAACAGGATTGAGAGGACAACAAGAAGAAGACCAAAGGAGTATAGCTGTAATGGAAGAACAAGAAACAACTATTATACAACAAGATTTAAGGGGTAGATTATGTTGCAGAGGTAACAGAAATGAATGTTAGGGGAATGGGAGACACAATGTCTGGAAGAGGTAGTCATATGATGATGGATGCTCTGACATGTTCTTTAACAGAATTGAACACAGAATGGAGGAAATGAAACAAGACAATAAAAAGTTAAATGATGAAACAAAAAAAGAAATAAAACAGAATTTAAATAATAAACTGGATGAGGTGAAACAAGAACTAAAAGAGGAAATGAAACAAGAATTGAAACAAAATAATGAAACAATGATAGAGAAA
The DNA here is from genome assembly GCA_949320105.2 of Crepidodera aurea. NCBI lineage: Eukaryota > Metazoa > Arthropoda > Insecta > Coleoptera > Chrysomelidae > Crepidodera > Crepidodera aurea. Next base: position 18,163,489 of record OX439475.1, on the reverse strand, counting down.
ATGGAAGAAAAACTAGGAAATGTGGAAAAGAGATTGGAAGAATCAAAATTATACATGGAAAATAAAATAGAAGTCACTAAACAGGAGATGAGGGAAGAAGTGATTGGAAGAATCATGTAAATAGAAAAAAAATACAAGAAAATGAAGAGATTTTCAAAGAAAGAATTGAAAAAGAAGTCAAGCAAGACATTAAAGAAGAAATAAAGAAAAGTGTGGGAAAAATTGATCAGAAACAGCAGAAAATTGATAAAGATGTTCAAAGTATCATGAGGGATACAGAAGGAAAAATCAAAAAGACAGAAAACAATATGAGTGATAAAAAATATGGAAGAATAAATAGAATAAAAGAAATACAAGAAAAAAAAGATATTTTCAAAGAGAAACGGTTACGGGAAATGCTCTAATTTGGATCTCAAGTAAAGAAAACATAAATAATTTTGAATATTTTGAAAATATGTTTTTAAAATATAATTGGAAAATGAGAAAATAAAGAGCTGTATGAAAAGAAAAAAATTGGATAATATGAAGACGAAAGTAGGAAAAAATTAAAGGAAATTATAATTAAATATTGAGACATAGGTTAATTAATAGTTTAGTATATCTTTGAGAAAATTATAAATTTTAATTATGTGGGGGGAATTTGAAATGGAATTTATTATTAATGCGGTTTGTTTGGAGAATTTGGGTACAAAATCAAAATGTATTAATGAAAAAAATTATGTCAAGGTAACTTTAAAATGTGACAGGGTTTTTAGGATGGTTGTTATGAGATCTTTTGTTTTAGTTTATGTTGATTTTTTTTTGGAGTCAAAGTCAGAAGGAAGAAATAAAATCTTTGAAAATTAAAACTCATAATTTTATACTTTATTACAGTATATAAAGAAAACAGATCCACTTATGCATTTAAAAAACAGTGTCTGTCAGTGGTTAATAAATTCTTATTACCTTTTTGAGAAATTGCAAAATATATGTTTTTTCGAGTATCGATTTTTCGAAAAAAAGACGTTTTCGAAAATAGTTCACTATTGCTCGAGTAGTGGACGTAGAAAAACATTCGGGGGCTCATTTTGTTCATGCTATAATGATTTTATAAATATTATTTAGTTTTTGAATTTATCAATATGAATTTTCAGGTATTTGAGTAATTTCAGAAAATGTTTTAAATCTTTTTCAGCCTTAAATTTTTCATCACACCAGCTATCAGAAATAACAGATGGTAGGAATTTGCCTATTATTGAGTGGTTTGTGTAATTAGTAAACATAATAAAATCATGATTTCGATATATTTTAATAAATTACCTTTGGTTGATTACTGGAGTCAAGAAGAATGTTGGCAGATTTGATGTCCCTATGAATTAAAGGAGAAGAAAATGCAGTGTGTAAGTAAGCTATAGCCTTCGAAGTTCCCAAGGCTATGTTCAGTCTTTGTTTCCACAATAGTTTGTTGTTAGTATCCTAAAAATAAAGAATTTGTAGGAAAACGTCCAACATATTTAACTAATCTAAATAATAAAAGCCAATCCTGTACACCAAATAAAAAGCAAATAGAACAAATTCAAATAATTAAATTTCCAATAAAAAATTAATTACGGCCATTTGAAAACAAACAATTCAGTCTAAACAAAAAAAAAACGATAATTTGAATAGAGCGCGAAGACTAAACAAATAAAAATGTAATTTTAAACGTGATTTCCTTCCTCTCCAAAGCGTTACTTTGTGTTGTTCCTAATATTACAGTTGTAATAAATCTATTACTAAAACTTGTATTTGTTATGCTATTACGCCTTTTTCGAAATGTGCAAAAATCTATTACATTTTGCATATTTTTTCAACTCAATTCGATAAAAACAGATGGTCGTTTTTTGAAGTTTAGGACAATAAATCAAACTTCTTAATTAAAAATTGCCGACGTTTCGGCCCTATATTTTACTCAGGAGGAAGGCCTAATATAGGGCCGAAATGACAATTTTTAATTAAGAAGTTTGATTATCCTAAACCTCAAAAAACGACCATCTGAAAATTATTCTTTTTGATCTACACAAAATGTATCTTTATTTAACATAAATATTTTCCGTTTTCATAGACTCTTTTTTCTATAGGAACCTTATTTCTATTCCTGCTCTGTGCTCTAATATTTTTCAAACATTGGACGAGAAAAGGTAAATGTTTAAGCATTCTCTTATCGAAAAGCACTTTAGATACGCAAATGTTAGCAATAATCTAGAGTCTATTATTTTTCAACATAACCTCAAAATTATCGAGAAAAACGATAAAAACCATTTTTTTCGTTTTTATTTTTAATCTCCCGCAAAACTAATAGTTTTTTGGTTTTCTTCATTTTTAACGATATTTTTCTATACGAACGGTATATTTTTTTCATACCATCTTAAAGTCGAGGTTTGAAGTTAAAAAATTGAAAATTTGTTAGTGAACTTTTCCGAATGAAAATTAGCCTTTTTTTAAATTTAAATTCGTATAAAATAGAAAAATAAATATTTTGCTTTGAAAAAAATTACAGATTATTTAAAACACAAAGTAGAACGTTTTCACCGAGTTTCATAAAAAAAATATTTTTGTGGAAGATAAAAATTAAAAAACTGTTTTTATCGCTTTTCTCGATAATTTTGAGGTTATGTTGAAAAATAATTAATGCAAAAGTTTTACATTTTTGAATTATCTACAACACTTATATTAAATTTTTTTGATATGATGTATATTTTAGCCACAAATCGTAAAAAACCAATATCCAAACCTCAAGTTGTATACCCCCACCCAACTTCCGGAACTTTTAATTTGTCTAATTTATATTTTTTAATTTACTTATAATTTACCCTAAATTTTCCGACCATCCACATTTTCTGTTATGAAGAAAGCGAGCAGAACATGCAACAAAGCAAGGCTTTTTGACGCCATAGCAGTCGCTCCTATGCACAACATGTCATAATCAAATTCTACATTGAATAACAAATTAATTTCATGCGAGTTTGTTTTCCGATAACTATGAATTACAGAAACGAATTTTGATTTACTCACCTGAAGCCTCTCCTGGAGTGCTCCACCTGGTATATAATCATACAGCAAACAGTAGGTACACCCATCACAAGAATAGCCGAGAAGTGATAACAAATTTTCATTTTTATATTTACTTAACACTTCAACTTCGTTCCTAAACTGTTTAGTCACTTCATCATCGACATTAACAATTTCTACGTCTCCAATATCTAATTTTTTGACAGCCACAGGTTTGTCCAATAAATTTAAAGCCAAAAACACGGTGCCAAACTCTCCTTTACCCAATAATCTACCTTCCGAATTTGAACCTTTATACCGTTCTGAATTAAAACTGTTTGTAGCTAGCTCTAGATTCTGGTAACTGAAATGAGGTAAAATAGTATCTAAAGCAAGATTTGGTAATGGTGAAGAGCAAGAACGAGTTTTTAATGAGCTGTCTGAAGAAACGTGCGAGGTGTTACTTAGTGTTGTAGTAACACTGTGGCTTCCTAAGTTAATGTTTAAGTTACTAATTTGGAGTGCACTAAAATCTGGTAAATTGCTAGATTCTTCTCTAATTTCTTCACTTTCTCGCTGTAAAGCATCGAGATCTGGTATCATATTTTCTTCAGAAGTAACCGAAATTGGTTCTGTAGCTGTATTAGATACTTCTGAAGTAACTTGACTTTCATCTGTAGGTGACTGTGGTTCTAAGTTTAAAATTGAAAGATTTGGAACATTTTCATCAGCTGGTGAATCCATGATTTGACTAAATGCTGGACTGTAATCGCTTACCATAGAAATTGGATTTGTCTACGAAACAGAAGAAAAATAATAAATTTATAGTATTATTAAAGAATAATTCATTGACACCAAATTTGACTTACCATAGAATCAGTAATTTCTGAACTTGTACTAGTACTCGTATCTGAATTTGAAATTGTCAGTCCTGAACTATTATCACTATTTTCTTCTGCCACATCTGCAGTTCTCCTTCCCATAATTAATGAAAGATTAGGCATATTTAACTCCCTGGTTTCACCATTATTGTTTTCAGAGTTGCCATTGGTATGTGCAATAGAATTATTATCACTAGACGTATCATTAATACCAGCTGGAATTTCTTGGACTGAACTTTGTGCACTAGAAAACTTCATCATATCTGACACTTCTTCATTTGATTTTCTTCTTTGTACAACAACAGGCATTGTAAGTTTTGGAACATTAATATTTTCATCAATATCAGGAGTAATTACAATTTGTGGAATTTTGTTTACTTTCTTTGGTGTTTTATCGGAGTATGTTCGAATTAAATTTACTGCATCAGAGACATAGTCAATGTTATCTAAAATTTTTTCAAATTCATCATCAGATGGGTTTACAATTTCACTTAAATTAACAGGAATTTCAGCTTCTGGTCCAATATCAGGTCGTTTTGGTTTTTCTTGATGTAAAAGATCTACAGCTACATAATCTGCTGCTCTGAACAGGTTTGCTTTTGTTAATAAAAATAATAGATGTCCTAAAGCAGGACGGACTCTTCCTGAAGTGCCCCACTCATCAAAAAGAATTTCTGTACAAGTTCTTCTTGACTTTTCTGCTTCATTTTCAATTAATCTACAGCAAAAATAAAAAATCAACCGTTATACAACACGACAGTTGTAACTCTGATAAAAGAAAAGGTTCAAGAACTGGATAAAAAATTCTGAAAGGAAGTGCACAAAGGGATACTAAACACTATCATTTAGCACAGAGAATAATAATAATTAAATATTTAAGTTAATCACAGAATCACTATTAAATCATAATGTTTAATAGTATGCTTGACAAACACCTAGATTGATAGCATGTTGGGAAACTAATAAAGATATTTTGATAATTATGTTCAAGAAAATATTGGAATTTATTAATTTCTAACTTACCTAAAGTGTTCGGAATTGTACTTGTGATGATTATGAGCAGTTATATCACAATGGTAGTTATTTTTGTTAAGAGTTTTTGGTATTATGGTCATCAAACGTTTCCATAGTTCATGAGTTTCCAAAATTGAAGCTAATTCCCTAATATGGCTGGGGCGCAGTTTTCTTATTTCTAGAGATTGATCCATAATTACTGTGATTGTTGTACTTAACTTAAATATAACATCGTAATTAATTTATTTGAACACAATTTGTGTATGTTGTTTGTATAACTTTTATTTTTAGGTTAACATTTATCATGTGACATTGACACATAAGAACGATTGACACAAAATAGCCGTGCTTACTGTTCCGCAGTCCGCATCTATAATTGACGGGATAATTTCTAATTTTGTTTTCTCTATAATAAATCTAGCAAAGTCGCAAAGTTTTTAAAACTCTCTATTTAATATTGAGTAGTTGTTAATGGAGTGCGAGTTCGATTTATAAAATAAATGATACAAAATCTTTTTTGTTGTTAACAGATTAGTCCGATAAGAAGTGGTCTATATTTTTGATCGATTAATGGATTATTAATACCACAGTTACCACACCCAACACGATTACTGACGCATGTTATTCAAATACCTCCACAACGTCTAAGGAATTTCGTGTTCATTATTCGAATTTGAAAACTTTCAACAAAAAATGGATGTTTGCCCCAGCCTTTCTTTGTTTCTGCTGTACTATACGAAAATTTATTATAGTGGCAACTGTGAGTAGGAAGGACATGGACCAAAATTTACCCGGATCGTCAGCCGAACCCCCTAAAACGGCCAAAAACTACCCCCTAAAGGGGTTTTAAACGGGAAGCACATCATTTCCCTGTAAAAAAACGTCTTTCCCCCCGTTTTCGAGGATGGTGAGCACGGTGGTAATGTTGAAGATTACTTCCCACCCTCACCAATACCTCCACAGGCCAAAACTCACCCTCGACAGGGGTGTTTTTTTATTTTTTATATCAGCGGCAAAACGTCTGTTTTCGAGGATGCTGAACACGATGGTAGTGTTTACTTCGGACGCCCACCAACCCCTCCACAGGTCAAAACTCACCCATGAAAAGGACACCCATTTTGCCGCTGATATAAAAAAAATTCATCCGTTTCGGGGCTGTGGAGGAGTTGGTGGGTGGTCGGAAGTGATACTGAATACCACCATCGTGTTCGGCATCCTCTAAAACAGACGTTTTGCCGCTGATATAAAAAATAAAAAAACACCCCTCTCGGGGCTGACGCCACTATTATTACCAATTATAAGAAATGTATTGCACGGTTTAGTATAGATACTTTAATTTAGTTCAATTTAAAACAATATATGTATGACTTTTTGTTGTATAAAAATATCTGAAATATAGACAATTTGAATTGTAAACTAAACTACTAATACATTCCCTTCTAAACATATTACCTACTTTATTTCAAGCTATAAAAATTAATTCAAATTCGGTACAGCGAGCTTTAGCAGAGAAACATACATATTTACATATTTTATTGTATGGGTGTTTTCAAACATACCGATTTAAAATAATCAATTTCAATATACGTATAATGTATTCAGCTACTTGTTTAAAAATGATTTCTTTTATGAATTATGATATTTTAAAACTTCACATGACATTGAAAACAATAGTTTAATTTTTTAATATAAAATAAACTGTCATTGTTTTTATTTTAAATAAAAACGTATTTTATAATCGCACAATTACTTTTAACAATACGGTCATAATCAATTTAATTTATTACATATTTATTCAACACTTTTCATAAAATTTTGAATTGTCAGTTTTCAGTATTTTATTTCATTTTTCATATGTTAGTCCAGTCCCTTTTTTAATAAAAATATTTCGTCTAAGAGCTTGTGAAAGTTTTTTTTTCAAAATATTTTGTCCCTTGAAATAAAAATAAAAATGTAATATATATTTGTAGCCTGGCAGACCCGGGCCTATAATAATTCTACCGAATTTCGTCTAGTATTATACCCACAGTCTATCTATTTTCAAATGCAGAACAAAAGCCAATGCCGATGAAAGCCACTTGTCGGCACATCTGGGAATTTTGTTTTTGTATTTCTGCAATTGAAAATAGACAAACTAAACGTTGCAAAACATCTGATACAAGGGGGTGGCAACTAGCCCTGTAACCAGAGCCTTCCTGCATCAAATTAAAAGTTACGTGATAAATATATACAAACAGACATAGAACCTGTCACAAATAAAACCATCACATTTCACAATATTTGGTAAAATTATCGCGTGGTCGTACGAAAAATAGTGTACATTACTTGTGCGAAGAGTCATTTTTCACACTCGTGGGATTGTCGCACTCAGCTTACGCCTCGTGCGACATTATTTCTTACTCGTATGAAAAGTGTCACTTTCCGCACCCGTTATGTAATATACTATATTTGATGTATAATTAATTAATTTGTATAATAGCTTAATTTGATAACGTATCAAATTAGGGGAATGGTTCACTAATATTTACGCTAAATATTAAGTCATTGGCTTGTAGGACTGGACTATCGTCAATAGGTACAACAATTTTCATAAAATTTGGAATTGTCAGGATTGCCACCACTATTTATCGCTTGGTCGATTAATGTTTCGTGGAAATGTTTTTGATTTTAGGACGATAAATCAAGCACTAGAATTGGTTATTACCGCGAATGTGATTGTTTGGCCAATTCTGGAATTGTTTGGGTGCTATGCAAAAACTTCAATAGGCCCATTCGAGTACACAAAAGATCGTTTGTCTACCATGATGTATTATTTTAATCAGAGTGTTACCGGAAGGGCAGGCAAATTTTTGGCGTTGCATTGACACATACGATATTTCACTGTAACTATTCTCTGTGTTGGTTATGAAGTTGAAACAATCAGCTAGCTGGTGTCGGAAAATAAATCCAATTTTTATCTGATTTGTAATTGCACACGTACACAATTTTTTTTAAAAGCTGCCATTTTATGGTCAATGATAATTTTATTAAATATTTTCTGTCATTTATAGTGGTTTGTCCTTTTAAATGTTCTTCTTACCTTTAAAAGTAAAATTAAAGTTTTAGGTATGTTTTTAAATTAGAAATTTAAGGATATGATACATTGTAAGTGGGAAAACATATCGAATAATATATGATAGCCCTGTCAGAGTTCTAGATTTCATCAGGAAAGCTCTCGAAATGGGACTTTTTCTTCCTCACTGTAAACCATTTTGATTATTTCATTACAGAAATGACACTTATCAAACATAATAGTTGTCATTTTCACAGCTCACTTTTAATCATATGAACTTTTCCATATTAAGATATTCGACGTTTGATAACTCAAAAACGGTATATGGTAGAGGTAACATATGGTATACTATTGAAATCAGGAAAAAAGGATCATTCCAAAAATTTTATAATATACAGGGTATTCCATGAAATATATTATTTTGTTGCATTCCCTGAAATCTGCACGCTACTGTACTTTTGAGAGAATCTTACCAAAATTCAGTCATAACCACATAACTTTACTTAAAGACTTTTTTCTATAGGCAATAATAACGATGATAAGGGGTGGGTAATTTATAATGAATAACCCTGTACATCTAAAGAAGTGAAATAAAATTTGAAATAGGTAATAACAAAATTTAGATGTTGAAAAATATGTGGTTTTGATCAACGTTTCTTTTGGAATTTTTGAAATATGCAAAAGAATCTTTTTTCTTCCATACATGACGTAAAACTTAATGAGAAAGTCCAATGAATTTTTAAAGAAAGTTATGAACAAATTGCTACTTTTTCTTCATTTTGTATGAGACCTGATCAGATTTTTATATAACTTTCTGTCGTATCTTATCTAAAATTAAGTTTGTAGTAAATCTAAAAAATCCTTTTCTTTTTTTCAAAAGTTACAAGATTGCAATTAGCTGACCCCGTATAATATAAGAGCAAATAACTTTTATATTTACAGTTTATTCATTGAAAGGTTTTTGATTTGAAAATAATTAGGGTTCTCACAATCCTTTGCCTCTGCTATAAGTAATTCCTCTGGATATCCTTATAGCCCACACTTATCAAAGTCATTACTCAAACACTAGTTTATAATGAATGACGAGGACACCCGAAGACAAAAGGCGAAAGGATATCCGTGATGGATGCGGGGAAGGACCCTTGAGACCCCTCTAACTCCCCGAAGGGCGGAACGAAGTGACCACCATAATGACCGGCAGGCTCTCGTCACATCGTACGTCACTTGTTTTCTGCGGAAGGCATAAGGAAGAGGATTCCCCAGATGGCTACGGGCCACGCCAACGTTGTCTATTGTTTATAGGGACCCCTCACTTCATGCAAGGATGTTTTGTTAAGTTGAATGGATGGGTTTTTTATGAACTGCTGTTCTTTTTGGTTTGGTGATTTCGAGAAAGGTTTCTCGAGGGTTTTTTGCTAATGGATAAGTGATGAGTTTGGTTTAATGGTTTTGTCAGGAATAAAAAGACTAGTCGATAAAAGAGAAGTGTTTTGGAACGTTTAGTAAGTTTATGAGGAACGGTCGAGGATCGGTTGCGATTAAATTGATTTGAAGCATCGTAAATACTTATTTTATGGTGGGGAATTTATTTTTGGGGACTAAATAATACCTTTCATGTTGCTTCCGCTTCAAAGACTAATTTAAGGCGGTATACAGGATAGTTTACAAACTCCTATATCAGATTATAAAAGATAGAGTTTAATTATGTAATTTAGTAATAGAAGCAATTGAAAAAAGGTTGATACATTTTCGTTAAACCATCATACAGTGTTATCAAAATAACTTTGGGTAAATGTAACAATTAAAAGTAAGTTGATTGCCTAAGAACAATTTATAACTCCTTAAATAAACAAGGAAAACGTAATATTGTTACCCGGGCTAAAGGAAATGCAGATTTTCCAGGAAATAAGGATGTAGAAGGAAAGATACCTGGATGAAAGTTATCTGAATCTAAAAGGACATATTAGGAAAAGTTTGTTATTATTTCACCGATAAAAATTACACACAGACAGAAAATAGAATCTATAGTACTTACCTTGTGAAACAATGTTGTTTTACACCACGATTATTTTTCGTGTTATCAAAAATTTCTCATTGTATATGCGAAATATGAACTAATCCATATTTCTTTGCCGCTTTCATGTCTGCCATCGTTATCTCCCCCTAACTAATATTTGTATGTAAATGATTTCGCCCGGCAATTATAAAATTAAAAGCTTTGAAAATTTATAGCCTGAAACATCGTAGGTCAGACCTATGGGGAAAGCAATCACCAACAAGGGGTACAACATCGTTTATTTCAGTTTGTGTTGTAGTTACTTTTATCTACGGTTTCAAGTCGTGTTGGGAACATTTAAATCAACTCTTTATTATAAAGATACAATCTCTGTAGAAAATTTGCATTCTGGATCATCAAAAACTCCATCATCATCATACAAATAATAATAAAAATTGTATATATTATAATTTACCATCTTTTGTTAAATTTGTCATATTATGAATGACAAGGTTCTTGTCTGACAGAGTTGAAATTGAATAGGACCCTCGTAATATAAAGTGATATATGAATTAATCCTCAGATATTTTACGAAAAAAAACGAAAGATCAAAACATTGAGACGTCTCCTTGTTTCTCTGAACTTCAGCAACCCGACGCCTGAAATTTACAGCACTCACGTTCTCTCCTGTATCCCTAATCTCAACATTTATCAAGTCACGGTGGTAAAAACAGAAACATACGCACTTCATCATAGTATAATAAAACGTCTTTGTGGAGGCACCACAACCGACAGCCTCTCCACGCAAGTAGGCCGTGGCGGAGTCTTTTGTCTCGGCAAATAGTAGGTATGGTATGCAAAATGAATTTGAGAATGGTCAGGTAAATCGCCATTGAGCCTTGGAAGAGGTGTAAGTTCCCAACTAATCAACCAAAGTTTATTTTTCAAATTTGTAAGTTTTTTTTAATATTCTCTATTTAAAAAAAATAGCTACTCAAAAAAGTAAAGGTATTGTGCATTGTGTACGAAGGAAACTAATTTTCAGATTGTTGAGATTTTTTAATCAATTAAAACGGTTTTTGTTTCATTTAGATATCTCAGTTAGTTTCGGTGCTACACTTCACTTGAAGATAATTGGCTCACCCTGTAAGAAGCTGTTTAAAGTAGCAACTGTTTTTCCCATATGAATATCCCATCACACATGGGATATGGATCTAAATACATTCCTAGATGTTTGACGCATGCAGAATATTTTATATAAATCGCACTACGATGATTTCTAATAATCAATTGTTTATTATCAATTAATTAACATTACAGATTAAAGTTACTAGTTTAGGTGCCTTGTGGGGTAATTTCAGCTGGATTTTAGGAGTAATGAGATTATAGCCGGGGGAATTTTGTATTAACGGCTTAGGTAATCTGAGTAATTGTATATTTTTCTAACTGATGTGGCTTAAGGGGCGTATGTCAGCTCGATCATGGGTGAGGAAATTGCAGGTAAATAGCAGGTAATCCCTTAATCCCTGCACCTTATATTTTGTGGTCGAGCTGCACGGTCCCTTTTCTGACTGCCTGATTTTGTGGTCGAGCTGACATACTCCGGGCTTAAGTTTTGGATCGATTTGATCGTCTTCAATGTCAATGGTGTCGACTAGATTAGCTGATCCTTTTTTTTTCTCTAAACAAGAATTGTAATTTTTGATAGTGTCACTTCTACTAAAATAGTAGGCTGTAGCATATCTTTTGTTTCGCGAAATAATACTCCTTTTCAGGGTGGAAATCATTCATATCTTCCAGTCGGTTTGGCAACAATGAGATGCAGATCTGGATTTGCATATAATTTTGCTTGTGCCGGCTTGTCTTCACGGTTTCACTTTTAGTCGTAGGTATTGTATATGTATACTACGAACAAAATGTTTTCGTCAGCGTATGAAAACTTACACAACGAAATTGATTTATGAGTAGCGATGTGGATTTATTCGATGACTTCACTTTTACATAAATTAGATAAACCTGTAATAGAATTCAAATGACTTTTTTCTTCTACAAAAAGGTTATTTCGAATAATTGGCTGATTCGAATTTAGAGAGTAGGTATAAAGATAATGAGAAAAGATCTATCGCAGTGAGTCGGTGGACACAAATTGCACCGAAAACCCATTCGGATATTAATCCTCTACTTGAATTGCACTGAAAAATTTTGGGGGCAAATAATTTGTATTTAATATCTCTTACTCGAATTGTACCGCTTTCTTAATTTTAATGGTTTGGGGAATTTTGGGAATTTTTAAATTTTGACTGTTTTCGCTTTAATTCCCAATTTTAAGTTGTATTTGAAAATCTGTCAGGAACTTGGCAGAAGAAAGAAGTGTCCAGTATACAAAACTGAATTTGGTAATCTTCCAATAGTATTTATTCAAACTGCTTGTCTGTAACATAGTCCTTTATCGTATTCTGCTTTTGTTAGAAGAAAATGTCGTAATACTTTTGTTTTTGTAGTGGGAATGCTTATATTCGTGAACTACGTCTTCTCAATATAAAAATTTTAGTTTAGATTTCCCACATGCATCAGCTAGACCAATCATCATTGCTATCTTCTTTATTAATAATGTTTTATTATTGGCTTCTATTAAAAATCTTGAATTTTCTTCTTTGGTGGCGATATTTGATTTTTTCGGTTGATATTCGACTGCATCTTCAAAAATTCAGAAAAAATAATTATGTCGACACTTTTTTTTAATGAAAGTCAAACACGATATAGAACATTTCATGTTCTTTTTACCTTGGAATGGTGTGAAGGTATCATTCAACTTTTGGAATATGCGTCTGTCATCGCCATGGATAATAGTGACCATTACCGAAACAATCGTGGAAAAAAAAGCTGAAATTCAACATTCGTTATTAGATAAAAGCATCCATTATAACAAAGATATTCTAAAGGCGGAATTACTACAGATTACAAAACTTTTGTTTATAAATATAACAAAATCGCAGTTGATGAAATGGCGTTAAGTCTTAAGTCGTGGAATGACAGTTTTAAGATTAACTCCTTCCCACTGTGAATTTAATCAAAGGTAATACCACGAGTCCTCTAAATTTTATCGATAAAATTTTTGGTTTTCACGAAAACGGCTTTATTTGCCTGAAATAAAGGCGTTTGAGTATGTAGACCAAAAATTTAATCTATAAAATTTGAGAGGACGTTCGGTATTTGGAAGGTTATTTTTTGAATCATTTTGTATTAAAAACAGAAAATATAGTAATTTATGCAAAAGACACTTTACACAGAAATGATCATTATTTTCTTTATCAAATTAAATTGAAACATCAAAAAATATTGAGCTGTTATAGTTTTAAATCAGGGCCACCAAGGCATACGTGATTGCGTTGGGCTTAATTCGGATATAGAGTTTGACATTTGTCAGTTTTAAAGAGATTTATGGATTTTTAAGTATCTATAATCTATAAAATCTATAAAATTTGAGAGGACGTTCGGTATTTGGAAGGATTATTTTTTGAATCATTTTGTATTAAAAACAGAAAATATAGTAATTTATGCAAAAGACACTTTACACAGAAATGATCATTATTTTCTTTATCAAATTAAATTGAAACATCAAAAAATATTGAGCTGTTATAGTTTTAAATCAGGGCCACCAAGGCATACGTGATTGCGTTGGGCTTAATTCGGATATAGAGTTTGACATTTGTCAGTTTTAAAGAGATTTATGGATTTTTAAGTATCTATAATCTATAAAATCTATAAAATTTGAGAGGACGTTCGGTATTTGGAAGGATTATTTTTTGAATCATTTTGTATTAAAAACAGAAAATATAGTAATTTATGCAAAAGACACTTTACACAGAAATGATCATTATTTTCTTTATCAAATTAAATTGAAACATCAAAAAATATTGAGCTGTTATAGTTTTAAATCAGGGCCACCAAGGCATACGTGATTGCGTTGGGCTTAATTCGGATATAGAGTTTGACATTTGTCAGTTTTAAAGAGATTTATGGATTTTTAAGTATTTGGGTATTCAAAAACTTATGTTGTGTGTGTGAATAAACGAATAAACAGGTTAGTTTACAAATAAATTTTGAAATTTTGAAATTATCAACTTTGCTGTCGATAGCGGTAGAGACAGTCCATCTGACGAATCTGAGGTGGAAGATTAGACAAAAGGTAATTATAAAGATACAAAAAAAATATAAAATCAAAAAAAAGATTTTGGTTCATTGTAAAAATAATTAAATATTTATTTGGGTTAGTCCTTAACCCTTTCAAAAATTAATAAGCACGCCACTGCCTTCAATATGCCAAGGGCCAATAAAACTCTCAATCATTTTTGGTTCGAAACCAAAGCTCCAAAAGCACATGTTTATTGGAGGTTTTCACTCCATTTTTGCATGTTCTACATACCCTAAAAATCCGTAACACGTATTCATTAACACTCTGTAGAAGTGAACTTTTATGTAATTTTGTATAGCTCATCGATATACATTGTATTACCCACAATATAAAAAACTCACCATTGATTTCACTATTCTATTATCTACTGAAAACCTGACACCTACTATTTCCTATTCACGCTAGAAACTAACAATAGATTATAATAAATTCGAAATCAACCCTACTTTGCAATCTTCTCTTTTATATTAACTTCTCCGTCTACGGGTAAGCAGTCGGAATTGGTATAAATTTAAATTTTCGTCGGCTTCGCAAGACATACTGTTTTCCCATTACGCATCTGAGCAATAAATTTTATACATTAAAGAAGATTCAGTAGGTGGGTATTTAGAAGGAAAAAATAAAAGGCTGTTACGTGAAGTGTGTAGAAAATTTGTCATTAACTTTCTTGCAATAAATTGGCCGCAAACAGTAATGTTTGGATTTTGCAGTTTACAGGATAGTTTTCAGTGTTAATGGCATGATAGGAACATACATTTTACAAAAATTAAATACATCAAAAGTACCTACTGACAGATGATATTCTGAATCTAAGCAGAAATCAAATAAGGCATGTCACGGGACTAATAACCGAACATTGTCACCTTAGGGAACACCTACATAAAATAGGCATCTTTCAAGAAGAACCCGTATGTAGATTATGCAATGAGGAGGATGAAACAGCCTCTCGTATCATACTAGAATATTATCAAGCACTCATACACAGGAGGTATAACCTACTGGGGCCAGTAAACCCACAGGAGGATTTTCCGAAAGAAAATCTGGTGTAAAGGCTACTCAGCCTGATAAAGGCAAACCTTTTCACCTGAACATAACTATGTAACTGACAATACAATAAGTCTTAAGATTTAGGTATTTATAAACCTCAGTCAGATATATCGCCATAATCAATCAATCAATGATTCAACAAAAAAATCAACGATTCAAATAGTGTCAGGTGTGCCCCAAGGAAGCGTACTTGGCCTAGTCCTTTATCTTCTATTCACTGCTGACTAAAAATGGGAACACTGCAATCTATGCAGATGACTGCTGGTTTGTCATCTCATCGAAACTCAACTAGTGCTACTCTAACGCTGCAGAACAATCTTCATGATATTTCCTCCTGGCTTACAATATGACCATTAAAATGAATGAAACTACAACAAGAACATTCCAAACGTCTGACTAACTTGGAAAACATACATATTCTCGAAGCGCAAGCAGTTAGGACTACAACTGAGTAAACTTTATTGGATGATGATCAACAAAGCTATTCTAGTACCCAATATGGAGCTATGGAATACAACTTTTGGGCGATCAGACGACGGCTGAGAAAAGATCGCCCTTGTAACCTACCTACAAGATTCTAAGAACCCCGAAGCTCCCTAAATCATAGCAATTTACTTCAATGTTAATTTTTAAAATCACTGGACAAATTTCTACATGTCCTACTATGGTTATTTCGCCTCGTGTTCTGTGTAGGCTTTGTTATTGTTTCTCGGCGCCACTTTAGGAACAGCATTATTAATTAGAACCCAACAGTGAATGGTCGAGTGGTGAATCACACCTGACCTGGTATATGAAAATCAATTTCTAAATTTTTAATTAATTAAAAATCAGAAAATGATTTCTGCCGTGGGTGGGATTCGAACCCACAACCCTTGGATTATAAGTCCAGTGCTCTACCGCTGAGCCACCCACTCCCTTGACATTTGCTTATTGTAAATATTTTTACAGATTGCAAATAAAGTAGGCTGACTAAAAAAAGAGTAACAAATCTTTTCAAGGAAAAATTTTCACAACAAATTAATATAATGCCATATCTTTTAGGGAATTTAAAATATGCTCTATGATATTGATTGATGTCGAACTATATACAGATATAACGGGGTCTGTCCTCTCTCACGGTTGTTCTCATCCAGTCCTTCAACCTTCAAAGGGTTGAAAAGGACCTCTCGGCTTCTTGTAATCTTTCTTTAAATTAAAAAAAAATCGACCTGAAGCCCCCACAGCCCCCCTGGATCCCGCCAGTGAATGTAATTAATAAAAAGTTCACTGAACATTGAGTTGCAGCAGTATTTAATTATTTTGATTAACAAATCGTCCTTATTGGTAAAAACTCTTTTCTTGTTTGAATTTCTCGTTAATGTTGTTTTTGAAACATTGAGCTTTTATAGGTATTAAATTCGGCGTATAAAATAGTTCCTTCATTTTCTTCTACAGAGTCGTCAATCTCAGTAAAAAAAATCAGGAAAACTCCTACGCACCCTTTGAACGACCACAAGAAGTACACAAAATTTATCGCAGTCATGTCTCGATCCCCGATATATAACTGATAGCTGCCAGAAAGTCTTAAGCAAATACATTATTCACTGACAACCCCATATATTGCATACAGGGTGGTCGTATTTCCCTGGGGCCGTTTATAAAGTAATGAAAATGAAGCGAACTGTGAATTGCCAAGTGTTAGGGGATATTTTGGAAATGTACTTAATTGCGATATAGTTTCAAATTGTGATTTTAAAAATCCAATAAAACTTAAAAATTGTTTCCAATAAAATTAAATGAAAATGTTACATATTATACTCATCCAAAAATAAAATAGTATATCTGTATCTGTAAATCTAGAAGGGTTGGTCACCCCACAGCACGTAGGCCACATTTGTCACATTGTGCGTCCTTCTGAGGTTTGAGCCTTCCTTCTAGCTCGTCAGCCAGCCTACTTGTTTAAAGTAGGTGATGACGTCGCCTGAAGGTAGCTCCCTCTTGTTGGCATGTGTTAGCCACTGCTTGCCGAAAAGAAAATGTCTTATTTGTGAGAGTGTCGGGCATTCGCAAAGAATGTGTTCGACAGTCTCGTCTTCCTGTTCACATCCTCTACACAGTGGAGTGTCAGATAACCCCATCCTGTAGAGGTGTTTTCGTAGATGACAGTGGCCAGTCAGGATACCTGTGGCTGTGCGCAGATTCTGTGTGTTCATGTATTTTTTGGCTGTTTCGCTGTTCGGATACTGTAATAGTTCCTTGGCTAGCTTGCAGCCTGTTTCAAACACCCTTAAACGTGTCTTTAGTAGGTCAGCCACAGCTGATGCCGATAAGCTTATGTAAGTGCCAAAAGTTTTTGGGAGGCTGCTTTCTTAGCTAAAGAGTCAGCTGCACGGTTGCCTTTTGATTTTCCATGACCTTTGATCCAAGCTAACGTGACCACGTTGTTGTTGCAAGCTTCGATCAGGGCCTGGTGACATTCTAGTATTAGACCTGATATGATGCGTGGTCTATCCAGAGCTAGTAGTGCCTGTCTGCTGTCCATAAGGATGTAAATATTATTACCAGTAATGTTTCTTCTGGTAGTGTCTTTTGCGGCGATGGAGATAGCAGTGAGCTCTGTTTAAGCTACACTGGCATTAGAACCCATTGCCCATTTTATATTGAGATTCAGGGATCTGGAATAAATTCCACAGCCTGACCCCTCATTTGTTTTAGACCCATCGGTGTAGATGCACAAGGCACCTGCTGCCAATGTATCCTCTTGTACGTTTTTTATTATTACCCTGTAGGGCCTGTGAAAGGCATATCTTGGTGCAATCGAATCTGTGTTGGCTTGTAGCAGTGGGACCTCTCCAAGGACCTCGTGCCACAAGTTACACCTCGACTTACCAGATCCTACGTCAGGTTGTATACCAGTAGAGCGTAGCTGTGTCATGGTCATCACCACAGCCTCCTTAATAAATATATCAAAGCGGTGAGCCCAAGGATCACCTTCATTGCTCTAGTGTGGTTCTCATGCCCCCTGTTATTCTTTGGATTTGATCCAATTTGCGTACGACTGTCCGCTGGCTGGTTTTGACTCCCCAGGCAATCGCACCGTACGTTAGCATAGGTCTTATGATTGCAGTGTAGATCCACGCCGTAACCTTAGGTGACATTCCCCAGGTGCGGTCAATGGTTCTTCGGCACTGTTCATAAGATATGTATGCTCTGACTCTGTTTTCTAGATTAGAGTTCCATGTTAACTTGCTGTCAAAGGTGACACCCAAATATTTCACCTCTGCAGAAAAGTTCAATTTAGTTTTTAGGAGCTTTGGGGCCTCGATGTTTGCACGCTTCCTTTTATTTTATTTTTATTAATTTTTTGGGTTTATTGACAGTGAGTGGTCTTTGCATCACTGTTCTATGATTCTTGCATTCTAGCACAGAGTATTCCTTCAAATGCCAAAAAATAGTATATTGTACAACAAGTGGAAAAATGAGAAAAGTCCTAGTAGAAAACCACTAGTAGTCGTAGAAAAACATATTTAAGTGCTATGTAAAATGCAAAGACATAAATCTAAATTAGTACAATTTAACACTAAAACTACTGAGCACCAAACAAGACTTTCTGGACCAACAATTTTGAAAAATTTGAATATTCCCAACCTAATGACCAAATATAGTCCGAGACATATGTTCGCATTTTTTACCAATTAATGTCCAAAGATGGTCATCAAGATATATATCCAGTTGAGGTCAAATGGACGTCCATTGGGTCTCCAATGTAAAAAATATACTTCCAGACCTGGACCTACATCCTAATATTTCAGTAGATGTCGATTGGATATTGGGGATATAGGTATGAATGTCCAGATTTACAAAAATGCACGTCAAAAGGAATTTCTTGTGTTGTCTGGGTTATTTTTTGAGGTTTTTGGGTCCTTAATGAATGGCTGATTTAAATGATTTAGTTTTTCAGATGAATAAGAAGAAAAAAATTCAAATTTTTAGTAAAAGTTGAACTTCACACTAACTGTAACCCCTCGAAAATTGCTGTAATAATACAAACGCAAATTGTTACTATATCTTAAAGCTCAAACTTATGCATTTCGATCCTTTTTTACTATATTTTACAATTCCATTTGGATTTGGATTGTTACAAATAGAAATTAAATTTATATTATTAAAAATATATTTAAAATTACACCATAATGATCCAACTCAAGAACCTCAAAAAACCAACTTAAAATTTACAAAAAGTAAAGTAAACTGCTTCCTACATGGCTTAATGACTACTGTGATGACACATCAGTTTTAAAATTTTTAAAAACTAAATGACTTTGTGTTTCAATAGTCAAAGTGGGTCCAAATTTAACCACACACACCCCGTATATTGAGGAACGCAATAGAACAGTTAGAATTCAGGTCCCTACATCCCTTTGTGGACTCCCCGTTAGTTACCAAGATTTAGTGAGTAAACGTCAAAGAGCTATTCCATTGTACGGAATTACAGTGGACACTACTGCAAGCTGCAGGAATATTTTACAGGGGTTCTGCGCATTTGGAAGTTAGGAAGTTATACATAGTAGTATTCATGAAATTTAAAGAAAGAAAGTTTTAAACTGATAATACATCACTACTAGCACAAAGTATACAAACAGAACAGAGGAAATATACTGGGCTGTTTAATAAAGGGTCCAGAGAAAATCTGATAATTTGCCAGGTCATGTCTCTCTGTAGGATGACTGCTTAATTATTAATGACATACTTACCATTTTCGAAAAACCAATTTCTAACCTTTTGTTTACGCATGTCATTATTCTTTGTTAATGTGGATTATTATTTAATGACATTTTAACTATACCCTGTTATTAATGGCTAATTTGAATTTTTATTAATAGTTTTATATTAGAATAGATAGTTTATAAATTAAAAATTATTTACAAACATAACATAGATAACCAGTGGTGGAAAATGGGGTAAAATCATTCACATATTTTATGTTGAATTTTAAATTTTAAAATAACTACTACAATATACAATAACTATTTATCTATTTGGAAACAATTTCTGTAAACTACAGAAGTTGCTCTTTTTTTCATTGAGATTAATAAAATTTTCAATTAAGTAAAAAACACATTCTCGTTTAAATCTTAATTACCAATAAACTCTTACTGAAACCGGAGCATTTTTCTCTGAATATTTATTCAAAAAATGCAAAGTAACTGCTAACTACTTATGAAATTTCTCGTGACCCAACCCTACAATGACATGCAGATGCAGATTTGGGCCGTTTGCATAAACCGACCTTAATTAAAGAGTCTTGTAGGGAGTACAACGTCACACTTCAAGGGCACCGGACAATTTTCTTTCGCAGAAGGGACAAGACCCTTGATCATTAAGTTTGTCTCCGACAGGATCGGCTTAGACCAATTGCTGTGCATTTAATCGGATAAATTGGCTAAAAAGCGTTAGAATTTGTTCAGCCATCCATAATCATGATTTTCCAATGCTTGAATATTTAAAAATTCTGTTCTGATAGTATGGATGAAGAATCTCGTATCTTACCAATGGTAGCAATGGATGAAGCTGTGAAAAGAACAACAGGGGGGTGGTAATAACAATGGCATACTAGCCAGACGAATCGGTAGACAAGGACACTCATTCCTTAGAGGCATGAAAGCTACTAAGAGAGATAGAAATAATGAGCAAAACATGAAGATCAAGATGAAGAATCCACTCAGGAAGAACATCCACAGATTGATCAAGAAATATAATTCACCTCTCCCAAAGAAGTAATTACCTAAATAAAAGAAAATATCAATACGAAAAATGCTCCAGGTTTTGACTTAATTACTGGAAATTTTAAAACAATTACCCAAAAAACTCAATAATTAAACTAACTAACCTAATAAATGTTGCCTTCAGACTGAAGTATGTACCCAGCCTTTGGAAAATTGCGGAAGTTGTAATGATACCCAAGACAGGGAAACCACCACATGAGGCATCGTCATACAGACCGATCTCATTACTGCCTGTTATGTCGAGACTAGTTGAGAAACTCCTACTCAAAAGACTAAAACCACTTATCGAAGAAAGAGAAATTATCCCTAATCACCAATTTGGATTTAGAAATAAGCTATCGACGATCGACCAAGTTTATAGAAAAACCAACCTTATACAGAAATCATTAGAAGAGAAAAACATGAAAGCTTTTCCTTCAAAAACAATATACAGATATCCTCCATTCATTCATATCGGAAAAATACTTTAGAATTAGGCAAGAAGAAGCCTATTCCGATCTTAAAGAAATTAAGGCTGGAGTACCACAAGGAAGTGTCCTATGACCTGTCCTATACTTACTATACACATGTGATATTCTAGAGTTAGAAAACAATATTATAGCCACCTTCGCCGACGACACTGCCATTCTAGCAGAAGGAAAGAGCAATGAAGAAGCAACCCACAAGCTGCAAACACCTGTCCCCCGTATCTATGACTGGACGAAGAAATGGAAAATTAAACTTAATGAAACTAAATGTTAAAAAGAAAAGAGAAGAACTTGGACTGAAATATAGAAAAATGTACTGGCTAATTGGAAGAAATTCCACTCTATCTCTACATAATAAGCTTATGCTTTATAAGCAGATACTTAAGCCTGTATGGACTTATGGTATCCAACTATGGGGATGCACCAAAGCAAGCAACTTAGCAATCATCCAAATATTTCAAAACAAAGCACTGAGGAACATAGTAGATGCCCCTTGGTACATTCGCATAGTGACCTCCATAGGGATCTGGAAATGGACCCTGTTGAACAGACCATCAAGAAATTAGCCAAGAGTCTTGAAGAAAGACGTCAATCATCATGTCAAAGTGGAGGCTTTACAGCTCCTTGACAATACTGGTTAGAAAGAAGACTTAAGAGGATCAAGCCTTCTGAGTTAGTTTAGTGTTTATAGTGCAAAAGCAGAGCTTCTGTGTGCACGTTCAACTTTAGTGCAATCCATTCTACAGAACCTAACGAATGCTGATGAGCATACCTTAGTTTTAAGTTTCAAACTCTATTAGATTAAGTTAGAATTAAATTGCTCATTGGTCACTGTTGACCAGATTGTAATATACTAAATGCCTTTATTTTAATTTTAATTTAATAATAAAATAAAAATGAAAGAAAAGAAAAACCGGCCAAATACTTATTTGATGCGGTTCCGGATCGTGGAAGTTTTTTGGATTAACACTAAATCAAAATTAAAGGAAATATTGAGTGGAAGATATAGCAAACGAACTTTTTTATTGCAAGCAATATGATGATACTGGATAGGACATCGAAGGAGGTCTAGAAACATAGTTAATGAGAACATTATTGACATAATTGAAATGAGAGATAAGATAATAAAGCAAAAATAAACAGAGGCAAGATTGATAGTCACGTAAATGGTGAAGTAATAACAAAGGACGGTTTAACTATATATGAGTAAAACACAGTGTTCCCTTTAAGATTTTTTTACAAAAAAAGTGGAATAGAGGTCAGTTCTACGTAGATAATTAAAGAGTAGCTGCACACAAATAGGCTACAAGAAGAGATGGGGAATCAGCACTTCCGCTACACGAGATGGTTTGAAAAAACCATATCAGACAGTTGGATGGATAGTTTATAAATAGCATCAACTATAAAAGTTCCTTAAAACGTCCCTGAAAAGCGCCTAGATCATTACGTACGTCTCAGACTTGCAATAATTGCTCCCTCAATAGAAAGGTCCCTTTTAGATTATCCCCTGCGTTCTTTCGAGGGCTATGTCATAAGGACAGTTTAGTGCTTCTAGAAACGCATTCCGATAGTTGTAAGGAAGATTTGAAGTTGTATTTTATGTTATGATGAGAAAAAAGGGAAGGAAGGAAATAAGTGGTGGGCGGATTTTGGATCTATTTTCCTGATTTAGAGTAGCATTTGGGATTTTAACGATGCTATATTATTGGTCGTTGGTTTTTATATTGGGACAATTTTTGATTATGTTTTTTGCAGGTTCAATGATCCGTTTTGATAGAAAAAAATTATTGGTTTTGTTTGAATATAAGAGTAAATATTCTTAAACAATAACACAAAATTTTAGCTTATTAATCATAACCGATTTTCATTTTATTCATATTTCAATGACCCGCCTATGGTAATGTATTTTTCTTAATAAGAAATAGTATTGATGTCAAAAAACTTGTGAATTACAAAAACGCACTATTGTTAATGTTATTTGATGAATCGCTTAAGATTTATTTGTAAAACGCCTTAGTCAACTCTTAATTGACGATAGATTTGGGAGATTTTCTTTTTCCTCATTTAATTACTAAATCTATTTCCGTTTAATTTTAGGTATATATACTAAATCATTAGTTAAACATTTCCACAATTTGGTCGAGAGTGCTTAGTGAACTAGTAGTGTACGAAAAAAGACCAAAAATATAAAATGGAGTACTTGGTAAGTTTTAAAATTAAATGGTATTATTTTAATTATTAAGAAGGCCTTTTTATATTTTTATTCAAAACAAATATCAGGGTATTTGGTGAGTTCATAAAATATCTGACATTTTTAAGATTAAAAACATTGACAACCTCTTTTTTTCCGCTGTCAAACAAAAAAACTCCTTATTACACTATAAAAAAAACTATAACCTAACTTACACACTACATAACCCCTCCCCAACAGTTCAAAAATTTTTTAAACAGTAAAAATTATTTTTAATGTTATTGTA
This sequence comes from Crepidodera aurea, assembly GCA_949320105.2. NCBI lineage: Eukaryota > Metazoa > Arthropoda > Insecta > Coleoptera > Chrysomelidae > Crepidodera > Crepidodera aurea. Next base: position 18,139,586 of record OX439475.1, on the reverse strand, counting down.
CATTATTTTTTTTTTCATTTTTACTTTCTTCCAGTTTCTTTTCTTTTTCTTTACTGTTTTTGTTTTCTTCCTTCTTCTAATTCTTTTTGTTTGGTATCCTATTATTTTATATTTACAACTTTTTTTAATTTTAGGTTTGTACGCCCCCCAGCGACGATTACCTAAATTTTGTACATTTCTTTTTTCAATTACTTTATTTGTTATTGCATGTATCTTTGCTTTATCACATTTTTCTTCTTCTTTTTCTCCTTTCTCTTCTCCTTCTTCTTCTTCTTCATAAATTGTAAATAATTTTGTTTTCTTTACCATTACGTTTCTTTTACGACTCACATATTGTTCTGTTTTTAGATTTCTAGCATTTTTCTTTAAATTTTCTTCTAATTGCTTTAAAGCTACTTTACACTCTTCTTTGTTTTCTTGTATGTCCTTCTTATTTTCCTGAATATCTTTTTTTAATTCTTCCTGATTTTTATCTACTCTATTAGCCACTGCATTAATAGCAAATTCCACTTCTTCTCTAATTTCTTCTATTTTTTTTCTGTTTCCTTTTCTTGTTTCTCTAATCTCACTTCAACTCTTTCAAATTCTCTTCTTATTAAAATTATCATCTCCTCATTATTTCTTTTGAATTGATTTTCCATCTCCATTCTATTCTTTTCTAGATTTCTTTCTATGTTATTCTCCATCTTTTCTTGATTTCTGTTCATAGTAATTAACATTTGCATAATTGGATCTGATCTTCTTCCATCCATCTTTTTGTTTCCACTTCTTAAGTACATTTTTTTACACGTTTTTATTATTTTCTTTTACATAAAGGCCCCACGTTGGTTGGCGACATATATTTTAATTATTAAGAAGGCCTTTTTATATTTTTAACTTTTATTCAAAACAAATATCAGGGTATTTGGTGAGTTCATAAAATATCTGACATTTTTAAAATTAAAAACATTGACAACCTTTTTTTTCCCCTGTCAAACAAAAAACTCCTTATTACACTATAAAAAAAACTATAACCAGTATTTTGGGTACATATAAATAGTTCTGAAAATTATATTATTATGTATAAAAAAATATAGAACATTACTTACCATTTTAGAAATTAAAAGAGAATAGAATTTTTGACAAAAACATTAAAAAAAAATTTGTACTTGCAAAAAAGAATATCTTGTCTTCACAAAATACTTTTTATTTTCACATATTATATATAAAATTATAAATTTTAGCGGTCTACGATAAAGTCAACAAAACTTGTTGTTTTGATAAATATATTTGAAATTTCAACTGCATTTTTTATAATGTAGTACAAAAAATTTTAATTATAAGATTTAAAAACCCGCTGAAATAATTAAAAGCATTAGTAACAAAAAATATTGGGGTTTAAAGATTTTAAAAATTTGTTTATTAATTATATATTAATAGATTATTTTAATGTAAAGAGATATTTGAATTGTTTTAAACAATTACGGTTTATATTATGACATTCAAAATAAACAAATAAATTAATTAATTAATAAAAAACATTTTTTTAATAAAAACGTGCCAAAATTCACAAAAATTGTGTACTATATTGAACCATCTTTACGCAGTATTGTTACCTAAAAATCATCTATTAAATTTGTCGAGTTGTTTGTAGTATGTATACAGGGTGGAGCATTAATAGTGGTGAAAATTATTTTTTAGTTTTTTGGAATTAGAGGTATAATTAAAAGCAATTTGTTTGTCACATCAAGTCCAGCTAAAGAGGGCGCCACATGAGCTGTACTTGATAAACAATTTTTTTATGTAATATTCTGATACTTTTAACTAAAAAGTTTGATATTGTCATCATTTCTACCTTAAAAAATACACTTGGTAGAAATTTGCTGCGTAGATTCCTTATTTTAACATTGGTTTTCATCTGATACACTTTATTTATGAAGACAAAGACAAAAAAAACATTGTAACTGCACAAATATTATTTAAAAACTTTCAGACAATGATAGCAATATGGGATGGTTAACCAAATTTTTAAAATTCCATGCTGGATTATAAGATGTCTAGGAAAATATTGCCTTTGCCTTGCAAAAATGAATGGCACTTTATTTTTGTAATTTCTCATCTAAACATTAACCTCGGTAATGTTACGTTTCCACTCTAACAAGGTAACAAGTTCTATGTACATTTCCACACGTGTGAAATGTTGCTTCGGCATTAAAGAGAATATTTTCAATTGCATTTTCATCCTTTAGCTTCTAGCAAATCGTACCAAATCGCTTATCTAGCTGCATAATCTTCATAAAGCTTGGATGAGAAAGCTTGGATGCTAAGCTCGTGTTGCGAGTGACGGTCTTCAATGTTTCCAGTAACAGATCGCTCTATATCTATAACACTGCTAGTTCTATCGAATTTGTTCTCCATCGTCCTAACAACTTGTCTGGTTGGAATTGGCGTTTGAACTTTAGAATACAATCTTTCTATGCTTGATCATATCTCATACCAGGGAAACGTGCACTAACAACGAGAATTTCTTCGGTAGAGAACATTTTCTCAAATAACCTAAAAACTAAATCATAAAAATGTTGGGCGAATTTATAAATGGTAAAATTTAAATTCACCCAGAATCTGAGGTTCACAGATCCTGAGAGAGTGGATAACCAAGGTCCTGGCTGATGTCATTTTTTTCTTTATCTACTGTCTTTAGGTTACTTTCATCTCGCATTATTAGTCATTTTTGGTAGAATTCTACAAATTTAAAATTTGATGATTTTTAAATCTTGGTAAATTATTTTTTGCCTAAGATATACAAAAATAAAAAAAGAAAGCGTTTTAAAGAGGAGACTCTAAGTTTTCTCATGAAGTCATTAGTTTTTAATTATTTTTTGTTTTCTCAAAATTGCTTCGAATGAATGTTGTACAAAAAATGATCATTTTAAAACATAAGTTTTATTAAACAGAGATAATGTTCATAATTTTAATTATATTTGTACAAGGATTTTTTTGGTATGCCTATATTAATAGATATCTTCAGTTTTATAAAAATCAGTGAGAATTTTAGAAATTATAATAACTTCCGGTCAAATTTTCTATAAGAAAACAAAAAAAAAATTTAAAAACTAATGACTTCCCGAGGAAGCTTAGAGACAAAGATACTTTAGTTTTTCCGAACGCTTCGCCTGAATATTTGTATTCAACGGCTCGGCGCGCGTAGAGTTTTCGAAATTGCTTTCTTATTTTTAATATTTTTTTATAGTAATACAAATTCTATTTTAAAATAACTTACAATATTATTTTTTATTAAAATTTTCCACTCTTTCTCGTGGTTTTTCGAAATTGTTATATTTTTTTTTCTCGAGATATAATGTAAAAGCCAAATTTTCGATTTTATTTTCGAAATTGTGAAGTTAGCATATACTTTAGAGCAGCAAAGATTTTTTTATCGTTTTCTACACCCTTTCAAGAACTTAAATGCCAAGTTTCATCGAGATCACATTTTGTGCGAGCTTTTGGTCAATATCCTTCTCCGGCAACTGGGCTATTATCGTTTGTCTATTTATTGTTTGTTATAGTGCATGTCTATTATCTAAAATCTGAAAATCCCAGTGATATTTCCTTTTACTAGTGCCTAATAAAATTAACCGGAATTATTGTTTGAACTAGGCTGAAATTGAAATTTAAATACTGTGTAGGTAAATTGTAATGCAAAAAATCTACCTGAATTAACCATTATTTCCAGATTGTTACAGCTCAGGAACTTTGGCCCGAATACATTTTTTTCACTAGTTGGTTTAGTTATTCCGCTAGTAAATTATAAAATATTGATTTATCTCAAATTTTCAATATTTTTAGAAAACATATTGAATTGATAATGTTGGACATTAATTCTACTAATGTCATTTTAAGCTATCTCAAAAATATTAAATACGTCAGTCGTTATTAATGATGTGTTCAATTATTTAGTAATTATTGTTAAACGACAGCGCTCGGCAAAGTTCAAAAGTAATATCCGGTACAATTCTTCATTTTCCCTCTCCCCATATTAAATCTAATAACAGAGAGACCCTTAGTCACTTATTTTGAAACAACTCTTGTATCGCAGTTCCTTCTGTCGCTTTGGAATATTATTTTGGGAATGATGTGAGAGGTTATTTTGATAAATCTATGCAAATTCTTGCGTCAAGGGATTAACTACAAACCAAAATATTCCAAAATTGTGTAATTTTGGAGTTCCGGCTGCGTATCTTTTTACAGGGTGAATACCGGAAAATTCATTTTAAGAAATATAATTATTTGGAAATAAATAAGTTGTGCACAATTTTCTTTGGGATTATATTTTAAAATAAAATAAAGTGTTTCAAAAATTTAAATTAAAAGTATAGTTACGGATCAAATAATTAAGTTTATATACATATAAATCGAGTTATTTTGTTTGATGAAAGTAAAAAATATAATCTCAAAATTTGGGACAAAATATTGATGTTCAAGAAATTAGGTTAAAACAACCTCCTTTGTTACCGAGCTCACTTAGCAACGACTCCCTTTCTCTTAAATTTTATAGTTTGAAGTTGTGGCTATGGTTTTTTCCGTTTTGTTTTGTTAAAAATACAATGATTAGACATTTTTTTTTAAATTTCAGGTTTTAACTTTATCTCTGGCAACCATTACTTGCGCCAATCCCAAACCAGGCATCATAAGTGACACACTACAAGGGCGTTATTATAGAGATGTTATGGACATGGACTCCATGAACATGCACGGAGGTCAGAGTCAGTACGGAGGTCAGAGTCACCAAGGAGGCCGCAGTCACCACGGAGGAATGGGAGGAATGAGCGAAATGGGAGGAATGAGTGAAATGGGAGGAATGAGCGGAATGAACGGCATGAGCGGAATGACCGGCATGAGCGGTATGAGTGGTATGAGCGGTATGGGTGGTATGAGCGGTATGGGTGGTATGGGCGGAATGGATATGGGGTACGGTGGAATATCAACTCAGATGTTGGTACAGAAATATGGACTTTCTCCAATGGATCTTCAATATTTTGGTAAGTACTTTCCTCTAGTAATAGTTTGTCGTTTTGTAAGATTAGCTTATGTTTGCTTTTTTTTCAAGATGGCCGTTCACACTTTTAGCTAAGACACAAACCTCAATCTAACATCTGTCATCAGTGTTAGATTAGATTAGTATGGGGCTTATGTGCTTATAGTAGCCTCTACACTGCGACCTTTGCATATCTATTGTGTGTGCCCTCATGTTATGTTAGAGTACCCTGCCTAGACCCGTCCTTGTTATTAGACTCCATAGGCCAGACCTTAGGTCTTCCATATATTGGGAGGGTTGTGGTTTTTCCTCCCCTGTCGTCTAAAACCTTAGCCTTGTCAGACCTTCGCAGTTGCACAGAATATGTACTGAGGTTTCCTCATCTTCTTGGCAGAGCCTACATATGGTTGTATTTGCCAGTCCTATGTTATTCATGTGTTTGTTGAGTCTACAGTGCCATGTCAGGAGACCAACCAAGATTCTGGTTGATAGCCTATTCTGGCTTACTAGGTACTCCGTAAATTTTGGCGGTGGTTATTTAATGAGCTCTTTGACCTGTCTCATTCCCGGCGTCTTGTTCCACCATTCTCGAGATTGCTTTTTCATCCAGGTACTGTTATATGTTTTTGTCAGCGCTTTCACTATACCACTGAAAGGTTCTGGACCAATGGGGGCACAACTTGCCCCTTTTCGGGCTAGTGAGTCAGCCTCTTCATTTCTCTTGTAACCTGTGTGGCCAGGTACCCAGGATAAAGATAGTCTGTTTTGACTGCCCAACTCTTGTAGGGTTTTTAGGCAATCCCATACAAGTTTGGAATTAACTTGCGTGGAGCTGATTGCTTTTATAGCCGCTTGGCTGTCAGAATATATGGCAATGGTCTTTTCCTTAAACTCCTGCCTTACTAACTCTTCTGCACAGTGACGTATTGCTGCGACTTCTTTGGCTTGGCTATATAAATTCCTACACCTTCCTCGGTTTTGAGCCGTCTGTGTAACAAGCAATTTCGGCATTTATTGGAGGTCCATTACTCCATGCCTCTCTGCCTGTTATGATTGTTTTGAAGTTTTTTCCGAAGATATACTTAGGAAGCATCTCGTTCGATGGAATTCCCATTATGTCATCCGTGTTGCCAACTGTCAAATCTGTCACTAAGCTAACCAACTGTCAGCGTCTGTTCTTGTAGATGCGCAATTTATTAAATAACAGTTTTAAATACTAAAACTAGCGAATTTAAAGTATTTCGTCGTATGCTGATGTACTTTTGTAAATGAACCTGATGTTTATCAATATATACAATGTGTCTCTGTACTAGTCTGCAAACATTTAGTGGATAGAACGGATCAGAATATATTCATTTTTTTCGAAAAAAATTCAGCCTAAAATGCAAGGACGTAAAAAATTTTTTTTGCTAATAAATACACGGTGTTTGGGAGATAATGGTCTTTGATTCTATATTATTAGATTCATTGCCGTCATAGGCAGATTAAACATACATGTTTAAATTAAAGATAATTTCATTTACCAATACTAAATGTCACTACAAAAATATATTCTTACGTGGATGTTGAGTCTTAATCTAAAATATATTAACTTTGTATATTTTTTCAGGCCACATGGGAATCTATCCTCTTCAAACTGGAGATTGTTCTTGTCCTCGGCCTCTCAGAATAAAAGGTTTGAAAAAACATCGTGGTGACCATATGAATGGCGGCCATTCGGGGGGCGGCCACATGAGTGGCGGCCATTTGGGTAGCGGCCATTTGGGTAGCAGCCATTTGGGTGGCGACCATATGGGTGGTGGCTATATGGGTAGTGAACATATGGGAAGTGAACATATGGGTAGTGAACATATGGGTAGTGACCATCATGATGGCCATATGGGTGGTAGCTACAGTGGTGGTAAGCATATGAGTAGTGACCATCATGGTGATCATTATGGAGACAACCATCATGACCGTAAAGATGATCATCATAGTGGATACAACACTCATGAAAGCGGCGACGGACATTATTTAGACAGCCGTGGAAATTTTGGGCATTTAGGAGACATTGAGAATACTAAAGTGGTAGAAAATAAACCTGCGCCAGTAAAAGAAGATCATTAAAAATTATTATGTATATAGGTTTTATTAATTGTGATGTTTAGTTTTTAAAATAATTTAAATAGTAATTTAAAGTAGTATACGAAGCAAAAGATATGTGAAAGATTTAAAATAAAACATAATTATTATTATTTGTAGTGTTTCTTTGAATTATACCTTAAGGTACAATTATTAGACCAGTATTATTTAAATATATTTTTGACATGACCTCCAAATTTCTGACCAAACAAACTTAATATAATCATGTGTATATCTTTCACCATGGCTTTAAATTAATTTATAGAGCAAATGGTGCTAATTTATTAAGAGTTGTATAAATATAACCAGAAGCTTCATTTTTGTAATTACAATTAGGGCAACCTTTACTCAAATAAATGACAGTTATTAATTAATTAACAACACATTTGCATATCTCAAAAAAATAAATGGTCATATTTTAGTAGATAACTAATAAAGACAATTTCTTTAATTGAATTTTTGGTGAGCCCTGTATGTTTTTTTAATTTGATGCGTGCCAAGGATGACGTGATTGATCGTTTCAGTCATTGATTATCTATTGTAGGGCTAATAGCGGGATCCTCTATATCTTTCTTTTCTCAACTGATTGGGAATGCTGCGAACTCAGCAGGACAAGGCGCTCAGAAATGAACACGCATAATTTTTCCTAAAAAAAGTAAATTGGATTTTTTAAGAGGATTTGTTTGCGCCTTTTTTGTGAACTTCCACAACGGTTTTCTCGGTCAAGAGTCTTCTCCAGGGGCGGATGATCACGGATACAAGTTACTGTAATTTTTGGAATAAAATAATTAAGTAGGAATATATAAATTATACGAGAAAAATTTTATTTCAGTCAGGGTAATATTTTACGTTAACTAAAAAACAAAACTCTATGACTCCTCTTCAAACTCAAATTCTGTAAAACGCGCTTACAAATTTCCAAATTCAACAGTATTAATCTTTATTGTTGGGAACAATTTAACTTTCATTTGTACGTACTTCTGTGAATTTTTGGAAAATATAAGAAAAACTTAATTGATAAAACAAAATTTTTGATAAAGCTTTAAAAATTATCCGTAAGCTCCAAACGAATGATTAAAATGGACACGTTTATTCAAATATCTATTTCAAAACTCATTTGATTCAATTTTTGTTAACCGCTGGATTGCGAGTTCAATTCAGGAAAAGAACTTGGCATATAGTGACTAATCACTCCTGGATAATGTGACTTTATTACAAACAAAAAACATGGTAACCTAAAATTGTATGTACCTCCTGTCAAGTAGATACCTGAGGATTGAAAAATATATAATATTTATGAACGAGAATTATCACAGTTAATGGTTGAAAAGAAAAAAATACGTTCCGCCACTGGACTCATTTAACAGTGAAAGAAAAAGGCATTCTCGTGATTATTCTTCACAACAAGTTTTGTTGAAGAGAAGATCATTTATAAAGAAGTAGTTTTAGGAAATTAACAGCTACATACTTTTATGGATTTTAATAACCACTGTTAATTATCAAAAAGTACGGAGTAAGCAACAGCAAAATATAAAGCTTAATTTAAGAAAAAAGTAACTGGTCTGTAAATTAAAATATATCTGTTTCACTTTTAGCTTAACACCTTAACTACCTCGTGCTAACAACGGTTAGCACACTTTTATTTTCCCCTGGGACCGCGTGTTAACCTCAGATAACACGCATGATACTTTTATTTTCACAGCTGTCATATCGACAGGACGCATCTTACAAATGCTAAATATATAGACTGGTAGTAAACAGTTATGGTGACTCGCCGATAGTAGCGGGTTTTGCGAAAGGTATATAAAATTTTTTTTTTGAGGTAATTTATCGCTTGATGTGTTTTTTTAGTAGCTAATTATACTTGGTACTAATAAAGGTATAAAGATATTTAGAGAAAATAGTTTATTTTATAAATTAATACAAAACGTTATTTCAATTTTTTCGCTGTATGATATGCAAAAAAAAACAGTCTAAACAATAATGTTTATTACAAACACCATACTCGTACTTGCACTGGTTGTACAACAAGGTGGTGGTTATGCCCTCCATCACCTACGCCTCTCTGGTGGCCAAAGACACATCAAAGAGGAGCCATTACACGACTAAGCAAGGTGCAAAGGCTTGCATGTCTTGGAATCACGGGGGCAATAAAATCAACGTCCACTCTAGCCATGGAGACACTATTGGGATTGCCTCCTCTCTACTTTGTGGTACAAGGGGAGGCAAGGCTTGGTGTTCTCAGACTACAGAACACACGAACCAATATGAATGTTGGAACTGGATACATGAGTATGGTCGGAATAGTGACCGGGGACGCATTTAATAACGAGAACAGATCATATTCCGAAACGGTACGACTTCAACAACCCAATCAGAACCCAATATAAAACTGAATGAAACGACTCACAGCTCAGGAACATTCTACAGAGGATATCTGGTACACAGATGGATCCAAGACTTAGAATGGAGCGGGCTCGGGTGTGTTCTCCAGGAACCCGCAGACTGGCATCAGCTACTCATTGGGCACTCACCCTTCCGTCTTTCCGGCAGAGATATATGCTATTCTCCAATGCGCTAGGGATAATAACAGGAGAAACATAGTGAACTCGCAAATTAATATTCTATCAGTCAGTCAAGCGGCACTCAAGGCCTTGTGCAGCAAGGAAGTGACGTCCAGACTGGTATGGGACTGCAAAGAGGATCTGAGATCGCTGGCAGACCGTAATCACGTCAAACTGATATGGGTGCCGGGACATCAGGGAATTGCAGGTAACGAGAAAGCAGACGAACTCGCAAGAAGAGGCTCGAAAAACCCCCCAAACCAATGGCAGACACTAGAAGTACCAAAGCGTACAGCGAGAGTGTCTGTAATAAACTGGACTTACACAAAGATTACCGGGAAAATGTCACAGGAAACAAACACGGGAAAGAGTACATCAAGGGACCGTGCCACAAAAGAGCGGTAGACCTGTTAAAGATGAACAGGAGCCAGCTGAAAATTGTTACAGGACTCATTACTGGCCATGCGCCAGTAAAGGGGTACCTCAACAAGATGGGACTGTACAATGGTGACCTTACTTGCAGAATGTGCGGTACGGAAACAGAAACAGTGACACATATACTGTGTAGATGCGAGGCGCTGGACCGCGAAAGACAGCAAATTTTTGGACAGCCAATAGGTGAACCAGAACTATACAACTCCCACCCAGTACAGGACCTGTACAAGCTTGTACAAGGCACTAAATTACTGGATTGGGTATTGTAAACATATAAAGAGAGGGATGATACAATGGGCCGACAGGCCTAAGTGTCACCGGACGCTTCGGTCAGACGAGCCAATGCTACATCGTATGTCTCTTTTTTCTGTAGATTTCAAACTGTGTGTTCTGATTCATCGAGTGTCTCATGGGTGAGTAAATACATGGCGACAGCTCCTGAGAACCCGAAGAATTCCGAAGATAATGAGTTATCTGTTGTTAGCACGCGGCCCCAGTGTTTGAAATCAAGCGCTCGGACCGCGTGTTATCCAGATATTGCACTCCCAAAAAACATCATTTGGAATAAAAAAAAAATTGCGGATAACATAAAGCAATGTTTTATTAAGTATCTAATTAGTATTTCAAATAAAAAGTTGCTGGGACTCGGCTCCACGACGGCGGTCGTTAATTTTGTATTTTATAGAAAAATAAAGTCAAATAATTTTTTAATAGTTAATAATACACCTTTATTTTTTCTTAAATTCTCTAAAATAACAAAACGTTTTTGAAGAAAGATTTAACCCATTTTCCGTCATTTTCCCAAAAGTGTGATATTTGTTATTTTGTTTTAGACATTTGATGTTAACTTTAGGTTTAGCGATTCCCATACGCTCATTTTTTAAAATTTTTACTTGTAAATTTTTGCTTTTAAATTTTTGCTCTTAAAATGTCTATCTTTTAAAAGTCAGTGTACTTATCCTTTTACCTAAATTAACATCAAAATCGGTTTATTCAACAATAGATGTGACCCAAGTTCATCTCAGTACATCCTCTAATAGAGCAAAGCAACATTTATGGTCTGAAAACTCCCATAAAGCTGCTAGTTGGATAACAATTTTGTCTCTATACGAGGTCACAAGCAGTTTGGAGTAATAAAATTAGGCAAACCAGGAACCAACCAATCTCATCTCGAGGACTAGGGTTATGGACAAGCCACGATTTTAATTTTAAACTTTACCGGTCTCTTAATTTACTGATTTAACACGTTGATTGCCATATCGGCTATTTTAAGCCTTTAAGATATGGGATACTGGTTTGGGAAGCGTTTTATAATAAAATCATTGTCTACAATTCAAAATTATGTACTAAAAATTATTTATAAAAAAAGGTCGCTGTACTTTCATACATTAGTAACATTTATGCATGAACCTTTTACCTTTTAAAAATCATATCTTGCTTAATATTGTAACCCGTAGTATAACAAACAAATTACTGAAAATACCGAACTCAAATAAAAATATACATTCAAGATTTGCTTACCATCTAGCCTCAAAGGCTTACAATTTATTATCTTTAAGTGTTACGAATATTAAAAACTATAAATAAATGACAACTATTTTTTATTTATACAAATAATTGTTTAATTTAAGTTATTTTCTTTTGTATTTACAACTATAAAAGTATTTAATTATAATATAAGTATAGTATAGGAGAGATATCAAACTTGTTGAATTATTAAAAAAAAAAATATGTTGAATACGTTCTGCACAAAACAAGTGTTAAATCACTTAGGTGCAAATTTAAAAAATATATAAATTGAATATTAGAATAAATTAGAAATTAAAATTAGATAAAAATTGTAACAAATTGTAAAAAAATTGTAATTAGTAATTAAAAAAATAATTGAAATAAATAAATAAATGGTGTGCGCGTGAAAACTTTAAATGTTTTAAAAGATATCGACTTGAAATTTTGGACTGTCATTAAGAAAGTAGGGGGCACATTAATTGCATATGAGATGCTACCCCGTGAGATTCGGCGCCCCCAGCCACCCCCTCCAAAAATTTAAATGACACCCTGTAGTTTTTTGACATATTCTGCAAGAGCGTGGTTTTTATAGTATCTCTATGTAAAAAAATGACTTAATTACATAATGAACTTTGTAAGATATTTACAGCTAAAGGTTCAGATACCAGATATTCAATATCGAAAGCAAAAAATAATAGCAAGCCACGAAAGCAGCTTCGTTGTATGAACTGTCAAATAATATTGCTTGTGACACTTCTGTTTACTTGTTAGCACAAAAGTTTTCGAAAATTTTTGACTTAGTTTAAATTAAATAGCTAATAGACTTTAAGAAAAATTGTTTACAGTTTAGAAAGACCTGAAATTGTAGTTTTATATGGGATTGCAATATTTGGATAACGTTTTTCCAGGACACTGGATAGATCGTAGGGGTGCTATTGAATGGCCAGCACTCTCCCCAGACTTGACCCCACTGGATTTCTTTTTATGGGGAAATTTGAAGTCTGTTATTTACAGAACACCACCGCTATCCATTGATGATTTGCGTAATAGAATCATAGAGGAATGTAAAAATTTAACACCACAAGTCTTTGAAAATGTTATGTTCGGAACGCTTTTGAGAATAGACTGGATTATTGTTTAAATGTAAACGGTGAACGTTGATTTAATTAAAATATTGGAAAGAGTCCTTGTTTTGTTATTTCGACATTTGTCTACTGTCCAAGGTTACCAGTTCTTTTTCTTAACATCTGTAAATATCTTACAAAGTTAATTATGTAATTAGATCATTTTTTCACATAGAGATACTAAAAATACAAGGTGTCATTGAAATTTTTGGACCGGAGGTGGCTGGTGCGGCGAATATCACGTTGGGGTGGCATCTCATATACAATTAATTTTCCCCCTACTTCCTTAATGACATTCTAAAATTTCAAGTCGATATCTTTTAAAACACCAGATATAATTCCATTTAAAGTTTTCGCGCGAAGACCTGGTATATCTATCATTAACTGTATCTGATTTACTGAACATGGTATAACTATTATATGAATTAGTAACGATGTGATTAAATTAAGTTCACTGAGTTATACCAATTACGATTCGCGAAATCAAAATGTATTTACTGTAAATTACCTGATAATTTGCAGTAACCCTTTAACCATAATTGTTAAATTTATAGAAACGTATAATTGAATTCCCAATAAATATACACCTGTTTATTAATTTAGTCAGTAGTTCAAAAATTCATCCGTTTATTTATCGTTTCAAATTAGGTAAATTATTAGCGATTGCTAATTTAATTATTTCACCACATTTGTTCGGTTTTATTCCTATTGTAAAGATAATAATTGAAGTAACTGTCATAAATGAGAAGGACTCTTTTTTTTTTAACTATTTTGGATACTTTTTTTTTCAATTTTTTCCAACCTTTCGTATGTTTTCTTCGGCTTTCCTCTTCTACGTATACAAAGGTCTTCCCTACCATCTATATCATATGTCAATTTAAAGACCTGGTTGGTAATATCATCGATACCTTTCCTGAACGAATGTCATCTTTTGCAGATATCTTTACTTGTTGTAATATACTAAAAGATCTTTAATATTTTAACGTTATTAAAATCTTTCTTTTTGTAATAAAACGCAATGTAGATATTAATTTATAACATTAATACTTTCGATTTTTTTCATATGCATTATCAACTTTGTCACCACATAATGTATGCATTAAAATTTCTATTAATGAATGAATTTGGAGTGTTCTGACAAAATGTCTTGTACAAAGAAACCTTTTGAGGCTTACCATAGATAGAAACTGCATACATAGGTTTTTAAATGCATTTAATTAAAATGATTTTTTTGTATAAAAGGATAATTTTATTGTTCAAATTTATTCCTTCGCATTTAATGTGTTAATAGAATGACATTACCGACATAATAACGTCGACGCTTTAATATCAAGTATTACGAGTCATTATTATTAAAAAATTTACATTTTGGGGAGTAGATCGTGAAAGATTTTGGATCACAATTGTTGAGTTAGTGAAAAAAAGAGAAATTTGGAAGTAGATTCTATATAAATATACGTTTTATATGTTTTAAAAAATTAAAATAATCCTCTTGCTTTTCTACTCAATGTTATTTATTATTGTAATAAAAGTTATTCATGGTCAATTATTAAAAAGTAAACAAAAACGCATTTGTTTTTCAACTAATCAATGATTCACCACCCTCGAAATTAAACTTTTTGCTGAAAACGCTTCAATTTTAAATCAAAGAGAATTTTCAACGTTTACAAAATAATACGTTCAAATACTCCCAATTTGGTAATAACCGAAAAATAAACCAAAATATTTATATTTATGTTTTACATATCCATACCTACTTGCTATTTACATTAATAAAAAGTGTTCTTGTTCAGAATTTAAAAATAATAAAATAATAAACAAAAAGTTCCTTAAAAACGATAAAATGGAATTATTCCTACTACCATGGGTCTGTGACATCAGTCTATGGATGTTTGGCTTCAATATGCAAATCATTTACTGACAGTTCTGGAGTTCTAAGTTTAATCTTCACGTCGACGTCATCTAGAAGAAGAAAAATGATATCAATGTGTGAATAAAACATAGTATAAAAATGGTAAAAAAACCTGTACCTGCACACAATTGGATTCTGAAGATGAAAGAGCCTCTTACATAATCTTTGAGTGAGAAGCTCTAACATGGTGGACAATAGGGCAAACTATACCAATAACTGAGCCCCCCAAAGTCAAAATTATCAAGTGGATCTTGAACCTCTTCTACAGTTGCAAAGTTGGGCCCAGGAAATAAATCAATCAATCAAGAAAGGTTAATTCCAAAATATTGAACAACCTGTACTTGCTTTATATTAAAAACCAGTTGAGAAGGCTCTTCTAGCATTGTCATTGACCGAACAAATTGTAATGAAAGAACAAACATTAAATTTTTTATGAAATAGCGAATCACAGATAATAATGTTCTGTGATAGTAATAAAATTTTAGATTGACAGTTCTTTAATCAACACAGCCACGGCCTACTCACTTTTACCAAAATCATCATTCACTGTGTGTCTACTTTAAATTCAATGACATTTAAAGAAAGTTATTTTGAAGGTGTTCCTGAAGAGGTACGACGGGAGACATCAAACCCTAAGCTTACTTTTTGATGCTCTATCAAAATCTAAAACTTACTAAACACAAAAAAGCTACACACACATACACAGAACGAATACAGACACCGAACAAATTTGGTTAGTGGCATTCATTTACATAGAAATATATCCAAAACTTTTCAGCACTATAATTTGCAAACTATTTCTTCAATCCGTAGGTATTACTAAAAACTTATGCCATTATTTTATCCAAACCCCCGTTGTCATCCAAGTTTTATGGTACAAGTTTTTCTTGGTGTTCCAAAGTTAAAATGTTTCGTTGCAAAACTATGAATTATTATGTGTTTAAACTCAAACGGACTATACAATTAAGACTTTTTCAACTTCTGATGACATTACACGCTATTCTGCAATGAGCCGAAAAAAGTATAGTTCGTTCTAATTCGTTAAGACATGCCAGTTTGAACAAAATTATGAAACAGGTGTCATTTGACAGTAAAATCAGGGGAAGACCAACAATTTAATATTTGGGCGAGCGGTTGGTTACAATATTGGTCTCTATAATAGGCATTTTAATTTATTCACTATAAATTACCGACCCTTTATTATTGCACTAGCTGTCATATTACACTGGTAAAGCCGGCGCCAGACGATCCTACCAATACTCTCCCACGTTGGATGATTGTCGATAGCATCGTGTGGCCGATGATCCAACTATTTGCGTCAAAGTCATGCGTTCAACGTGGGCGTTGGAACATGTTCGGCCTGTTGTCGGTATTTTGACACAAGCCGAAGATACATTTTTATCTCCACTACCAGACTTGGTCCACATTTGGTGTACGCATAGATATAGGAGAATAAGATAGAGTTTGTTTACATTTCGGCCCGCGCCAACAACAAGGAACAGTCTAAGCGCTGTGTTATTAAATTTATATTTCTAGTTTCAATGTTGTCAAAGTTATTATAATTTTTTCCGTCATTACCAAAATCCTAAATCTATGTAAAAATTATCTTGGAAAATGAGATATTTTGTTTCGCTAAAATAATTGTACATCTACGTTAACACTAATTTTCGTAACACAACAAATCATATTGATAGATAAATATTGACAAATATACTTTACCACGATTTAATTTTAAACCATTTCTACGGAAATTTGTTAGAAGCGGCAACTAAGCGCTATCAAACGTTCTATCTTTATCAATGAAACCAACGAAACCAGCAGATAGAATGTTTCGCAATGAAATAGTGGCTGTCATTTTCACACAAATCTGTATGTTTATTATTGTGTTTCATAGATTATAGCATTATAATTTTCTTTTTCACATTGAATTTATTGGTTTAAGTTGATTTATTAGATAAATATGGTTCATCAGAGTCTTGTGTGTAACAAAATGGATTATTTGAATCCCGATTTAACATTTCATCGGTAAGTTACATGTAAGGTACTTCCAGTTGGACGCTGGTGCAGTGTAGGACATTTTTAATGTCTTTGTTTTTGGGAATAAGTGTGATTTTATTTCACATCCTTAGGCAGTTTTGTTACGCTCATGGTCCTTTTTTGGTATTTTTATGGTTCAAAAATTTCCACCGTCGCTATAGTTTTCTATAGTTTTGCAAGCTTTGATTTTATTATGAAAGTGAAGATGGCGTTGGGCACACCTCGTTCGTGATATACGTGCTGTAAAGCAAACACTTTTATCAAGAGCGAGGCGAGTCAAATTCATTTTCAGACATCCCTTAGAGATGGGATGTCTAGCTAGCCTGCTTCTTACTGATGAGGAACAATAATTCCGAAGCCGGTCTAAGAATGGCAAGCTCCTTTAATAATAAAATCGAAGTTTTTGGTTTAAAGCCTTAAAGACTTGGTCGGGCGCCAAACCACGTCTGGACTTTCGTAATTCAATACCTGGGGGGCATATAGTCCAAGGAGTAGTTGTTGAAGTCCAGACGCTGGTGCAGTGTAGGACATTTTTAATGTCTTTGTTCTTGGGAACAAGTGTGATTTTATTTCACATCCTTAGGCAGTATAGACACATTTGCAAGTAAATGATGAATTTTACCTTGATCCTGCATTGACGAACACTAGGTGTTCTGAGCGGACTAGCGAAATAACATATATTTTCATTAGTATTTTAAATTTCCTATGTAACCAACGTGAATTGAAAAACTTCGCTTATTACAAAAGTATTTTAAAAATTGGGTATCAAATTTGACAAAAAATGTTTTGGGTTTTTATTCAATTTAGTGCTAAAATAAAAAGATAAAATATATAAAAATAGCACGAAACTTTATAAAAGATGAGGATCGAAAAATAGAACGAAATTTCATAAATATCCTGGATGGTGGGTATCCGTAACTACACACAAATTCTTGAATTTGCCAGTATTCCGGCGGGTTTTGAAAAATAAAAACAAACAGGCCGTTATCAGTGTGAAAATAGTGTCTGTCAGTGTCAGTGATATAGTCGCATGTTGTGCGCACGGCGGCGTCTCTGGAGGCCGTCGAGACGCCGGTAGTAGTAGACGCTCATTCCGGATTGCGACGCGTCCGCGTTATCATCCCCTACGGTATCATTCTTCCGGTAGATCACGTTTTTTACGATCGCTGAAAGCTCAAACATATGTTTTAGAAGTAGGTTTTTTGAAAAATTTTTGTGGCGTAACTTTTAGAATTGTGTATTTTTGTGCAATATATTGTGATTGTGCGTTAATGTAGAAACTTTATTAATTAATAATTAGTGAGTATTTTTTACTATAATTACAATTTTTTTATTGATGTATTAAAAAAGTTTAACTTTGTTAAATGACAATACAAAAATAATTAAATAAATAAAATTTTACTCGAATGTATAAAAAACCATTAAGTTTAAAACTTTTTTTAAATTGTTTTTTGTAATTTTCTTAAATATGTTTCTATTAAAGTTTTCGGCTTGTTTTTCACCTAAAAACTAGTGACGATTAAATCTCGAGATTTGAACGCAGGATTTCCTAATAGCTATTTATGTAATCAGTTACGAAATGCCTAATTTTGTGTAACGCGTGAGATTTTCTCACAAGTTACACAAAATTGTATTTCTTAACGTATTTTATACATACAAGATTTTTTCTAATTTTGAATAATAATAATAATAATAATAATAATAATAATAATAATAGAACTTTATTCACTATAAATATAAATATAAAAAAATATAAATAAATAAATGGATTTAAAAGGATTTACAATGAAAAGCAGTGTGAACAAAGTAATAATCGATAAGTAATAGTAAATATAGAATGTTATTGATACAAATTGTGAAAACAGAAATCAAGTCTGTTGACTTCTATCCTATCACTTCATGTCAGTTTGACGTTTTGTAAATAAATAAGTTAGAACGCACGGTTTTTATTTACTTTTACAAAATGAGTGATTCAAGTTTTGAAAAGCTGCCAAGCTATGTTGAAGAGGCAGCAGGTTATGCTCTTTCATCAGTAATTCCCAAAAAGTCAAAGGCAGTTTACGATTTGGCTTACGAAAAATTTATAACTTGTTGTGATGAGAAGAAGATAAAACATATTAATGAGAAAGGCTTACTTGCATATTTTGATGGTATGAAAGATCTAAAAGTATCCACATTATGGACACTTTACTCAATGTTAAGATCCGAACTAAATCTAAACAAGAATATTGATATTAAAAAATACACAAATTTGATAGCGTATATTAAATGGCAATAGCTACAGTGCTAAGAAGTCAAAAGTTTTTACCAAAGAAGATTTTGCCAAATTTTTGTTAGAAGCTGATGACAAAGAATACTTAATGACTAAGGTTGTAATACTTATTGGAATTGCAGGAGCAGAGCATTTCTTCCATTTGAAAATGTTATAGATGAAGGAAGCCATTTTCTTGTTGATATCTCTCCGTCAAAAACAAAAGTTATAAGGCAGTGTGCAATTACTACTGGTGACATTAAAAATATGAATTTTGTTGAAATTTTAAGAAAATATATTAAGTTGCGTCCTCAGAACCTTAAACACAACAGATTTTTGTTAAATATGTAAATTGAAAATGTACCAGACATCATGTGGGAATTAACACGTTTAGCAGTCTGCCAAAAGTTATTGCACAATTTCTTGGACTTTCAAATCCTGCTTTATATACGGGCCACTGCTTCAGAAGAAGCTCTGCCACTTTATTAGCTGATAGTGGCGCTGATATTTTAAAATTAAAGAGGCAAGGTGGTTGGAAATCAAGCACTGTTGCGGAGGGATATGTTGAGAATTCCATAGAAAATAAAAAACGTGTTTCACAAGATGTACTTGGTGAAACATCTAATGTAGTGTGCCCCACTTCCCAAATAACAGCCAGTGCGAGCCATGAAACAAGTTTGTCGTCGGGAATTAATTTAAACAATTGTAGTAATTGTATTATCAATATTAATAATAATTAATTTATAATTTATGTTCTGTTATAACAGTTAAATAAATGGAATTTTTTTTGTCACTAATTGTGAAATTCATTTTTCGTCATCAGTTACATAACATTTTACTTTGTGCAACTAGTGCAAAGTAAGACGTTTCATAACGTCAATCAATTCTAAAAAGTGTCACATTATGTGTCAAAATTAGAAAAAGGTTTTTTTTGCATCCTTCTGCTGTTACCTTGTTTGAAAAATATTTTTCTAACCGGAATCAAAAAGCAGCTGTTAATAATGCTTTCTGAGACGGTTTTCCTATAAAAAGCGTTCTAGGAGCTATTTTGGGTCCATTACTTTTTTCTATTTATTCCTCATTTTTGATAAAAAGTCTAAAATATTGTAAAGCTCATTTGTACGCGGACGATATCCAAATATATTGTAGTTTTCCACCAAAAGATGTTGATAAGGCCTGCCTAACAATAAATGATGATTCAAATAATTTTGTTAAACAGGCCAAATTAATTCTTCTAAATCTAATATTCTCATTTTTGGACTAAGAAGAAACAAGATTTCTGAAAACTTTAAGATATGAGTTAATGCTCAAATTATTCAAATTGAAGAATATGCAAAAAGTTTAGAATCAAAGCTTAAGATTTGAAAATCACGTAAATAATTTAATTAGGCGTGATTACTCATCACTCAAAATAATTTATGAGTTTAGGAATTATTTGTCTCTAAAAATTTAATTTACATCTTTGTGAAGCTTGAGTGTTATCTAAATTCAGTTACGCAGACTATGTTTATGGTCCAAATTTAACTAGCTGGTATCCGAATAAAATACAATAGGTTCAAAAACTGATGTTTAAGGCTTATTTATGAAATCCGAAGACGTCAGAGAATATCACATAAGTTAAAGGATGCTGGCTGGTTAAATATGGAAAACAGAAGAATCTTCAAAACATTAATATTAGGACAGAACATTTTAGGAGATGCTTTTGTTACCAAATAATAAATTTCAAATTGCTACTGACTAAATTGAGCACATATACATACACCCTAGTGGAATACATTTTCAGTTAAACAGGTTTAATTCATGTCTTGCAGAATCATTATTTAAAACTTTAAAATCATTTTAGGGACTCTAATACATCAATTGTTGCAATAAAAACTATAGTTGTTTAAAAAACATTTATAAAAGTTATATTTTAAAACAATTTTATCATTTCCAGTCTGCTTATAAATTTCCTTTTAATTGTTATAGATTTATCATTCCTTTCACTCATATATTTCTGATTCTGTCTCTCTTATTTCTTAGACTGTTCAAGTGTCATTCCAAGTAAGACGAAATTAACAATAGTACATTTGCCAATCGAAGTCTGTTACAATTTTCACGTGAATTAAAAAAAGGACTGTTCTATTTTCACGCAAGCTTGATGCAATTCTGGTTATATTGTTAGTAATAATTTAGTTACCAACTTTTAACAAGGCAGAGGCCGTATCCCCGAAGCAAATTAAAGTGGCCACCGGCAGGTTACTTTAATCCACTTTTAGTACCCTCCAAGAAAGCGATTTATTTATTCATTTGGTAAAAGTTTTTATATTATATTATATTATATTATATTATATTATTTAATAATCAGCTTAATTTATGAAAACAATTTACACCATTTTTTCCAATAAACTTATAAAAAGTGGTTTCTTACAATGCTAAAAATGTGTTTGCATTAATTTTTGATAAGGGGAAACATCTTTGTTTTTATAAAAAGAATAAATTGTGTTCTTATACTGTATTCTAAATATTATTCAGGAAACTCAGGCAAGTAAGTCTTATTGTCAGTTCTTATGTATAGTCCACATCTCTACTGTATTGTCTTCAGTAGCTGGTCCTCCTAAAGGATATGAATAATGTTTATTCTCTATATCAAAAAAGTTAAACAAGTTCCTTGACGATATTTCTCGAACATAATCTTCTAACTAGCTTCTGATCTTCTTTAATGTAACATCCAGATATTATCAAGGCAGTACAGCCAAGTACATTGAGAATTTGTTTTATTTCCCCATAGTTTAGAGAAGAAAGGAATGCAGTAATTTAATTTGTAGAAGTGGTACAGGTTTAAGACGTAGAAATTTTATTTTTACCCCATCCTTCAATGCATATTCGTAGTTAAAATTTTAATACATTTGATCGGCCTAATAAAAGATTTCTTTTGATTTAATCATGTTTCCATGGTTTTTACTGTAATAAACCTGTTCTTTTGACAGATAAGTCAGACTTTATTTATTCATAGTCGCATCGTATGTATTTTAATTGATTTGGAATTTTGTATTAGTATATATTTCAAAATGGCTTCATTCTAAAAATATTATCAGTCCTCCTAAATTCTTGAAGGCAGAATTACTCGTAATAGAAAAGCAACATACAAACAATTTAAAAAAATATATTATAGATGAGATGACCCGAGAAAAAGGAATTGAAATTTTTAGAGTGCCTCCTTACCACGCAGAGTTAAATCCCATTGAACTGATCTGGTCACAATTAAAAGGTTATGTTTCTCAAAACAATACAACGTTTAAATTACCTGATGTGCATTTGAGAAAAGTGGAAAATTCATTTTGGAAAGTGGACATAGCAATGGAAAACTTAATAGGCTCTATAATAATAAACCTCAGAAAAGACAATGATAATGATATCAGTAGTTATAGTGAAGACAGTGACTTTTAAAGATAGTTCTAGAACTTTTTATTTTTTTAATCTTTGATTTATTGGTTTTTTTTATTTTGCAAAGTACGCCTATGGATTGTGACGTTATATCCCCACTTTTACTGCACTCCCCTTTTATTCAGAGAAAAGTGTATGTAGCAAGCACACATCTCATCAACCACATCTCCCCACTGAGTTTCTGATATCACCAGTGGTTGGGTCAATGGCTTTGCTATTGCTGTTTTTGTTTTCGATACATATGATACTAGAGTTGTACCTTTCAAACGAAAATTAAAAATTTAGAGCATTACTTCTCTATCTTTTTTGTTTCTAATAGTAAGATTGTTCCTGCAATACCTGATGAATTGGTAAATCGGTATTTAAAAGACAAGAATAAATGGTCGAGTAAGGAATCGTACCTTCATAAAAAGTTGAGATTACATCTGAAGTCTTGATTTTACGAATCATTCAAATTTAACAAATAGAACATGACGCTCAAGTTATAATAGGTTTAGAAACACTAATACCTGAATAAAGGTGACATCAAAATGTAAATCACAAACGACCGACTTTTTAATTATTAGAAAATTAGGAGAAACACATAAAAGTAGAACGATCCAAAATGCCATTATTCCATTATGCAAATTCGAAACAATTCCGAATGTAATCGACCATTCAAATGCGGTTATTCTCTATATATTGTTATTGGCTCTGCGATGTTACAATATCTATTGGTACGTTAAATCCCAAATCTCTATTAGTTCGACGGCAAAATGATGTGAAAATATCCATATGGGCACTAGCTGGTGTTTTCTACTAGATAAAATTATTCCATTCAGTACAGACATATGTTGGATTAGCGGAAAATGCATAGAAGATTAATTAATATTATCTGAGTTATCACCCGGACTTTTTTAAATTATTTTTTAATCAACTATTATGATAAATACTATGATAATACACTATGATGTTAGAAAACATCAAAAATTTCTGATGCGATATGTCATAATTTGACACTATTTGCATTTACAATAAATAAAAGAAACTGAATAAAAGAGGGGTGAAGTAAAAGTGGAGATATAACGTCACATTCCATAGGCCTACTTTGCAAAATAAAAATAAAAATAAACCAACAAATAACACGTAGGATTATATGTTGTTAATGGGATGAAACTTTTTTTAATATCTTGGCATTAAAACACTTCAGTACTTAAAATCAAAGATTAAAAAAAATAAAAAGTTTAAGAACTATCTTTAAAAGTCACTGTCTTCACTATAACTACTGGTATCGTTATCGTTGTCTTTTCTGAGGTTTATTATTATAGGGTCTATTAAGTTTTCCATTGCTATATCCACTTTCCAAAATGAATTTTCCACTTTTCTCAAATGTTCTCCATTTACATCTGAAACTGCCTTTAAAAACAAATTTCGCACATCAGGTAATTTAAATGTATTGTTTTGAGAAACATAATCTTTTAATTGTGACCAGATCAGTTCAATGGGATCGAACTCTGCATGATAAGGAGGCAATCTGAGAATTTCAATTCCTTTTTCTCGGGCCATCTCATCTATGTTGCTTTGCTATTACGAGTAATTCTGCCTTCAAGGATTTAGGAGGACTGATAATATTTTTAAAATAAAGCCATTTTGAAATATATATTAATACAAAATTCCGAATCAATTAAAATACATAAAATAAGGCTATGAATAAATAAAGTCTGACTTATCTGCCAAAAGAACAGGTTTATTACAGTAAAAACCATGCAAACATGATTAAATCAAACGAAATCTTTTATTAGGCCGATCAGATGTATTAATATTTTCATTTTAACTTAAACTAAGCATTGAAGGAAGAGGTAAAAATAAAAGTTCTACCTATTAAACCTGTACTACTTCTACAAATTAAATTAATGAACTCCTTTCTTCTCTAAACTAAAGTCTTTATTGAACATCTGATATTTTTAAGAAATTCAAACTCATTTCCCTCAATACATATTTAAACGATAATTGAAATATTTCACGCGAATAATAAATTAACATGCAAGTAAAGAGGCAACACAGCACACAGCATAGACAGGTTTCTCTGGTCAAGTTAGCCATGCCTGTCAAACATTCTAGTAACATTTGAGTTCGGTAGTGTTGCGTGTGTATCTATTTGTCAATTTATTGTACTTTTAAAAACTAAAAATTATAGATTAAAGTGAGAGTGATCCAAATACACGTCCAGAAATTGTTAAGTCTGCAAGAAATGTTACATTAAATGTGCTTCCAGAAAAATCAAAACAGAAATGTGAAAATGAATACAGTCTTCATTAAGTTGGTGTGAGTCAAGAAAACTTAGAAAATGCTCAGAAAATGTAGGTGTACTCTTTACTTATTTTTTGTATTCTGTTCTTATAAAATATAAAAAAATATTTATATTCTTATTATCATTTGATCGTAGAAAAAATCTCGTGTTCGAGCGGAAAGCTCTTTGCAAAAATTTATTCATGTTATCTATTTTACAATAGTAAAAACAAGAGCTTTTTTTTATCGAATAAATTTCTCTTTGTATCGAAATATTTTGTTAATCAGTAATTTTACGAGCAAAACTAACGTGATAAAATCGCTCGACATTCGGTCGTCAGTTTTTTAGAGAAGAATAAAAAAACAAAAACTTTATTTTTAGTGAACAATTAATAATTAACAGAACAATTAATTAAAAGAACAGTTATTAAAAACACAATTATTATAGATTGGATGGATTGGTGTACCTACTTATTTTAATATTTTCTTCTTGGGTTTCTACAGTGTGTCCCAAAAAGTTTTATACAAATGCAGAAAAAGTTTATTTTACATTTCACAAAAAAAATTATTCTTGATAAAAATGTGAGCATGACTTGTTGATCCATAATCAGGTACAAAATTTTTAAAATATAGTATGGGATGACAAAAGATAATTACTTGGACAGAGAGAAAAATACGTACAAACTGTAGTGCAAGTAGCAAAAATTATGAACAATGGACCTTTCCATGAACTATGAGGGAACACTGTAATTAGAAAGTATATGTGCTAATATCACTGAGAATTTTGTTTTTTGAATTCTCTGATAGCTAATTTTTTCATAATCTGGAAAAACATGTGTTTGTTACGTCACGTTTATCGAAATTAGATTTGGCATCGGTGTGCCAGTTGTGCACAATGGAACCTCGAATTGCAGTCACATCTGAAATATAGGTTCGTTCGTTTGCTGCACGGAGCAAAATATTGTAAATCTTTTTTCTCTCTTCAGATCTCTTTCCTTACAATTATCTTAGACGAGATAATAATATGAACAAGAAATTTTATGTAATGTGTAATGTTATTAAAAACAAAAACAAACGTTAACCTCAAATCTCATGAAACATACAACTTTTATTACTCTGAGCCACAGACATAACCTTAAACCAGACGGCTAATGCCATATGATAGAAATTGATCAATTACGAGGATGACTGGTGCCCGTAAGGCATGCGCATTGTGTTTGTCATATTCACCGACATAACCTTAAAGTCTATGTTCCGACATTGGCGTACCTTAGAGAAAATGATTGGGTCTAGAACAAAAATAAGTGGAATGATGAAAACAATTTAGGATTTAGGTTGGAAGTTTTCATTTACTGATTGGAAATAGTATTATTTGTGAGAACAGAATGTTTTTTATTGCAAAATAGTATAGTATAGGTATAAATAAGCGTAAGTAAAAATTGCATCTAAATAACTGTATTTTTGAGTTTTCTTTTTGTGAAAAAGTAGATTGGAATTTCAATAAGGTTATGTCGGTACTCTCTGACAACTGTTGTTCCGTGAGAACTGTGTGCGGTGTTGCCAATGATCGTTCTTCATGAAAAGGTAGGTAGGTTCAGAAACTTCGAATGTTTTAAATAAAGAAAACAGTAGCTAAAATGTGGAATTTTATAGATGAGTCGATCAATTGACAGAGTTCAATTATATATCAATTGTGTATATCAAGCAGTGAGCTTTATTTTTGGGAAGAACAGTGATGCGTGTTTCTGAAGGTAGATTATGGAGGGGGGTGTTTCCGATGAACGTGCCGTCAAGGGTACACTTTCAAAAGCGATATTTTTTTTAAATGAAAAATATATGGAGGCACTCGAAGTGAATTGGACGTTTCATATGAAATACCATCGACTTTCGTAAATGTAAAGGTCCATTGTAGTTTATTGATATTCCCAGATAAAAAAGACAATAAACACTTCAAAAATTGTTAGATAATTTATTGAAATCTTCTTTAGCAATTTATCAATAATGAATAATTCTGATCCAATAGGTACATTTAAATGGGGAACATGTAAAATTACTTAAATACTAAGGAACTTCTACGTATTACCTCTTAAGGTACATCTTTCCTTTTAAGTAGCCCCACAAAAATAGGTCTAGAGGGGTAATGTCTGAAGACCTCAGAGGCCAAAGAAACTCCATGTATCTCCCTGTTACATTTTAATTTTTATTTTAATTTAACAATAGGCTGATTTTTTGTTTGAACTGAAATTGAGAGATTTTATGATTAAAAAATGATGACAAAAATTTCGAGTTTAAATGTTAAGATTTACGTCCGCTATAAGCATTATAAAACCAAGGATCAGCGCGAGACTAGGCCGCGTGACGTCAGTAGCCCGTACGAACTTCGATATGGACGCATCACAGCATAAAAAAAAACAGTTCCGGGTTCTTTAGTTAACGAAATTATGGGCGTCTAGAACGGGCTACTGACGTCACGCGGCCTAGTCTCGCACACAGGTACGTTTTCTAGCCTCGCTTTTAGCGGACGTAAATGTTAAAGCTTTCACTCGAAATTTTTGTCATCATTTTTTAATTATAAAATCTTTCGATTTTAGTTGAAATAAACAAATTACGAAAAATGTCGAACCAGCCTATTGCTAATTGCTAATTTTTTGCTTGTACGTATTTTTCTCTCCGTCCAAATCATTACTTTTTGTTTTACTTATATTCCATTCAATGTTTTAAAAATTTTGTAACTGATTATGGATCAACAAGTCATGTAGAGCTTTTTATTTATTTTATTTATATTTATATTTTATTTTTATTTATATTTGTGAAATGTAAGATAAACTTTCCCTCCACTTGTATAAAACTTTTTGGGACACACCGTATTATGAAATTATAACTAATGACAAATAAAGTCACGTCCGCTTACTAGATATTGACGAAGATAAGTTTTTATCCGTTAAAAAAGATGTCAAAGTGATAAAAACATTTTCAAGTATACTTACGACCTTTCAAGGTTAATGCGGTTTTTGTAAATATACATGATAAAGGCATTGCTATTGACTGAAATGGAAACAAGCCGCAAAATTTTATTTGTCACTGCATTCGATGGTAATAACGAGTTTTCATGGATGATTTGTAGTTGTCTTAAGACCAAGATAATATTGTACTTTGTGTCGGCCACAAGGAAAATGTGTGCCATACATTTTCTTTTTCAATTTAGATAGAGTTTCGATAAGGAACTGCGGAAGTTATTTTTCCTGGATGAGCTGCGGAATACTGAGTGTAACAATGTCCGGAGATATAAATCGCGATTGGGTGATTTTAAAAGTGTCGTTCGTGTTTTCAAAAAGATGTATTTTTTTTGTTCAAGGTTTGCGTTTTTCGGTGATTATTTTTTTTCATCTATCAAAATTGTCAGATTTTGTGGTTTCAGCCAATAAGAGCTCCTAACCAATCATTGAGTTTTATACTCATAAAACCGTCTCTTCGTTTTTGTTTTTTGATAAAACTCTGTTTACCTTTTTTGAATTGTCAAATAAAAACATCTAACAACTTTTATCTATTTTTATGTTAATACCCAAATTTCGAAATGTATCTGTAATCTAACCTGGTTTTATTCATTTATTTTAAATCGCTTTAACACACTTCATCACTCAAGTTTTGTTAGTTAAACTAAAAGGTCTTTAAATCACGGGGAGATAACCTGTTAAATTTCTGAAAACATCTTTCCTCTCGTTTACCGCCCAGACAACTTACCAACTCTTGAAAATACCACAGTAATATTGCTTGCATCAGTACCACTGAAGATAACATTTAACAAATTCGTATTAAAAAAATAAGATGGTTTGTTGGATACTTTGTATGTTAACATTATGGTTTCGCCAGGATTACCTAAAATATGAAAATATATATTATATATATAACAAACAAAGAGATTTCGTTTCTTGAGGTTTCATTTTACTATATTTAATTTCTACTTTCTGTGTCCGTGGAGAAAGTACAGTCTGTTACTCTGTTGGAATGAAAATCCGACACTCGTGGTTCCTCACGCTCGCATTCGCTCGCGTTCGGAATCCTCCACTCGTGTCGAATTCTCATTCCAACCTTGTTATAGAATATACTATTGTTGCTTTTAATACCCGATGAAATAGTGGCAAATTCTTGGTTAGCTCCATTAACACTGCAATCGACTATAGTCGCACTTATTTTGTAACCAGGGTCACATTCTATTTGCATTTGCATAGATGAACGTGGATTCCAAGTTATATTTTTTTCATCTAGATGCAGTATTGGCATACTTGTAGTTGAAGGCCCATCAGTGGTTGTTCCACATTTTTCAACCAACACTAAAAATGTATAATTTCTATATAAAACATAAAAATAATGACATCAGTAGAAATTAAAAAAAATGGAGAGAAAATTGAGCAATAAATATGAGGAGATATTATTTTAAATAACTTTAGAAGGTGGGAAACACATACAAACTAAGAAGGAATTGGCGAAATTATAAAATCAGGGAAAAAACCAGAAAAAGTGGAAAGGGGCGGTACCAGGGCTAATCTGGCCGGGACCTAGAGCTTATCGTGGGCTCGGAACCATGGTCCTCAATCAGCTTAAACCCAGGACTTTGCCTTTGTCATTCAGGTAATTTACCGACTAGCAAGTGTGTAAATGTGTCACCAACCCCTATCAGTTCCACGAGATATCCGATCTCATCCGGCCTGGTTACCGGCGTGAATGAAACTGCGCATGGCACAAATACCTTTTTGCACTTACCCAAAATCTTATCTGACTTTAATTTCACTTGAGATTTGTAGGATTCAATCCTACGACCCGAACAATGACCAAGTATAAAGGCCGATGCTTTAACCAACTAGGCCACTGTGTCCTTTGTAGAAAAAGCTTTGGAAATTAAAATTGAATGAAAATCTATCTAAAAATATTGATGTATTTCGTTCTAAAAATTTGGGATTTGGTATTGTTCAAAGGAATCTATTTTAATTAATTGGCAATCAAAACAAGTTGATATTATAACGATTTTTTTTCTATTTTTAATATTTCTCTTTTTCTTATATCTTTGCAAATAACAATTGTTTTTGTTTTCCTTTTAGATAACTTATATTAATTATTATAATAGTTTAAATTATATGATGTACTTCTTGCTGTAAACTTTGGTTTCGGAAGCAATAAAGCAATAATAATAATAACGATTTTCAAGATTGCCTAGTTATGAATAGCATTTGAATACTTACATGTTAAAACAAGTTGTAATAAAATCGCAAAAACAGTTCTCATGTTACAAATCACAGATTTAACTTTTCCCAAAAATATTGACTCGATAGTGAGATTTTAATTATGTTTGATTTACCTAATCTGTTTCAAAAATGATAATTTCAGAACTAGTTAGATAAAATTTGATACAGAAATCTTATCCTTATGATATTTATATATTAATTATTTAAGGGGAACTGAAAATCGTAGTAGGTACTTGTGTTTCTGTTTGTTATATATAAATAAAAATTTTATCGACTATTTCACGCACTTTTCAAATGAACCAATCAGGAGCTCCAGTCAAGTTTGGATTATCGATAACA
The DNA here is from genome assembly GCA_949320105.2 of Crepidodera aurea. Lineage (NCBI taxonomy): Eukaryota > Metazoa > Arthropoda > Insecta > Coleoptera > Chrysomelidae > Crepidodera > Crepidodera aurea. The sequence continues at coordinate 18,109,346 of OX439475.1, read as the reverse complement.
AAAAAACTTGACTCTTGACTCTGATTGGCCTGTCAAGTTCGGTGTTTTCAGATTTGTGTATGTGACAGTTAAACGTCAAATATAAACAATCATGCTTTGAACGCATTTAAAAATGAGCAGATTTGGGATTTCGTTCGATGTCAATGTTTCCTGTTTATTAAACTTTATTAATTTCTCTGATCAACTTCTTACCTTTTTTGCTAATTTCCTCTAATTCTGCCGAATTTCAGATTTTTTACCTTTTACTATGTTTGTGAAATAGTATAATAAAATTCCACTCGTTATTGAATTTATCTCATAAGTCTGTCTCTTATTTCATAACTCAACTGAGTTGCTTGAAGAAAACACCACTTGTCCTGCGGACTCGTGGTGTTTTTAAGCAACTCAGTTTTGTTATGAAATGAATCGACAGACTTATCGCGAAAATTCAATCACTTGTGGTATTACTACTGAAACCATTTGGAGGGCTCGTGGTATTACCTTTGATAAAAAGTATATTCGATTCTGTTGGGAATTTAATTTTAATGAAATTTAGTATCATTCGGTGATAAAGTACAGTTTTTGAATGTGCTGTCTAGAAAGGAAATTAAAACACATATAGAGTATACTCTGGATCATTGTCCTCCGTACGCTAGTATAAAATATTGGGTTGTTAAATTTATAAGCGGATAAACATACTTCATAGACGAAGACTGTATCGATTACGTCAACGTCAGAAAATATTAATACTGTACAAAACATGCTTTTAGAGAATGGATTAGTTGAGCTCAAACCTATATTAGACTCTGTGATTGTCAAGATAGATCGTATTGTACCCATAGATCCGGAAACAAATTAACAATCAAAGAAATAAAAAAATAATGGCTTCTTATTCCCTTAACTTTCTTTATTTTTAAGAAATTTCAACTACAAAATTTCATATAAATCTTGTATACTGTTTACCATCAAAGATCAATTTTTTTACACTTATATCGGGGCGTTTTAAATAATTTATCTGTCAGATTTTGTGGTTTCAGCCAATAAGAGCTCCTAACCAATCATTGAGTTTTATACTCATAAAACCGTCTCTTCGTTTTTGTTTTTTGATAAAACTCTGTTTACCTTTTTTGAATTGTCAAATAAAAACATCTAACAACTTTTATCTATTTTTATGTTAATACCCAAATTTCGAAATGTATCTGTAATCTAACCTGGTTTTATTCATTTATTTTAAATCGCTTTAACACACTTCATCACTCAAGTTTTGTTAGTTAAACTAAAAGGTCTTTAAATCACGGGGAGATAACCTGTTAAATTTCTGAAAACATCTTTCCTCTCGTTTACCGCCCAGACAACTTACCAACTCTTGAAAATACCACAGTAATATTGCTTGCATCAGTACCACTGAAGATAACATTTAACAAATTCGTATTAAAAAAATAAGATGGTTTGTTGGATACTTTGTATGTTAACATTATGGTTTCGCCAGGATTACCTAAAATATGAAAATATATTGAGTTTAAATGTTAAATCGTTATACAGGGTCCTGCAACAGTGGCGCCATATCTCTATTTAGAAAAGAGATAGGAATACAATTTTCTATAATGTTACCTTATTGATCGAGCTCGACAAAATAAAAAGAAATTCAGTCGCACAGGGTGTTCAATCTTTTCTGGGCGGGTCTCAACTTTGTTTTTTTAAGTGGCAACATGTATTTTTTATCACTTTTTCGGTTTCTACATGAAAAATAAAAGATACTTTATGCATACATTTCGAAAATATTGACGGTTTTCGAGATTTTTAGCACAGATCGATTTCAGATACATCTTTTGAGAGAGTCACCAATGTAGAATATTTGACCAAAAATAAATTTTAATGGGACTTAACATAACTTCATAATTTCAAATATTCTGAGTATCGAATGTTGTAACAAAAAACAAAAAATCTCGAAAACCGTCAATATTTTTAAAATATAAACATGCCTAAAGTATCTTTTATTTTTCATGTAGAAACCGAAAAAGTGATAAAAATACAGGTTACCATTTAAAAAAACAAAATTGAACACCTTGTGTGACTGAAATTTTTTTTATTTTGTCGAGCTCCATCAATAAGATAACATTATAGAAAATTGTAATCCTATCTCTTTCCTAAATAGAGATATGGAACTCGGTGCCACTGTTGCAGAAACCTGTATATTAAGTTGGTTTTTGTTTTTAAACAAACAAAGAGATTTCGTTTCTTTTTTTTAATACGATTCGTGGTAATATATATATAGTCTATTTAAAAATAAGTGTCGGAGAATTTCTAAAATTATCTCAAATTTTGCAATAATTTAAATCGACAAATAATTACTTTTCAAATACTTATACTATAATTATTAATGATTTACGTATTTGAATTTGATTAAAGAATATTTTTTCTCCACGGCCACTACTGAATGTAGTTATTCTGAAACCACTTATAATAACAGAAAAGAAACATTCTCGCTCTTGAGATTGAAAGAAAATTCTGAAACTTTTGTCTCTTATGTATTTTATATGTATTTACATTCTATCTCTAGACCTAGAATCTATATTCCGTGATTGTTTACAAAAATAAGGTTTGCCATGAATGTCAAATTAACTGTCAGTATTAGTTGACGTGGTCTTAATATTGGTTCGTAAAAACTTTTAATTTATTAAAAAGGAGAAGAAAATCAAACGATTCAGATGTAGAATTTGAAAATACTCCTCCAGAAATAAAAAAATTGCCGATAATATAACTCAAAATTTGCTACCGCAAAAATCCAAGCTTGAATATAAAAATACTACCTACATAATGTTGAGAGATTGAGGTTTCATTTTACTATATTTAATTTCTACTTTCTGTGTCCGTGGAGAAAGTACAGTCTGTTACTCTGTTGGAATGAAAATCCGACACTCGTGGTTCCTCACGCTCGCATTCGCTCGCGTTCGGAATCCTCCACTCGTGTCGAATTCTCATTCCAACCTTGTTATAGAATATACTATTGTTGCTTTTAATACCCGATGAAATAGTGGCAAATTCTTGGTTAGCTCCATTAACACTGCAATCGACTATAGTCGCACTTATTTTGTAACCAGGGTCACATTCTATTTGCATTTGCATAGATGAACGTGGATTCCAAGTTATATTTTTTTCATCTAGATGCAGTATTGGCATACTTGTAGTTGAAGGCCCATCAGTGGTTGTTCCACATTTTTCAACCAACACTAAAAATGTATAATTTCTATATAAAACATAAAAATAATGACATCAGTAGAAATTAAAAAAAATGGAGAGAAAATTGAGCAATAAATATGAGGAGATATTATTTTAAATAACTTTAGAAGGTGGGAAACACATACAAACTAAGAAGGAATTGGCGAAATTATAAAATCAGGGAAAAAACCAGAAAAAGTGGAAAGGGGCGGTACCAGGGCTAATCTGGCCGGGACCTAGAGCTTATCGTGGGCTCGGAACCATGGTCCTCAATCAGCTTAAACCCAGGACTTTGCCTTTGTCATTCAGGTAATTTACCGACTAGCAAGTGTGTAAATGTGTCACCAACCCCTATCAGTTCCACGAGATATCCGATCTCATCCGGCCTGGTTACCGGCGTGAATGAAACTGCGCATGGCACAAATACCTTTTTGCACTTACCCAAAATCTTATCTGACTTTAATTTCACTTGAGATTTGTAGGATTCAATCCTACGACCCGAACAATGACCAAGTATAAAGGCCGATGCTTTAACCAACTAGGCCACTGTGTCCTTTGTAGAAAAAGCTTTGGAAATTAAAATTGAATGAAAATCTATCTAAAAATATTGATGTATTTCGTTCTAAAAATTTGGGATTTGGTATTGTTCAAAGGAATCTATTTTAATTAATTGGCAATCAAAACAAGTTGATATTATAACGATTTTTTTTCTATTTTTAATATTTCTCTTTTTCTTATATCTTTGCAAATAACAATTGTTTTTGTTTTCCTTTTAGATAACTTATATTAATTATTATAATAGTTTAAATTATATGATGTACTTCTTGCTGTAAACTTTGGTTTCGGAAGCAATAAAGCAATAATAATAATAACGATTTTCAAGATTGCCTAGTTATGAATAGCATTTGAATACTTACATGTTAAAACAAGTTGTAATAAAATCGCAAAAACAGTTCTCATGTTACAAATCACAGATTTAACTTTTCCCAAAAATATTGACTCGATAGTGAGATTTTAATTATGTTTGATTTACCTAATCTGTTTCAAAAATGATAATTTCAGAACTAGTTAGATAAAATTTGATACAGAAATCTTATCCTTATGATATTTATATATTAATTATTTAAGGGGAACTGAAAATCGTAGTAGGTACTTGTGTTTCTGTTTGTTATATATAAATAAAAATTTTATCGACTATTTCACGCACTTTTCAAATGAACCAATCAGGAGCTCCAGTCAAGTTTGGATTATCGATAACAAAAAAACTTGACTCTTGACTCTGATTGGCCTGTCAAGTTCGGTGTTTTCAGATTTGTGTATGTGACAGTTAAACGTCAAATATAAACAATCATGCTTTGAACGCATTTAAAAATGAGCAGATTTGGGATTTCGTTCGATGTCAATGTTTCCTGTTTATTAAACTTTATTAATTTCTCTGATCAACTTCTTACCTTTTTTGCTAATTTCCTCTAATTCTGCCGAATTTCAGATTTTTTACCTTTTACTATGTTTGTGAAATAGTATAATAAAATTCCACTCGTTATTGAATTTATCTCATAAGTCTGTCTCTTATTTCATAACTCAACTGAGTTGCTTGAAGAAAACACCACTCGTCCTGCGGACTCGTGGTGTTTTTAAGCAACTCAGTTTTGTTATGAAATGAATCGACAGACTTATCGCGAAAATTCAATCACTTGTGGTATTACTACTGAAACCATTTGGAGGGCTCGTGGTATTACCTTTGATAAAAAGTATATTCGATTCTGTTGGGAATTTAATTTTAATGAAATTTAGTATCATTCGGTGATAAAGTACAGTTTTTGAATGTGCTGTCTAGAAAGGAAATTAAAACACATATAGAGTATACTCTGGATCATTGTCCTCCGTACGCTAGTATAAAATATTGGGTTGTTAAATTTATAAGCGGATAAACATACTTCATAGACGAAGACTGTATCGATTACGTCAACGTCAGAAAATATTAATACTGTACAAAACATGCTTTTAGAGAATGGATTAGTTGAGCTCAAACCTATATTAGACACTGTGATTGTCAAGATAGATCGTATTGTACCCATAGATCCGGAAACAAATTAACAATCAAAGAAATAAAAAAATAATGGCTTCTTATTCCCTTAACTTTCTTTATTTTTAAGAAATTTCAACTACAAAATTTCATATAAATCTTGTATACTGTTTACCATCAAAGATCAATTTTTTTACACTTATATCGGGGCGTTTTAAATAATTTATCTGAGTTGATGTTAATAAACAGCGATGGTAAAAAAAAATCAGCCCCTGCGGACATCTCTCAGGATTTTAATTTCATCCGGTAAAGCTGATTATTTGAGCAGTTTAGTTCGAGTATAATTTAGGAATTACTTTTAAACTTTGACAGAGTCTAGACCAAGGCCAAACCGATTTTAAATACCCGAATGCTGGAAAAATTCTTAGCCAGTATGTTTGTGGTCTGTGGTCGGAAAATGTATGGTAAATTGTAAGAAAATTAAGAAAAATCAAGACGCCGGTTGGATATTGGTTTTTTACGATTTGTAGCTGAAATGTGCATCCTATCGAAAAAAGTTTAATATAAGAGTTGTAAATAATTAAAAAATTTTAAACTTTTGTATTAATCATTTTTCAACATAAACTCAGAATTACTGAGAAAAACTCTAAAGACTGTTTTATTTGTTTTTAATTTTTATCTCCCTCAAACACAATTTTTTTTATGAAACTTGCTGAAAACGTTCTTTTTTGTGTTTTAAATAAGCAAAATATACATATTTTTTTTAATTTCAAAAAACAGTAACCCCGCATCAACTACTAAGAGTTATTAGCAGGGGAGACACAAAACATACAAAATTTACAAAAAATAAATTAAATATGTGAGTAGAAATTAATGTCTTTCAGGTATTTCACTAGATAGTCGAAGTTGGAACTCAATATAGAACTTAAATGTCTGTTTATTTATTATTATTATTAAAATATGCTGAACGGTAAACTGGGTGGTGCAAGTTGTACATAGTGGTAGATTTCTTTTTTCAAAAGGTGTTGGTGTGTAATCTGTGTGTGTTCTATACGGAGGCGATTTAAAATGACTTGATCCCTTCTGTTATTTGGCAAGACCAGTTTTACATCTATTTTAGGCTTGATTTGCCTGAGCTTGTTATTTGTTAATTGCTCCCAGATAGTTTGCCATTTCGTTAATATGTGATCGTTTATAACGGTTTTATGGTCAAAAAAGGAATATTTATCTAGCATTCCGATGTCTTCTTTACTGTATGTGAGGGTACCCAAATAAATGTAATTTTTTGCCTTGTTGCTGTAGATCGAAGAGTTCTGTTTTAATTTTTCATGTGACTGATATATTTGTTTTAGACCTAATAATGCGCTTAGTGAGTCTGTGATAATTTGAAAGACATTTTCTGGGATTTCTCTACACTTCTTGAGGGCTTCAAGTATGGCTGTAGTTTCTCCAGTGTAAATGCTGCAATTTTCCGGTATGCGGATATTGAAATGAAGGTTGTCACTGATAAAGGCTGCTGCATGTCAGCGAGGTGTTTTGGAGGCATCTGTGAAAATGCGGAGGGGGTTTTGGAAATTAATTCTTTATAGGAGTTTAAAATAAGGGTTGGATTTGTAGAGGTTTTTTGGTATTTCTTCAAGGATGTATTTATTTCGGGAGTTTTTATTAACCACGGCTTATTGCTAACTGCGTCGTATCAGACAGATTGAACTTTTCAAATGGAAAGCCACAGCGTTTTATTCTTTCCCTTAGAGGTAGCAAAATATTTATTTTTCGATTTAATGCGAATTTAAATAAAAAAAAGCCTAATTTTTCCATACGAATAATATATTTTTTTCATACCATCGTAAAGTCGAGGTTTCAACGAAGAAATGAGCACTGATAAAGTAAAAAAATTGAAAATTTCTAATCCAACTTTTTCGATCGAAAATTAAACTTTTAATTTCTATAAGCTTGTCATGCATTCTACCAAAACCCCAAATTTTGTACATAGGCGTATTTTGGATTCCTCAATAAGAATCTGAGGAATTTCAGGGGACACTAGGGGAGCAATACTATTTTTTATTATTTAATGTTTATGCTAGAAATAAAGTCATATTATATACATTTCATAAAATACTCTATTTGACATAATTATTTGCAATTCTATGAGTATTTATTGTTATTTAAAAATTTATAAAATGACAATAGTAAAAAACTCCAGCATCTAGTGAGGTTCTGTCATTTTATTCAATTGTTTAAAATTGTTTTATCCATGTCGATTAAAGGAAAAAGTGTCAATGTTTCACACCGAAAAAATATTATTGCTCCCCTAGTGTCCCCTGAAATTCCTAAGCAATTAAAAAATATAAAGTGTAAAGTCTTTCTTGCTGCCCCAGTCAAAGCTGCAGTCTATCAAAAAAATGCATTTTTTTTTGGCAAAACGTGCATTTTGTTTGTACAATCGATCAATATTTGGGTAAATAATGATAAAAGTGATGGTAAAATTTATTTAAAAACAATACGAATCTTAATTTTCATAATATAGTGAAGAAAAACCTAAAAAAAAGTAAAAATGATGAAAACTCATTTTTTATCTGTCTTCGAAAAATATTGTTAATAGTTACAATTATTGTCAATACAGAAATCGAATTGGACCAACATTTTAGATTTTCGGGCGCCATATTGGATCGGCCATTTTTAATTTTTAGAATTTCCAAAATCTCACCTCAGATTCTTATTTATTCATAGATTTCATTTTTTTAAAACTAAGTTAATGGCACTGGCAATAGGCCAACAGGCCAGATTCATAGATTTTATTAAAATATAAAATAGAAACGCCATATTCTGGTTTTCTTTATCTATACGGGGTGGTTCATAACTATTGGGACATAGGCTAAGGGCAAGTTATTGGGACCAAAATATTGCGATAGGACCAAATATACCTTAATAAAATATTGCTGAGGATAAAGATACAGGGCGTTAAAGTCGAATTTTTTTTTCGTTTTTTTCTGATAATGTCCCTGCATATTTATGAATTGTTATCAAAATTGGCACAGAGGCATAACTTTGAAAAAGGAATATTATGTTATGTATTATTTCACATTTTGTTATAGGGGGCGCCATGTGAATGATAGCAATATTTTATTAAGGTATATTTGGTCCTATCACAATATTTTGGTCCCAATAACTTGCCCTTAGCCTATGTCCCAATAGCTATAAACCACCCTGTATATTCTATACATACGAACTAAAACTACATTTATCAAATACATATATCATTGTTTCAGGTCCGTTAAACCTTGCTATTGTGACTGACTGCAACAGACATCATCATCATAGATAAGGGACACTCTCCATATCGCAGGATCCCAGAAACATATCCTTCAACCGCCATATCTCCACCAACTTTTCATCCGGAAACGGAATTTGATCCAAACAAGAGAAAATCGACTAGTTTACTGCGTTATATTCAAAACTGAGTTTTGAGGATAAGAGAGACGACCGTGTTTAAACCTGTGTAATACGTGTATGTACATTCCGAGTTTATTTGTGTTTTGTGTACTCCTGTGGGATTTTTTTAAATAGTATAAGTGCTAAGGCTGAATTTGGTGGCATTTTTTGAATACTGACTGCTTTCTCAGAAATTCATCCAGGATGAAAGGAAGTAAGTATTTTTTGAAAAATATTTTGTAACACACTAATTGTTTGTTAGGCGCTTAAAGCTAATTATCCTAGATTAAAAAATTGAAATATCTAAAGCATTTTTCGAAAGATTCTAGGTATATTTTAAAAGTAGGCTTTTTAGTGGAGCTGAAATTTTATTTATATTTAATAAAAACTTACTACTATTTTTCTAAATTTGATAGAAAATTTGATATTTATTTAAAAATAATGCTTTAAGCCCCTCTCACAGTTCGACAATAAATGTCGAGGCCTACTACAACCGCGTCTGAACTTCAAACAACTACTCCTGGGACTAATGCCCCCACAGGCATTGAATTACATCCACCCAGATCGCGTGTCGTAAGCCATACAATAGTATCGAACCCTTTGATTTTGTTATTAAAGGAGCCGTCATTCTTAGACCGGTTTCGGCATTATTGTGCCTCATCAGTAAGAAGTAGACAAGCTCGGCATGGTATCTTTAAACGATGCCTGAAGACTGCATTGGACCCACCAGTACTTAAAACAATTGGTTGATACGAAGTAAGTGGAGGAGAGCCAACGCCATCTTCACTTTAATAACAAAATCAAAGTTTGCAGATTTATAGAAACCTGTACGCGGATAGGCACCAGATAAAGGAGAGGGGCTTAAAGCATTATTTTTAAATAAGTTTCTGACCTATCACTAAAAAACACTTTGGATTTTTACAATTTTGCTAGATCATGGTGTTGACTCTTAACAAGTAGAGTACTTTGCGCAGCTGTTTATGAGGTCAACCAATGCAGGTTTTGCGTTAAAACGCCGTCTTTTTAAATACTGTTTGAATGGAAGTAAGCGGACTGTATAAAATTTCGTTTTTCTCCAAAATCCTCCAAATAATACACACACATTACGTTTAACACTTTTATTTAAATTTTTAAATACCTAAAAAGTAAAGCACAATACATTTGGTAACTCTAGATAACACTGAAATGATCTAGGCTAGCCAATCAGAAAGCATTTGTAATTTTATAACATTTTGTGTAAAGAAAATAAATTTACGGTAAAATAGGTTTACCGGAGCAACAATTCAATTGAGCATTCGAACTTATACTGAATCGAATATCGAAAAATGTCTACGTGAGAATATGTAAGCCTACGTCACACGGAACCGGAAGTGTACTTTCGTGAAAGAATGCGCAGGTGTTCAATCCGGAAGTCCGATATGATTCTTCCGTCGCAGCGAGTGAAAAGAATTCGACTATTTCGTTGTTTTATTTAAATATATTTGACAAGCTACTGGAAGGTTAAATGAATGAAATGAATTTTACGTTTAATTTGTAATTGGAAATTAAACACATGGTAAATAGAGGATCCATTAATTACGAAACATTTTCACAGTCAGCAAAGGAGAGGCTCACATTCAAAATCTTATGAAAGTGAATGTGATTGTTTTATACCAGAGATATTAAAAATCAAATTGTATTGCTGGTACAGTAACTGGCCAGTACTTGGATTTCATATAAAATTTCTTAGTTCCATGTTAAGAATACTTTTCATTAGCACATTTTGCAGTGTAAGAGGGGTTTTTCCACTAGTTGAATCGGTAGATGTGGTAAAATTAATTGGCCTGCTTGCTGTACCCATTTGACTCCGCTTGATTATTTTGTGTAGGGATATTTATAAATTAAAAGTCTATTTCAAGAGAACAATAACAGAATTAATCAAATCATTGCGGAAGTAATACAAAATGTCTTTGGCAGGACCTGTGTGATTGTGCCTATGTGCCTTAAAGAGGAAAATATAAATTCTGTACAATTAGTGTCATTTTAGAATTCAAAATTAATTTCTACTTAAAAATCGCTAATTACTTTTGACATGCACTATATATCATACTATTGATTAATTTGTTTTTGTAAATTGCGTCTAATTTTGTACTGACTTTCAATAAAGTCAAGAAGGAGACTAACTGCAACCCGTTGAGAAATTCTATAGAAAAAAAAGAAAACGACAAAGAAAACGGTTGAAAAACTAAAGTAGGAAATAAAAGAATGAGTACAGTATATAAATAGGAGTCAGGCAGCATACAAAATAAATAAACATTAGTAGCAAATAAATGATTTCAGAATTTTGTATATTTGATTGTCATCCAATTGCAGACATATATGTATAAAAAAAATTTTCCAGATGTGCCGACAAGTTGCTTTGATCGGCATTGGCGTGCAACATTATTTTTAAAAATACGTTAAAAAATATAATGTAAAGGCAATCGGATTATCATAAATTGGATGTGGTTATCCATTAATAGACCAAGCCCAATTTTCGTTAAAATGAGATAATTTGATAGCATCTAGTATAACAATAAGATTTAAAACATGATCCTTTTTAATCCTAAATATGCCATGGCTTGCTTTAAACCTACGTTTGTAAAGAACATGTGCCATATATACAAATGTTGTAAAATTAACTTTGACCTAATGTATACTTAGATTGCTGGTTATATTCTGTTCGAAGACAATCAAATATATTCAAGATGATTTGTTGAGTTTGTATTTGTAAGTCTTTATTATCGAATTCATACCATGTCCTACCAAAACCCTCGCTAGACCCAGTCGACCCGTCAATGTTGTGCTAAAGAGAGCACTAAACAGCAAAAAAAATGATTTATGAGTTGAAATTTCTTAGCCAGTCGAATGCCTCTCCAAGCGACGAGCTTTGTTCTAATTAGTTAATTCTGCATATTGACATCTGTCAATCAAGTTCACATGGACTGAATGAGGGTGTGGAAAAGAATAAATTTATACGGGTAGAGATCATTGTATTTTGCCCCATAATTTCGCATTAGTTCTGTAATTTATTTATATATTGATATACTAAAATAAAGAATAACGTTTAACAGTAATAACAAAATTAAAATTAATTTAATGGTTTGTGGAAAATGATTCAATTTATTTATTAGAAATGTGGTGTTTATTTTTCTTCTTATTTGAAACATTCAGAAGATGTCATTAATCATTTAATATAAATCAGAACCTATGTTGTAACGGTGGTGGAATTTTTTGAACCATAAAAATACCAAAAAAGGACCATGGGCGTACCAAAACTACCTAAGGTTGTGAAATATATCACACTTGTTCCCAAGAACAAAGACATTAAATGTCCTACACTGCACCAGCGTCTGGACTTCAACAACTACTCCTTGGGCTATATGCCCCCCTAGGTATTGAATTACGAAAGTCCAGACGTGGTTTGGCGCCCGACCAAGTCGGGCCTTTAAACCAAAAACTTTGATTTTATTATTAAAGGAGCTTGTCATTCTTAGACCGGTTTCGGAATTATTGTTCCTCTTCAGTAAGAAGGAGGCTAGCTCGAATTTCTATCTCTAAAGAAATTCTGAAGATCGCTTTGAACCCACCAACTCTTAGTACAAACGGTTAAGTCGAGAAAGAGGAGGTGAGTGCAACGCCATCTCTTCACTTTTATAATAAAATCAAAGCTTGCAAAACTACAGAAAACTGTAACGGTGGTGGAATTTTTTCAACCATAAAAATACCAAAAAAGGACCATACCAAAACTACCTAAGGTTGTGAAATAAATCACACTTGTTCCCAAGAACAAAGACATTAAATGTCCTACACTGCACCAGCACCACTTCAACAACTACTCCTTGGGCTATATGCCCCCCCAGGTATTGAATTTAATAATAAAATCAAAGTTTTTGGTTTAAAGCCCCGACTTGGTCGGGCGCCAAACCACGTCTGGACTTTCGTAATTCAATACCTGGGGGGGCATATAGCCCAAGGAGTAGTTGTTGAAGTCCAGACGCTGGTGCAGTGTAGGACATTTAATGTCTTTGTTCTTGGGAACAAGTGTGATTTATTTCACAACCTTAGGTAGTTTTGGTACGCCCATGGTCCTTTTTTGGTATTTTTATGGTTCAAAAAATTCCACCACCGTTACAGTTTTCTGTAGTTTTGCAAGCTTTGATTTTATTATAAAAGTGAAGAGATGGCGTTGCGATCACCTCCTCTTTCTCGACTTAACCGTTGAATTTCTTTAGAGATAGAAATTCGAGCTAGCCTGCTTCTTACAGTGCACATTGTTCCTAAAATTGTAAAACAATTGAATAAAAGTGACAATTAAAGAAATTTAAAACTTTACCTGAGAAGAAGTGTGGATTAGCAAGAACTGCATGATATAACTCAGTTTTTGCATGATTTTGTGGTTCCTGACAAATTAAAAATTTTCATTCCCGATGTTAAAAAACCTATGGACCTGGAGAAAATTAATTCCTGATTTCCGGAGTGATATGATTCCTGTCCCATGAATTATTAAGCCCAGCATCCTGTATTTATCACTATCCATCCCTAGGGATAGGAGTGGTCGATCCAAAGAAAAATTAAAGGTACCAAATATTAAATATCTAGATATTTAAAAAAAAATACAATTTGAAACAGAAAGATTTTTAGACTAGTTACGTTAAGGATAGAATTATTCTTTTACTTTTGATAATAAAAATAATGGACAAAGTTTAATACAAGAAAGTTTTCTTATCTTTGTCTACAGTTTACTTTTTATTAATATTAGTTTATTGTTTGTTTTTATTTCCTTTCATACATGTTATATGTTTTAAATAAAGAAAATTTGTGTTATAATTTTTAAAAGGATCTGGATTCTTTATTTTCGAAACTGAGCTGTGTTATGAACCGACTCCTGATTTTAATAGATCTCGTGTTTCTTCTTGATGGAAGATGGCGCCCAAATAAATAATACAATTTTTTACCAGGTATGGTAAGGTGAGTTTGAAAATAAAATTTACTTTCATAATTTAATAAAAAGAAATTCTCCTTGCAACAATAGGTAAATGAATAATTAAATAAAATAATTTAATTTTGTAAAATTATAATTACTTACAAATAAAAATAAATAAATTCGATTCCACAAAACTTAATAAATCATAACAATATATTCATAATTTTGTAAATGATCTTTGTATAAAGCGGGATAAATTTTGTTCTGTAAATTGAAAATAGTTAAACTATACCACTGATTTTTGATAGCAGGCACTACTTTTTCGAAAAAGAAAAATTCCATTTTAATATACCTATCTTTTGGTCTCAGTACTTACAACTATCAAACGAAACTGTTTGTTACCAAACAAGACAAAATCGACTCCATTTCTGTATGATATACATAAAGGAATCTTTAAAGGACACTGTTTGAAGGCTATACGAACGTTCACATTCTGTTTTTTCTTTTCGTGCTGTGTACTCTCTTGCAGAGACAGAACTTTTTGAATAATACAAGTGCTTCGGGGTGTTTTATTGGTTAACCTGCTTGGTTGGAGACTGCTTTTTGAAATATTCAACCGAAACGGTAGGAAATAGGAATTTTTTGTTGTTTTTGTTTTTGTCTGCCCGGATGCGAGTTATAAAATTGTGGCATTCTTATTGTTATTAATAAAATGTATTGTGATCATGTATTAACAGAAAAACAATATTTAAAAAAAATAAACTAGCAATATCTGTATTTCGGCTGTTTATTTCACAGATGACCATATTCTCTGATGGTAAAAAAAAACAGAGAAGCTGTCAACAGAATGTATTTTTGAAGTGACAGTCTTTGAGTGACATCTTAAGGACAAAACTGTAAATACATCGAATGATTGCAAACAATTATTATTTGATCATAAGAAACTTTGCCAAAGGGATCCTCAAATCCTAAATGCTAATCAAAACGAATAACTTTCAAAACAAAAACACAATATTATTTAGACTTTATTACATGTTACAAATGTGGTTATCTCAGTCCAATGAAAAAACTCGAATTCTTCGGTTTGTGTTCGAGAGGTAAGATCTGGCTATAGATAAATAAGGGATAGATAAGGGAAGTTAGTAAAATAATACTGAACTAAAAATGTCCCTAAAGAAATTAATGAACTGCTACAGCAATTAGACAAGTTACCCCGTACTGCTAAAAAACTCTCCAAATACCAAATTACATATATGACATAGATCAGAAATACAGCTTGTGAAAATTTATATGTACCGCTGTTGATTTAGTGTGATCTATCGACTATTCTCTTCTCTAAACGTACCTACCTATGGACCAAGAATTCCATCTCCTGAAATTGCACACCAGACATTTACTTTTGCAGTATGTACCTAAAGGAACTTCTTGAACTTCATCGGGCATGTCCAATTTCTAGAAATCGGTGAGTGTGCCAATTTACATGGCCCAACAAATGAAAATGTGCTGAAAACCATATATTGTCCCCAAAATCCAGGATTTTCATATTGCAAACTCTACTTCGATAATTCTGAATTGCTCACATACGTACCTCAGACTTGCACTAGGGGTAAGCATAATACCTAAACTATGTTTATGCAGTAGTCCGTCTATAAGGTATCTTGTATTTTGTGGGTAATTTATTTTTCTCGCTCTTAACCATTCTTGTAACTGTGATTTGCTTCATCTTGACTTAATTTTTTATTAAAGATCTATTGTATAAGACATTATCGATAATAATGCTGCAGAGGTATTTTCAGTTTTTCACAAGTATGCCAGGCCCTGATCAAAGCTTGCAACAACAACGTGATCACTTTAGCTTGTATTAAAGGCCATAGAAAATCAAAAGGCAACCCTATAGCTCACTCGTTAGCTAAGAAAGCAGCCTCCCAAAAACTTTTGGGACCTGGCACTCTCATAGGCTTATCAGCATCAGCTGTGGCTGACCTACTAAAGAAGCACTCCCTTGACAAGTTTAAGGGTAGCTGGGACGACGAAAAAGGCTGCAAGTAGCCAAGGAACTACTACAGTATCTTCTACAGGATGGGGTTATCTGAGAATCCACTGTGCAGAGGATGTGAACAGGAAGATGAGACTGTCGAGCACATTCTTTGCGAATGATCGACACTCTCACAAATAACACATTTTCTTTTCGGCGAGCAGAGGCTAACACATGCCAACATGAGGGAGCTACCTTCAGGCGACGTCAGCATTTACTTTAAATAAGTAGGCTGGTTGACGAGCTAGAAGGAAGGCTCAACCTCAGAAGGACGCACAACGAGCCAAATGTGGCCTACGTGCTGTGGGGTGACCAAACCTTAATTTTGTATGAAAAACTACAGGTTTTTAAATATGCCACAAACGTGTATCAGAAGCGTTATTTAGATCTGGAGGCCATCCTGCTTTCATGTCATAAACTATGTTTCTAATTGCTTCTTTTACGTTGTTTTTTTTAGTGCAAAGTTATTTCACTAATGAATTTTACCCACTGACATTAATTTTAAAATTCTGTGAACATCCCCGGTTTCATCCTGTATTTCCTTTCTACTCTTTTTTATACTTTCTTTTAGTTTCTATTCATTTGTACCCGCTAAAAGCCCCCCACTGAACAAAAACCCTTTTAATATTTATTCGAGGTTTGAAGATTTAAGACAACTTCTGTTGAGCTGAAAGTTTCTGGAAAGTTTTTAATAATAACTTTTCGAGTTATTGTTGTCGCGAGGTCGGTCATTCGGCTTCCCAGAAGACTGTGCATAGAAAACTTCACAATACGGGAAAATAAGAAAAATGCGGATTTTGGCCTTTTTTTCATCTGGAGATTTAGAAAGTTCCGGATTTGGATTAATGTTTGGCGTAGCGGCGGTGAGAAGTGTGTAATTGGAAGTGTTTGGGTGAAAATGGATCAGATGAAGTGAGTGTTTGTTGGAGAGATTACGAAATCAAAAAAAAATAATAAACATTGAAAAACGAGCATATGCATGGTTAATAGTTTCTGCGTACTTTATAACTGAGACTTCCATTTCTTTCTTGTTTCATATTTTTTTTTTATATTTAGCACTAGAAAATCCAGGTCCGGATTTATAAAAAGTTTACAAATTCATTCTTCCTCAAAACAACACCACAGCTACATGTATGTACATACTTTGAAATAATTAAGTTCTGAATTAAAAAGTTTTTCCAAAAAATCTACTGACCTAATTAACCGAATTTTATTTATTTATTTATTTACTACACTATACTACAACATTCAATTAGGTGTATATGCGGGAACGACTTGCCTGAATGGATATTTTTGGAAAATCAAAGGTAAAAAAAACCTGCTTAATTAACACATGGCGACCCTTTTGAGACCTCGAAATTCTGAAGTAAATGCTCTGGAAAAAAAGGAATACTTAATTGGAAAGAAGATCGGTCAAGGTTCATACAGATGTCTAGTCTTTGGGTATAATTGTATAATTCTATTTATAATGTTGATGCGAAACAAGTGCAGTAGCACTTATCGCTAATCATTCAATGTATTTATTGAATAAAGTAAAGTCCATCTTTCCTTCCACTTCTTGAAATTCAGCGCAGTTTCTATATAGAAATCCATACATTCGATATGCTGAATTGAGGATTGTATCGATGTGCAAATTAAATGAGAGTCTCGAGTCAAATGTCACTCCTAAGTCAGTAACAGTATTGTGCCTCTATGGTTTCGCTATCTATCATGTAGTTATATATCTTTAAATATATGTAGTTATATATCTTTAAATATATGTAGTTATATATCTTTAAATATATGTAGTTATATATCTTTAAATATATGTAGTTATATATTTAAAGATAACTTATTATACTTAGACCATACGACTACCTTGTCCAAGTTTTTTGCCAAACGTTCACAGTCCTTAAAGTGTGTGACAGTGTAATATATTTTAAAGTCATCATCATACATATCAAATGGGACATCTATTTCACTACATATATCGTTGATAAAGATGTGGAATAATAACGGGCCCAGATTGGATCCTTGGGGAACGCAGGACGTAGCTAGATATTCGACAGACTTGAAACCATTGATCTGAACATATTGCCTTATATGGTTATTTAGGTCAAGGAGAGCATCTGAAAGACCAAAAGAGAGAGTCGCAGGCATTAGAGAAATCTGTCTAAATTACGTCTGTTTGGGATCGCGTATTGATACTTTCAGTAATGTACTGCGTTACTGGGACTAAGTTAGTGACAGTTGACCTACCTTTCACGAAAGCGTGTTGACTAGGAGATATTGCTATTAACATGACGATAGATGGTTTTTTCTAAAAGCATTTCAAATACCAGAAGTTGCATATGATGGATATTGGGCGATAGTTTTTAATTGCGTTTCTGTCATCTTTCTTATAGACCGGGAAAACTTTCTATGACTTCCAGATTGCGGGTATCATAGATGATTTTATGCAAATATTAAGCAAGACTGATAAAGGATAAGAAAGAGATGCAGTACAATCTTTTATAACAAAAGCTGAAATGTGATCCGGCCTGTGGTCATTTTCAGTTTTAGCTACCTTAATGTTTCATTCACTTCTTTTTCACTGAAGGAGCTAATATGCAAATGTGGGAAAAAGGAGTTATTATTCCAGAACTGTCATTGTAAGTAGAGGTCATATATGACATACTAAAATAATCAGCAAACCCATTGAGTATATCGATAGGATCCTCTAGTAATAAGTCCCTATATGACATTCTATTACTTATCTTATTAGAGCATTTTTTGTTATTTATGAAGAATTTTGTAAAACATTGTTGAACGATAAATCTAGATTCCCTAGTTTTCATTTAACTATATCTACCAAAAATGAAATAATTATTTCACACTTCACAGAACCCCCGCAGTTGAAATTAAGAATTTGATTAAATCTCCAGTCGAGAACCCCGGTGTTAAACTAACAGCTCCAAAGATAGTTGGACCTTAAAATCCGCCTAAAACTTCGGAAGTAACTCGTTTATCTGTTTCACTCTAGTCGGCTTATCGCGACGAAAAATCTACATGTGCATTCTTAAAAACAAGGGGAAAACTTTAATCAATTCGATTTAAAGGATGAACTCTTTCCGATCTAGTAGATCCCGAGTGGGATAGAACGAGAGAGGGTGTAAAATATTCAAACGTTGGAGAAAAGTCATATATAAGGTTTGTTTCGAGAAATGTTCGTAAATATTTAGCAGTTTGTTACTATTCCATTCATGCGAATAGTAAATAGCAAAAGCTATTCCGGATCAGGGTGATTTTCAGGAAAATCTGACAGAAATATTTGTAGATATAGAACTCACAAATTTGGCGAGTTCCTGTAATTTTCCTTTCCAATAATAAGATTCGTTCTTCCAAAAAATAATAAATTATAAATGTGACTTAAATATTGGTTTAAAAATTAATAATACTAATAACAATATTGTATATCTGGGTCAGTCGTAGTAAATCTGCTACATTATTTAATAATAATAATAAATTAATATTTACTTGATTGTGTGCAAAATAGTTCACCTAGGTGCTTAAATATCCGGATGACGTCCCACGTTCTTTTATCATCGTCAGAGAAACAGAAAGGATGGAGCAGCGGCCATCAGGGATGTAAGGAACAGGTAGCTTTGAAACAGGTACAAGCTAGAATTAGGATTACAAAAGTACAAAACACTAAAGAATCATAAATGAAGATAATACTATTCCCAACATCCATGCAGTGGAAGATGGTGAGACATATAAATACCTAGGCTTTTAGCAAGCCACGCTACTCGACCAATGGTAAGCTAAAGCCTAAGTTAGAGAAGCCGGAGAAAAAATTTTGGTTCTTTAATCATTACGGGAGTACAGTTATTAATTTGTTAATTCGCCAGGTTACAACAATTAAACAACAAACAACTACGTGCCTCTATAGCGAAGCTATTTTCAGGGAAACCCTAGAAGATGAGTTAGTGGGAATAGTTATAAATGGAGAAGTAATTAATAATATGAGATATGCTGATGACACCGTCTTGTTAACGAGCAACCTTGAAGACACACAACACCTTTTAGAAAAATTAAATGAATACGGACTAAAAATCAACTTTAAGAAAACCAAGTTAATGGTAGTTACAAAATTCTCACAAGCAAACACCAAGATAGAGAATATGTCGACATATAAATATCTAAGAACTTGGATAGAACAATCGGGTGACCAAACAAGAGAAATAAGAACGAGGATAGAGATAGTCAGATCAACATTTGTAAAAATGAAGAAGTTATTTACGAGTCGGGATATTAACATGAAACTTATGAGGACGTTGCGTTATGTTTTATCACGCTCTTGTATGGAGTTGAAACATGAACCCTCAAGTAAAACCACATCGACAAACTACAAGCATTCGAAATGTGGTGTTACCCTGGACCGATAGAATTACTAATGCCGAAGTGCTGAACCGGATGCAGAAGGAATGCGAAATCATTAACACCATGAAAAAAAGAAAGCTTCAATACCTGGGTCATATAATGAGAGGACAGAAATACAAATTTCTCCAACTGACAGTCCAGGGAAAGATTAGTGGCTAAAGAACCTGAGGGATTGGTTTAACTGTAGCAATGTTCAACTGTTCAGAGCTGCAGTCAACAAGGTCACGATTGCTGTGATGATAGCAAACCTCCGATAGGAGATGCACTATAAGAAGAAGAATTATGTGCAACAAGCTTGTGGCAATGGTTCTCCATAAGAACCCGGAGTTGTTGGAAAAAATTCTGGTTTTCTAGTCATTCCGGGAGTACAGTTATTAATTTGTTAATTAACCAGGTTAAAACATGAAACAATAAACAATTGTGTGCAATAACCTTCAACATGATAAAGAGCGACCTAGAAAACCCCCAAGAGAACATTTTCCAGACATTTTCGTTGAATGGTTTGTGATATTTCCCACATGTTCAGAGAGAAACCACGTTGAAAAAGTGATGTGGGGGGGATTCTATTTTTTCTTCAATATTTAATTATTGGTAGAGCTTATTCAACTTTATTATTTTTACACTATTTGTTGTCATAAAATGTATAATAATATTAAAGACAAATATTTTCCTAAAAAATAAATATAGAGACATAAGGTATCCTATAAAGCGAGTATTAAAGTTACTCTTTTATAACACAAAAGGTAATGTCCTCCTAAGCAGTTTTATGAAAATGAAATTTTCTTTCCCAAGCGTAGTTAACGATAAAGGAAACAATATTTTTCACTTTTAATATTCCTCCAGACCAAAAAGATTAAATCCGCAGATGACAACTCGAAATATTTTATAAATATGCAGCGTTTAGAATTAATGTGGTGAAATGCAAATGTCGAAAGTATTAATTCAGAGTAACGTTTTCCGTTTTTTGTTTAAAGAATGTTACTGTTCAAAATTGGTATGGATTTTGTGTCAATTCAGAAATAAATCGAAAAATAGTAGTGGTTTCCAATTACCTCAAAACCTCAGTAAATGTTTAATTCATTAATGTGGTATAAATGGTCTAAATTAGTGACTAGTTAAATAATTACCGAAATCCTTTGAAAAGCGAATACCCGAATAACTGAAATTTAAAAATTGCGTCTCTGTTTAAATTCTATATTAAATAAATAGAGTGCTTTGTCGCGTTACACTCCAAAAATCAAATTCCGAACCACTGGATCACTTTGAGAAGATATTATAAATTTATATATTTAATATATACCAAAATTTAAGTAAATGTGAATTTAAAAAATACTATGGGGCATAGTCGGAAAGTAAGTACTGTTTAAAAAAAAATGTAAAAATAAAATTGGCTTGAAAAAAAAATATTGTTTTACTAGTATTTTATTTTTTAAACGGTCCTTACTTTCCGAATATACCTCGTACTTTGTCGACCTGGCGAAGGCCTTTGACACTGTGAGTGAAGGGCTTTTGCTGAATGGACTTGAACACTTGGGCATGCGTGGAGTGGCTTTAGGCCTTTTTAGAAACTTTCTTGATGGGCGTAAACAGAGAGTTACATTAAACAAAACATTGAGCACTGAAGAAGATGTATTATGTGGAGTACCGCAGAGGACAGTACTGGGACCCATTCTTTTCATAATGTATCTCAATAAACTCACTAGAAAATATCCTGGAACAATTATTTCCTTCGCTGATGATACTATGCTGAGGGAAATGGCAGGAAATGATCTGAAGCACATCACAAAATGGTTTAACCTGCTAACTATTAACGTGAATAAAACTAAAATATCTCCATTCACAAAACCCTTTTTTTCAGGAATACTATGAACGCTGAACGTTACTTAGAATGTTTGAATGATAAAATTTCCGATTTTATTGATAACCTACCAATAATAGAAAGACAACGCATATGGTACCAACATGATGGGGCACCATGTACCAGAAATGTTCGAGAATATCTACTGAAAACTTTTAATGGACGAGTATTAGGAAGATATGTGGAATTTGTTTGGCCTGCAAGATCTCCAGACCTGAACCCACTAGACTTCTTTTTGTGGGGATACCTAAAGCTAAAAGTGTACCTTAAAAGACCATTCTATAATATTGATCATTTGGAAAGAACAATTCAGGAAGCATGTGACGATATTACTCCGGCTGTTATTAGAAATGTAATAAAAGCATTTTCTAAAAGAACATTTAAATGCTAAGAAACGGTGGACAAGTTAGGATGCATATTTAGTGATGAAAAAGTTAAACCGGATTTTTCTTGTTCATGCACATAAAGTTTGTTGTTACGTTTTCGAAATCAATAATTCTAATTACGTATTCGTCTATTTGCGATAATTCTTAACAGATAAAGTCAAAGTTTATCAATTTTGCAATGGAATAATGAGTGAAGTAATCAGTAATTGCACTTAAACGTAATTTTTAATTCCTATCGACACCTTTAAACTTAATATTTTGAGAACAATTTGTAAAAATAACACAATTTTTTTAAGTAGTATGATCTAATTGCATATTAAAACATAGTTTTCTATTTAGAACAACTTTTCATAATTAAAGTTTTCGATATTGTATAAATAATAGCTATTTATATTACAAGTACATAAACAAGGGCTTTATTGAACGAATAATTTTATAGCCGAGCGAGCTTGCGAGAGAGGCTATAAAATGATGAGTCCATAAAGCCTGTTTATGTACGCGTTATATACATGATTTTATGTTCGATTGCAATTAAAAAATAATAATAAATTGAAAAAATTAAAATTTGATACGATTTTGTCTGACAGCAGTTGCGATGACAAGTAGATGTTTATTTTTTAAACATGTCAAATGAGTTGTCTTGCAACTTGTCAGTGACGTTGGCAATTACTTTATTTTACTAGTAAAATTAAGTGCACTTTATTTTACAGTAAAATAAAGTGCTACTTTATTGACGCAAAACTGTTCTATAAACAGCGTTTTATTGGTCAATCGTACATAAAGGTACTTTACTCTTGTATCAAATCCATATTTTTTGACAAATCTCGTATACGATTTAAAAAATTGACAGCTGACATTTGCATTTTACTTTATTGGCCATGCAGAACTTTTTATAAAGAATAACTTTTTTTTGTAACATTACAAATTTTTTTTCCATATGTTGCCAACTTTTTCAGACATACTGTATGTGCATTTGTACATATGTGCATTTGTGCATATGCACCTCAGTCGATATAATTTTGTATTGCCAAGCCATATTGCTATTTATTCCAGATCCAGATCAAAGAATAACAAGTAAGGCACTGTTTCATATCTTTTGTTATAAAACATTTTTAACAGCATTATTTTCAAAATATGGGAATAATAACTCGACTTGATATTTTCCCCTACATCTTCCTGTTTTAGTTCTTTTAAATTTTACATGTTTTCTTGTAAATGTTCTTTCCATTCTTGTTCCTTGATTCTTTAATATTTTAGACAATTTTTCTAAATTGTCTCTATACTTAGATATTGTTTTTTTCTGTTTAGATCCAAAATTTCTGGTTAAATATTTTACTATATCTTCTGACAAATTTTTTCATTGCATATGTTTCCCTACTAGTTAATTATTTCTTGTATTTCCCTGTATACAAATTTTCTCTTATTTTCGTTTGTAGTATTACCCCCAAAATAATTTAAAAATTTTTCACAAAAATGTTCAAAATTTTCACACGTCTCCTCGCTATCACTCCATATGGCTGCCTGTCCTTTAATAATAGTCTTTTCTATCCATTTTCTCAATTTTTCTATTTCTCCTAGTTCCTTCATTTTTTCTTCTATCCCTTTCAAGTACTTCACTGGATGAAGTCTGTTGTCCCCAAAGAATTGCAAATCATTTCCCATTATTATAATTTTTTGTCCACTTAAAACTTGATTTTTCTTTCTAATTCTTTGAACGATTCTGTGCATTCCTTCTTATTTTCCTGAATATCTCTTTTCAATTCTTCCTGATTCTTGTCCACTTTTCTAGCTATTGCATTAATAGCAAATCCTACTTCTTCTCTACTTTCTTCTATTTTTCTATCTGTTTCCTTTTCCTGTTTCTCTAATGTCACTTCAACTCTTTCAATTTCTCTTCTTTATCATTTCCTCATTATTCTTCTTGAATTGATTTCTCATCTCCATTGTCATATCTCCAATTTGTTTTTTAATATTTTCTTCTATACTTATGTTTATTTCTTCTTTATTCTTTTCTAGATTTTCTTGATCTTGTCTTCTCCCTTCACTCATTTTCATTAACATCTGCATTAATTCATCCATTTGATTTCTATCTTCATTTCTTGTCGTTTCTACAACAGGCTTTTCTATATTACTTCTCGTTTGCATTTCTTCTTCACTATCACTATTACTGTCCTTGTCAACATCCGCCACAGTTTTTTGAAATTTCAACAATATCTCCTTGACCTGCTTGAATTGCTTCTTTTCTAGTTTTCTCCATTGTTTTATGTCCACTTCTTAAATACATTATACATTAAATCGATCACAAGAAAGGCCGCACGTTGGGCTCCATATGTTTTAATAATACGGCCTTTTTATTTATATTGAGCACAAAATATTTAAATCTCAGGGTTTAATTTTGGATTCTTGACAAAATTCTACAATTTTTTTCTGAAATGGATTGACAACCTACTGTCAAAAATCTTTTTTTTCTTATGTCACGAGCATCACCTTCACTAAAAATCTTGTATTGGATATCGGCCTTTAAATACATTCCAAATCACAGAATAACAAGTAATGTCATTTTCGCCATGAACATAACTACATCAAATTATTACTCACTACATAAGCTAATTTCTTTGCAATAAATTATTATTATATTATTATTATTATTACTTCTATACGTAAATCAGATTCATTCATTCCTGAACAGGATTCATATTTAATAGATTATCCTTACATAACTGAAAGTTCTGGTTCGTGCACTTCTGATTGTAACAAGCTTTTTTTTGATACAGAAATCTATACATTTCACTCTGATTTCAGTGTACGTAAACAAACATGCAAGGCCGTACTCCTGTGGAGCGGGAGCACACAATCCAAGATATCGTTAACATAGAAAACGGGCGCCCAGATTAGACCCATAGTAATGTTGCAGGATTACGAGATGCATACTAATATAGTTGCATTGTTCGCAGCATTTGCGGTTACCTACCGGAAAAGATTTATCGCGCACTGCAGCCTTGATGCAGTCTTCTTCATATTATTAAAAGACTAATTAATTACTTTTTACGTTGTTCCGTAGTTGCTTTGTGTCATATACACGGTTAGAAGACTGTTATACCAAGCTCGAGAATTTTATAGTCGGTATGTCAGAATGAGTAACTACATGAACTTTTCTTAGGAAAAATAAAAAACGATACAAAGTTACTTGGATTAATCTGCCTTACGGGTTTAATAATATATACATAATACTTTGCAGCTATTTATGGTATACATGTACAGACTATAAGCAGACATTTTTAATCATCTCATTCTTTAGTAAATAATATCGTGATTATAACATTATATATCGTAAAAAAGCGTGAAATTTAAATGCTCTAGCATTAATTACTGATCACTTAACAATAATTATTTGAAACAATTGTTATTAACTATGCAAGTCAATATAAAAGTTTTAAACCGTTAATTTACGAATGATTATTTATCAAGACATAACATTAATTATATTCATTAATTTGTCTAAATTTTTATTTAAACTATTAATAACAATAATGCTAATTTAATCAAATTAGTCAACACACATTACATTGTATAATTTGAATCTGCTAAGAACGCTGTTAAAGTTTGACAGAAATGTCAGTCAATTAATAAAGTATTTTTTCCACTCGTACGTAATATGCTACTTACAACTCTTGATACGTAATATACTATTAATGTAACTTGTAGGAGTAATAACACACATATAATAATTCAATAACAACTGTTATTTTATTGGAGTAATTTTATATAAAGTCTTATCTACTGATTGCGACAAGCGATAAAGTGACAGGCGTCTCTAAATGTCAACTCTTTATTGTTACTGTCAAGCGAAAAGCTTACTTTAATTGGTGATTGTAAGAAAGGTTATTAATTGTACGTTAAACCCTTATATCATATATGCTTAGCTAGATATGGCATCCTGTAGTGTTTGTTTGGCTCTAGATGGGTAATGACGAGAGGGGGTGAAGGGGCAGTAGCGAACGATGATACAGTGGTGTACCATTTGGAATATTTTGGTACAGTGTAATATATTGTCATATTTATACTACACATATTTCAATTTCATTTTCTAAGGAATGAGTGACTTCCATGCAGGTTACAGGAAAATGGGAATTAATGTGAATCGACAATAAATAAAACACCATGGAAGACTACGAAAATTGTTTGGAATGGAAATAATCTGAGAGGTTGAATACCATCATCTTGCGCTTCTGTTTACTTCAAATACCTTTATTGGTTTCAAATCGTCATTGGCAACAATAATTAAACCTAGCAATTATGTCAATTCAATCAACAACTCAAATATTTTTTATAGCAAATTAAAAATCCCATTGATTATAAACTCGTTAATACAGAAAAAACAAAATGAAAAGTTGGTAGGTATATTAATACAAAAGATACGTCAAAATGTACCTTCGTATAGATTGGGTTGAGTAATAAATGAAAAATTTGCTGATTAACATGGTTTATTTTAATAAAATAAATTGACATACAATAGATAGATATTTAAACAATTCATTTACAATTCAAATAAAGTATACATAATTTACGTTTAGTTCTTATTTTCACTTCCTGTCCTATCCAACAGCACGCCTATGGAATACATATCTATGAAGAAATCTGACAGCACCTTTCTCGAATTTGATGTTGTACACTTAACAAGACTTTGGCATTTTGTTGAGATTCTAAACTAATTGTACATAGCAAAAACTTTCAAAAAACTATAAAAAAACACAAGATTGGCACAATAATTCCCAAAAAACAGAATATCTGACATATGTCAAACTTTACGATATAAGCGGGTATCGTCGAAATTTGAAATCGACCAATCAGTGGATTAGTACTCTAAACTCCCCCCTGGTCTCCAAACCAAATAACCTGAGTACCGTATCTAGCTTAGCATATATGATCTAAGGTTAAACCACCATTTGGATACAAACATATGACTAATTTGGTAATGAAACACCGTAACAAAAAGACACTTAACACAATATTAACGCCATCCGACTCATAAATGATATAAAATCACAGCTTGCGGCCTAGTGACTAAAATTTAATGGTATTTTTTGCAAAATTAAGAGCCGGACGTAAACAAGTATATACCGTACTCGAAAGGAGTAATGAAGATCTTTGTGAATTACTGTATGGAAGTTAATGAACTTTTCTAATTAGAGAAAGAGATAAATGGTAAAATTTAATTCTGCAGTTCATTAGTCAAAAAAGACATTTATTTAATTGCACTAATTTGTGGAGGAAGAACATGACAAAAGGTAATTTGGAAAAGAAACTTATTTTGATCAAAAATCACATATTCTGGTGCTGTAGAGGAAATTTTAAATCAACAAATCAGTTCTGTTATCTTTTTGATAAAAATGTATTGAATCAAGAAGCACGATGTCATCGTTTCGTTTACTGGTGCAAATGTTTTTGAATTTAAAGGTTTTTGCTCGTTGAAAAACTCAAATATCGACAGTGGATAAAAGAATTAGACTAAGCTGAACAATAGAAGATTCTTGCATTGCAAACGAAATGGGCATCCGATTTTTAGATATCATAAATAATTTGTGCTTTCAGTTACAGTGGCAGCAATATCTGTGTCCATAGATTCATAATTGGAAATGGTATATGGATAAAGCATTACGATTGAAAGTATCGACGGTCTAGTAGTAAATAACGTAAAATAAAGTACTCGCTCCCACCAATGCGTAAATTAAGTATTTTTTCCAACAGTGTGTAAAAACAGTAACTTACTTTACACTTTTTTTTTTTTTTTATTATTTATTTTCTTGTGGTGTATATTACATTTTTCTAGGACATTTCATTTTCCTAATTCCCTGCTATAGGAGTTTTCCTCCTTTTCAGGGTGAGGCCCTGATTACAACATTAGTAACCTAGCTAGCTAATTTTTCCTAAGGTATCTGTGCGCGCTGGTGTGTTATATTTTGTGTGTGTTGATTGGGGCCTGTGTGGGCAGGAGCTGTTTCCCAGTTTTTTATCTAAGAATCGCCAATTTTGCTATTTCCACCCTTATGTTTTGAGAAAACGGTGCCCAATCTAAGGGGGGAAATATGATTTAGGAAAACCACGAAAACCTAAATCACGATTCTGTACAGGTGGTTATATTATTGTATTGTGGTATGTATGTTGAGGAGGTTGGGGTTTGTGGGGGGTTTACCTTATGATGAGGAGGGCGGAGTCCAATAGATCCTGGTGTTCGGGGGGGAGGGAGAGGTCTTGGGCATTAGCCAGAAGTCTGAGGTTGGGCTGTGGGAGTTTTGCTTTGGGTTTCCTGAAGAGGGGGAGACGGCGTGGTCGCCAGGGGGTGAGGAGGGTGTTTTGTGCGTGGGTGTTTGAGCCATTCAGGGTGCGAGAGACGTATTTTTTCCGTAGGAGTTGGAAACGAGAGAGAATTGGGGCGCTGGAGACGTTGTTGTAAACTTCTCTAGAAGGAAACAGATAGGGGAGATATTGGCATCGTCGTAGGATACGTCTCTCGAGTGATGAGATTTTTCGGGCTAGATGGGGGGCTTACTTTACACACTGAACTCCCTGTTAAATACTTTTTCAAATGCCTGTGATTTTTGTTGTCCACTGTTTGTCTGTAAGTTGTGTCGGTTGGGGTTGGGGTTGTTTTAATTTTTTTATTAGCATTCTAAAGTGAATATTCAGTTGGTTCTGTAGCTGATAAAATTCCGAGATAGTTTTTCAGTGCTATTCCCTGGTTGCTCCGTTGAACAGTAATTGTCTTCAGGGCTATTCGAGATTTGCCATCTCTTTCTAAATTTTATTTTATTTTATTTTATCATCCATTGATGTTTTAATACACTGTGGGATGTTTTCAAGTTTTTTTGTTTAGGAATAGCTTGCCATGCAGCTTGCTGATCTATTGTATTCAAGAATTCCATGCTCTGCATAGGTCTTCTTCTGTTTCTAGCGGGATTACCAGAGAGAGTTTCTGAATGTTTTCCAGTTAGTGGTAATGATATTTGCGTGCCAATTGTAGCAATAATTAAAGAGTGGTCATAAGATATGTCTGGACACGATTTTGCTTATAGGTACGTACGCAAGTTAAGAATTGTGTTGGTATCAGTGGTGAGCCAGTATATTGATTTCCCTCTCAACAGATACTTTAAAATATTGTGTTCGATAGCTTTTAGGATGAGTTACTTGCCTCTTGTTGTTATGAATCTGGATCCCCAATCTATTAACTGAGAAAAAAATTATTATTTTTAAACACTGACGTTACTATTGCTACCTACATCCTATACGTTTTTAAATAACTTTACGATAATTAATTATTTAACTATAAATGTTGCTGATGTCATTTTAAAACCATTCGACTTATCAAATTTTCAGTAAAAACTGAATTAAATATGTGAACTTTAATGTATAATTCACCATATAATGTCCCAGACAGAGAGTTTTATAGCACTATATAAAAAGTGATCTACCCTGTCTTCCAAAGATAGACACTTTTTATTATTTTATACCGTATTTAATATCCTTTGGAGTGGAAGGGTCCCGATTGTCCCGATAATAGAGAGTAATAAAAGTTATTGAGGTCGAAGTGTCTATCAGTTCTAAAATACCTTTCAAATATTAACCCAGAATATTAAAGCAGGTTATAGAGGATCTGGAACGAAATTGTATGAGGTCGTATATAACATATTCAGCTGTTTACGAGACATGAAAATAATTTTGAGAATTAGTGATTTAAAAAATAATAATTTGTGCTGTTAAATGTGGAATAAAAGTCAAAAATTATCTACAATTAAGTCGGATTTTTTTGTTTTCCACTATTTTAATTTGATTTTTACCCACGTCTACGAATTTTTACCAAAAAATATTAAAGTTAATACAGGGAGTTGAAAATTGAAAGAGTCTTGTTTGGGAAGAAGAAAATCTAAGAAACACTAAGTGTTTAATTTCCAATTACAAATTAAATATAATTCATTTCATTCATATTTAATAAACAAATTGGCAACTGCGCCAACAGCGTCACTGACAAAGATCAGCATTGGCAACAGCGTACTAGCAACTCGTCAAATATATTTAAATATGACAATGAAATAAAGTTAAAATCTTTCACCCGATACGGGTGAGAGTGAGACGAAATCGTCAATCTTGAGACGGAAGAACTCCATTTTAAGCATCGCGGACTTCCGGTTCCGTTAGACCTCCTGCAAGTGGCGTGTGACGTAGGCACATTCTCTCACGTAATCGCATTTTTGCACGTAAGCCTTCTGGGCGAGACTGAGCGCTTGTAAAATAATTTTAATCAGTGTGTTGTCAGCTGCATACCAAGCTGACCGCTCCGGTGTCCAATACAACGTATTTCTTTTACAAATTCTCTGACAAATTCAAGTGCCCTCTGATGCGGTAAAAAATATATTTTAAATTCAGTATAAGTTTGATTGCTCAAGTGACTGATGTTCCGTTAAATCCACTTAACGTAAAAATATGTCGTTTCACCAAATGTTATAAAAATACAAGTGATTTCTGAGTGGCTAACACAAACCATTTCTTAGTTACACACTACACTACATTATGGTAACAGGCGGTCATTGCAATTACTGAATAGTTTCCACGCAAGCTAACTGAGATTGGAAAAAGTATACAACTTGCGCTAGTCTCCGAATACCTACCTTAAAATGGACCGCCTAGTTATGACCTACATATGGAATGTACGCATATATACAAAATTGCACTTTCTATCACATGATATAAACTTCAAAGCCGTTAAGCCACTTGAGATTTGCATGGTTATGAAATTTACTTAAACCGTTTCTGCCTATTATAATTACCAACGCTTTTATATCTACTCGCTATGCCCAAGTTTATAGTAAAGGTACATTATTATCATGTAAATTTAGTTATCAATTTTCAGCTTTGCTCATTTTCAAAGAAGCAGCCGTGATCGGTAGTTTACTTTATTATAATTTGCTTACATTATGCTAATCCGTAAGCAGTGAAAATTTGTGAAATTAGTTGAAACGTGGCTTGTGGAATGAATATTTAAAGAAATATATATAAAAAATATTTCTACTTATCATAGAGCTTTCCACTGACTAGTGTGAACTACGTTGCAGTTGAGCTTGTTTGTCTGTTATCTGTTATCCACTCTGCTATTTCTTTCTCTAGTTTCAAAAACCTTATTTTTGATGTTCCAAATTAATTTTTGAAAACCTGAGCTGTAAACAATAGATCATCAAAGTGATCAAATCAAAACCAAAGGTAAGATCAGGTTGTTTAATAGTTTTTTATCTCAATAAAACACTATAAAACATTGGGTTACGGAATTTAGAAAAGGGACAACAGAGGATATTGTACAAACGCATCTTTGATACCGTACATAAAAATAACCACCAGGATCCAGGTTTATGTCTAGATATTTAGCTTCCTCTTGACTTAAACGCCATCGGAAAATGTGTCCAGTTCAACATAGAAAGAAATTTTCAGACAAGAAGCCATTAATGCTCTTGAACTCCCACGTAATCGACTCCAAGATGGGGGTACAATAGATCTTACAGGTCGCAGTGTATCCACAGCCCCACCAAACAGTTAAATATATAGATATCTTCCTCTTGCAATGGTAATTGGTGACCCTTATCGTTATACGTCATCTGCCTTTACGTTTTATAATTGTAATTGTATCTTCGGTATCTTGCATGCGCAACATTTGTAGCTATTTCTTCGGCAATAGAAACGGTTCCATCGTCATTTAGGCTGTTCTATTATGAGTGTGAGTACACTGATACCTTTGATGTGATTTATATTGTTCAACACTGTATTAACAAGTTTTATGCTGTTTATAGATA
Organism: Crepidodera aurea; assembly: GCA_949320105.2. Taxonomy (NCBI): domain Eukaryota; kingdom Metazoa; phylum Arthropoda; class Insecta; order Coleoptera; family Chrysomelidae; genus Crepidodera; species Crepidodera aurea. The sequence continues at coordinate 18,077,229 of OX439475.1, read as the reverse complement.
TCACGTAGTTTTGACAAGTTATTTTTTAAATTTTGAAATTTAAAACAAATCAAAAAGACACGCTTTAAATTTTAATATCCATATTTGTTTTTTTCCGAAAAATCCGCATTTTTAAGTCGATATCAAACTCTAATATTATTTTTCCTTTTCAGCTATGTGATGCTACATAATCTCAACAACGAATATATCAGATCAACGTAATTTACCATCCTATTTGATAGTTTTTTACAAGAAACCAATTAAGTGCCAAAAAAACAAAACAAAATGTCTGAAAGCGCATATAATTCACCGTTGCTCTCCAGACGATTAACGGATTCCTGTTGCAGTTCACCTGCTAGAAGCATCAGGAGTCACCATATAGAAGACCTTACCGATTCCGACGGGGAAGGGGATCAGCTGTTTACGGAGGTTCCGGGAACCCCTGAGCAGACAGTCATCTGCGGATGGTTGAAGTTCCGAGACAACAAAAAGGTTAGTCAGTTAAAATAATTTATAGCATCTAGTTTAAATGTCGTCATATCATTGTTGGGAGTATATTTCGAAAAAGAATTATTTTTAGTGTTCTGTGTTTTGAATTACACCCTGTAGTGGAATATAATTCATCAACCAACCAACTATGAGTTGGTAATCTTGGCAGCCTGTATGTACTGCGCTGGTTCTTGTTTTGCTTCTCTAATTGTAATTCTAAAAATTATCTTAATTTGAATTTTTATATTAACTATCAAATAAAGTGACAACTTTTAACAACACAAACTTTTACTTATTATGTTACGTTCTATGAACTTGTAATAACTCAAGTATTAGGCCATATAAAGAAAATGATTTAGTTGTATACATTTGTGTTATTTCGATTAAATACAAAAATGCTCTAGTGAGGAGTTAGTGAGTTCAAATCTGACTCTGTTTGATTGTTTAAAATTAAAGTTGGCACTTAAAAGCCGATGTGTAAAAATGGCACTTAGAAGCCTTGATTACAAAAACAACTAGCATGTTGCTAGTGGAAGCGTTATAGAATTACTGAAAAATTCTAAATTAAAATTACCATTGAGACGAACAAAACTTTGAAGCGACACTAGCAGTATTAATTTGAACTGCCCGAAACGCGTAAAGTTTGTTTGTTTACCTGCAGTCGAACGTGTGTTTTGAGTTTGTGCTTCGTGTATTTTGCTGTTATTTGTTAGTTAAAAGTTAAAAATGCCAAATAAAAATAATACAAACTATTGCGTTTATGGGTATACCTCTAGGAAATCTAAAGATCCGGAATTACACTTCCATTATTTTCCACCCAAGAAGCAACAAAAGAGGTGTCATCGAAGAAGTTGATCATCCTAAATTCCGGGAAAAGTGTAATCAATTTCAAATCTGAAGATTATATTACAAAATCAGGTAAGATAAAGATTAGCAGTTCTGAGATTATTACCTGATTATAACTGAAATTTTTGCAGGAATTCTTTCAAACAAACCCAAGTAGTGCAAAAAGGATGTGCCATCACATCATTTGCCCAGCAAGCCACTTGATGTTAAAACCATTAAATGTGTAAGAAATGATGGTTGGTTACAAAGTGTTGCATATAAACTAAGTAAACTTGTCCTTACAAACTGTCGAAACTGTACAGTTGTACTTTTATATATGTAAACTTCAAATCTCATTAGGTGTGTACATCATTGCTGATATTTCAACTTATCATTTTTCTAAAGGTAATATTCAGTAAAATAAAACCTTTGTCATATCATAATTTTAAAAATACCATTATTATGTTCCCCTCTTGTACTACACCTGTTTTCAATAATTATACAGGTAATATTAGTAATTATTATAATAAAATATTAAATACTACTAAAAGGGAATAATTCAAAGTTAGCTTTGAACTTATATTAAAATAAAAGATTAAAAAATATAAATTTTGTGTTTATTTTGGAAAAAAACAAAGTAGATAAATAAAATTTTACCATAAATCAATCAAAAGTAGATTCTTAGAAATCATTTTTTATTTAAATCACTTTTACAATTATTATCCTGAAAAAATTGAAATAAAATTTATCACCAGAAAACTGTTGTATGTTTCTTTGGCATATGATTTAGCTCCCTTCCAATATCCTTCTACATTAATAGAGGTGTAGAGGATAATACCTCAATGCTATATTAATCATAAAACACAAAAAACACACAAAAACAGAAGTAAACAATAAATTTTGTTTTTAGTATCAATAAAATCGCTTGGGCATGATATTGCACCTCTTTAGTTTTTTAATAAATACAACCTTGTGTAATTCAACAGTAATCCAGAGATATCATCCCTCCAATCTTAACACCATCATCAATAATAAAAATGCTCTCAATTTGGCGAGGTTGTCCTTGCAAAGCAGATGTTTGTAGGCAAAGACCTACAATTTGGATGTTTTCCTTTGAACTGGACTTCTTACCACATAAAATTAAATGATTGGCGTGCAACACTTGTTCACCCTCTACAATACAACGACCATCAGGTGTTGCATGTACAGAAAATTGAGTTCAATTGAGTCTAAATACTTATATTTACAGGTATATTATGGTAATTTCCAAATCAAAAACCTCAAACACTCACAAAAAGTCTTAAAATACTACAAATAAACCATTCACTCAGTATAACGTAATGCACTATTACCAAACGTTACGCCTTTCGGGAATAGCTGATCGACGAATGTGGCGCCACCATCGGTAATTATTTTTCTCAATACCAAGCTAATGAATATCTCTCCGTCCCTTTTCTTTCTATATCCCTCTTAGGGGTTTTTATGTGGTCTTGGGTCACCTGACCCAATCAGATTGTTGGGCGTGGGTAGTTAATAAGAGTGTTTTTAGTTTGTTCGTGTATATGTTTATGATGCAATGTTGTGAAATATGATATGCGACTTAGAGCGTGGCATCTCTGATAACCCGGAAATGCGGTATGTTTTTGATTTTTGTGTGTGTATTTATATCTGCCTAGTTACAGTTTTTTAGAAGAGGCTGACGCTTGGGTTTTGAATCTTATCGTTGTTGCTGTGTGAATTTTATTTATTTGGTTTGCACGTTACCAGTGGCGGCGTTTGTTGAATTTTCAACATCATGTTTTGAATTTTTCTTTATTTTGAATTAAGAAGTATGTTTCACAATATAAAACGAAATAAGGTCAATAAAAATAAGCATAAATCTCTGAAACATTAAATGTTTTTTATTCTTCCAGACTGATTTCTTTAACGCATCCAGAAGAGTGTAGAATACACTTTTAATATGCCCTTTTTTCGACCACTCTCATTCTATGAAGTGGAAAATATAATTCTACTATCTTGGACCAGTTTTTAATAGCTAAAGTGTACGTTGGAATTCCATTTTTAGAGATGATATGAATATCCAATCCTTTAAAAATAACATCGTTAAAATATATCTCTTCTCCAAAGATTTACTCACTTCAAAATTAGTATGAATGCAGTAAATGTCCATGAATGGCATTAAACCGAATAAAACGTTCTGTATACCAACACATATTCCAATAGTAATAAAACAGAAATTGCTACTATAAAAATCTCCTGCTTTATTCTCTTTAAAGTAACGATGAAACTTACAGCGTATACAGCTAAAAATTACGAAATAAACTGAATAAAAAGTTAATACGTTTAGAACATTTTAATACTATACGTAAAGTAATTAATTTGAGCTGATTTAAAATATCTACCGGTGTTAGTTTTAAAAATGCTTGTCCTAGATACATAGTATTTTTAATATCCATAAAACAAAAGACGCTTTTTCTTATTTAAGTAATAAATCTAAAAGAGGTTCATAAATTTTCATCTCATTTTAAAAATTCTCTTTGGTTAATCTCGTAAAATTCCCCTATAGCGAAACTTTGTGATAAGTAATTCATCGTTACGAGAAGATACTTATCGGTATCTCTTTAGAGAACACACCATAGAATGTACTCGAAGAGGAGGATTATGGCCTGGATATTCACGATATTTAGTTTATTTTTTATACATTATAAAAAGGCCCTACATGGTATTAATAAAAAACTTACAAGAGGCTACATTGGCAGCAGGTGCCTTGTGTATCTACACTGATGGGTCTGGGGCTGTGGAATTTATTCCAGATCCCTGAATCTTAATATAAAATGGGCAATGGGTTCTAATGCCAGTGTAGCTTAAACAGAGCTCACTGTTATCTCCATCGCCGCAAAAGAGACTACCAGAAGAAACATTACTGGTAATAATATTTACATCCTCACGGATAGCAGACAGGCACGACTAGCTCTGAATAGACCACGCATTACATAGGGTCTAGTACTAGAATGTCACCAGGCCCTGATCGAAGCTTGCAACAACAACGTGGTCACTTTAGCTCTTGGGAGCTGACACTCTTATAGGCTTATCGGCATCAGCTGTGACGAACCTACTAAAGAAACACTCCCTTGAAAAGTTTAAGGGTAGATGGGACGACGAAACAGGCGGCAAGCTAGCCGAGGAACTTCTACAGTATCCGAATAGCGAGATCCATCCATCCACAGAGATCCATTATAAAAACATATCAGATCAGGGAAAAAGGGTGCAATTTTTAATAAGTTGCTATAATAACATCCTGACTACATAGGTAACATTTGAAGAGCTAAATTATTCGTACAATTATTATTTCTTCTCCCCTTTAGGTTACTACTTTTTTGTTTTGACAGGTGAGTTGCCTTCGAGATCGTTTTCCTACAAGCAACCTTAACTGAAACATGCGATCTTAGATGAAAAAAAAAGTGAAACATGCGTGGTCATCGGTTGCCAGGGTGCTTATAACTCATTTATTTAACAAAGAAATTCCGCCCTCACGCAAAATTAAAAGATAAATTAAAAACTAGCAAATATTAGTTTTTAATTATTTTTTCTAAAAGGCTCAACTAACCGAGGTAATAAATAATGTAGAATATCCACAGGCATAAGTGCTGGCTCATATAATATTTACTAATCAGCCTCTAAATTTATTTTATGGTTGTTCGTTTTATATACCGAGGATTTAGGGACTCTTACAAGAATATATTTAAAATCAAATAATATATCACTTTGTATGGATATTAGTAGTAATTCAACATTAAAAAACCATTTTTTTGATATAGATTATTATTCGTTTTAGAGATCAGATCCCAGACTACGTTTGAATAAATTATTTCGTTCTTTCCGTGTAATTGGAAATTTATTTAGATACACCAATATGCTTTACTTCTCTTTAATCCTCTTTCTTCTATAAATTTAAAAAGACAATTAGGATATCACAATAAAAATTTATCGCCCTTTTTCCTTGTCCGATTCTTCGATGTGTCAATCCCTTTTGAATTACTGAGAAATCCAGATAATCGCAAAGAGGTTTGTTTTCGGCAAGGAAAAACTAATTTCTTATTCTGTTTCCAAAGGAGCAATGGAATCGGACAAAAAAGCGGTGTTACAAAGACTGGGGCTATCGGTTACCGCCCTGATCCTTTATTTTTACTTTTTCAGATAAAACCTTATTCCCTTATAAGTGGGTTTTAAGGAGTTCGTGAGATAGACCAGTTGTCGGTTAAAAATATTCGTTTTTAATTTATCAACAAAGTTATCCTAATCGCAGAAAACCCAAGAAAGGAACATTTGAAAGATTAATGCAGAAATTTAATAAAATTGGTTCAGTTTGTTCTGAAAAAATGAAAAACATAATGTGATTGTGACAGAGGAAAAGGAATTTGAAGATACATAAAAATCCGCACATCAGCGTAACAATTATTGTTAGTGACAGCTTTTCAGTTTGTCAGAGGGTACTATTGAAAAACGAAACACATCCTTTTAGGATTCAGTTACATCAGGAGTTAAAAGAAAATTATTTTCCAGGAATAATAATGTTATATGAATGGTCACAGCAAAAAATTCATTAGGAGAGAGGTTTCTTTGATTATATTCCTTTTGGATATGATATAACCTTTTATAGAAATGTTTGTTTCACCAAACATAACTTCCTTTTCTATTCCTCCACCAACCCTTATTCTAGAAATAATAATCCATATCATATTTTTGTTTGGTTACTAACAAAAATATATTTAAATAAAATAAAAGTATTTTGCGCTTAAATGAAAGGACCTTACAGAAAATACAAGATCATTCAGAACTTTTTCTCATAATGACATAAAATAAATGATAATCTATTTAAAAGATTAAGAACATGTTATGAATGACCCTGTATACTAAATAAGCATTTAAAAAAATAGACTAGGGGAGGCCGGGGTTAGTTGGTAACGTTTCGACGTTTATTTTTTTTAAACAATGATATATTGGGAATAATTCAAAAATATATTGATAATTATGTATACTTTTGCTATTCATTTCAATAAAAAAAGTTATATTGTCATTTGGTTACTAATAAAATTAATATTTGTAATACCTATACTTCATCCAAAATCAAGCGGCCAACGTTTGTTTATTTATCAGCGCGTGATCAAATTGGAAATATTCTTCCTATTGGTCAAAGTGGGAGACAGGTGTTTCTATTATAGAGTAGGGTTTGCCGCCTGCAGAACCGCATTAAGTAGATTGGCGCCAATAACTGACTTACAATTGCACTTAACAGAGAATTAGAGGATTATACAAGATTATTAATATCTTAAATTTGAAACACAAAAAAGAACTTTTTCACCAAGATTTATATTATAATTATTTTTGCGGGAGATAAAAAAACAGTTTTTAATATTTATCTCGATAATTTTGAGGTTATGTTGAAAAATGATTAATATAAAGGATTTAGATTTTGTAATTATCTACAACTTTTATATTAAACTTTTTATAGGATCTATATTTTAGCCATAAATCGTAAAAAAAATAATATCAAACCCTCAAAAACGTATATTTCGCTACCTCCACATCCCTTTCGGAACTTTAACTCAGTTGTCTTGATTTTTTTTAATTTACTTATAATTTACCCTAAATTTCACGTCGTTTTTTCAGCCAGAAATAGAATATTATTATTAACAACAATAAGGACACAATGAAATAGTTAACGGGTAAAAATATATAATATTAAATTGAAAACTCTGTAGAAAAAATTAATTATTACTGAGACTTCTGACCATAGATATTTTTTATCAACAGTTTTAAAATAAAATTTATGAGTACGTCTCTGCGAGTCGGCGTGATCACTGCGTGTCTGCAATGTTTACGTTGGCCTATGCGGTTTGGATGAAGTATAGTGTCATTCTGCCCAATTTACCACGTGTAAGGGGCTAGTTGGTCAATCTATTGGGGTAAGTCGAGAATACAGTTGTTGCTGCAATGGTTTCCAAGTGATATCTACGTTTTTTTATATACAAGAAACCGCAACAAAACTTTTAAATCTATAATAAGAAAAAATAACAAAAAACAAATTTAACGAAAACACAAAAACCAACATAAACACTACTTGAAAAATTACTTATCTGAATTACAATTATAGCATGTGTAAAAGAGATCAGAATCCACAGACTTTTCATGAGCCCAAAACTTACAATTGGTACATTGAATCCATTTTTCTTTTGGACAAACAAGAAAAAATGTTTGATCCTCGTCAGCCGAACAAGCTTTATTTTTTTTTTTCGTGGACGACTTTATTATTTGTTTTCCTCTCTTGGTATTCGGATCATCAAATACATTTTTCTTTGTTCGTTTTGTCTTCTTCTCAAGTGCTTCATTTTTTTCCTGTTCCAAATAGTCTTTAATTGGTGTGTCAGTTAAAATTGCAGTCAACGTCATTCTAGGTATTTCAAACTCTGAATATACGTAATGATCTAAACATTATATCTCTTGGATTTTTGCCTCTATTTGATATTTTTTTTGTACGCCCTCATATTAAATTTTTGTTTCTCACAAACCTGGAAGGATAAATAAAACAACATCACACTACTATAATGTACTACCGGCAATCAAATTCAGTTCAAATATTTTGTAACGCAAAAACAGATAGTAGATAGACCCTTTCAGAAATGTGATCAACTAACCCCTACAAGAATTGCTCAACCAACCACATAGCCATTCTATTCACAAAAATATTAATACTGACCTTATTGTATGTCATGTATTATTGTTTTGATTTGATGGTCATTGTAATTATTAGAATTTTTCCTTAACTCCTAAACCTGGTTGCATAAGGTCAAGTTATAGTTTTTTTTTATTGAGAAGATTTTGAATTTTCTTCCTTTGTCATTTTGTCATTTTCTTGAGATCGGACTATCCCTGAGAATTTTTGACACATTCCGCTAAGATTAAAGTAATTCGCGTTAGTATAACGCCCCTAGGACAGTTTGATCTTTGGTAGAAAACCAGTAAGCCTAAATACCGCTCCGCTCAAAATTTTGGCAGAGAGAATAACCTAAGAATTTTCGGCTACTATATTTGCCCACAGGGTGGGTTATTACAGCAACTCTCAGCAGCCTCTACCATACGGAAGATTAAATATAACTGAATGACCAATTTACCCAGCGTCCCAACTAATCTCGGTCTCCCCTATACTCAAAAACTTGTACTAGCAAAAAAATATAGAAACTCGTTATAGTTTTAGTAAATTATTATAAATGTACAAAAACATCAACCCAACTTTCCCATCCTGCTAGTCTTTATGTGTGAAACTAAGAACTTTACTTTCTTCCCTCTCTGTTTAAAATAATTTTTATTTAATAAAATTATATGTGTGCCTGTCAAGTTTTAATCAAAAGACAAATATAACTGTCGACAAACAACCATTCCACTTTTCAAGAATTACATAATAATAACGTAACGTAATACCTCAAGGATATCCCGCAGACTTCCTTAGCCACGCCCCAGAGGACTTCACCCCTAACCACGACTTTTCGTCTTGTTCGTGCAGACTGAATAAAAGACATTTTCATACTTGAGGTGTCTCAACTACGTGAAACTTATTTAAAAGAAACACTCTGTAGGAATTACATTATATTTATTATGTCTTTGGGGACATCCTGCGGCAGAATATTCCGGAAACTAAAAGGTGATTTTTCCACCCCTGGAATTTAAAGTACCGTAATAATCACATCGATGTCATCATATCATCAGGATATCGGGCAAATGGTTTTATAAAGCGTAGTAACAGCGACTTAAATAATAATATAATTTGCTGTGGCGCTCCGGGGCAGTTTACCGAAGACTGATTCCTTTACAGTTATTTAAATGTCACAATTGTACAGGGTGGTCCACCCCTCTTGTTGGACGAATTTTTTTACGGTTATTGTAAGCCCCTTTACCTCTTACAATCATAAAAACGCTGCAGAAAATTATTATTGACTCTAAATCTAATTTGCCTAGTTTAAACATGCTAGATCGTTTAGATACTGATTATTCTCAATTTTAATCACCTCCTGATATTGCACTGCATCTTTAATAGTATAAATTTTACCTTAGAAGATTCACATCCTGTACCTTTGACATTTTTTATCCGTATATGCTTATACCTTTTAAACCACAAATTATTGTTTTTCCCGGCCCGTAGAGCGGCACTCGCGTCGCGCCAGCCGATGCGGGGCTGGCCTATAAAAAATATAAAAGAGTTTATACAATTACTTGACCAGTAAGTAGCGATATGGCCATATGAATCGCTAAATTTGTTAAATATTACGCCATATCTAGGGTCAATCTTAAGGTGTCATCTCTCTACGGACGTTATCAATTATATTTTTTAAATTGCTACTAAAAATATGTCAATAAATGAAAACTGGAACCACTCCAGGAGATTTACTAACCGGCATATCCTCTTCGTTCCTATGAATGTTCTGATATACTTCTACACCTCTAGTAAACTTTGACAAAATCATATTAACTTTTATCAACAATTTTTTTTTTCAAATTGTAGGTTAAAAACAAGTTAAAAATGCTCTTCTAGCATTGCAATCGACCAAACAAATTGTAATGACAGTATTAATGAAATTTTAGATAGACAGTTCTCATTCTAATCAACAGCCACAGTCACTTTTAGCAAATAAATCTTAAAATTTAACCTTTAACACACTTATTAGAGCAAGTTGGTTAAAATCTTAATATTTTAAAGTGAGGAATCTAGCATACTTCTATGTACAATTACTTAAGGACCACCCTGTATAAGGGGGTGACAGTTTTTTGAGCGCCTATTTTTTGGATATTAATTTTTTTATTTTTCTTCAGTTTTCCTGCACACAACCAACTTTATACTGTTGTTGAATAACAAAATTCTGAAATCAGTACAGCAGAGTCTTTTCAAAATGGGAATCAGTACCATTTGCATTTTACCCTGATACAAACTTTGATGAAGAAGATATCATTTACTTTACTTTTCAGCTAAAGGAATAGCCACTCTGTCAAACAGAAACTCCACCATTTGTCAATAGAAAGACCCTTTCAATACGACTTTAAAATTAATATGTAGTGGGGCATAATTGGTGATTTTCTTCTTGGGTCTTTCGAGCCAATATTAAATTTATAGGTAAAACAAATATGCGAAAAGTCGATAAACTTTTCCATACAGATTATTGTCAAAATTATCATTAAAAATGAATCAAGTGCACTTTGAAAATCCTTCACACTAGCTTGCACAATACTTCCTATACCCTTTTATTTGTTTTTCTTTGGAGTTTGCAGCGCGGCGTTTCTAATGCATATTTAATAAGAATCTAAATTTATTTATGTATAACACATAATCTTATTTGCAGTTCGCTGTCAAAAGTGTCAAAAGCTAGTCATGTGAGATAAACCAACGTAAAATTCAACTATGCCTAGTACAGGGTAAATTAATAGCGCCAAACGAAAAAGCAAATAATATTTTGTTACTATCGAGACATAATTTAGGTTTAAGGAATGCTATTCACATTACCTCAAGAATTCTATGCAATGTTCACGACAAAATGACCGATGTAGATGACGCTTTGAAAAAAAAATTGTTAATATCATTTTGTCCAAGCTTACTAGAGATATAGAAGTGTATCAGAACATCCTTAGGAACACAGAGGATATCCCGGTTAATAAATCTCCTGGATTGGTTCCAGTTTTCATTTATTGACATATTTTGAGTAGCAACTTAAAAAATCATTGATAATATCCGTAGAGAGATAATACCTTAAGAAGGACCCTAGATATTGCTTAATATTTAACGAGTTTAGCGATCATATCGCTACCTACTGGTCAAGTAATTGTATAAACTGTTTAATTTTTTTATACCTCTATAACCTTTTGTGGTTTAAAATGTATAAGCATAGATGGATAAAAAATGTCAAATGTACAGGATGTGAGTCTTGCTTGCGAACCACGGTCCTCAATCACCTTAAACCCAGGACTATGCCTTTGTCATGCAGGTGATCTACCGACTAACAAGTGTGTAAATGTGCCACCAACCCCTAGCAGTTCCACGAGATATCCGATCTCATCCGGCCTGTTTACCGGTGTGAATGAAACTGCGTATGACACAAATACCTTTTTGCACTTGCCAAAGTCTTATCTGACTTTTAATTCCATTTGAGTTTCGCAGGGATCGAACCTACGAACCGAACAGTGGCCTAGTATAAAGACCGAGGCCTTAACCAACTAGGCCACGGTGTCCGGTAGGATAGGTAAAATTTATACTATTAAAGCTGCAGTACAACATCAGGAGGTGATAAAAATTGAGAATAATCGTTATCTAAACGATCTATCATGTAGTTAGATCAGCATCTGAAATTGCCTGCAATATCTCAATATTTCTAATGTCGCATTAAAAATTTCAAATATGGATATAAAACAAACAAATTTGAACTTTCATAAGTTGTAAAACACCTAAAAGTTGAATAGTTTAACGAGAAAGAAATAAAATATAACTATAAACCTTTAACTAAGCGTCTAAAATCCAACAATTGCATTAGTTCAACCACCCAGACGTAAACCGTGGAATGTAACTGCGAAATAAATTTTAAATCAGCTCGCCGAGACATACCAGAATATAGAATTAAACAGAAAGCCATTTCGTAAAACTAATTTCCATTAATTTTTACTGCTACAAAACGAAAATCCCAGAGAATTTAACGCAGATATTTGACTTGGTTTTTATGATCTTTATGCGTTTTCTTAGATTGGAGTAAATTAATACAATTTACGCTTTTATAACCCACAAAACTATCTCTTCATTACACAAATAAAAAAAGAATATTCACAAGAAGTTCCAGGGGAGAGGGAGGGTCAGTTGTAGAGCCCATGATACCACAAAGGTTGAATCCCACTAAAGCAAAGATAACTTCTTGTTTTATAATTCATTAAAAATATAGAAAATAATTGGTATAAAAAGTGGCGTTGGGAAACAATCAATAAGCCTACACAGATCAAAGGGGGAAATTTTTAATAAAAACGATTGGTAATGTAGAAGACTGCAAAAAAAAATCATATTGATTAAAAAAACTGTTGAAAAATCAACATAACCCCGCTACTGGCGAGCGAGGTATAACAAATAAATTAAATAATTCAGTAAAATAAAAATAAAATTATATTCACGCTTCCACTGCTGCAAATAACAAGACGAATATTTCAGATTATTCTGCATACATATAGCTTACAAAACATACTACCTATTAAATATGCTTACATAATAAATATGTAGGTATTAATTATTTGAAAACTGAAAAACGGGTAATTTATTTAATCACAAAATACTACAAACTTAATTATTTATGGTACAATTAAAATATAAATTACAATTTTGGTACACAGTACACATTGTTAACTCATTGATAACGTTATGTGTGGGTAAATCATTAATGTTGTTGATGGGTCCAGCTGTAGGATGAGAAGCTCGAGGAGTGGCTGCAGGATCTTCTGTTTTCTGTTTTTTAGCTGGAGGTTCTAAGGCGTCACTTCTAAGGGTGTTTATGATGTTGGAATAATGCTCATTATCCATTTGCAGATAAGGCTTAATTGAGTTGGCTGAACTGTGGCTAGTAATTTTAATTAATTGTTGTTCACCCACCCCTCATTTAGCCAAGTTACTGACTGCTGTCGACCGCATAGAGTGGTTTGTTATTTTTATTTCTTTTGTATTTAATCCTGCCTTCTCTGCTGCTTCTTTAGTCCATTTAGAAAGTTCGTTTTTTCCCACTGGGGTGTTTTTGTACCATCCACTTGATTGTTCTTTGTTCCATGATGGGTTTACTGTTAAGAATAATCTATCAGTTGTTATTCTAGATGAACGTTTAACCATTAGAATTTTAAAAAGACGGACTGGACAAAACGTGTGGGAATCAGCCATTTACTATCGGCCATTTTTTTTCTCCACCCTGCGCCATTTTATTGAAGAGAGGATTATATTCTACTCTTCCCAAATAGTAGGATTTTTGAAAATCAGTTATTTTAAAAAATATGTAACTATGTTATCTGCCTATTTTAATCCCAGAATTATCCACTTCCTTTGACTGCTTCTTCTAATTTTAATGAAGCAGAGCTCGATTTCCTTTTATTGGCGCACATCTGCAAATTCCTTCGTTTCGCATTACGAGCTTCCCTACTAGATAATATCTTTAAATGGATCAAAAATTATTTTCCACTTAAAGACATCTCTTGCATTTTTTTTGCAACGGTGTTCCACATTGTCTTCACAACTAGTTCTTTGTAATTTTCACCGATTTCTTTCTTCGTATTCCACGCCCAATCTTTCAGGATTACGTTTAGTTGCTCTAAAATTGTAGTTGCCAAAAGCTTTCCTTGCAGAATTCCTTAAACTGTTTTCATATTGACGTATGGGTTTTAACGGTATTGTACAGTACACTTTTCTCAATTGCCAGATCAATATTTATCATAGAATCACTTCCAAAGCGACTCATTTTCACTACATAAGCTGACTAGCCCTGTTTAAAAACAATATTACAAAATTTATTGACAATAAAATCAGAAAAATTGTTTAGCGTCGTTTTCTGGTGTCCTAGGAGACCCTAATTACTTGTTATCAAAGGTATTGTAATTTTTGGCGACAACAGCTGTCAAGTTAAACTTGAAAAAACTGCTGACAGGAGTTGTCATACAGTTTTTTCATATAGAAGACGAGGGAAATAGTCACCCAAATAAGAATGAATCTAAAAGCAAATCGCAGTTTACAGTTATTCTTTTCAACCTAGTAACAAAACATATAAAAAACTTTAATAAAAAAACTATTTGCTTAAAAGTGTGTTAGACAGAGATATCTCCAACACAGGTGGGAAGTGAGATAGAGGCATATCTGCCCGGCAGCAATGCCTGTACCTAATTGGCCAAATTAAATTTATATACGACACAGGATTGGTCAAGCCTGACATCACTCTTTTAAACGGGTAGACGCTCTCAACAGAGATTAAAATGAAGTAGTAGTTATGAAACACTCCCGCTGATAATTGCTGAGCAAAGTACACGAGTGGTTATTTTTCGGCCGCAAGGCCACTTTTTAAGTTAATTCGTTTCCGTTTCATATTTAAGGAACAATAAAATTACCTTCAACAATGCTTCAAAACACTTCATGTGCAACTTAACATTAAAAATTCCTAAGCTATTGTCATTAGTATGTAGGCATATTGTCACAAAGTTAGTGTTAAAATTGTTACCCTAATTTTTATCAGTGTTAATACAAAATTAAACGAAGTGTGCTTTTTTATTTTATTATTTACAGTACGCAAATACACTCCACTTTATGATACTAGTTCACAAGAAACTAGGATAAGAATTTGGTACCCACCAAGCGAGCAAGCTAGGGTATTCAAATTCCGACAAAACCCATAAATATTTCATACCAATTCAAAGTATGTAAGCTAAAAATCCCCTCTGACTAGAACTTCTTTCGGCCATATTCTGGAAAATCATAAAATGACGGTCGTGACCAATAACTTTCTTCATTTAATCTGAATTCCGAACATTGGTAGGGTAATTACCCCTTTTATATCGCTATAACATACTCGTAAATATCTAAAATTCCACTAATATTATTATGCTCAACTTCCAAAGTGTACATCCGAATAAATTTAAAATCAACTCATTGAGATGATCGAGAATAGAAAATTAAGCGAGAATTCATTTCCCAAAACTAATATTCATTAACCTTTGTGTCCACAAAATTAAATACGTTGTTACATTAGGTAAATAAAGTTAAAGATTATTCAGTTATCTACGATAAGATTTCCAATTATCTTTGAATAAACAATGACGCTTTCCTCCTCTTTTCCAGAAACTGAATTTCTACGGATGAATGGGAAATGCGATTTTCATGAAATTTTCTTGTATTTAGATAGAAGCTTCAGAGCATTGGAGTGGAGAACTTTATCAATTTTGCCCAACCTTCTTTTTGAATGGATAAAATAAGCTTTTTGGGAAGTTTTATTTATTTAGCTGATACTTGGCAACAGGGGGCGTATCAATAATAACTAATTTTGTCTGCCGGTGATCCACTTAAAAAGTTTGAAAAGCTTTCGGGGATTATTGCCTAGCCAAAAGCTTCATTGGTTCGAACTGTTAATAACTCTGAATTATTTAAATTACCTACGGTATCTTGGACCTGCAAGAGATTCGTGGAAAAATGGTTTTATAATTTTGGAATGACCTGGGGAAATTCTGCTTCTGCTGCTTAAGTCCCATTGTAAAATAAACAACATCCATAAATTCATTTCTGTATAAATAAAAATAAATAGAAATAAAGTACAAATTTATAGAATTTTCCAGTTTGCACGAATTTGAGTAAATTTTTTTTGGGGTGGTATATAAAAATATAAACCAATAAATTGTTACAAACAATACAATTTTCAGTAATTTATAAACTAGTTAAAAAAAGTTAAAAATTTTGTATTCCTGTGTAAAAAGTAAAAACTTTTATTTTTGACAATTCCACCCATATGTAAAAAATGTCATATGAAACTTTAAAAATCGTCTAGCCTATGAGGAAGGAAGAGAAAATATAACTGGATAAAAAATCTATAATACCACGTTGTCCGGTTAACGATACGTGTAACTTACTTAAGTTGTTTAATTTTAAATTCTGGCTCGTTACAATGAATGATGGAAATAATGCCAGTTTTCAAGTTTCTTAGGCTAGCTAATGAAGAGCGGTCAGGGCGAGAATCGGCTATACTTTGAGTTATTTCCCAAGGGCGCCATCACATTTGATTTAAAAATAGAAATATATGTGAAAACAAAGAAAAAAGTTATCTATGTGCTCTAAAAATGATTAATTTTAAATTAAATATAATAATAATTGATAATTGTCTATTTTTTCTGATAGTGGAGTCGATCTAGCGGAAAAACCCGATAAACGAAGTCGCTCTTTTCGAATTTTTTTTTTGTGATTTCATAGATACGAGGTCCCTCTTTCACGTGATCACTATATAAAAGCTAAGGGTAGAGGGGGGGGGGGGTAAATTAACATGTAAAGATATGGAAAATCGGTTTTTCGCACGTAACTCGCTGAGGACTATATGCGAAAACGCACAACCGAAATTTTAACCCGTCAAATTCAGTCTAGCCGTTCTCGAGATATTGCGATTTGAAAGTATATGGATTTTTGCCGCGGCGAGAACACACCTAGAGCCGTGTTCGCGTTTTTCATATGGAAGAAAGTGACTTCGAGACTAGATTTTTTATATATAGATAGATAGTCATGATCCAAGCATTGTGTACAAATTTCAACCCGCTAGTTTAATTTGGAGGGAAGAGGGATGGCAAACACTGATTAATTTTTGACTCGATGTAACTTTTTTAATTCTTAACCAATCCGGGACAGCAAAATGGTAAACTCTTTCATGAGGACACTGCTACAGGATGTATTAAGGACATGATGGTTTTCGCGAAAACGGACAAATGGCGACCGAATTTCGGATTTTGCAAATTTTATTTTTCAATTTTCGCAACGAAAGAGTAAAGTGGGTAATATTTTTTATGCGCCATCGGTTGCGGAATTTTTTTCTCTTTGATTTGAGCCCTACAAGAACTCGATCCGATAATAAGGAAGGGTAGGAGGGGGGTGAACGCCTTTTGCCCTGTAGAAGGGCAAATGATAGGGTTAGTGACTTCGTGCTAGGCTCATTTTCAAGTCTCGAAGTCACTTTCTTTCATACGAAAAACGCGAACACGGCTCTAGGTGTGTTCTCGCCGGGGCAAAAATCCATTAGCTTTCAAATCGCAATATCTCGAGAACCGCTAGACTGATTTGGACGGGTTAAAATTCAGTTTAAGCGTTTTTGCTAGCACTGTATTTTATATATACAAGTCGTTTCGATCCGAATAAATCTCAGCGAGTTACAGAGCTACTCCACTATGAGAACTTTGAAGAAATCAAACACAATAAAAATTCAATGGGTTTTATTAATAATAAAAAAAATTAACAAAAGCTGAAGGCTTTTTAAGAAAACAAACAATAATGTTGCTGAAGGCTGGAATTTATGATGAATCGATTACAAAAAATTAAATAAGAAGAGTAAATATCTTTCAAGAGTATCTTTAGAAGTATTTTTGGCGATAATAACTGAGCTTGCTTTCTGTGAGTTGGATGGATCTCACCGTTTTATCCTGTTGTAGGGTTGGATTGTCAGGTGGTTGATGACACTGGTAGCAGTTCTGGGTCTAAATTGTGTCCCTGACCACGAGCCACTACTACTTTCGTTTCACGAAGACTGGGGTCGGCTGGACAGACGGTGACACTGGATTTCAAGTGTTCTAAACTATATTCTGGCTGCAGGACATCTACTCTTTTAACCTCTGGAATGGTTTCTCCTCCGGAACTTATGAAAATACGAGATAGAGAAGCGGTTATATTTGTTTTGTACAAATGATAATTTCGAGTACTCGCAGACAAAATAGATACTCGTAAAAGCAAATGTTTTAAAAGTTAAATTTTATAGAAATATATTAATAATACGTTCCTTAACGAGTATTTAAAAAGAACTACTCCATTAAATTTGGTTACTTTAAGACTAACGAAATTAATATTTCATAACTGTAATTAGATTTAATACTGAATTACTAAAAAAAATATAATTAAGCAAAATTTGGATATTGTTTAATAAATTATATCAGTACTGTAATTAAACTTAAACTGAATTTACATAAAGAAACTGGTATTTATTGGCTCTAATGGCCTCAACCTTAAAATCAAAAATTATAGGGGAATTATATCTCAAGAAAGAAAACCGGTGAATCCAGTGACAACGTTCACCAGGGAAGTGTGTTTAAACCTATTGTTATATGTTAGGTAAATGGAAAAAATGAAATATCTTTACCAAAATGGTGGTATCTCCGTAAAATTATTCAAAACTAAATTCAAATCATCGGTATGATTTGCAACCAAATATATCCATATAACAATGACGTTATAAGTGTCTTGCAATAATTTGTTATAAAATCTACCAAACGTAAGGTGATTGATTAAATATTTTAAGATTAATTATAACAAACTATCCAACCATGAGTTTCTTAAAATGTATTGAAAATGATAACATACTTACCCGTTGAAAGTTACACCAAGACTAATGTCTCGAAAGACAATTTAAAAATCTATCAATTTGTACAGGAAAGAGGGCGCTAACGTCGAAATTTCATACGAAGTTCCTTAATCGAATTTCTAAAAACTTTTATTTTTTGTAAGTTTGATTTCTCGAATTTACTTGACTGTTTGACAAAATAACTCGACCTGCGGTAAATACTCTACATCAAACTTATGAAAAATATCCGGCTAAATCTGAGCTCTAATGGTATTACCATTGATAATTTTTTTGAAAAACGCATTTTTTTCGAGTAATGTCTATCATAAATTTTCCAATATTTTACGCGTGCGTATTATTTCGCGCGTGTTGTACAATATACTATTCTGTGTGTTCTATGCGGCAATTTTTTATTATCCTTGGTTTATGTAAGAATAAAATTGATACCCATAAAAATAATTTAATTTAAATCTTTCAGCCACTCAAAACGAGGAGAAAATTGGTAGTTGGTAATTTCCGTTATTGTTGCTCCACTTAAAACTTTTAAAAGCTTCTGAAATCAATCAAGAAACTTTTAAAATTTTAAGGCAATAAAGTACTTTCTATCACGTCTTTCACTAAACGAATCGATAAAATAAATTCCCTGCATTTTGTGATTGTTTCTTTGATTACTTAAATACAAAACTGTTAAAGTGAAAGTAAAAGTCAAAGAATTTAAATTAAAATAATAAAAATTTAAGGAGAGCACTTAACACTCTAAAGTTAATATAAAATTAACGTAGCAATTTTTTGCACTTCTCTCACTGCACTGAACCGCGTCTGGATCTCAAACAAATACTCCTTGGACTACATGTTCCATCAAGCATTGAATTACATTGGTCCAGACGCGTGTGGAACCCGAACCTTCTCGGTTCTTAAACTTTGTCATTCTTAGACCGGTTTCGGCATTATTGTGCCTCATCAGTAAGAAGTAGACAAGTTCTTAATAAAACTAATTGCGTTATAGCAAGTGTATCAAGAACGAGGGAATCCCAACGCCATCTTCACTATAATAACAAAATCAAAATTTGCAGCATTACAGAAAACTGTATACCCGCTGGTAGATATCTAAATATTTTGGAAAAATCCAAAGTGTTTTTTCTTGAGAGTACCTAAACTGATATAAAATTAATATAAAATAAATTTAGCAATTTTTTACGCTTCTCTGACAGTACAACATTATAAAATGTCGAAAAGGACTACACCGTTTACATATATCTGTATTTTTGACAACGTTTGGAGGTATTTTGATCCCAAGACGTCCACTAGATATTAATTACGGAAGGAGAAATAGCCTTTTATATAAACAAATAAAAATTAAATTATATCAGCTATCAAATTTTAACGTCATTGATCTTAGCATTGTATAAAAATATTATAGTAATATCCATAAGGCGATACTACTATATTATCCTTATACAATGATGTTAGTTGGATCCTGATAATATATAATTAAATTTTAAGATGAAAATTGGTTCATGAATTATATAATTATTATTTTTATACCATTTACATTTAATAAGATGCTTGTAGGAATAATTCTAAAACACATATTGGCGAAATTTCCCGATTTGAAACTGACAATTAATTTTCTGTTAGTAAATTCTTCTCAACGATGACAACTTATCCGTTTGTTTCGTCTCCTTGAAACAATGGGGATCTTGGTAGGAAATTCAAAACAAGAAATATTAATGTGTTCCTATAACTCTTTAAAGTCGTGGGTAGGTAGGTAGCTAATCTGAAACCGCACATTATACAATTCCCGCTTTAAGCATGACAAATCCATTACAATTCAAATTATGTGATATTCTGGCTGAAATCAGGGACGGTTTCAGAACTTCAATCAGTCGGATACATAAGGTGTCAGCGTTAACATTATTGTTTCCAATGTGTGCCCTAAACGGTGACTCAAGTCTCCAATATATTTCCAAGATCCATTTTTTAAATGTGAAATTTCGGTTCCCATTCAATAGTATTTTTTTATGACAGTTATATTTTTTAATATATCTACATATAATAAATAAGTACATTATAAAGGAACAATAAACATAATCTACATAAGCTAGACATTATTGTAATAAACAAAATTAAAAAATAAAATCAAGTTTAATACAAGTAAAATTGAAAATAAATTACTTTGTAAAGAATCAGACAAGATTTTTCTACAAAGCTGATTCTACAGAGATCCTCTTCCCAGTTTATCAAAATGAATGGCACCAGTAACATTAGATTTTGAAAAAACAATACCTTCTTATGCAAATCATCTGTCAAATTGTAAAAGTAGGATTTAAAACGAAACATAGAGAGAGAGAATATGCTTTATTGTGAAAGAAAAATTACGAAAATTTTATAGACAAAGCGAATTTAAAACTAATCATAATAAAAAAAAAATACTAGACAAAACAAAACACAAACAAAATATGAATAACAATTGCATTGGATATGCAATATCCGTCACCATAAATTATTGTTCAAATTAAAATTTTCAAATAAACTTAATTTAATTATTGTTCCTATATGCTGCAACCCAAAAGTCTAAGGCACGTTATAGAATTCTGCCACTGTGTAAAATGGTCTTTCTTGAAGAAAAGCCCTAGTCGATCTTATGAACTTATCATATGAATTTATAGATTTTAACTGTATCGGGAGGTTATTATACATTTTTTTTGCATTGTAGGTAATATAATTTTTTATTAGGTCAGAGGTGGGAATAGTTAAGTAAGTAAACATCAGTATCTAAATTTCTTGTAGGATACCTACGAGTTGGTCTTTCCGATAACTTTTGAATGTGCTTGCGAACTAAGCAGACGGATTCAAAGATAAATAGAACAGCAAGGGTTAGAATTTTGAAATTTTTAAGGTAATTTTCACAGTGTGTCCTACTACTTAAACCAAATACATAACGAATAGCTCTTTTTTGTAATTTGAAAATAGATTCGAAGTGGTATAAGCTACAAGAACCCCAGAACGGCAAACAATAGCGAAGGTGAGATTCGAATAAGGAAAAGTAGGTCATTAATGCAGTCGTAGGGGCTAAATCTTTAGAAACAGTTTTAATGGCAAAATATGCAGAAGATAATTTTTTTGCCAAGGTATCAATATGAGCGGACCATTTCAGGAATTTGTCTATATAAAGACCTAAAAACTTAATTGAGTTCACCGTTAGAATCGGATTATTGCTTAGAGGTATAGGCTGTAAAATACCTCTGTAAGACATTGCTATGGTTTTACTGGTGTTGAAACAAAGCCCATTCGAGTCAAACCAGAACTTGATAGTTACTAGATCTTTGTTTATGATAGATTGTAATGTCTGTATATCAGAACTACTCCAGTAAACAATAAAATGAAACCAAGAAATTATTTTGGTTCCGGAAAAGAATCCTGATTCTTGTGTCTAGTCCATATAAATTTCCCAGATCCAGTTGAAGTTCCAAATTACAATAAAGAAGATTTTCCTGATTGAAGACAAGTACTAGATATCTAAAATAAAAAAGAGATACAGAACAATAAGACAAAATATTCCAATAACTCATCTTCCAAAGAATGATATCGTGAAGTCGATCTCGAAAAACAAAAATAATAAAGACTAAACAGGAAAGCAGAAAATATAATAAATTGGGGTGTTAGAACAAGAGAAAACAAATCGCCTTATTACTTCTGATAATCAATCAATCAGTCAGTATTTTATTTATTTAGATATTTCAAAATGTGCATGTTCAGAATACCAAAAAAATTCTATCATTTTTACTTACCAAAACGACTTTTTAAAATTGAAATATTCTAGATCCAAATTGAATATTTTCAAAGCGTTAAATAGATTTCAGCCCACCCTGGCTTCCTTATGCTCGAGTGATATTGCTTTGCGAAAATTAATTTCATAAAATAAATTGATACAAAACACAGCCTAGGAACCAATCTGGGTCCACAAACTCTGCGACTGAAAACGCGTATGTCCTCAAATCTGACTTCATTTCCTGCTAGTAAAGTTGGCCTCTGAAGCTTATTGTATGGGGCGTAAAATGTTCTTCATTCGAAATATTTTCATTTGATAATAACGCGGTATTTCGGTATTTTTACTTTCTAAGTCTACATATATCACTATCTTATCATCATTAGAAGGAGATTAAAATATTGGGTACAAGTATATATTTTGGTATATGTAAACCCACTTCTTCTGTAGTTTTCCAAAATCGTCCTTACACTGCTATACTAACCATTTTTTTTTAAATAATTCACGTATCAAACTTAAAAACTTAAATAGATATGTAAACTAAAAACTAAGTAATATTTATTTATTAATAGCAAACATACCAAAAAACTATTCACCGAACAAATTGTTCGGTATCTGAATTCGATCTGTGTGTGTGTCTGTAGCTTTTTGGTGTTTATGAATTTTAAAATTCTGACTTCATATTTTGATAGAGCGTCAAAAAGTAACCTTAGGGTTTGATGTTCCCCTCCGTGCCTCTTCGGGAACACCTTCAAAATGGGGTCCAAAATATGAAAATTTTGAAGTTTATAATGACATTGAATTTAAAGTACACAGTGTTGATTACAATAGGAACGTCAATCTAAAATTTTATTAATACTGTCATTAGAATTTGTTGGGTCTATGGCAACTGGTTTATTTTTCGTAAGTAATATCGTCTAGGGCATCTAGTTTTTCCGAAAAAAAATCGAAAAAATACGTTGTTAAGTAATATTTCAACAAGAAGCATGAGTGCTGGTGACAACAAAATCCGAGTGCAAGATGAGGATTTTTGCACCTGCACGAATTCATTTTGTTAAGAAATAATACTTTGCATTGTGTTTTTTCGATTTTTTTCACAGGAAAAATTAGATTCCCGAATGGTATTGATGAGTTTACTGTTAAAAATAATCTATCAGTTGTTATTCGAGATGAGCGTTTAATCATTAGAATTTTAAAAAGACGCACTGGACAAAAGGTAGGGTTCTTCGTATTGGGGACCAGTTATTTACTATCGGTCATTTTTTTTCTCCACTCTGGGCTATTTTATTGAAGAGAGGATTATATTCTACTCTTCCTAAAAATATGTAACTATGTTATCTACCTGTTTTAATCCCAGAAATATCCACTTCCTCTTTAAAATAATGAAATCAGCAATTGACTGCTTCTCCACCTCTCCAGGCAAGTTCTACTGAAGCGATATGGTAAAATTTTCGCTGGAGTCCCTCCGGAGGTCTTCGTCCCATAATAAAACCACTGCGTAGTATTCTTCCAATTTTAATAAAGCAGAGCTCGATTTCCTTTTATTGGCGCACATCTGCAAATTTCTTCGTTTCGCATTACGAGCTTCCCTACTATACTTGAATTTCATAAAATACATCTCTTGCATTTTTTTTGCAACGTTGTTCCACGTCGTCTTCACAACTAGTTCTTTGTAATTTTCACCGTTTTCTTTCTTCATATTCCACGCCCAATCTTTCATGATTAGGTTTAGTTGCTCTAAACTTGCAGTTTCCAAAAGCTCGTATGTCTTTGTCTTGCAGAATTCCGTAAACAGTTTTCATATTTTCTCAATCGCCAGATCAATATTAGTCATAGAATCATTTCCAAAGCGACTCATTTTCACTACATAACCAGCACATAACCAGCACTGTTTAAAAATAATATTACAAAAGTTATTGACAATAAAATCAGAAAAAATGTTTAGCGTCGTTTTCTGGTGTCCTAGGAGACCATAATTAGTTGTTATCAAAGGTTTTGTAATTTTTGGTCACAACAGCTGTCAAGTTTTGCCGCGGAGCTGTCGTACAGTTTTTTCAAAGGTAATACCACGAGTCCTCCAAATTTTATCGATTAAATTTTTGGTTTTCACGAAAACGGCTTTATTTGGAAAAACCACGAAAACAAACTGATTGATAAAATCACGAGTCCGCAGGACGAGTGATTTTATCTTAAATCAGTTTGTTTGAGTATGAAGATCAAAAATTTAATCTATAAAATTTCAGAGGACGAGTCGTATTTGAAAGGATTATTTTTTGAATCATTTTGTATTAAAAACAGAGAACATAGTCATTTATGCAAAAGACACTTTACACACAAATATTGAAAATTTTCTTTACCAATTTAAATTGAAACCTGACCTGTTATAGTTTTACATACAGGGCCACCAAGGCGATTTTTGGACTGGCTACACCGCGAAACGGCGCCTTAAATAAAAGCGAAGAAGAAGAATGAAATGAAGTCTTTCAATTTAATTAATTTTAAGTTTAGTGTTAAAGTGAGGTATCTAAAAATGTTAAGGAGTTTTGAAATAAACTAATAAAAACAGGTTAGTTTACAAATACATTTTGAAATTTGGTTATTAACATAGATTTGCAATACATTTTAGTATAATAATAATTGATAAATGTTTACATTTGACATCTCAAATAGGTAAACACAGTTTAATCAAAAAACAAAAACGACGAAGCGGTTTTATCAGTATAAAACACAATGATTGGTTAGGATCCTGAGTTGTTATTGGCTGAAACCACAAAATCTGACTGTTTTGACAGATGAAAAAAATAATCATCTAGAAACCATTTGTAATTCAAAATTGCGCGTTTGTGATTGGTGGAAATTAAGACGAGGGAAATAGTCACTTGTATATTCTTTGTTTAGTTACCTTGGATACGATTGTTATAAATACACTTATAACGCCCTAGGGAGGACATTATATGAGTAGGGTCTAGATTTCTCCAGCAATAAATTTTTGGTTGCTTTGGCTGCATTTTCTACGATATTTTTTGGTATTTATTTCCATTACTTTTATAAGACGTATATAACATAAAGCAGCAATGACATTCACTACATATAATGAAACACTGACAACAATATTCAACAAACGTCAAAATAATCGGTTTTTCATCCTCTGGCTGAATGTTACCTTCGTGGCGACAGGCACTTGGTGCATAAATAACTGAATTTGTTTATGTTTTATTGGTTTATTTATAATTTTCCTTGGTGCTTGTTTTCTGCCAATCTTTTATGTAACAAAATCACATTGATTTATTATAGAAATAAAAATAGACCCAAGTGTACAATATTTATTTCCAAATGAAAAAAGGAAAACCCTAATTCATAAAACATCCTGTAAGCTCCTCCGCCACTTGGAGTTTCCATTATGTGAAGATGAACGAACTCGTTTTCCCTCTTAACTGGGTTTCTCCATTGTTTTCTCTTCTGTTTGGTTCCGCTTCCGCGTGAGCACTTGCTCTTGCGACAACACTTTATATATATATAGATATATAGAATTGTCGAAGTGGAATAATGCCAAATGTTTGGGAATTGAACTTAATTTAATATTTAAAAGCTCCCCTGATGTGCTGCTGCGTTGATGAAATCATATGTAAATTATCATCGCAGAGGAAGTTTAAAAATAAAAATATTTATAATACATTTGTAGGTTTATTCTTATATTTAATTTATTCCTTTTTGATTATTTCTCTTTATTTGCTTAAATAAAAATCAATTGCTGAATGTTTCTAAGCGTATCACTTCAGAACGGCTGCATCTATTTGGCAATTTTTTTTTGTTGTGTTTGAAATTGCCAGGACAAGGTTTGTATAAAAGAAAATGTTTGAAAAATTGTACGAAAAAGTGAAAAATTTCTGTTAACAAATCTCCATATAAAAAAGTTAGTTATTGAGTGAGACAGAAGACAGTGAGAAGATCTTCAAAAATATTAACAGAATTATTATCTTCTTATTTTGTTTGTGTTATCAAATACTATTAAACGAGCAAGGTTTGTATGTGTGTATGTGTGTGTGTCCAGAGGATCTCGAAATCCACTTGTCAGAATTCAATGAAACTTTCAGGGTAGACTAATTCCTATCTAAATCGGCAAAAAATGTAGGTCTCATGTCTGTGAAAATTCGATCTTCCGAGATATTTACAAGAAAAGTTAAGTTTTTAGTCTTATTTCCTAGCAACGGCAACTTGTTTCTATAGTAATATACTATAAAGGAGAGAGGATATAACGTCACATTCCATAGGCGTACTTTGCAAAATAAGTTTCTATAATATAAATAAGGTCACAGCATATAAAATATATATACCCACTTCGTAGATTAAATTTTGAAGTTATATTATTTACAAAAAATAAAAATAAACCTTATGCATCTGACACTTTAACATTGAACGAATTAAATTTAACCAATAAATAACAAGGAGGATTATATGTTGGGATTAAACTGTTTTTAATCTCTTGGCATTAAAAGTAACGCTTCAGTACTTACCAAAAACAAATTTCGCACATTAGGAAATTTAAATGTTTTATTGTTTTGAGAAACAACCTTTTAATAATTGTGACCAGATCAGTTCAATGGGATTTAACTCTGCGTGGTACGGAGGCAATCTGAGAATTTTAATTAGTTTTTCTCTGGCCATCTCATCTATAACATATTTTTTGAATTTTGAATTTGAATTACTAATAATTCTGCCTTCAAGGATTTAGGAGGACTGATAATATTTTTAGAATGAAGCCATTTTGAAATATATATTATTACAAAATTCCGAATCAATTAAAATACATACGATACGGCTATGAATAAATAAAGTCTGACTTATCTGTCAAAATAACAGGTTTATTACAGTAAAAACCATGGAAACAGGATTAATCTAGACAAAAACTAAATTAGGCCGATCAGATGTATTAAAATTTAAATTTTAACTACAAATAAGCATTGAAGGATGAGGTAAAAATAAAATTTCTACCTCTTGAACCTGTACTACGTTCTGCAAATTAAATACTGCACTCCTTTCTTCTGTATAGTATAGTAGTAAAAAGGTTTGACTTTATTTAATCTCTGGCGTTTAAATCTGAAAGAATTCAATTTTAAATTTGCCGCTTTTTATCCATAATGACCTACAAATTTTGACAACTACTGACACGCACATCTCTGGTTAAACGTTAAGAAAATGGGACCGGCTGGGATTTTCATGAAATTTTCGCAGATGCTATAAAACATGATAAAATCAATATACTTAGCAATAGAAATTTTTGCGCGGAAAAATATTTTTCACATTTTTTTATTCTACAAATGCCCAAGTAGCAAAATATAACCAGAATAAACCTGAAAAGTATAAAAAAGAAAAGGTTCATTTGACGGACATAAATAATTTGCTTGTCAAATGACAGCCTTCTCATAAATTCTAAGTTGAAAATACAACGTTGCCAATTCAATTTCAGAAATCATGGGTTTAGGTAAATATTTATAGGAACGTTGAGTAACACTGTTAAAATGGACACTTGTCAAAATGTGACACCTGTCAAAACGTGACAACTGTTAAAATGTGATACGTGTCACAATGTTACAACTGTCAAAATGAACAAATGTGAAAATATGACACATGTCAGAATGTAACAAATGTCAATATGTCACACGTATCGTACTTTGATTTATTTATTACACAGATCTAACCTAACCTAAAGCTAATCTTTTTTTTTTGGCGGGTGGAAATACTTTATGCACATCGGGTAAAGTTCTTCCCTTCCCCGATAGTGTGAGACTACCCCTTACGGTTACTCACTAAAACCACCCCACTGAAACCACTATGCCCTACACGCTGATGTTGCCCGTCCCGGAAACGGGGCCTGTCCGCCGTGACTTCGCGAAGATCAAGCTGACATCTACTGACGTTGCCCTAAAAGGGTGAAATCTCCAGAAACTAGGCAACTTTTAATGCATTTAACTAACCTCTGTGACAAGCAGTTGATAAACGTCAACAACACCTGCAGCAAATTGAAAATTAACACTGACAGCTTTTTTAATTTTCCCGCCTACTTTCAAGCCAATCGCCAATCAACTTTCTATTTATCTACCTTTCTGTAGTTCAAGTAGATGTCGCCCACTCCGTGATTTTCACGAATTAATTAATAATTTGTCAGGTTATAAATATACTTAAATTATATACTCATTGGACTGCTTAAAAATGTAGATTTGAATATTAAGAGCGAAGCTCGGTGACCAGATATTTTTTAACTATGTTGGCAAAGGAAGAATCAGTATATAGTGAGATACTAGCATATTTGTATCATGGTTCTCTGCATTAAATGTCAAAGGCCATTTGGCATTTCTAGTTGCGTTACATTGGTCAAGTATCATTAAAAAGCCTCTTTTAATGTCATTTGGAGAAAAAAATCTTGTTTAGCTGCCTCCCATTAATAATATCAATAATCAAGGAATTGGCAGATGAGAAAATGGAATAAAATCGAGTTAGTATATAGTAACATTATATATAAATATTAGAACTTGTGCATAACATTCAGTATTTGTTACTACAAACACCGTTTTTGGGAAAAAAGGTATTTTGAAATTAAATTAAAGCAGGTACGAAACCAATTTCTCTCTAGAGATCCCAATCCGACTTAAATTATTTACAGTTGAATATACGACACTCCGAATCAATAACGAAACGGTTAAATGAAACCTCTCCCGTTTCTTTACCGTCTTGACAAAAAAATGCCGAATGGTACGAAAGGCTTTCCCAATTTTCTCGTATCTTCTTACTTACTTCCCAGAACTTTATAACTACTATTGTATCAGGACCGAGAAAGGACTTCAATTGAAAGCTTGCTTTGTAGGTCAAATTAAAAGTTTCCTTTTGTACTACGAATCACTTTTTTTTACTTTACGAGATGCAAATCTATTCAGATGGATAAATTAAAACACGGACGATGAATGTAAATTTGGGAATGGTTTGGAAACTAAGAAAAAAACTTCTGTCGTTAGATCTAAGATGAATGCACTTTAAGCTAAAGCGATGGAAATAGTTTGGCTCGAATAAGTATCAATTTGACTTTTTGTTAAAAGATTAAGTAGAAATCACTTTAATACAGAATAGAGATGCATCAAATCAAATTAGTTTGATTTTTCAAGACAAGTTTTATTAAGAATTTGATTTGATTTGATGTACAATTCGGGAGTTTGATTTGAAATCAAACTTTTTCAAGCTGTTTGAAATATGATAAGTTTGCAAGAAGAAGCTTTGGTAAAGTTGAAAATATTTACAATCTCATTATGATAATTTTAACGAAAAGGTCAAGGACGATCAAACGAATTATTAACAAAATTAGCCCTCCAAAAAATGTAAATATTCTGAAAATATTTATATAGATGTACTAATTTTCTTTCAAACATCTCGTAGTAAAAACCCAGTCCTAGTCGATGAAAATTCTTGGAAATACAAAATTACAAAATATTTATCTGAAGGAAGAGCTCATAAAATGTATTAAAATTCCAATACTATCTAAAATGACTAGAGATTTATAACCATTCTTTTAATATTAGTATATAAGAATTCTATTATAACCTAACTCAATTCAGTAGTTACTATTATAATACTGGATGATTACAAATTTTATTTTAATTTTAATTACTAAATATTGTATACCTACCTATATATTATAATTTTAAGGATGATAATTCTTCCTCAACTTTTTACTAAATGTCTTTATATTACATTCGTTATAAAAATCTATATTACTTAAACAGTTTGCCAGATAGCACATTTTGTATAATGGAGAATTCAACCCAAGGTTTGTACGAGGTTTAGGAGAGATAAATATATTTCTTCGTCTGTTATTGAAATAAATACTACAGTTTAGGCTAATTTGTGATAGCAAGTGGGGATTATCCACTTCATTATGTAGTAATTTATAAAAAATAATACAATAGCCACTTTTCTTCTTGTCTTCAAAGTTGTAAATTTAAATCCAATTAAGGAAGAGTGATAAATGATGTTGTAAATATATTCGCCATGTTTTTTGTAATATAGAAACCTTAAAAAAAAATTCTGTACCCTTTCAACTTCATTTTTATAAACTGAGTAATAAGGTGTCCATATTATACTAGCATATTCTAGTGTACTACGACCAAATGAATTATAACTTGTTACTAGTGTGGATATTTTGGTGAATTTGAAAAAATTCTAATAATAAAGCCCTTCATTTTATATGCTCTGTTAATAATATTGGTCGTATGCTGCTCAAAATTGAGTTTTTCATATATTATCACTCCCAAGTCTTTGTATTCTGTTTTTTTAAATAGTTTTTTTTCATTTATTATATATTGGGATTCGATCCTTTGTTTTTTTCTAGGCCAAAAACCAAAAATTTGCAAAGCGCGTTTAACCCCTCCAGGGGTTGATTTTTGGCCGTTTTGAAGGGGACGCCGAGGGTAAAAACTTTTTTAAAATGGGGGGGAGAGACTAAATTGGCCCAGCCCAAAAAAAAAGGTATCACTCCGACTCCTGACATCCACTAAAAACATTTGTCAACATTAACAGATTTTCTAAGGATATCTGCTACATCAGGATCAGTAGAGAGGATTTTTTCCAGGGCTTCCCTAACAATTAACAAACAAAGGGTTGGACTAAATGATGATTCTGTTAGATGTTTAATGTCTTTAAATTCCTGGATGGCTAATAACTTTAAAGAAACGTCCTTAATATTACATTTATCATTATACGATACCAAGAAAGAGAAATGTCGGTTTCAAATTCATGTAAAAAAATTCAAACTTATTTATTTATGTAATCAGTTACAAAATGCCTATTTTGTGAGATTTTTGCGGAACAAACGCAGTGAGTTCCGCAAAAGCTCACAAGTTATATAAAATTGCATTTCTTAACGTATTACATACAAGATTTTTTCTAATTTTTAATAAAGTAATAGTAGTAATATAGAATATTATTGATTATTTTTTTCATCTGTCAATACAGTCAGATTTTGTGGTTTCAGCCAATAACAACTCAGGATCCTAACCAATCATTGTGTTTTATACTGATAAAACCGCTTCTTCTTATTTGTTTCTTGATTAAACTGTGTTTACCTTTTTTGAAATGTCAAATGTAAACATTTAACAATTTTTATTATACTAAAATGTATTGCAAATCTATGTTAATAACCAAATTTCAAAATGTATTTGTAAACTAACCTGTTTTTATTAGTTTATTTCAAAACGCCATTTTTAGATACCTCACTTCAACACTAAACTTAAAATTAATTAAATTAAGAAAGACTTCATTTCATTCTTCTTCTTCGCTTTTATTTACGGCGCCGTTTCGCGGGGTACCCAGTCAAAAAATCGCCTTGGTGGCCCTGTATGTAAAACTATAACAGCTCAGGTTTCAATTTAAATTGGTAAAGAAATTTTTCAATATTTGTGTGTAAAGTGTCTTTTGCACAAATGACTATGTCCTCTGTTTTTAATACAAAATGATTCAAAAAATAATACTTTCAAATACGACTCGTCCTCTGAAATTTTATAGATTAAATTTGGAGGACTCGTGGTATTACCTTTGATAAAAATTGTGAAAACAGAAATCAAGTCTGTTGACTGCTACCACTTCATGTCAGTTTGACGTTTTGTAAATAAATAAGTTAGAACGCACGGTTTTTATTTACTTTTACAAAATGAGTGATTCAAGTTTTGAGGAGCTGCCAAGCGATGTTGAAGAGGCAGCATGAGTAATTCCCAAAAAATCAAAGGTAGTTTACGATTTGGCTTACGAAAAATTTATAACTTGATGTGATGAGAAGAAGATACACATATTAATGAGAAAGTCTTACTTGCATATTTTGATGATAAGAAAGATTTAAAAGTATCCACATTGTGGCCACTTTATTCAATATTAAGATCCGAACTAAATCTAAACAAGAATATTGATATTAAAAAATACACAAATTTTATAGCGTATATTAAAAGGCAATCGGATGGCTACAGTGCTAAGAAGTCAAAAGTTTTTACCAAAGAAGATTTTGCCAAATTTTTGTTAGAAGCTGATGAGAAAGAATACTTAATGGCTAACATTTCTTCCATTTGAAAATGTTATAGATGAAGGAAGCCATTTTCTTGTTGATATCCCTCCGTCAAAAACAAAAGTTATACGACAGTTTGCAATTACTACTTGTGACATTGAAAATATGAATATGGTTGAAAATTTAAGAAAATATATTAAGTTGCGTCCTCAGAACTTCAAACACAACAGATTTTTTGTTAAATATGTAAATGGAAAATGTACCAGAAATCCTGTGGGAATTAACACGTTTAGCAGTCTGCCAAAAGTTATTGCACAATTTCTTGTACTTTCAAATCCTGTTTTATATACTGGCCCCTGCTTCAGAAGAACCTCTGCCACTTTATTAGCTGACAGTGGCGCTGATATTTTAAAATTAAAGAGGCACGGTGGTTGGAAATCAAGCACTGTTGCGGAGGGATATGTTGAGAATTCCATAGAAAATAAAAACCGTGTTTCCCAAGATATACTTGGTGAAACATCTAATGTAGTGTGCCCCACTTCCCAAATAACAGCCAGTGCGAGCCATGAAACAAGTTTGTCGTCGGGAATTAATTTAAACAATTGTAATAATTGTGTTATTAATATTTATAATTTATGTTCTTATCTTGTGTTATAACAGTTAAATAAATGGAATTTTTTTGTCACTAATTGTGAAATACATTTTTCGTTACCAGTTACATTATATTTTACTTTGTGCAACTAGTTACACAAAGTAAGACGTTTCATAACGTCAAGCAGTTCTAAAAAGTGTCACATTATATATCAAAATTAGAAAAATATTGATGTACAATCTCATTTTCATTTTTTTCTTCATATTTTAATGTTGAAATAAAGTCTGTTAAAACTCTTAAAATTACCAACAGTTTTATACTTAAAGACTTTTTTTTTTAAATTCGCCCACAAAAACAACAATATTATGCTCATTCACCAGTTAACAAACTCGTCTCGAAACTTTTGAAACGGAAAAAAGTCCGTATCACCTTTTTAAACCAAATAAGATTTCAGGTTTCAGGTAGTCTGGCAGCGATCAGACCGTAAACCTTTTCTACCAATTTAGAAAAGTATAAATGTGTTTCGCGTAAACCAGCCAACACTAAATGGATCTGGGGCAAAATAAAACGGGCGACAATTCAACTTGAAATATTTACTCCTGGAAAATACGATACTCGGAATCAATGGAAACACAGGTTAAATGAAAACCCTACATTTTTCCTAACAGACGTGCGAGCCAAAATACTGTTTAGGTGAGAAATTTAACCGAATTTTATTATGTGTGTTGGGATTTTTTGTCCACTCTAGTTTGTTGTCAGGTGATAATAAATTTCTAGCATTACCATAAAATTATTAGCAGAAAAAGCTAAAAATACACTATATGGATGGCAGGAGGAATAGAATATAATCTCGAAAAACTTAACCAGTTTGATTATCTAGGAGTAAACGTAAACTCCACAAATCAAGAAGATAGATAAGAGAATTCTGAAAGACAACAGAGCGATGGAGTCACTATCAAAAATTGTAAAAACAAAAAACCTGTAAGAGCAGTCAAAATGAGAGAATATCAAACAATGACGCTTACCACTAAGTCGGAAATTCTAAATGAATTTTTGTAGAAACGATAAAGAAGGGGGTTTAGTGGTTCTAGGTAAAAATATCTCAAGAATGAGGAAGGAACGATCGATTGGAAAGAAGCAGCAAAGGACCGGAGAGAGAGAATATGCTTTATTGTCATAGAAAAATTACAAAAATTTTATAGACAAAGCGAAAATAATCATAATAAAAATAAATTACTAGACAAAACAAAACACAAATAAAATATTAATAACAATTGCATTGGATAAGCAATAACCGTCACTACAAATTATTGTTCAAATTAAAATTTTCAAGTTAACTTAATTCAATTATTGCTCCTATATGCTGCAACCCAAAAGTCTAAGGCACTTTATAGAAATGGTCTTTCTTGAAGAAAAGCCCTAGTCGATCTTCTGAACTTATCATATTAATTTATAGATTTTAGATGTATCGGGAGGTTATTATACAATTTTTTTGCATTGTAGGTAATATAATTTTTTATTTGGTCAGAGGAGGGAATAGTTAAGTAAACATCAGTATCTAAGTTTCTTGTAGGATATCTACGAGTTGGTCTTTCCGATAACTTATGAATGTGCTTGCGAACTAAGCAGACGGATTCAAAGATAAATAGAGCAGGAAGGGTTAAAATTTTCAAATTTTTAAAGTAATTTTCACAGTGTGACGGCTTGAGGACTTCGGCAATTGCGGAACTAGCTAAACGTTACACCCATGCTCAATCTCTAAAGAGATGGGATGAAATCAAGGAATGTAATTTTGCCAGGGCCCCGCTGGGCGACCATGGGAAGCTGGCGTCGAAGACCAGGAAAAACCTACGTCTAGCAGTACAATGGGGCTAGTGGACACACCTCTATGCAGGATGTGTGAACGGGAAGACGAAAGGGTCAGTCATGTCCTATGCGAGTTATCGTCAATGAGAGAGTGCGTGTTCGGTGGGTCTTGGTCTACACCTGCCTATATAAAGGTGATGTCTCCTAGTGACTTGTCCACTTTCCTCGACAGGATGGACTATGACCTAGGAGGACAACTCCTCGGGAGGATGTACTGTGCTGTGAGACTAACTCACCCTCCCTACTCTACAGATACAGATACAGATGACTGACTCTTTATATGTGATTTCAAATAATAAATAGTTCTTTCAGTTACAGGTTCTTGATTTTTTAATATTATATTTTTGGTATAAATATTTATTGTACACTCATAATATCTTTCATCTAAAAATTATAATGTAAAATTTTAGCTTTACAGTAATAATCTCAACTTCTGTGAATGAATTAATTCCCGCTTTTAGCTTGACTGTACACAGAATGAATATATTATTCGCAGAAAGTGGGTGAAATTATCAAATACTATTAAACGAGCAAGGTTTGTATGTATGTATGTATGTGTGTGTGTCCAGAGGATCTCGAAATCCACTCGTCAGAATTCAATGAAACTTTCAGGGTAGACTAATTCCTTTCTAAATCGGCAAAAAATGTAGGTCTCATGTCCGTGAAAATTCGATCTTCCGAGATATTTACAAGAAAAGTTAAGCTTTTAGTTTTATTTCCTAGCAACGGCACATAATAATAACTTGTTTCTATAGTAATATATACTATAAAGGATAGATGAGAACAGTAAAAGTGGGGATATAACGTCACATTCCATAGGCGTACTTTGCAAAATAAGTTTCTATAATATAAATAAGGTCACAGCATATAAAATATATATACGCACTTCGTAGATTAAATTTTGAAGTTATATTATTTACAAAAAATAAAAATAAACTTTATGCATCTGACACTTTAACATTGAACGAATTAAATTTAACCAATAAATAACAAGGAGGATTATATGTTGGGATTAAACTTTTTTTAATCTCTTGGCATTAAAACGCTTCAGTACTTACCTAAACTCAAAGATTAAAAAAAAAGTTAGTTCCAGAACTATCTTTAAAAGTCACTGTCTTCACTAAAACTACTAGTATCACTATAATTGTCTTTTCTGAGGTTTATTATTATCGGTTCTATTAAATTATCCATTGATACATCCACTTTCCTAAATAATTTTTTCACATGTTTAACATAACCAATGCATTTTCCCCAATGTTCTCTATTTACATCTGAAACTGCCTTCAAAAACAAATTTCGCAAATCAGGAAATTTAAATATTTTATTGTTTTGAGAAATATAACTTTTTAATAATTGTGACCAGATCAGTTCAATGGAATTTAACTCTGCGTGGTTCGGAGGCAATCTGAGAATTTTAATTCCTTTTTCTCTGGCCATCTCATCTATAATATATTTTTTGAATTTGTTTTTATGTTGCCTTGCTATTACTAATAATTCTGCCTTCAAGGATTTAGGAGGACTGATAATATTTTTAGAATGAAGCCATTTTGAAATATATATTAATACAAAATTCTGAATCAATTAAAATACATACGATACGGCTATGAATAAATAAAGTCTGACTTATCTGTCAAAAGAACAGGTTTATCTAGACAAAAACTATATTAGGCCGATCAGATGTATTAAAATTTAAATTTTAACTACAAATAAGCATTGAAGGATGAGGTAAAAATAAAATTTCTACCTCTTGAATCTGTACTACGTTCTGCAAATTAAATACTGCACTCCTTTCTTCTATATAGTATAGTAGTAAAAAGGTTTGACTTTATTTAATTTCTGGCGTTTCAATCTGAAAGAATTCAATTTTAAATTTGCCGCTTTATATAAAAAAGGAAGGTTCATTTGACGGACATAAATAATTTGCTTGTCAAATGACAGCCATCTCATAAATTCAAAGCTGAAAATACAACGTTGCCAATTCAATTTCAGAAATCATGGGTTTAGGTAAATATTTATAGGAACGTTGAGTAACACTGTTAAAATGGACAGTTGTCAAAATGTGACACCTGTAAAAACGTGACAACTGTTAAAATGTGATACGTGTCAGAATGTAACAACTTCAAAATGAACAAATCTCAAAATGAACAAATGTCAAAATATGACACCTGTCAGAATGTAACAAATTTCAAAATGTCACACGTATCGTACTTTTTTTTATTTATTACAAAGATCTAACCTAACCTAAAGCTAATCTTTTTTTTTTGGCGGGTGGAAATGTTTTATGCACATCGGGTACAGGTTCTTCCCTTCCCCGATAGTGTGAGACTACCCCTTACGGCTACTATTTTATTATGCGGACAGTTTTAATATTTAAGTTTTCATTATCATAGAGAGAGAAAGAAAAAGAATGAATGCTTGTACACGTGTACTATTAACATAGATTTCAATTTTTTATTTTACAAGAAACTTTAAAGAGACATTTAAAATTCTCTATTTTCATAGTACATTTTAAGGTTGATTGTGACTTTGTATTTTCCAAGAACAAATTGTAATGTAATGTACGAATGAACTATTTTTGTAACTAAAAAACTTTGAAAAAATATGATATCAATATCTGCCACACGTCGAGAGTCTGGTCACAGGTTTGTGTGGAGGTTTTTACCCAAGTATGAATATCAGACCTATAATTTTCCTTTACTGCAGATCAATAAATAATAAAATCAATTGAACATAGAGTTTTTCTTATATAGTGATAAATAGAATTCGATCTTCTGTTGACGGGACGTGTGCCCTACACGCTGCTGTTGCCCGTCCCGGAAACGGGGCCTGTCCGCCGTGACTATTCACGAAGATCAAGCGTCAGTAGATGTTGCTCTAAAAGGGTGAAATCCCCAGAAACTAGACAACTTTTAATGCATTTAACTAACCTCTGTGACAAGCAGTTGATAAACGTCAACAACAGCTGCGGCCAATTGAAAATTAACACTGACAGCTTTTTTAATTTTCCCGCCTACTTTCAAGCCAATCGCCAATCAACTTTTTATTTATCTCCCTTTCAGTAGTTCAAGTAGATGTCGCCCACTCCGTGATTTTCGCGAATTAATTAATAATTTGTCATGTTATAAATATACTTAAATTATATACTCATTGGGCTGCTTAAAAATGTAGATTTGAATATTAAGAGCGAAGCTCGGTGACCAGATATTTATACTTTAATTAAGGTAAGTTTATTATTTTATATCTTTGTAAGTCTTTTAATTTAAAGTTCTTTTAATTGTTGTTATTAAGCTGTTGATGTTGTTTGGTCATTAACTGCAATTTTCAACTCCTTCTTGTTTGATGTAGGTACTTTTTCTTTTGGTAGGTTGATACATTTTATTTACTTTTAATATTCTCAACAATTTAACTGACCTTCTTAAAGTCATTCAGAGCTAGGAAAGCCATCTTTATATTATATTTGATTTGTGGTATTGACTTGTGAGAAATGAATAATTTATTTATTTAAAAATCAATTCTCAAATTTAAAATCTTTCACAAGAATAATTGTGTTTTATTAAACTTTCATGTAACTCCCTATAGACAGAGTACTTCAGTAGAATGTCCAGTTTCGTTTTTGTCGTAAATTTGCAGATCAGCAAGCGGCAACTAAACCTTTCAGATAAGATCAGATTTGGCTCAGAGTTCAACGTGGCGTTCACAAAGTTGCAAATCCTACAGAGTCGACTTTCGAATGTATCGAGAGAACAGAAGTAACCACAATATGTTGGCACAACCAACGGTGAGACTGATAAATAGGACACACTCTTAATGGAACAACTTTCGACTCAGAAATAAATAGCACTTCTAAACGGGCGAAGGAGTTTTGCGTTATATTTACCGCACAACTCCTGGCGGAGTTTAATTTGCATGAGTTTTCGCTTGAAAACTGTTACTGCAAGGAAAAAAATTATTTAACGGTTTCATGGGAGAAGATAGAGGGTGATGTAGTAGGAAATATTTTTGCTGTATTGCAAAAGTTCTTTGCAATATTTATTTAAAGGGTGTAATTAGAAGAAAATTAATTAATTTTTATGTAAAATCCATAAATGAGTCAATTTTAATTTCTTAAATTAGCCTAAGCCGAATTTTATATCTCTGGGAGAGACATCCCTCTAAAATTTCTAAATATGATTTAATATAATTCACATCAAAATGGGTTTTAGAATTTGTTTGTATAAAAGCTTATTGTTTCTGCTTTATTGAGGATCCTTCACGATGTTCCTCAACACTTAATTTATTTGAAATATTTATCCTACGTCAGCAGAAATTCTGCTGTTGACCGATCCCCTATTACTTTGAAGTTCCAGCTTCCTGCCTTCCTCAAGGTAACTGCCGGCTCGGCATTATCAGCTTGCTAGCTACTGCGACTGCGACTGTGTTAAAAGTATATACGTGAGTGGTTTAAAATATTTATTTAATCTCCAATAACTTTTTCGATGTTTGACGCACGATTTTCAAAGTTTGACGTTTGTTTTTATAGTTTGAAACGTGTATGGCTGTTTGATTTTCATTTTTAAGGTTTTGGGCACTGGGGACACAGTCAAACGTCATTTTTTTGGTTGTAGTTACTCAGTCAAATCTCTAATCTCAAGAGGTAGTTATGTTTCTTCAATTTTAGTTTTATATCTGACGTTATTATCACCAATTTGGATTTAGAAATAAGCACTCGACGATCGACGAAGTTCATAGAATAACCAACATTATAGAGAAATCATTAGAAGAGAAAAACATTTGTGCTACTATCTTTCTTGATGTAGCACAAGCGTTTGATAAGGTTTGGCATGAAGGCATAATACATAAGCTTAAGCTTTTCCTTCCAAAACAATATACAGATATCCTCCATTCATATATATCGGAAAGATACTTTAGAGTTAGCCAAGAAGAAGCCTATTCCGATCTTAAAGAAATTAAGGCTGGAGTACCACAAGGAAGTGTCCTAGGACCTATCCTATACTTACTGTACACATGTGATATTCCAGAGTTAGAAAACAATGCCATAGCCACCTTCGCCGACGACACTGCCATTCTAGCAGTAGGAAAGAGCAATGAAGAAGCAACCCACAAGCTACATTCAGCTGTCCACCTTATCTATGACTGGACGAAGAGATGGAAAATTAAACTTAATGAAACTAATTCACTCCACATTAACTTTACAAACAAAAGGATATATCATATTCCTGTCAGAATAAACAATAACCTGATTCCATATTCAAACACAGCAAAATACTTAGAAAAGAGAAGAACTTGGACTGAAATATAGAAAAATGTACTGGCTAATTGGAAGAAACTCCACTCTGTCTCTACATAATAAGATTATGCTTTATAAGCAGATACTGAAGCCGGTATGGACCTATGGTATTCAACTATGGGGATGCACCAAAGCAAGCAACTTAGCAATCATCCAAAGATTTCAAAACAAAGCACTGAGGAACATCATAGTAGATGCCCCTTGGTACATTCGCAATAGTGACCTCCAAAGGGATCTGAAAATGGACACTGTTTACCAGGCTATCAAGAAATTAGCCAAGAGTCATGATAATACTGGGTTAGAAAAAAGACTTAAGAGGATCAAGCCCTTTGAGTTAGTTTAGTGTTTTTAGTGTAAAAGAAGAGCTTGTGTGTGCACGTTAAAGTTTAGTGCAATCCATTCTACAGAACCTAAGGAACGCTGATGAGTATACCTTAGTTTTAAGTTAGAATTAAATTGCTCATTGGTCACTGATGACCATATTGTAATAGACTAAATGCCTTTATGGGTGTTTAATAATAAAAAAGAAAAATATCTGAAGATATGAATTGTTCTAACTGTTCTTTATTTCTTATGCGAATATAGAAGTTAATTTTCAGTTCCAAGAAAATGTCTAAGATTATCCCAATCAGTGCTTCAGAGTATTTATTGGTAAATATTTGATTTTTGATATTCTACTACTTGTATATTATTATAATATAACATAACAACTGGCGGTCAGACAAACCAAGAAGGTTCTACTGACCACAAGAGAGACACAAACGAAAACAAAATCAATCACAGAAAAATGTCCTAGAACAGCCTACGAGGGGACATCCGAGGATTTCCTGATGGCGACGTCCAGATCAATTGCATATATAAACTCTTTAGATGTAAATTTAATGTGTCTTGTCCCATACGCTAAATAAATAAATAAATAACATATTTTTAGATATAAATATATATTGATATTTGCAAACAAAATTTTAATGTAAAATAGTGTAAATTAAATATATAATCTACGAGCTTTCTTGAAGTTAAGAAACGCATCCATGACATTATTCCTAAACATTTAAATAACACCATAAAACTAATCAAGATTGGTCAAATCGGGAGAAAGGCTATACAATTTCAATACGTCTACAGTCTACCTACTGCATCGTTAAAAGAGGATTTTCGCTATTTAAGTATAGACGGTCTCTTAACTGCTCTATTTAATAAAAATGGTATTTCAGTAAAAATTATTTTTTTCATAAATACCTGGTATATGACTTTTGAATTGAATTGAATGTTAAAGCATAGTATTTTTCCTATTTTAAGAAGACATTTTATTAATATTTACAGTTTTCGATCAAATCGGATTTTTAATAAAAACAAGGGTTTATGAAATAAATTCCTTTAGCCAATATACTTGATTTGATATAAATTTTCTGTATGGGTACGGTTTAATTTAGTATAGCATGTTGTTTCTTATCAAGTTTACCATAAATAAAATTTTAATGATAATTACACGTTTCTGGTCTATATATTACGTTAAAGAGTGAAAAAATCTAATAAAGTGTGCTTTTTTTATCTAAAACTATTACGACATGCGAGCAATACTAAATTTAGTCTCGCTGACATTTAGTGCAGACATGTAAAACACCTATAAACATTTTAAATTATTTATAGTACACGATGTTTCTTTTTAACCTTGGTTAAATATATATTATATATACAATTAAAGACATCATTTGT
The DNA here is from genome assembly GCA_949320105.2 of Crepidodera aurea. Taxonomy (NCBI): domain Eukaryota; kingdom Metazoa; phylum Arthropoda; class Insecta; order Coleoptera; family Chrysomelidae; genus Crepidodera; species Crepidodera aurea. Next base: position 18,035,544 of record OX439475.1, on the reverse strand, counting down.
ATTTTTTACAATTTTGATTATGGATCGTAATTTGTTTAATGTGAATTGGGAATATCAATAAACGCATCTAAAAATATTTTAGTATTTAACCTAAAACCTTGTTTACCGTCAGGTGTAAGGTGTACATTAAGTTAATTTACATATTTTTCTCCACTTATTTCTGTCTTGTGTCACTGTCTTGCTTTCCTCCCATTTTATATTTCTTTTTTCCAATTCCTGCTTTAGTACATTATTCCATGTTTTCCTTGGTATTCCCCCTCATCATATTATTTATTCTTCCAGTGGTATTTAATCTTTCATTTATCTCCTTATCCAACTGTCCATTTTTCTCTAATCGTGCCAATTATTTGAAACTACCTACTTGCTCTATATTTTGCCCATTTAATTTAATACTATGTGTCTTATCCTCCTTTGAAATTATTAAAGTTTTAGATATCTTGATGTTTATTTTCATGTTTACTTTATCTAGCTCTTCATTAAGTATATTTAGGTTATGCTGTTATGCTAAAAATATAATTAATATATTTAACAATCAGATAATTTAAAACAGAAGCAAATGAGAATAGAAATATAGAATTCTGAAATCACTAGCAATCCTTTTATAGCTGTAGGTAAGTTTTAAGGTTTTCTATTGGGGTTATTTCTGTTATTCAAAGTTTCCCTATTTTTGTATGTCTCTGGCTTGTATTCTTATTTCTTCCCATGTTTTCCCCATGCTTATTAGAACCTCGACGACATTATTATTGCAAGTCGTTTTTGTTTTTTCTCTTACATTTTTACATACATTTTTGGCTTCCCATAGTTTCTCAACTTGTTTTGTCCATTGTTTATTCTAATTAAATATCATGTCCCATTCAATTTATCTTCCTCTATTTTTTTTCATTGATTCGGTTTTATAGTTGTCTCTAATGTGTTTATTTCTTACTTTATTAGGTTTCGCTTTCTAATAGTGTAACCGGTTGCTGAGAGGTTAGATGTATGTGTATGTTAAATGCAAAAGGGGTCCAGAAGTGTGCCCTGTGGAACACAACATTTGATGTAGTGATTTATAGTATAAATAATATTATATTCTATTTAATACACTTTAAAGAAATACAAAAACCACGTTTATACATCATAATTGTCTGACAACATTAGGGTGACGTCACCGTAAGTGAAGTTATTATAGACGTATGTGCAACCACGCGAAATGATTGCCAACACGTGTTGATTGTGTGTTTTAGAATGGAATTTATGGGTGCGAACAAAAACTTCCTAATATATAAAAGAATGTACGAAATGAGGAGTGTTGCCCGCACGCGGAGCCATATAAGTAGGGGAGAAAGTGATTTTGAATGGGACGAAATTAAGAATATTGGATGAAGCTGAATGGGAGAAAATTGGTGATTCTAGATAAATGTCGGTCACTTTATTTCCAGCAAGATAAAAGTCGTTAAGTGCTTATCATTTCCTTTTGCAATTTGTATTGATTTTAGATTGTAATTGCGTTTACTGAATTTAAATTTAAGCGAAAAGTTTGGTTCGTATTAGTTTTTTATGTTCTATAAGACTTAGATGAGAATATGAATCAGTAGAAGGAAAAGCTAAATAGCAATAGAAAATACTGGTTGTGTAGAATGAGGGATTATTGAACTATCCAGGAAAAAGCAATGTTGTTCAGACATGAATTAATTACGTTATAGTGCCATATTCGGATGGTTTTCGAAGTCTTTCCCTTCTTGTTTTACTATTTACCCCTGCCTCTATTATTTTTCTCGTTATTCTGATTCCTTCAATTCTCCTAATTTGGTCAACCCGATCGAACTGCCTGTCCTTAATTTTCAATAATATTTGCAGTTAAGCTAGATCTTAAAAGGACAATTGGTGAAAAAGCACTTTTTTCTTCTTTGTGATCATTTTTTCTCAATTTCATCCTTCAAACGCACCACTAACGCTAAGGTAATGGATGAGTTCAACACCAAGTTCTTTTAGTCCCAATTTCAACGTTGAAGATTGATAAATTTGTTGGTCTTTTACTATAACTAATAGTGCCGTTAAAAATGCATGTACTTCTATATGAGTAGTTATTAACTGAATGACTACAAAAAAATCGTGTCATGTCTCTTGACACGCACTGCGTTGCGAATAACTTCACGGGGTAATGCAAGAATCTCCCGAGTACACTTGTAGGAATCAGAATCCTCCCCCATACATACTTAACAAGACCGTAAATGAAGCCAATTCAACTGCAAGATACAGAGGGTGATTCATTTATTTATTGACATTTAACTTATGTACTAAGTCTAAGCTCGACATCGAATTTCAGTTTTAGAATATTTCTGCAAAACCCATTACTTTATTTAGCCATTGTGTTAATTTTCAGAATTACCTTCCTGTTCTTTTAGCAGCGCTATTAACCTAGCAGGAACTTAGATTCTAGAATTCTTCTTCCTTTTGACCTTTAGTTTTTATTGCTCTATAAAACATTTTTGGTTAATAAAGTTCCTTTAGTTACCATTAGTTTTTTCATCGAATCCTTGAGTCTACTTTTGTGTAGTTTTCCGGTATTATATCTATTCGTTTTTCTACGCCATCGGAAAATCTGTCCAGTTCAACACAGAAAGAAATTTTCGTAGACAAGAGATCATATCATGTCAGACAGCTAAGGAGCCATTAATGCTTTGAACTCCCACGTAATCAACTCCAAGATGGTTTGGGAGTGCCTAGAGAATCTAAACGAACCAGGCAAGAACAACACTGTTGGATAGGACTACAAGGAATGAGGCAGTCCAAGACACTGCTTGGAAACTATAACCAGAAGAGATCAGACGACTGCACCAGCAAACGTAAAAACAAGCTCAGAATACTAATCCTATCCTAACAGGGCACTGCCGGTTGAGATGCACTTAAAGAAACTCAGATTAGTAGAGGAAGAAGATTTTGCTAGGAAGATGACGAAACCTCTATCCACATTCTCTCAGAATGCATAAACCTGCAAAATCCAAGGGAGGGTAGGATTCCTCGGAGAATCAAATAGAAAAGGGAGATCTACCTAATCTGAAGCCTACTGCTCTAATCGTTGAGGCATCCTTAACGAATAGGCAGCAGAAGGGAGCACAATAGATCTTGCAATCAACAGATAGATAAATAGATCTATTCGTTTTTATTTTGGTCTACTTGTTCCTTTATGAGACTATTCTACCCACTAATACGTTTCCTGTATTTTAGACACTTCTACAGATTTCCTTGAATATCTTTCACAATATGACCTCTCTTATTTTCGAGTTATGAAAAATTGTAACAGTTAACTAATTCCAATAGCTCGAAAACAGAATAAAAAATTTAATATCTAGCACAAAGAGAAACAGATAAGTTTATTAATATGAATAAAATCATTACGTATTGTATTTTGAGTAATCACAGGACAGAATGTAATTTAAAAATAATGTTTTAAACTAGTTCTAGCATGGTAATTGTAAAAGAATCTATAAAATTTGACATATCAAAATTTAACATTGAAAGCACATAAGAGATTTTTACTAACAGATTTAAGGTATTTACGTAAAATTTAACAAAGAACTAAATTTATAAATTCAAAGTAATGTAGTCTCAGATAAGACTGCGACTATAATAACAATGAGAATGTTATTATATTAATCGTCAGGAGAAAAAGAAAATTGCAAGATAACCTCAAAATTCAATATCATGGTTTATTAAAGTAATTAGTTAAAATTTGAGGGAAATAATATAAATTAGAGAAATAGAGTTCCGGATTTCTAAAATTAAAGAAATACAGTAAAAAAGGGGAATAATAATGAAGTTTCATGGAATTTAAGGAATCGATAATAACGAACATTAAAAGTCTGTGTATAAATTTAATATAAGTAGAAATAGTGAGAAAATTATATCAAAATTATTCTTTTTGTCTCTAGAATAATTTGGTGTTAATTAAAAGTAGTAAAAAAATTAATAAATTTTGAATTTTATAAAAATGTACATTAAAAACTGCCAAATTCCAATCAAGTAAGCTGTGATTTGATGGTTTATAAAAACTATTTCGCGCTGTCAAGCGAAGCTTTTCACGTCGATCCTCGTAATAAAAAGAAAACCAAATCAAAGCAATACTGATTGAAGATAAAAAAATTCAAAGAAATTTACCTGTCAAAATAGGTGAAGTTATATTTTGGTAAAACAACAAAACTTAAAGAAAAATCAAGAGGACAAGTCCAATTATTTATCCTATCGTTGTTCCTGTTAAATAATCCAGATCCTATTGTATCTTGACTATACTATCCAGATCCAGTTGTATCCTGTATTAATTTATCTTATTCCTGTTTTTGGTTTCCTAGAAGATATTGTACCATCTTGAATTGACTAGGAAAATAATCAGAATAAAAAAGTCTAAGTCGTATTAAAGGTACCAATTTACTATATTAAATATCGATATTTAAAAACGTTTAAAAATAAAAAATGCCACAAGTTTTACAATTAATTAGGTTAGATTTTTTTTAAACTATAACTAAATTACTAAGATTAGAATATAACATTGGAGTAAATAAGAAAAATATTACGCTTACCTTATTCTGGCAAACAACTTTTTCACATAAAATAAAAGGTTAACCGTTATTTATTTTGAATATTAATAAATGTTTACATATTTTTACTGAGTCGTTATTATCAATTTCTACAATCACGCGGTCTATAGAAACACTTCCTGCGTTTAAGATTCTCAAATTTTCTACTTGATAGGAGATGGCGCTCAACAAAAGTATCCACAACAAATAATTACATTCTGTCTGAGTTTACGGCAGAAGGCAGAACAAAAAGATATAGGTAAAATTTAAAATTTGTCATAAATATTAAGTTAACAACAAACCAAATTAAAGAACTAAATTCGAGGTTGGTTAATCTATTAATAAAATCAATAATAATATTATAGGTTATGTATTAAAACTCAAAATTAAATAAATCAAATAATAAAAATAAATATTCAATAAAATTAATTTTTCTTTTACACACCGACAGTACCTACGTAAGAAAATATCTCTTTAGACTACCCTCTCATAATAGTGGTAATAGTTAAATCTCCCTGTAGTGCATACCTTGAGCTCGACAACATTCACGTGTCCCAAAGTTTGTGTTTAATCGTAGTTGTTCGGAAAACAAACCTTCTAATGAGTTCATGATTATTATTGACTTAGTTTTAATAGCTCCGGCGTACAAATGTTTAGACTTTGGTAAAGTTGCTTGTCGGCACACACAATATAAGAGATATGTATGGTAATAGCAATACCAGTAAGTCGAATATGAGATATTTGAGAGCTTTGACAATTTACTTCAGCCGATGTAGTTGTTAACTTGTGTCTGAATATTTATCTGTTAGAAATTGGTTTCTGTATCTATTGGGAAATTGCTTTGACTCTATTATGGAAATTGTTAAATTTTCGAATTTTGGGTATGTTCCCAGTTAGATCGTTTGTTAGCTGGAAAATTAAATTAAAACATTCTCAGACTTAACAAAAGTAAATAACGATCGTAAATCTATTTTTCCGTACGTTATCAATTTGATAAGACTCAACTTTATAGCTTTTAGGTAATAAAGATGAGCTTTTTAGATAAAGACGATACGGTACAATGCTAGAATTCCATTTCTGCTACATTGTCATTTAAATTTTCTTTGTAGTTTGTTTAGCGCTATAAAACCTCTTGTTGAAAATATTGTCTCTTTAGTTTTACCATTAACGTTTGTTTTCTTTGTTTGTTTGACAAAGAGAAATAAAATGGTTTGATAAATTTAAAGATACAGCTTACTAGTTCATAGCTATGCGACAGATTCAGAAAATCCTTTTATCTAATATAAAACATAAAACATAATTGGTAACTTACTTTAAAGTGATTTTATTTATTTAGGACTTTTCCAATTATCTTTATTTAATTTTTCTCCGACAGATTGCCGTTCATGTTTCTACACTTTAATGTCTGAATTAATTTATTTTGCTGCATATCTTTTCACTGTTTGCTTTAGGATTGAAGTATAGTAGTGATATTTATGGATATACCTGCAACTTTCTTACTAGAAAGTATTCTGCAGACATAATTATAATGTATTAAATGTTTTCGTAACAATTGCACAGTCGTAGCTTGCTAGTATATATGATTTTATCCGAATAATTTAACTGGTTAACCATATATACCACCATATATAGGTTTTAACTGTCCTTTAGAAGTACGTTATGTGGATAATAAAAACTCCACGGGTTTGAAAATTTGTCGCATGATAGATTATACTTTAATTTCATAGACATTTACAAGCACGAAGGCCTTGCCAAACCACAAACCATATAATAAAACGAGGAAAGGAATATCCGAATTTAGCGCTCCTGACGATCATTAGACGAGTCTGGCAAGGCGTTCGGGGTGTTGCACGTTAGCCAGATTGTATTTTAAGCTGTTGTCATAAATATAGGCCATCATCTGATAAATTTTCAAGACTCCGATTTTTTTTTTTATGAAAATGTTCCAGTTTTTTACCTGCCAGATATATTATCTTAACTTAACTTCAGTATACCTCTTACTAGGGGCCCTGTTTTTGTATATTTTGACGCCTTTTCCACCTCAGTCCATCGGAAACCCCAACGGTGGATGTTTTCTTTATACTTAAGCCCCACTCATGTATAGTTTTAACTCTCAGTTTTAGCTGTACAATTAAAACTGTCAGATTTAACTATGAATTGAGATGTACACACACGTACAGTTCAATCCTTCAGCTTTTTTCCGTGTATTGTAATTTTACAAAGAAGAAAGTGCTTAAACAGTGGTGCAAGAAGTGGTTACAAAAACAAAATTCATCTTCCCACATAAATTTATAAAAAGAACCATTAGATTTCCTTGCGCATGTCTTTTGTTCCTTGCGAAAAGCAGATCTAAGCTGTTTATTTATGTCAAAACAGATTTCTTTGCCGCACCAGATTCTTGTAGCTACTTCGCTAACTTGTTATAGGCCGCATCTTTTCTAAGGCAGGCATGATATCCGTTATATTTAACTTGCTATAGGCAAGGTTCAGATCTACATATTGCAATGAAATCAACTACCACTTGTGGTGTAAATCCTAGCTTTTATATAATTGGTCATTTGGTTTTTTGTTCAAAAAGAGCGCTATTTGACAACTGGACCATCTCCTAAATTACAAAAAAATTGGCTTACGTTTATTAAGAACATTCAACTTATTTTTAGACTCATTAAACTACACGTTTTTGGAATCTATGTGCCAAACCTACAAAATGACAAAGACGGGCTATTTTTTTTTTAATTTTGGGCATATCCGCAAGTGGAAATTTGAATACCGAATATACCTAATTTATTAAAAATGAATACAAATTCATGAACATTTTTTTTTCCAAAATTCCACATAACCAATTCTTAAATCGTTCAAATATACTAATATATTTTCTTTAATTTTCAGGTATGTATTTTTCTAGCCAATTTAGCAACGCCAGTAAGTACCTAAAATTTATTTTAACCACATTTTTAATTACTTAGCATTTAAGAACCTACGACATGATAATAAGGTAATAATTTTATGTTTCGTACCAGCCCTACTTTCTATACATTATGCAGTACATAATTATTTATGATAGGACTGTAACACAACTCTAGAAAACATTATCTATAGTTAGACTGATAAAATCAACTTTTAAAAACAGATAAAATTTTCTTTGTAAAACGAAGTCGTAATTTTTAAGAAAAAATTATATTCATATTTCATGCACACTAAAGAACCCCGCCAAGTCCTTGTTCTCTGTTTTGTTTGCGTTAAATTGTCTGAATAACGAGTTTTGCGGCAATATTTATGTATATCTTTATCTTTCTCTCTCAGAAACGGAGCACGCTCTATTTAAATAGACGATCTAGGTGCACGAAAGTATTAATATTAATATTGACAGAGTCACCCCATACACAAAAGCGGCAGTAAGAAAAATGTAAGAAACTACGGTTTGAACTGGTAAAATCGAGTATACATTCACGTTTACTCAGTTGTAATTCGTAATGAATCTACTACTACCAACTTGTGCGAATTTAGTAACTTCGTTATGGATTGCATGAAAAATGGCTGCCAAATAGATGTTATATACACTGACTTGGAGAAGGCATTCGATAGAGTTAAACACGATGGTTTGATCTTGAAATTAAAAACATTCGGTTTCACAAACAACACTCTTGATTTCCTTCGTTGCTATCTATCAAACATAATACAATTCGTACAGTTCAACAATGTATCTTCGTTCGAATTCACTGCTACTTCAGGCGTTCCACAAGGATCGGTTTTGGGACCTCTCCTCTTCGTGTTATTTGAGTGATTAAACTGGTGATGTTTGGACGTGACTTGCTTCATCTACGACCCTTCTTCACTGTAGTTTTGCCGGCATCCAATGTGGATTCTTTAAATATCACCAAAGGTTTAAAACCCCGGGATATTCGTGGCACTATATGCCGATGACGTCAAGCTATTTAGAAGAATCGAAAGATGATCTCAATAATCTGTCGAGTTACTTTTCTGTGTTTCACACGAAAGAAGTCACCCGCTATCAATTACTATTTCATTAATGACTCCAATTTGCAGAGAATCAATGAAATGAAAAATCTCGGTATCATTTTCTCTGGTGTGTTCAGTTTCTCTGGGCATATTGAATACTTAATAATTATTACGAATAAAATCAAACACATCCATTAACCTCAAGGCAGTAAAAAATAGGCTGTAGTGCTCTCGCCCAAATAATTTTTTTAGCTGTACTGAATCAAAATAGATTTAAAATCTAAAATTTTCTTGAAACAAGCTGGCATTCAGTGTTCAACAAAATCGATTTGAACTGAGTTTTAAATTAGACATTTAGATTTGAAACTTTGGTAAGTTTTCTCAATTTCTCAATCTCAGTAAGTTTATTAAAAAGTGTTTTTCTATTTTATAGCTGGTTTTGTTAGAGAAAAAGGTATTTTTTAAATTTCAAAGCTGTTTTAATTGGGTGTTTTTGATGGTATCTACATTTTTTTATTGGACAAAATGACATTTTGAATAAATTTACATTGATATTTCTGATTTTACTTAATTCTAGTTGATTTTTGACAGTATAATTTCTAATTTTTTTGATATATTTTAATTATTTTTAATCTTTTTGGCATTTAAAAGATTGCGGACCTTCTTGAGCAAGGATTCCCATCTTCATTAGTAAACAAATAAAATAAATGTATTTGTGTGATATTTACCTGTTGTGATTGTTTATAAATAAAAAGACTATCTTCGGGACGATTTCAAATTGAAAAAGAACTGTTTAATATACTAAAACCATTAAGAAAACATTAACAGTTTCAGCCAACTTAATCTATGAATAAATAACACTGAATAATAACACTGCAATACTTTCCCTTAGTCCAAGATCCCGGCATAGAGTCTATAATCTGGGGCCAGGAAGTGGCTTCGTCATTATATCTGCGATCTGCTTACTCGTCGCGATATGAGTAACTTGAACTTCGTCTTTTCTCTAATAAAAAAATATTTGATCTTTATGTGCTTTATTCTACTATGAAATTCTGGGTTCTGGGCCAGTCTGACGGTAGCCAGATTATCAACATGCAGGATTGGTCCTTCTCATACTTTTAAATAGTCGTCTAATCCAAATGATCTCTTTAACTACATCGTTGGTAGCAACCAGCTCAGCCTCTGTGGTGGATCTGGCAGTTATTCCTTGCCTTTGGCTCAGCCAAGAAATGGCTCCCCCTGCAAGGGTGATCACCACTCCTGACGTGAACCTCCCAGTTCTACTACATCCGCCAAAGTCTGAGTCGCTGTAGCTTTCAAAGTTTCTATTTTTGTTTGGCAATGTATCTCAGAACTCTTTTTAGCCTTCCTATGTCCTCGAAATTAGGACAGTCCAAAGATCTGCAAAGGAAACTTACGCTGGTACATTAACGCATGTCTGTAAGGAAAGTCTATTCTTTTGTCTTACTTTTTTATTGGTGGTAAATGGCTAAATAATTTGCACTGCCAGATCACACACTTAGTCCACCGTGCGTCCTTCTAATGTGAATATTCAAGGACTAAAAGCGATTTTTTGTAAGAAGAATAATTTTGCATACATTAGCTTACCGAACATCAATGGAAGAACTGCATTATCGAAATGGGTCTCTTTTTGAAGGGTTTTTTGACGGAGTGGAATTTACAAAGATTTTGTTCGAATAAAAAAACCACAAACGACTTTGCGAAAGTAAATTTATTTTATAGGTAAAACATCTTAGGGGTTAATTTCATTGAATTTAAATTGAGTTTTAACTAATGGTATCGTGAATACATTTAAATAAGGATTAGTGCTATTTCTTGTTTTGTCAGATGAAGAAATCGTCTGATTACGTTTTGATATAAAACATTTAAAAAAAATTGTGACGGTAAACTTGCTTAAGTTGTTAAATTTTTAATTTCTGGCTCGTCACAATAATTAAGAATGAAATAGTGCCAGTTTTCAAGTTCCCTAGGCTAGCTAATGAAGAGCTTTCTGGGCGAGAATCGGATATACTTTGAGATTAATTCCTTGAGGGCGACATCACATTTGAAATTTTCTTTTATCTAAAAATAGAAACATATGTAAAAACAAAGAAAAAAACAGATGATAACACTGATTTCGAGTGTTTTAAGCTGTGTTCTGGCTACAAGATATCTAGTTTTTTAACCTCTGGATTGGTTTTTTCCTCATGAACCCATGAAAATACGAGATAAGCAAGCGGTTATATCTCTCATGTACAAATGATAAATTCGAGTGCTCGAGGGCGAACAGATACTCGTAAAAACTGGTTTTTAAAAGTTAAATGTTATAAGATAAGAACGAAAAAGATTTAGAAACAAAATTATTAAAATATGAGCTTTACTTAAGAAAAGAATTATTCCATTAAATTTAGTTATTTTAAAACTAACGTACTTAATAATTTATAGTTGTAATTAAATTTAAAACTAATTTACTAAAAACAAAATATAATTAAGCAAAATTTGGATATTTATTAATAATTTATATCAGTTCTGTAATTGAAATTAATTGAATGATTAACGATATAAATATTGTTTAACAATAATTCGTTATAAAATCTATCAAAAGTGAATCAATTGGAAAAATATTCTAAGATTAATTATAACGAATTATCAAAGCATGAGAAAAACGTTTTCAACATTATAAACATACTTATCCTGTTGAAAATCACACCAAGACTAATCTAAAAGACTAGTTCAATATCTATCAATCTGTACAAGAAAGAGGGCGCAAACGTCACTTCGAAATATTAAAAAATGAACATTATTCCTAATATCCGATGATAACGTTACAAACTATTGTGTTACTTTTATTCTCTAGTTCTCTTTCTTACATACAAATATTAATCTATTATGCTACTATGTACGAGGAGATTTTATGATTGTGAACAGAGTGTAAATATTTTTACCGTAAGTTCAGAGATTTATAATATTATTTTGCCATTCAAATCGGTGGCGGGATAACAACAATAACTTGTTGCAATTCAATCCTAAAGCCGAATTTAGATTTTCATATCTCTCAATAATTGAGAAGAAAAATTCAAAAGTTCTCGCCAAATGACCTGACCTGACCTCTACCTACGAAACACCCTGTATAGAAACAAAAAAATTTTAATAATAGTAAATATTCCGATAGATACAATTTTATGAAAATGTCATTCTCGTTTTCTCTCGCAATTTTAAAAAACAGAACGATTTAAGTTATTTCTCGTACAATTTCTGCTGCATTGTTATTGAAATCGATATTAGAGTAATTTCTATCTAGAGTACAAGGAAATAACATTAATCCTTAAAACGTTTCAGCAGAAAGTTCCTGCAATTACAGGAAATCGCCTTTTGATCACGAATTATTCATTAATTTTCTTTAACCGTTGTCATCAGTATTTCATGTGCCAATTACAATTACGATGCGATTTCCTAAGTTTAGGATCAACGACCCTCTCAACAGTTTTAACTATCAAAAATTTGTGAAAGTTTTCTTCGGAATAATTGGATTGTTTTGACGATATTTGTATGAAATATACAGTTTTTGTTGAAGCTTTTTCACTTCATTTTATTTTTAGAAAAATGAAACAATAGGTAAGAAAATGGAATAAACTTTGAGGTATAATTGCAAAATAAACTTAATTTTTAAATCCTCAGATCTTTAGATTAATTTTCTTTCAGTTTTTTTTCTCTTTTGCTTTGCCTTTTCAGACCTGAATTTATTTTTCTGTCAGACGTTCCCCTATTTCCATTGTTTACAAGTTTGCCTCTTTTTATTCATTGGTATTTTATACCCTATAGTTTTAACTTTGACTTTTTAACTGTCCATGACTTCTAGGTACATATTGTTATAAAAATATTAATTTTATAATTTTCATTTATTAAAATAGAATATTCTTTATTTAAATTTATTGAAAACGCTAAAATCTTGTTTTATTTTAAATTTAATTTAGATTCTCAGGGTCAAAGTTATTCTACGTACTTTGGTGAGTTCTGTCAAAGTACAGTTTAAAAAAAAAAGATGTAAGTTGTAAGTTGTTTATAAAAATTAAAAATTCAATCTCCCTCGTAATTCCAAAATTCCCAATTTTAATGTTCCCTTGAAAAACCTGTTTTCCCAGAATTTATACTATTATAAATTTCATTACAATTTTATTTTATTTATAATTGAAGAAAATTTTTAACACAACATTACTGAAAAATCCTATCAATTAAAATTACATTGCAATCAAAAGAAACTCTTCTGTTGCTTTCTTTATAACTTCGTCCAGTCCTTTCAATCTACTTACACATCTCCTCTTCTCTTAATAAAGTTCTTTTTCTTTTTTTAAACTCAAAAATTGTCTTTGAATAATACTAAGTCTAATTTAGATTCCATATCAATCTCATAATTATAAAATTTCTGGAAAAACTAAAAAATTTCTTTATCAGCAAAAATAATTTTTCTTCCCCTCTTCTCAACTTTTTTCAACAACCCAACAAGCTTTAAATAATTTCCATTAAACAAATTACAAGTTTTCTATTTGTCATATTTTAATTCCATAACAATATTTTACTGATCTGCTTGCTTTAATTAAAATTTTCCTTTTCCAAGTTTGTAATTTTGGCTTTTATCGATAATGTCTCAAACGCATGAGTTAAAATTAGTCTTAATATTATTTCCTTTACTCTTATTTTTTGTAAAATTGCTGCTGAGTTTTCTAAAATCTACTTGATGTTCCTCTAATACATTTTCTTCACACAGATTTGTTTTCCTTTAAACTTTTTATTAAGTTTACTTCCAACTATTTTTGTGCAAGCATTGTAATATTTTGATTTTGGTATGGTTCCTCTTGTACTTTATTTACATCTTCTATTGTATCATCATTTTTTCCCCTTGTATATTTGATCTTCCAAAAATTTGCCTTTTTATTCATGTTACTGGTTGATGTATTTCTATAAATCTATCTTCCTTCTGGTCTGCTGCATTTTTTGTCTATACGTACCTTTGGTGTCTTTTGGTGATACTTGTTATCTTCGTTTTTTTCTTGATTGGTTTGTTTTTCTATATCAATTGCATCTTTTTCCTGGCCTTGTCTATGTTATCTTTTCTCTAAAATCTAAAATAGAACGACCTTTTAATTTTTGTACATAATATTAGTTTTCTACTGAACTGCAACGAAGTAAAATTAGTAGCATGTTTTGCAAAGGAATGAAACAATTTTGTAAATATCGATTTTTATTCCGTGACAAAAATCCATTTATAACCTTCTCCGTGCCAATCACTTTAATGTATTATTAATATCGTAGATACGAAACAACTACTCGAAGCTAATTTGAGAAAAAATACCATTGTTAAGCTATAGTAACAACTCGCAGAGTGAATTTAATGCTGTATTGTAATATTCCTGATTTATCATAAAATCAATAACTTAAAACGAAATTATTCGTTTCCAGATCATTAGATATCGTTTGATAGTTTACTTTAATAATAGATTTTGATTGTAAGTGACTAAGGAACATTTTTCTGTAAGTGTTTCTTCGTGACAAAATATTTTATTACGGTTGTAAACATAAACCACAGTCATAGGAAACAAGAAAGATTTTTTACTTATGTACCATAGCAACAGTGGATCTGCGTTCCTCCCACATTTGCCAGTTTCTGGTCAACTAATAAAGAGAAACGTTTTATGTCACACTGGTCCAGAAGGCCTCCGTGGGCGCGCATTGGGCTTTTAACTGACTTTGCCGACATGTAAGTCATATGAGTGAGGTCTGTGTGGGCCAGTATAGTTCTACAATGTGTGAGTGAGTGATTGTGTGTCTGTGTGACCGTGTGTGACAGTGTGTTAAAGGAAGCGGGACCGAAATCGTTATGTTTCTGTGGATGGAATACCATTGCGTGTGGGTGCAGACATGTACATTATTGTGTGAGTATGTGTGAACATGTGTGGGTCTATGTGTGACGTCCGCTTCCTTTATCACATGGTCACACAGAGACACAATCAATCACACACACATTGTAGAACTATACTGGACCACACAGACCACACTCATACTACCACACTCATATGTCGGCAAAATCAGTTAAAAGCCCAATGCGCGCCCACGGAGGCATTCTGTACCAGTGTGTGCCGTACCACAAGATGTGTTCCCGTCTAATCCGTAACATAAATCTTGACAAGTTCAAACTCAGAACCCCAATAGTGAAACGTCTCCTGGGTTAGTTGAACTAATTTATTTCTCCGTGCAAAGTACTTAAGTTAAATAAAATGGATAATTGGATAATTTAGTTACAAAATGTGAAGTAAAAATGTACTTTTCCCGAATCAATTTTTTTCTAACTGACCTACATTGTTATTGTTTTGTCTTCATTGTTTAAATAAACTAGTAATAAAAATTTTCAACTATTGACTGAACTTCTAACATCTCTGATCCATGAAATGGGTAAATGAGGACACCCAAAGCAAGATTCTCAAGCTTTAACAAACAAGCAAAATTTTAGTAACCATTTGTAATCTTTAAACATATGTTAAAGGTAAATAGCGATATTTACAATAAAAAAAACTAAAATCCCAAAATAAGCTTACTGAACAATCGAGTTTTTGATGAAACCTGCATCTTGCAAAATCAGAGCACAAATTGGGGAATACAGTGGTTTCCAATTGCCTCCATGATTTAAGAGTTCTTTTACCTCCAAATTAATAATGGTGTGAAACCTCAACCACTTATATATTGAAATTTGTATTTGTAAAATTTTCTTTTAACATATTTCTTTGATCGAGGCATTATATCCATAGTAATTCTTAATTCTTAAGCATTTGGTTTTGTTCTAAAAGGAATTCCTAGTGATGTATGATATATCTAATTAGCGGTAAAATAGTAGGTACTTTGGTAATATTCCTGTAATTTTTAATTATTAAAAGTAATAGTATATTACGTAACAAGTGTTGTAAAAAGTATATTACGCACGAATGGAAAAATTGCGTGAGTGCGTAACTGCTTTACAACACGCATTACGTACTATGCTTTACCTACGGCCATATACAGTGTACCAAAAAAGTCTGGACATATGATAGGCTACTTCATTTCTTCAAATGGGATACTCTGTATTTTATTGTATCTTTGCGAATTATTAAATGTTCCGCTTACTTTTACTGTGCGTTTTGTTTATCAAAACCGTGCGATTTGTTTACCGTTCGTAATGAGCTATATACTGAGGCTGTGTGTCGTGTGTTTTTGCCTGTTTTCTATAGTGGCCGTAGGTAAAAGCATTTATAAAGTACGTACCCTTATTACTAAGCATGCATTTCACAAAACTATTTTGTTGCTTTGGTTTAAAACGCATTTTAGGAAACTAAAACGACAAACTTTAACTGACTAACACCATCGATAAATTTTTAAAAAGTTTTCCAGCCAAACGTACCTCATAGTTAACTCCGTCCAATAAAAATCAAACACAAAGTTTTTTAATTAAAACACAATCGCATCGTCGAATACCTCATTCTTTACCAATTCACAACAATTCCAACTTGCAGTGAACACCATCGCTTTGTTGAAAGCAATAATACTTTCCACCTTTGCTGCAATAGTTCAGTGGCAGCACATCAAGTTTTAATTGTCGTTTATGGATTGATATTAGAGGTTATAGGCATAAAGTTTTGAAAATATCGTGAATAAATCGGCGCTACTGACCAAATTTCAACCAGTTTTCTCTGGGATAGGCACTGTGCCTACTCGATTTTTAATTATCTCACAGACTGTTTTAGGAATGACTCTCTAACGTATTTAGTGCTTCATTATGTTCAAGCTGGAGTTCCCCAGGGATTCGTGCTAGGACCATTATTCTTTAATTTTTTGTAGGATCTGATTGTATCAAGGAAAATAACAATAATTTAAGAATACATTATTTTATTAACTGTCAGTACAAGAGTTTTTTTAACTAAGTTAATGGCACTGGCGATATAAGCCAACAGACCAGAGTACAAGAATTAAAGACACTTGTTTTGGAAATATTTATATAAATATAAACATCTTATTTTACCAATATAATTTTCGCTTATTTTTATTATACATACAGTGTGTGGCATTTAAGATAAAGACACCTCCATATTTTCGTTATTTGAAGGAATACAGATTTGAATTTTTGCACAGTCATACAAGGTGATGGGTCACATTTTTTTCAATCTAAGAACAGTCTTATTTTCCCCACTTGTTACACAATATACTATTGATAGATTGGAATCTAAATTAACTCATTCGATTAAACAAGTATAATATCGAGATAAATTATGAATTTTTAAATTATTATATAAAAAAATAATTCATTATTATAGACTATTTTCACGAGTCGCTCATGCCGCTACACCAACTATTCCTACAATGCCCCTAGGTCGAAGTTTTTGTTACGTTGTTACGTGGCAACCGGCAGTTCCTCTAAGCCATTAGCAATTATTCTTCCTCAAATAATCTCCTTAGATCGTACATCGTTCTACCATTCAACCTAAGACTTTTCTCAAGAGTGTGTACAATAATCCCGACGTTGCGAACAAAGGATATTCCTAATAGTGCATCGGAATGTTGTATAGGGAGTTGTTTCCTTGTTTTTTATCCTTTCTTAGGAAAACCGTGGGGTGAAAGTGCTTGTCAATTATAAAAAGCAACACGTTTTATGTACAAGTGATGTACTAAAAATTTTCCTAAACTCTTACATCATTTTTTTCATTGAGAATAGTATATTGTGCAACAAGTGAGGAAAGTTCAACTTTTCTCACGAGTGACAAAAGGACTTTCCCCACGTGTTGCACACTATACTTTTTCTACAACTGCACAAATTTAAAGAATACAAGTAATGTAACTTAATTTATTTGTATGGTTAGCAAAACTAAAATAACATGAAAGTGTCCTACCTCTTAACAGTTAAATAATTTTTTTAATTTTATATTTGTATTTCTTCTCCATTCCATAAATTTTTCGTATGCCAATGCATACTTTTTCCTTGAAATTACCGACAACAAATCTAACGTTACTTTTGCGGCTCTTTCCAATATCTCTGGCGGAGTATTATCAAAATCGTCACTACTCTTATTAAAATAATATTTAGTGGAAATTGCAATTTTTATCAAAGCACGAATGAAACCTACCTTATAAATTTAAAAAACTTCTATAATCTGACAGTTGTGATAACTATTTAAAGTTGAACAGCAGCCTACTAAGTTTTTGACGATTTTTGTTGATTCTCCATATAAATGTATGTGGTGTGGGCAAAGTGCCGTGAGGAAAAATATTCCCGCACGGTATGAGCAATACATAGTTGAGCAATACATAGTTTTGAAATTAAGTAAGCTATGAGAAATTCGCTACTTTTCATAGCAGTTGTAGAAAAAATTATTTATAATGAATTTGCTTGGTTACGTATGGACAATGATACATTTTTTTGCTAAATAACCGTTTTAAATACAAATAATTAAGGTCTTTACCTAAATTGGTTTTTTTATTAAACAAAAATATTATAAAATCTTTACTTCAAACTTTAGACTTTAAAAAAAAGAGAAGTGCCCTTAGAAACATATTAATTGGAGCTTTGAATGACCCTGTAAAAGAAATACAATATTTATTTCTGAAACTGCGTAGTCATTGCCAAAATAGTGTCATGTTTCCTTATAATCCTGATGATTGTTTTTCCTTTTCTCTTACACAACATTTCAGCTGTGTCATTGTTCGTTTCCATTAATTATACTCCGTTTTCGCTCATAAGCTGATCATTATCGGTATCGAATTAAGGGTAATCGTATAAGAAATAATTATTAGAGTATTATGTTGCCAAGAATGATTTTCGATCTCATTTCTCAGAAAATTGTACAATTGGTGTAATTTTTATGCGGGCTTTGGTTCTAATTGCGTTATTTGCCACCAGTTTTGTAGTCAATTTCAAACTGTTATCACACACATCAGGTTACGAGGTGGGTATTTCTCTAGACAAAAATATCTGCAAAACCCCCAAACAAAAATCAAAAATTTGTTAACCATAGTTTAGCGACTAATTTGTTGCATGATTTTTCATATTTTTTTTTTACTTCTAATCGTCTATTTTTTATATCTATTGTGGTCTTTCTATAATCTACTTTATCATCCTTGTCTACAACATTCGAAATTCTGATGTTGTCACATGGTTACTTCTTCTGGTCCTTATTCCCTCAACAATAAAAAAAAAATAAAGAAGAACATGGAAGAATATGTGAATACTGTTCAACGAAAAATTAAAAAAATATAATTAAAAAAGCCTCGGGAGCGATAAATGTAGATTGTAGATTACAAGAGGGGTCGATTGGCCCGATTGGCCTTACCATACTGCAAACTATGAGATCTTTTGTGTATACCCTACATCTTTGTTTTAGTTCAAAAGATCTAGACTTTTGAGAAAGCCTCTCATCCGTTTTTGAGCTAGGTCTGTAAGCTCATCAGGCTCTAGGATGGCCTGTTCTAGGTATTTAAGGCGTTTACGGTTGAGTGAGCAATATCCAGTGAGAATTCTATTGATTACTCTGAGATCAGATTTCTGAAGCTCCAAGAGCAATTTAACGTAGGAGCGGAAGGAGCTTCAGGAATTGTTTGCAGTACCAAACTGTTTGAGACAGAAGTTGTGGACTTCAGAGCCTTTAAAGCAGCCTGCCTATCAGACGCAATAAATATTCTGGCTGAGTTGAGGTGTTTTTTTAAGCGCTCTTGAGCTGCAACCCTTATTCCTACTCCTTCGTTTGTTTCGGACCCATCAGTATAACAAGTAAGGGCACCTCTTGTAATTAAAGGGATTTCGTTTTGTGTTAACTTATGTTATTTGATAAAAACGTCTAACGTGAATTCGAAATCTTGTGGATCATGGATTGGGTTGCTCCAACCCTTAGTATCTCAAGATGTCCCATTAGGTCGCCGGGTTTCAAAAACCAGTAAATGTAACAATAGAACTTTTTAAATATGGGTGGTAAAGATAGGATTATATATAACGAGAGTATTTAATAAACTTAAAGAAGGAAAAAAGGTGGATGGATGATATGGTATTCGGGAGTTAAACGAAAGAACAGTTTGTTTTATAACACATTGGCCGAGAAGGATTTGAATGAATCCGATAACTGACAAAAAACGAGAATAGTTGGTGATATTTTGCCGTATTAAATTAAGTGCTAGATCGTTCTCTAATCTTCTTATTTTTACTCTACTCTGTATACACTGTAATGGCATATATTTGTTGTTAATTAATAATGATATTAATTCCTTTAGCCTTTTGTTTATCCACCTTATTCTCTGACTGCATTTTAAATATTTCAACAGAAAAATCGATAAATGTAAGCGCCCTCTATGAAGATTAAAGGTATCAATTAAAAACGATTTAGAAAATTAAAAAAAAAACTTCTTTTAATCTAAAAAGCTTTCTATTGAATTATTTTATCGTAAATTTTAGCTAATTTGCCAGCAAACTGTCTTAAAAATATCCAATTAAAAATTAAGATGGACCTGGCGGATTCTTAATTAAATAAAGATCGTTTTTTTTTCTTACCCATCTGTATCCTTACCGTAAAATGTAACGGCCTTGCGCTACTTTTCACGTTTTGTTTTTATATTCCTTCCTGTACTCATTGGCGTGTCTTTGGAATAAGTGTGGAAAAAAACTCCATAACTCCATGGATAAAAATATATCATTGATAACTTTGTTAGAAATAATTCAAAACTACGTTTAATTATAAAAAACAATATCGCACAAAAATTCGAGATACTCTCGCACCATCCGCCATTATGCAACTGTTTTTAACTTGATATGTCATTATTTCAATAGCTATTCCTTAATTTCTTGGCGTCAAGATCGCTTCAAGATTTGACGCAGAATCAGTAGATTAAACGATAAGGTGAACTAAAAAGTATGGTACCTCTATCTCTATTATTTTTACAATTTAATATCATTCCCCTATCATCTTAACAACAAATTAACAGATTGTAAAAGCTTCAAAATCATCCTTGAAGAAAAAATTAATCTATCTCTTCCTTTAAGAAATAAACAACAACTAGACGACGAAGTGAAAGAAAGCTTAGAAGAAAATGGCAGCAAACTAGAACCCCACAAGATAAAATTATACTCAACAATGCTACCCAAAGACTCAAAAGAGAAATACAACAAATTAAAGAAGAATCGATTAGTATTTACCTAAGAGAATTGACAGACGACAGTAATAGTTATTATTCACCCTGGAAAGCTACTATGAGATTGAAAAGACCTATAATGCGAATACCACCTGTCAGATTGGAAGATGGTGAATGGGCTAGAAATAATGAGCAAAAAGCAACAAGATTTGCAAATGTCCACCTTATCTATAACTGGACGAAGAGATGGAAAATTATGGTATCCAACTATGGGGATGCACCAAAGCAAGCGAGTTAGCAATCAAAAGATTTCAAAACAAAGCACTGATGATGAACTGATGATACATTCGCAATAGTGACCTCCATAGGGATCTGGAAATATATACTGTTGACCAGACCACCAAGAAATTAGCCAAGAGTCATGAAGAAAGACTTCATCATCATGTCAAAGTCCTGGGTTAGAAAGAAGACTTAAGAGGATCAAGCCCTTTGAATTAGTTTAGTATTTTTAGTGCAAAAGCAGAGCTTGTGTGTGCACATTAAAGTTTAGTGCAGTCCATTCTACAGAACCTAAGGAACGCTGATGAGTATACCTTACTTTTAAGTTTCAAACTCTATTAGATTAATTTAGAATTACATTGCTCATTGGTCACTGTTGACCAGATTGTAATATACTAAATGCCTTTATGGGTGTTTAATAATAATAAAAAAAAATAACCAAGCTTTCAAATGCATCCAATAATTACAATTACATCTATGTTAACTGTTTGATCTTGATGAAAAACATTCTCGCCTATATTGCATTTCTCAGTTTTACCACTTTGTAACTTAGTTTTGTGTTCTTTAAATGAGACATTTACAAATTTCCTGGTTTGTCCAATCTACTGTTCATCACAATCTGTACAGCTAACTTCTTAACTATGTAATAAGGGAGAAAGTATCCATCCTCATGAGGAGCGAGAGAGAAAGAAAGTGTTCCAAAGAAAAAGTTATTGGAAAACTTCATTTCTCGTCGAGATTATCATTGAGGGAGTGCACCCAGTGCACCCAGACTCATGTCTGTAAGTTTTACAAATAATCGCCTAAGAAAAAGTAGCCGGTACGTCTATTTGCTTCTACGTCTCTAGCAGCATTCTCTTGCCGGTTTTATGCTTGTTTTATTCGCGTTTGGAGTGAATAATCCTGGCGTTTGAATATTTCAATCTTATATCTGTAATTCGGGTTCTGGCCTACGACTCCGACTACGAGCTATTATTAGACTGAGTTACCGACCGCAGGTCAGAAGGCTTGACGCACATTGAATGCCTCGTTTGTGTCCTTTCTCTAAATCAGCGCGCCATTTTGTACATAATTTGAAGTTTTTGTATGCCGTTGGTTGAACTTCCGTATAGTTAAAACTTTTTGATGATGTGAGACAAGTGGGATAGACGGTATAATTAAACTGAAATCTGGCAGCGTAATTTACGATATTATCTTATAAGTTAGGATATCTTGCAAATTTTGAGTTTAAAATGTTTAAACACAGGAGATTTTACATCTTAGAAATCTATATCTATATATAAAACATATCTTACGTCAATCGAAACTCCCGGGCATTTTTAGTTTCGTCAATCACTTTTTAGTCAAAGGAATTTAAAATTTGTAGATCTCAGTTTAAATTGGAACTCAATAAAATTCTAATAAATCGTCTATTTTAATGGGAATTTTCAAAATAACTCAAACAGATAGAACGTCTCATTTACCAAACCCTTCTTCGGTTAATTTCAAATTAATTAAGTCGGACTTATCCAATTTATAAATTGGACGGAAAACGCCTCGAAAGGAATCCAAATTAATATAAAACCCCGAATACCAAAATACTTAACTCACCACGAAATATACAACTGTTAGAAGTTTCTTTTGTTTGCTTTGTCCTGCGGTAAAGTTTCTTGAAAACGTACAATGAAGGACAAGAAACGAATATCATTAGAAAAAATAATTTAATGGTAAAAAAATATATCAAAAACAAATAACCTTTTTTATCCCATGGCAATTACAACGTACATATTGGTTTCCTGTCAAAGATAAAATACATAAACAGTTTAAAGTAAGTTAACCGCAACGAAACGACCAACATAAAACTATTGCGGCTAAAGTTGAACTTCTACAGACATGCAACTTTAGGTTTATCACGATACACCAGTAATTTACAGTTTAAAAATTTACGAATCCTTTGTATCTGTTAAAGTAAATTACAGAACGCGTCGGAAAGAAAGTGGATTCACGGAGACTCTCCCATTTGTCGACTTGAATTAGGATAACATTTTTGCTTTTTGGTTTCTACGAATTAATTGAAAAGTTGGCAATTTTAAGGTAAGGTTAGCAAAGCTCTTATTTCCTTCAAATATTAAGCAAAGATATTTAATTTTTTCCAACCACACAAAAGGTACTTTTCTTTCCAGGTGGAAGCAGAAACAGTGCTTGTGATAATAATTTGGGTATTTTTATCTATTGTAAACATATAAATCTCAATGGACTTGCAGATAAACACCGACGTCATTGGACTGACCATGCAATTTCTTGCAGCTTTTATCAGAAAGAGAAAAAATGTCTGCAAACATACTGTGTATCGCTATGAAGATATATCAAGGATATTCATCCGCAATATGCTCCTTCTCTAATATGCTGATAAACAGTTTATAGATTTTTGTAATTTCTTTTAAGTGTTTCGATTTATTAGTTTTTCATTGGAGAGATAGTCGAAGTTTTTTAGACAAGGATATGATTGCTAAAAATAAATATCAGCATATGGTTCTGGCATTAGGTATAATAAGGACTTTCTGGATTATTAATGTTCGTTTTGGAAGATTTTAAAATTTCCACACTAACGACCAAATATAAGCCAACATGTGCCCAATTAATGTCTAGTTAATGCTCTCAAACCGAATAATCACTACCTTTCTTAAATAGGTCAATATTGCTATGTACCAGGGTCATCAGACCCATGATAGCATATGGTTCGGTGGTATGGTGGCCAAAGGCTGGGGCGATCCATAGGTTAAGTGGCATCGAAAGGCAAGCTTGCTTGGCTGCCACGGGAACTATGAGGACAACCCCAACAGCCGCCTTAGAAGTCTTGCTGAACCTAGTCTTGCTGAACATGTCCACATACAAGGCGAAGCCAGGTCAGTCACTAGTAGGCTGACCAGAGGACAAGCGCCCATAAGTAGACTGCATGGTAAGATGTACAACGAGCTATACAAAGAGTTGGAAATCGAGCCCATAATGGGAATGCCATCGGACGAGATGCTTCCTAAGTATAGCTTCGGAAAAAACTTCAAAACAATCATAACAGGCAGAGAGGCATGGAGTAATGGACCTTCAATAAATGCCAAAATTGCCTGTTACACAGACGGCTCAAAAACCGAGGAAGGTGTAAGAGCAGGAATTGCCAAGCCAAAGACAAGAGTCTCACTAAGCTTAGAAAAACAAGTCACGGTATTCCAGGCAGAAGTTGCAGCAATACGTCACTGTGCTGAAGAGTTAGCAAGGCAAGAGTTTAAAGAAAAGTCCATTGCCATATACTCTGACAGCCAAGTGGCTATAAAAGCAATCAGCTCCATGCAAGTTAATACCAAACTTGTATGGCTGTCTTTAGCCTGGGTACCTTGCCACACGGGTTACAATGGCAATGAAGAGGCTGACTCACTAGCCCGAAAAGGGGCAAGATGTTCCCCGATTGGCCCAGAACCTTTCTCTGGTATAGCGAAAGCGCTGAGGAAAACATATAACAGTACCTGGATGAAAAAGCAGTCTCGAGAATGGTGGTGTACAAGGCGCCGGGAATGAGACATGCCAAATAATTCATTAAAGAACCCTCGCCAAAATTTACGGAGTACCTACTAAGCCAGAATAGGCGATCAACCAGAATCTTGGTTGGTCTCCTGACAGGGCACTGTAGACTCAACAGACATGAATAACATCGGACTGGCAGATACAACCATATGTAGGTTCTACCAAGAAGATGAGGAAACCTCAGTACACATTCTGTGCTACTGCGAAGGTCTGGCAGACCTAATAGTCTGGCCTATGGAGTATAATAAATATATCTGCAAAGGTCGCAGTGTAGAGGCTACTATAAGCACATAAGCCCCATACTAATAAAAAAAAAATCTAAGTAGGCCAAAATTACAACGACTGTGGGCCAAGAATACCTACAGGAGAAAGTAGTCTCCCCACTACTGTGGACCGTACACTCTACGATATTGTACGAAGGCTCAATGATGACGGTTACAGGATACAAAGTTATGTAAATGATAGTGCTAATCTTTGGGAAATTTTCAAGCGGAATCAACTCACTCATCTCACTGATGGTTAATCCATCTCAGGTGAAACTGGTCCTCTTCAAAAATAAAAGGTGGTTAGAAGGTTTTAACGAGCTCGGTAGTACTGGACTGCATTAATCCTTGTCTATCTCCGTGCAAGAAAGTTGAGTTAAGCAGAACTAGATCCTTTGACAAAGCAACATGCTTTAATATACCAGTTCTCGGACTCCCGCAATTATATATAGCAAGCTCCCTTAAAAAATGGATGTAAAGAGTGGTCTAAAAGAGTGCGCAAGTATAGCTTCTGATAAAGGGGACTTACACAGGAACGACTCAATTGCTAATAATGTTAAGTACAAATAACGTCAAAATTATCAAAGGACAGCTCACTGGGTAGCTTGGTCTAAATGCCTTTAAAGATGCAAACTGTGATGATTCCATTCACATACTTTGTCACTGCCCATCGTCCAACTGTAATAAAAAGTATCGAAACAAACCTGAAATGTAAACGGCGGACATTTTTTCTATTCATCAGGATTCTTTACTCAGAATCGTAGTGCAGATTGATCAACCTTTTCTCTCATGAAACTTTTGGTGTCTCGCTTATTGTACTCTATATTGTTTAACTTCACATACAACTCAATTGGCTCCTTCACAAACGACGACGTTGATTTTAAATCGTGCTCAAAGCTATAACATTGAATCTCGACAATGTCGAATGAATTATCATCATTACGTATGCCTTAGCAAACTCGACCAGCTTTGTTACTCTAAATCGAGTCCGATGAACCGATTCTGAATAGATGAATAGAAAACAATGATCAAATCACAATCGGTTACCCATTGACATCTAGTTTCTAGCGGCCCGTCATCGGAAAAGTTCCAATATACCGCTGTTGGGTAATGAAGTGTTATTCGTTTGTGTGGGGAGATAATGAGACAAACTTCATTCAATAATTTCGAGCTCTGTTTACTTGTAATCGGAAAACTGAATAATTTAGAGACATGTAGATATTTCAAGATGATGTTTTACTTATGAAATCCTTTAAAGGATCGTTTGTTGACACCATATTTTAACCTGTAAAGAAATCTATTTAGGTATCAACTTTTTTAATTTATACAATGTCAGGCTCATCAATTAAATCAACCTCAAATCAAGTTTACTCCAAGTTTATATAGAGATTCGGGCATTAATTTCCACCTAACCTCATATATGCAAATTATAAAACAAAGTGCAACAATAAATAACTCAATAAATATTAAAGCAACGTTACATAGTTGGTATGTTAAATATGTCGTTTGAAACTGTCTGTAAAGTGTCCTTTCCGGAAATCTTGTTTGTGACTTTGACCGCAACGTTGTTAGTGCGAGGAGACAGCGAATGCCTCGAGCGGAATCTGACAAATAGTTTGGAAAAGGGAAGTCACAAAACCCCAGACCATGGAACAACTGTATTTACAACAAATTGACCTTATTGTTTAATAGCTACCTGTATATAAAAGGAGTTTTTATTACCTTAATTGGGACTGACGTTGTACATACACAAATCTGTGAAAACTTTTTCATTTTCAAATTTCAAATTTTCAAAAAAAGGGCCCCGTTGTGCCAGTACCCTAACTAGCTTTTTGTGAGCCTATGGCAAGACTTTCAAATTTGGTTCTTTAATAAAAAACTTAAATAAACCAAGAAAAACTTACCATGTAATGTCTACCCAAGAAAAGCTATAATTAAACTAACTAACCTAATAAATGCTGCCTTCAGACTGAAGTATGTACCCAGCTTTTGAAAAATTGAAACATTTGTACTACTTTCTTTCTTGATGTAGCCAAAGCGCTTGATAAGGTTTGGCATGAAGAATTAATACATAAGCCTGAAGCTTTTTCTTCCAAAACAATATACAGATATCCTCCATTCATATATATCGGAAGGATACTTTAGACAAGAAGAAGCCTATTCCGATCATAAAGAAGCAACCCACAAGCTACAAACAGCTGTCCACATTATCTATGACTGAACAAAGAGATGGAAAATTAAACTTAATGAAACTAATTCACTCCACATTAACTTTACAAACAAAAGGATAGATCATATTCCAGTCAGAATAAACAATAACCTGATTCTATATTCAATCACAGCAAAATACTTTGATATTATCTTAGATACCAAATTCCGATGGAAAGTGCATCTTAAAAAGAAAAGAGAAGAACTTGGACTGAAATATACAAAAATGTACTGGCTAATTGGAAGAAACTCCACTCCTCTGTCTTTACATGATAAGCTTCTGCTTTATAAGCAGATAAGTAAGCCTGTATGGACCTATGGTATCCAACTATGGGGACGCACCAAAGCAAACAACTTAGCAATCATCCAAAGATTTCAAAAAAAAGCACGAAGGAACATAGTAGATGCCCCTTGATACATTAGCAATAGTGACCTCCATAGGGATCTGGAAATGGACACTGTTGACCAGACCATCAAGAAATTAGCCAAGAGTCATGAAGAAAGACTTCATCATCATGTCAATATAGGGGCTATTCAGCTCCTTGACAATACGGGGTTAGAAAGAGGACTTAAGAGGATCAAGCTCTTTGAGTTAGTTTAGTGTTTTTTTTTTTAACTTCAGTTTACTAAAACTCCTCTCACAAGAAGCGGTAGTCACTGGCAGTATTGGAAATATTCTTAACGCAACAACGATGTTCTGGTACTATTCGACTATTTCGAAATCGTGTACGGTCTGTAATAAATTTAGTGAAATATACTTGAAACTTTCAATCTCACAGCTGAATTCATAACTATTCAAACCTTTATTATATATGCTTGACAAATCGCCTGACGCCTTTTGCAGTAACTCTAATTGATTTTAAGGACGAGCCAAAAAGAAAAGAAAAATCTTCAAATATCCTTTTCATTTATTTATATCAGTCGGTTTCAGCAAGTAAAACTGCAAAGAAATTTTCTGGACATAGATTTGTACTATTTTCTTTTTTATCTCGCCTAATTCGTTGTTTTGTTCAAACCCTGTATCCTGTGGACCTTGTAGAGTACAACACAGACCATCAATTAATTTTTTCGCATGGTCTATAGATGCATTTTGTTGTTGTAGGGTTTTATTTGTTCGGTCAATGCATCGTAATATCTTATTCCATACAAAAAGAGTGCAAATAAATGTCTAATTTAGCACATCTTTTAGTCAAGAATCTGTTTCAAATAAATACTCTTAATAATACTATTTTGGATGTGAAGAATAATGCAGGGTTTAAAATTGTTTTCCGAGAGTCCTTTCTGGGAAAGTGCCCCCTGTTGCCCCTGCCTACAAAAAAGGTGTAAAAACATTAATTTGTAATTTCAATGTACCATTACGTCTAATTATAAGTTTAGAAGTGGATAAGCAAAATACACGTGGACGACCCGCTTTAGGGAAAAATATCAAAAGAGAGAGGTTGGTTAATTATAGATCACTTCGAGAAAAAGGAAATACTTTTTTTTTATACTAAGAATAAATTTAGACCTTCTTTAATTTTTAAAACACGCTTAATAATAATTAATCATTACTTAATTTCTGACGAACTTTTAGAAAACTTTTTAGAGTAACTTCTTAATAAAATTCAAACTTCCTCGATTGTCTATCAGCTCACACCCAGAACGCGCACATTTCTTTCATTCCCCGGGTCGATAAAAATGGTAATCATTCTTTATCATGAAAGTTAAGAAAACAACGGTCCATCGGGCGTTCAATAAATTTGATAAATGAACAGTTCTGAGGGAGTGAGAGAAAGGAAGGTTCGGGTTCGACTGGAAGCTATTAGTTTTATATGCAGAACGTCATTAAAGTTTAACAACTCCGGTGAAGAGTTCAAAGATTACTCGGTCCGGACAACTGCGACAGTTTCGACATGGAGCTTCATCAGCAAAACCATCGATAAAACGTTATTTGGGGCTTTTGATTTATGAATGAAATTATGCAGCGTGTTTGTTATTCATTGTAAATTATGATTCATGATTTTCGAAGTGCTGTTAGGAAATAGAATATTGAGAAATTTCGTTGAGTTTTTGTGCGTGACTTAAACAAAGCAGCATCTTCTTCGAAAAGTAATTAATTTTTTCTCCCTAAAATTAAAGCTAAAACTTAAATAACTTACCATAAGAGTGTATGCCTTTATGCATTTTTATCTCATTGTCATCTGCATCAGCAAATACAACGATTTTTTTAATTTTAATTTTTAATCAAAAGTAAGTAAGGACAAAATTTAAAAGATCTGTCAATACTTGATAAAGAGTTGATGTTCTTTTTAATCTAAATATTTTTACTTCTTTACTATCCTTACCCCAAGGAAGTGTCTTAACTCCATTAATCTTCAATGTCTACACCAATGACCAACCTACTCACCCCCAAGCTGAACATTTTATTTATGCTGACGATCTTGGTGTCGAGGTGAAAGGAAAAACTTTCGAAGAGATCGAGAGAAAACTAGAGGAAGCCCTGAATATAATGGGCAAATACTATAAAGAAAACTCCCTAAAACCGAATCCTGCTAAAACTCAGGTATGTGCCTTCCATCTAAACACGCACACAGAAAACTAAATGTATCCTGGGTGTGACAGAACCTGGAACACACTTAAAAAGCAAGATACTTGGGTGTCGCCCTTGACAGGTCACTAACATATAAAGACCACTGTAAAAATACCAGACAAAAGGTCAGGACCCGAAATAACCTTCTGAGGAAACTTGCAGTGAGTAAATGGGGTGCAAACCCAAGCGCCCTAAGGACAACAACGGAAGCCTTGTGTTTTTCAAGAAGTGTTTGATGAAAGACACCTTCTCCACAACTTTGATGAACACCACGGAACCAGCCGCTTAAAACCGAGAAAAATATTTATGCGCAACCAGCGAATTTCCCACTCCAACAAGAACCGCCCCGGGGGATGAATCTGGAATGGAACACATGGCGAACCCTTAATCACATTAGGACTGGTGTTGCCCCCGTCAAATCTAATCTGGCAAAATGGAACAGAACATAAGGAGTGCTGACGAGGTAATCTGCGACTGTGGAGAAGTACGGATCACCGACCACCTAAGAACATGTATGCACTGTCCATCAAAATGCACCATTGATGACTTCTGGTATGCTAACACTGAAGCCATGAATGTAGCCCGATACTGGGCAGAAAGATTGTAAATAATTTTGGATCTGGATTCGAAAAAGTAAAGTGAGTATCAACCGAAACTTCACCTCTTCCTCCGTGGTTATAAATCGACGCAAAAATTCTGCCTTACTGATGTGAAATTTCGCTCCCTAATATTTTACTATTGTTAACCAAGGAGCAGGCTTCCCCAGAATAGAATCTAGCTCTGTTTTGATATTGTTGGACTAAGGCCTTTTAAACTAAAATATTGTACCACATAACGATGACCAATTTTTTCCATGTTTACAAATTCACTGAGAATATTTACTATTGCTGTTTACTTTCAAAATATTTATCACACCTTGCAGAAATATTTAAATCAATCCACAAGAGGTAAACTGGTAACTATTCAGAAGACTTTTTAATTACTGCATGTATTAAAAATTTAGCATTGATGATGACTTCAACAATATTGTTGACAAACAATTTAAACGAAGTAGGTTTAATGTAAGAGACATCCCACATTTTTAACAACATACTGTATTCTGAGAGTTTCTCAGAGGAAAAGCTATGTAAATCACTTCCATTATCAACCATTATCAAATAAATATAGGAGTTAACAAATTGGTAACTGTATTTTGGGGCAGAATATATAATATTACGAATGAACCCCAGAAGCAAAGCTTGTGCAGTATAGAGTGACTTACTGGTAATTCATGGTTCATTTGATTTACAATTTTGGGAAAGCCGGAAAAAATTTGCCATTACTGACGTTGAATATTAAAGATATTAACATCAAATATGCCACAAATCAAACCCATAAATGTACAATATTTTTTTTATCATATTCATTGCTAAATATGGAATTATTATCCCATTTTTTGTTAATAGACATTCCAATAACTTAGGAAATTCAATTTTTCCTTGTACCAGAATTTTTTTCATATATTTTAATATTGCTTGTCCATTTGTCATCAAAAATCACTCTTTTATGTCTATTTTTATGCTCATACGATTTTTATAACGTAATTTCCATTTTCATTTCGATTTGAAAATAGAAAAGTTCATTGCACATGTATAGAGTATGTCCAGTGAAAGAATTCCAGTCCGTCATTATGCATAAATATGAGTCAAATAAAAAAGAGTGAAGTTGACCGATCCAAAATGGCGTTAAAGAAAATAATCGAAAATCTGGCAGCAAATAGCTTCGTACTGATCTTTTATAATATATATGTGCAAAATTTCACGTTTTCAGATTGTTCTGTTACCTCAGGAGTGGGTGTAAAGAAGACATGAGACAATTTATATAGTGATTAAATAGAGGTTATCTTCAAGGCCCTTTTGCTTCCTAAATATTATTAAAACAAATAATAATAAGAAAAAATTAATCATTTTGCCATCAGACATCCAGTTGCAACCAAATAAGGAAGTTCATGTTCATGTTAAACTCGAAATATTTTCACAAGACTGCAGGCAAAGAACATGCATAACCAACTAGCACTTAATATGTATAACATGATGTAAGGACGGTCTCAGAAATCTGTTTCGAAACTTTGTCAGCAAAATTCCCACAAAAACTGCTCTCAATACGAGTGTATGCAGATTTAGCAGCACCCTTGATCGGTTTTTAAAGAAATAATACCGATGATAATTCCGCTTTTACGATTGTTTTATGTTTTCTTTAAATTTAAAATGCATTAGGAAGAAATGAAAATCCAGCTACAACAACCGGCTGATGTAAAAGAGTACGAGATTACCCTGACATAGGGGTGTGTCATTAATATGTCGATTAAAATGAAATAAAAGGATGGAATAAATGTGTGCTCTGTGTTATTTGACTAACGTATTATTTATATTTGGCAACGCCGCACAGTGGGGCAAACAACCTTCAAAGTTGACAATAAATAACAGACTCTATTATATATTTCGCTTTAGGGACGTTATTAGTGTAGAAAAAAGTCATAAACAACATTATACATTTTTCTTTATTCCAAAATAATAGTAATAGGATGTTCTAGAATGTAAATATTTTATTTTTGGATTTCTCTTCAATTACACTGCTCCCAGAACAGCTCATAATATCAAGAAGTGCAAAAGTGCAAAAAATTTAACTATTTCTGAAATTTACAATCAATATACTTTTTCGATCAATATAATTTTTGATTTATTGCCAACTTTAAAGGTCGTTTGCCCCACTGTGGCGTCGGCGGGATTCGAACCCACAACCCTTGGATTATGAGTCCAGTGCTCTACCACTGAGTCACCCACTCCCCTTATTATTCAGTATTAGAAAAAACATTTTTGTCTCACGTTTAAATTGTATCCCGAATAATTTTATAGAAAAAAACTGCTGGAAAATGGGACGTAAGAGAAATCAGGTTTCGATTTAAAATTTCAAGCGCCCCTCGGTAATTTCTATATTGTTCGTTAAATATCTGGGAATCCTCATTAAGCACAATTTTTTTCTCTCTTTGAAACCAGAAAATCACACGTCCTTCGTGAAGCATTGTAATTATTCTCATTACTTTGAAAAAATTTTGTGTGTTCATTATCCACCTTCCTCCCTCATCGTTCAGCACCGCATGTTTATGTATAGAATATGTGCCAGTATACCCTCCCTCTCGATATTACTGGATAATTTTTGTAAAAATTTCGTAAATAAAAGTATCAATCTATAAGTAATAACAAATACAAATTTCTGAATTTCAAAAAACTTGGATACTTGGAAAGCTGTATATATGAACGAAACCTTAATTCTTATTTAAGATGCAGGATTAAATTTACAATGAAAGAAATGAAAATTCTTGTTTTCTTTTAAAGCGTGCCATAAAATCGACAAAAAAGGAAAAACAATCTGAAAATAAGTTTTATTTAACTAATTAGTGAACCAGTTTTTTAAATATTTAAGGCAATGATTATACTAAAAGTTACAGATATATTCGTAGAGGAGATTTAGATAAAAATAAATTACAGATTACAAAATGGTGGAATAGGAGAGGTGTAGAAAATAATTTAGAAAATACAGACTTAACTTATCATTTTGAGGTCAACCTAATTAATGTAGAATAAAGATATACACAGTGGGTTTATTCAGGCAGGTAAGGTTTGACGGTTTAATTAATTAAAACTAAAGTTATACCGTATGGTAAATAACATACTAACACTAAAAGAATTACTATTATAATAATTTTAGTAGCCCTTGTTTCATTTCTATACTTAAAGACAGAAGCATCAAAGATCTTATCTAAAAATTAATTTTTAACTTATTTTATTTGATTTGCTATACATTCTTTTGGAACTTCATAAAGACCTGGGACCGATTCTTCTAGCAGTTGAAGGCTTAGGATGACGAGATGCCAATTTGTTAACGAGTGATGGTATATTTGAATTATTTCTGTTAAATGAACTAAAAAATTTAAACACTGAAATAAGTTTGAAATTATTTAAAGCTTTAAAAGAACGACTTCAAGAAAGAAAAAAGTAGAATTAGCAACTCCTTCGCTGTATTTGCAAAATCCACAAAACATTTTCTGTTCAGCAAATAAATCTAGTGTCTTTGACTTCAAAAACTGAAATTATTAAGTTATCTGGAAAGATATTATCTAGAATATTTCTAAATTCTTATATGGAAACTGATTCTGATGAACAGCAAATCGAAGAAAGTGAAGAAGCTATTCATCAGAGTAACGCTTTTTTAAAAGAAGCCATGGAAAAATGAATTCATAAGTTTATAGAAGACTCTGAAGAAAAACTTACAAATCCAAAGATACTAAAGCTAAATTGGGGCAAGGAATAAAGGAATCAAAAACTTAGATTTGTCATTTGATGCCCTGAAAACCCTAAAACCAAGCCCAGTAGCTAGTGAACGAGTATTTTCAATTACAGGCAATATTGTGTCCAAAATAAATCAGTGGATATTTTATATTTTTTAAAATCCTATTTTCTTACGAAAAATTAGTGAGTGTTTGAGTTTTCGTTGTATTGTAATATGTAATCATTTAATTTATTTTTTATTTTTTGACTTTTGACTTTGATATTGATTTGGTTTTTTATATTTAAATAAATTAAATAAAATATTTTTCCTTATTCTATTTTTTGACAAAAATTTGAAGCTACAACCGGGTTTTTTTCAAAAAGTCGGTTTTTGTCGAAGCATTCTTTACCTTTTCTCAGATTTATAGTTTATGTATAAAATATTACGCAAGTGTAACTACAATCTGGTGGCTCTCTAACTGCTGCGGATAAATTAAAGCATAGTTGAATGAAAGAAGCTTTTTCGCAATTCAGGTTAATTGGTATGTTCAGCAACAAGCTGAAGAAAAAAGGGAAATAGCTTCTAATTTATATTTTTTATGCTAAAAAATAATAATAACAGTAACACCCAAAATCAAAATGAATACCAACCCAAAATGCTACGTGAATAAAACAGCTATTACACAAAAATCTCTGCAAATCTTTCCAAATCCTTTGTATCCTTAACTTACCTTTCCTGGCATATGAGTATTAAATTTAACGTTCCGACTCTGCTTAGGCATTTATATATATACGCGCAACAATTTCTCCCAGTAAAAATTTGCATATAAATATGCACAGTGGAAATTTACATTTGTATTGAGTACATAACTCTTCTTATAGATGTGTTTTTTACTTTTTTTATTGGGTGAGCGCTATGGAATCTCTGCCCTTCGTACCTACATAAAAACTTGCTGTCTTCCTCAGACCAGTATTTGTAATTTGTATGAAAATGGAAATGCTAATGGAAAAATTCGTTTCAAAATCGTTTTTAGTCTAAATTGTATAATAAAAAACTTACTTTTCACTGGATAACATGTTTTCATATGAAATGTTGCCCCAAAAAGCTGAAAATATCTTCAGTTTATTTAATTCTGTTTTTAATATTGGAACCGCTGTGAAATGTGAGGAAAAACGAAAATACAGAATAAAATGGTTGGTATTTTTAACTACTTTTATCATTTACATTTTTATATTTATTTTCTTCTACATTTACATTATTTGTAAGACCAATATATTTTTTATTTTCTAAAAGATATCTTTAAATTCTTCTTTTCAATTTGCCCAAAGAATCAATTGGCATGTGTCTTTTTGTCTCTTCTATAATTATATAGCCCGAAGAACATGTTTTGGAATAAAAATATTATCTTTGTGTTTACTTTAATTTTTTTAATTTTAGCTGTGTCTTCTGTCTGCTCTTTTTCCTCTTTTTTTAACTTATTTCTCATTATTATCTTGTTTCTTTTAATATATCTTTAAAATACCATCCATTCTTTCCAATATAACTATAAGAATATTCTGATTTTCATCTTTTTGTTTTGATATGTGCATTTGTTAGTTTATAACAAAAAAATGTATCCTATCACTATTTTTATTTGTATTTATTTATGTCCATCTCAAGTTTTTGAAAATATATGTTTATTTTCCATTATAGCCTCTACAATTGCTTGTACTTCTTTTTCCATCATTTTCTTCTTCTATAACTCTATAAACTGGCATTGTGTTAAAAACGGCTAAATTTTTAAAAAATAACAAAATATGATGTCAATATACAGAGTGTAAAACCTCAAATTTCATTTATTCTAAACCAGATGGAACAGAAGCGATATTTTATGATAAAAAATGACACAAAGCGCTGTCGTATTCATACTCGCAAAACAAATTATATCTATTTACCAGCAATTTATCTCCAGTTTAACTAATTGGTATTTTATAAACACACGAGCAATCTCAGCGGGTCGCATGACAAAGTGAGCACTAACCGAATAGCATTTGTTACAAGCTTATAACTAATTTCGTGTATGTTGTTTCAGTGGAAGCAGAGATGGGGCGTCATCACTAAACTGTCACCGGCTGCAGGTGAGTACACACATTCATTAGATATACCGGAATTGCAGGAACTACCCGGAGCACAGTGTTATGCTTGCAAGATGAGAAGTATAAATATTTCTTTAAGCAAAGAAAACTAACTTGCGGTGCTTACTTTAACCACAAATCCTTATTTTGGTACATTATTATATTAATCCCCAGAAGCTGGTAAATTCTTATTATCTTGGAAATATTCTCATGTTGCCTTATAAATACTTGCTTTTATCTACATATATTTTTAATAAAATTGTAAAGCAAAGAGTTTTAAAAATATATAGAGGCTTTATTAAAACTATAAGATTTCTATTAGCAGACTTAGAAGTTGATCTTAGCCAAAAGATTATTTAGTATGTCTTTACTCAAGAAATTTTTGAACTTGTTTCTTTATTAGGACTGTCAATCTTTGGGAGATATGAATTAATGAATAAATCTATCAAGGCAAAGATATGTCAACGTTTAGTGATACCAAAAATTACTTATGGCATTGTTGTTTATTATCCCTGCTTGACATTGGCCAATTGCAAACGACTACAAATGCTACAAAATACTTGTTGTAGATTTGTTAATGGCCTTAGAAAATTTGATCATGTTTCCCGTGACTTCTCCCGAATAGGATAGCTATTTAAATATTTATTTCTTTCTATAATTTTTAAAATTTTCCTTACTTCAATACCTCTCTCTCTATCTCCGCAATAAACTAGCCTTGCATATGCTCTATGCATAATGTAAATCTTAGAAACAGACTAAAATTATCCATGCCACGCTACTATACTGCTACATATAAACGCAGCTTTTCATACAATGCGGTTGAGTTGTACAGGGTGGCCAAATAAGAATGCGAGGTACTGTATCTGGGAAACTATCCATCGTAGAGGCTTGCGGAAAAAAAAATTATTACTAAAACGACCAAGAGAAAAACCTAGAAAATATTTTCAAGTTTCTGAAATGGCCGCCAGGGGGCGTAACTGCAATCTTGAATCTAAGAAAGTGATGTTTCTGTGAATTCCGGTATATTAATCTAACAAAAAAAGTTTTGTTAGTTTCA
The DNA here is from genome assembly GCA_949320105.2 of Crepidodera aurea. Taxonomy (NCBI): domain Eukaryota; kingdom Metazoa; phylum Arthropoda; class Insecta; order Coleoptera; family Chrysomelidae; genus Crepidodera; species Crepidodera aurea. Next base: position 17,998,546 of record OX439475.1, on the reverse strand, counting down.
CATATCGCCGCTAGAGGGCTTTTTTCGACATTTCAACAGAAATGGTTAATTTTCTCAAAAAAATTAAATACATTGGTATGATTTCTTTTTCATGAAAAAGTAGATAATAAACTGCATCTTGATATCTTGTTCCTAACCTAAAATTTAGGCAAAAGAAAATTTTATACGGAAATCCCTTAAATTTTTATTTTTTAAACTAATTAATTCCTTTTATTCTGTAAGTTGTGGCCCTAAAAAGGACCGATTTAAAAAAGAAAGGTTTTTAGTGCCCCCGTAAATGCTATAAATGCTGATCATTACGCTCTATGCATTGATGAAGCCTCTCATGGGTAGACAAAACTGCAGCTTCAATTTAGGCTCTCGGTATGTTACGTAATGCATTACGAATCTGGTTTTTCCTATCTCTCTGGTTGTAGGTTGAGTCTGAAAATCAAGACAAGTTAAGTCTGGTGATCGTGCAGGCCATGGAAACAGACTTCCTCTTCCAATCCAGCGCTGTTGTAATACTGCATTAATACGCTCTCACACAATAATGGAGAATGATGAAGGATGAAGTCATCGTTAAAATCTACACAATACGCATTATTGGTCTGCAGAAATGCGTGAAGTTCAGCACCAAGGACGTTGTAGTTTAAATATGTGGGAGGCAGAATTATTGGGCCATATTTTTTCGAGCAATCCCTAAGCGGCAATATCTTTCTTGACTTTTTGGCCAATAAATTACCGTTGTTGTTGGAAGATGTGCCACTGGAAACACGTTAAAACTTGTGTTTGCAGTTGAATGGTTGCCCAGCACATTGTGCTAGAGCATATTAATGTAGTATTACAACAGCGGTGTATTGGAAGAGGAAGTCTGTTCCCATAGCCTGCGCGAGATGCGGTTTTCGGGAGCTTGTTTAGGCATCATTTGGCTACTTTTTCATGAAAAAGAAATCATACCAATGCCTTTAATTTTTTTGAGAAAATTAACATTTCTGTCGAAATGTCGAAATAAGCGCTCTAGCGGCGACATCTGAATCTAACAAAACTTCACATATTATAGCATTTATAGCCCAAGAATAGTTCTCTTTAACAAGCCCAAGTTTGTTAAAATCGGCTGAGCCGTTTCGCATATACAGGGTATTTTTTACTGAAACCTTTGAATACCCCCCACCACTTTATTTTTAGAGATACAGCAAAAATTGTCAAACAAAAAAGGTTCAGATTATCCTCTACTTTATTTATCAGGTATTTTTTTGTTAGGTTAATATAGCGGAATTCACAAAAATATCACTTTTTTAGATTCAAGATTGCAGTTACGCCTCCTAGCGGCCATTTCAGAAACTTGAAAATATTTCCCAGGTTTTTCTCTGGGCCGTTTTAGTCATAACTTTTTTTTCCGCAAGCCTCTACGATGGATAGTCCCAGATACAATACCTCGCATTCTTATTTGGCCACCCTGTACAACAACCTCGACACAAATATTAAATCGGCTCAGTTCCTTGCCATTTTTAAAAATGTTATAAGGCAGAAACATCTCAGTGATTTGTTATTATTCTCGCTAACTTAATAATTTAATAATTCTCATTCATGTAATACTTAGTGTAGTAAGGGTTAGGTGTAAGAATACCCTATGGCTAAACCTCGCACAAGCGAAATGTACATTAGCTATAATGCAACCACTTTTATCAAGAACGAGGCGAGTCGAATTCATTTTCAGACATCCTTTAAAGATAGGATGTCGAGCTCGTCTGCTTATTACTGATGAGGTACAATAATGCCGAAACCGGTCTAAGAATGGCAAGCTTCTTTAATGACAAAATCGAAGTTTTTGGGTTAAAGCCCCGATTTGGTCGGGCACATAGCGACGTCTGGACTTTCGTAATTCAATACCTGGTGGGGCACATAGCCCAAGGAGTAGTTGTTGAAGTCCAGACGCTGGTGCAGTGTAGGACATTTTTAATGTCATTGTTCTTGAGAGCTTGTGTGATTTTATTTCACATCTTTTGTCACTCCCAAGGTACTTATTATTATTATTATTATTATAAGGTGTTAATTGAATAAAACGAAAAAGCCAATGTTATTGAAAATACTCATCTATTTTCCCATTTACCAACTTTGTATCTATGTATAACGGTTTCCGAAATCCCAATAGTGTTCAATTAACTTTTGCGCCACCCTGTATATCTGCTTACCAAAAATATTATTACATGTAAGACAATAGACAAGAAATTTAAAACTCTCGGTATTTTTTTAACAACATTCCCTGAATACGAACATGCCGGTTGTGTTTTATATATATAAATATGAGAGAGGGGGATTTAATTCTAAATTCCGGATTCACCGTGGGGTGATTTGTCCGTATTTTCACACATTGCCAGCTCCCTTCTAATACGGATTGGGATAAGCATAATCCGGACTTTCTATTCGAGTTGAGCGAATACATTACGCTCCATCCACAATCATCCAAATGCGAAAACTTCACTTGTTGTAAACTACACAAATGGCGGGCCAAAAACGTGGCGGGACAAACTTGGAAAAATTCTCGATGGAATTGTGCATATACACTAGGAAAAGTGAACCATTAAAGTTATATTTTACTATTTATATAAGTTAAAGGATAACAAAAATCGGAGTGCCATAACCTAATTTGCAATATTTAATAAAACTAATATCTATTCAATATTTACTTGATGAAGTTACTACAAGGACTATTCTCTTAATGTCTAACCTAACCAATAGTTAATTCTTTTACATACATTTTATTGTGACCTTTTAATTTGACATTTTGTGAGTTTGACAAAAGTGACATGTTTAAAAATACTGTCATTTGAAGTGAAAATTTTCATAAAAGTCCTAAACTTTTATTTAGCTTTTCAGGGCTGTATTTTTCTTTCAATTTCATTATTAATTTAATTTTTCATAACACTGTTCCTAACTTGGATTGTTCGTCTGGAAAATGTATTTTAAAAAGAGACTTTTTACTTCCTTTATTTCAAATTTATATATTGTCTCGTGTAACTGGCAAATATGTCAAATAACAGGAATATTTGTATATCTGCCTTATCCAAAAAAAACTTCCATTTTATTATAATTTTTATAATTGAACTCGCTTGCTTGATTAAAGTTTCTGAATATGGTTTTCTCCGTGTTGTAGAAAAACTTGGCAAAATCCTCCATGGAATAACGTACGGTAAAGGCGTGATTTCCATATTGAATTTCTGTTTATGGATTTAGAATTGGATATAAATTAAAGAAAGGAATGGCGGAAAATCGTTTCGGGCAACTTTTCGGGGCAGGTATAAAAGTTTTGTGCATTGACGACTTGGTGTCTCTCTCCTTCCGGGGTCGATATCTTAGACGCTTCTCTAAGTTATGTCTACGAATGGGAAAATCCAAACTACATTTTTCACTGAAATAACATGAAAGTATAGATTGCCAACAGAGCGAACTTAGATGGTTAATATTATATAGTGAACAGATTGAATGTTTAGGTTATTTATTTTTTCATTAAAGTGAAATGAAACAGAATCATATTTATCACTGTTTATATTTACACAAATCCAATTGTCAAATTAAAGAAGTAACAAATTCACAAATGGATCTAGTGAGATATTATTAAAGATACGATGGCCTTCCTGCCAATCGATGTCTAACTATTCTTTAACTCTTAATGTCTCCAAATCTTTATCACCTTCCTAACTCTTGACCTCTCCATGTAAAAACAAAATCTTTTTAGATATCAGCAAAAGAATTTTAATTTTGGTGGCTGGATTAAATCTTTTAAAATTTTGGTGGTTACTCATATCTTGGTTATTATTTTTCAAATGTTGGTGAAGGAATTCAATTCATTTTTGGCACATTATTTAGAAATACATAAAGTTAGAATGACTATTTCACGCACTTGTAAAATGAACCAATCAGGAGCTCCAGTCAAGTTTGGATTATCGATAATACTAAACTTGACTCTTGACTCTGATTGGCCTAACAACGGTGTTTTCAGATTTATGTATGTGACAGTTAAACGTCAGATATAAATAACCACGCTAAAAATGAGCAGATTTGGTTTAAATTCCATCTAATTAATAACCGAAAAAATTAATGAAAATGTACCGAAAAATACGAAGAAATCGAAGGAGTATGTTTGGAAGCAATTTAGTAGATTTTGCGATGAACGAGAATAAGGAAAGTAAATTTTTCAGGAGACACAAAAGATTAGACACTGTCTTATGGGGTTTCTTAATTAACTGGCATTTTCGGCCAATTATATCTCGGCTTTGGGAAGGCTGATTGATATGATTTCTCTTCAGTGTGTACAAATACCTGTTACGAATGCATTGCAATAAAAAAGTCATTTTCATAAAAAACACTGACTTATGGGGTTTCTCAAATTACCGATTCATTTGTTTTAAACCATTTTCAGCTAATTCCTTTAATTCTTCCCAACTGTTCGCCTCGTAAAATACCGCCGTGTCATCTGCGAAACTAATGATAGTATCTCGAGTATCAATAGTGAAAATATTGTTTAAATAAATTGAAAATAATAAAGGGCCCAACACAGTTCCTTGAGGTATTCCATAATTTAACTGTTCTACTCTCACTTAATCCATTTTCAACTTTTACCATCTGTTCTTTATTACATAAATAACTTTTTAAGGGTTCTAGTGCACGTATTCCTGTATCTTCCAAAGCCTTCAACAATTGTGGGTGGCTCACAGTGTCAAAAGCCTTTGTAAGATCCATAAATACGCATAAGGATGGTTTAGTCTCATCTTCAGCTGTATAATTTTTTTGTAATAAAGCTGAGATAGCATATAGATACATACATTTTGTAGCAATGGTTCCTCAAACATTTGGTTGGAAAGCTCTTATTTAATAAATGTGAAAACAGAATCATATTTATGCAAATCCGTTTGTCAAATAAAATGGCAAATTAAAGAAGTAACAACATTCACAAATGGAACTAGTGACATATATGAGATGGCCTCCCTTCCAATCGATATTGTTCTTTAACTCTTAATGTCTCCAAGTCTTTATGATCTTCCTAACTCTTGACGTCTCCATTTATAAACAAAATCTTTTTAGATATCAGCAACAATAATTTTAATTTTCGTGGCTGCATCATTTTTTTAAATTTTGGTGGTTACTTATATAATGGTTATTATTTTTCAAATTTTGGTGAAGGAATTCAATTAATTTAAGTTAGAATGATAATTAGATAGATACATGAATTCTGTAGCAATTGTTCCTCAAACATTTGGTTGAAAAGCTATTATTTAATAAAAATGAAGTTTAAAAAAATAAAAACCAAACGTTAAAATCAAATATCGACTATATGTGCAGCAATTCCAAATCCATCGTTATATTTCCGTTCATACAACACTTCGACGCAACAAAAAAAAAATTAAATATCGCGAAATCCGACAAGATCTGCGGCTGAAAAATGAAATACTCTATGGCGATAAAGTTTCGGCACGTATTACTCAGGTGTATAGAAAATGTCGGGCCACCCGGTGAATTTTAAAATTTTTAAACTGTTCCCTGGTATCAAAGCGATTTGCTCTGATATATTGGTAAGGTCTTGCCGGAATTTATTGTACACGTTCTCCGCAACCGTTTTGTTCACCGCTGTCGCAAAGTTTAAACTTTATTTTTATCGCCGCATATCTTGGAAGGGTGACGAAGTTTTTGCTGGGATATCTAACAAAACATTGGGTTAGAATCTTAAGAGCTGGATATATTTAACTAGGTTTTTTTACTATAATTTTTGAGAACTGATTTAAGATGTGTTTTATGAGAAAGACCTTAATTTTGTCAATTTTTGTGAGCCGGTAATAAGAAAGTAGAAGGCAGAAATAAAGGAATTTATTAATTTGAAGGTAAGAGCTTTCAGTTTATTATTTATTTACTGCTTTAAGTGCATCCTGACGATCAAGATAACATTTTTATATTTAATAATAAGAAATTTAAAGCCCCGTTAAAAGTTTCAAAGTGAAATTCTTTTCACGAATAATAATAATAATAAAATAATAATTAAAAACATATACAGGGTGCGCCAATTATTTCCACTCGATCTCTAGCACCGAAACTAAAAGAGATATCAACAAGATTTTTTGTAGGGGTAGACAGTGTCACTCGGACTATAATTTTAAAGTAGTTTTTTGTATTTGTCAATCCGACGCGGCGTTGACAAGTTATTCCTATTTTAAGCAGATTTAATGAAAAAACAGCACTTCAGAAATATTAGCACAAAAACCACATTTTTTAAAAAATTCCTCAAAAAAGCTACGATGATGTAAATGAAACATGCACCTATCACAATAATCACACAACATCTTCACCTGTTGCACAGGGTGTTTGCCGATGGCGTGCCAATAGTCTAGTTTTCAAATGGCAATAACTTAATTTTTTCAAATGGGTCACTCTGTATATTTTTCTTCAGTTAGAAGCTCTCCCTAATACGTATTAAAAAAATATAGGGTTTTGCACATCTAACTTTACTATTTACTTTAATAATTGACGTTAAGTGACAAACAACATATTTTACACAATTTTTAATAAGAAATCAAGTTACCTATGAAAATGACAGTAGGTATATTTTGTTATGGCATTAATTGTCAACATAAAATTTTGTATTGTATCACGTCTACTATATTTAATCGGTATTGTGTATAAAAAATGGATTTTAATAAGAATTATAGTGTTCAAGAAAATATTGATATGATATGGATACTGGGTGAATGTCAAAAAAATGCGTTTCTTGCTAGTAGGGTCTATCGTCAAAGATACCCAGAAAGACGTCATCCACAAAAGGATACTTTTGAGAATTTAAAGAATAGATTTGATAGAACAGGAACCGTCAAGTTGACAACGAATATAAGGTAATGATCAGTATAGTTGAAGATCCCCATATAAGCACAAGGCAATTAAGCAATCTGTTAGATATTTCCAATACCACAATTAGACGCATAATATAAAAGAATAAATATCACCCCTATCATATCCAGCTTCACCAAGAATTGTTACCACGTGATTTCGCGCGTAGAGTGGAATACTGTAAATGGTTAATAAACAAGATAAATACAGAGCGTAACTTTTTAAACAAAGTTTTATTCTCCGACGAAGCCACGTTTCATAAGAACGGTTGTGTAAATAGACACACCTTCCATTATTATTCGGACCACAATGAACATTTATTTAGAACCACATCACAGTATCGATGGTCTTTGAATGTGAGGGCGGGAATCATAGGTGCTTATGTAATTGGTACCTATTTCTTTGATGGGACTGTAAATGGAGCTATATTTTTGGATTTTTTAGAACATGATTTTCGCAACTTATTGAAAAATGTGCCTCAAAATTATCGCAACGGAATGTGGTTTCAATTAGATGGTGCCCCACATTACCTATTAGATGTTCGCAATTGGTTAAATAGGGAATTTCAGGATCGTTGGATAGGAAGGGGAGGACCTATAAATTGGCCTACTAGATCGCCTTGCCTTACACCTTGCGATTTTTTCTTGTGGGGTTTTATTAAAAATATTGTTTACAAAGAAGAGGTTACCACAAAAGAAAATATGAAAGAAAGAATTACTGCAGCATTTAGACAGGTGACCCCTGCAATGCTAAGAAATGTGTGTAAATCAATGAAAAAAAGGGCAAGAAAATGTATAAATGAAAATGGAAGACATTTTGAACACCTACTATAAATTTTAACTTTCGCTATTGTAGTTTTCTTACGATTAAACTTTGTAAAATTTTGTACTTATTAAAAATTGTGTAAAATATGTTGTTTGTCACTTAACGTCAATTATTAAAGTAAATAGTAAAGTTAGATGTGCAAAACCCTATATTTTTTTAATACGTATTAGGGAGAGCTTCTAACTGAAGAAAAATATACAGAGTGACCCATTTGAAAAAATTAAGTTATTGCCATTTGAAAACTAGACTATTGGCACGCCATCGGCAAACACCCTGTGCAACAGGTGAAGATGTTGTGTGATTATTGTGATAGGTGCATGTTTCATTTACATCATCGTAGCTTTTTTGAGGAATTTTTTAAAAAATGTGGTTTTTGTGCTAATATTTCTGAAGTGCTGTTTTTTCATTAAATCTGCTTAAAATAGGAATATCTTGTCAACGCCGCGTCGGATTTACAAATACAGAGAACTACCGTAAATCTAATATTAAGTAGAATCAGAAGACATAATCGTATACAGGGTGTTCAATTTAAAAAAACCAAATTAATTTTCATTCCACAAAAATTAGCCACCCTGTATACATCAAAATATTTTAAAATTGTAGTCAGAGTGACACTGTCTACCCCTACAAAAAATCTTGTTGATATCTCTTTTAGTTTCGGTGCTAGAGATCGAGTGGAAATAATTGGCGCACCCTGTATTAAACAATAATTATGCAATTTACCTTCTTATTTATTTAATTACAAGTTTATCTATTTATTTAACGTATAGTTTTTGTTTATTATAGCAGAATCCATTAATGCTTTATGATACCTTCAGGTCAAAACCAAATTACTTTGCATATTAACATAAGGACACTCATAATCTATAAATCTGAAATTTTACTATACTTATACGAGTCTAAGGAAAATATCTATAAGCAGTAAAATGACCCTAAAACTTTTAGTATGGGATATAGTTTCACCCTAAGGCTTGGTGGTCTCCGGAGATACGATGTTGTAAACAATTTAAGGACGATGATGTATTTTAGGAAGATGCAGGACGATCAACGTTGTTCGATATCAATATCAGAACTCATCTATTCTCATATCGCTTACATGCTATCAGTTTATCCGTCAGATTTCCAACAGCAGTTCATTTTCCATGCAATATATTGGTTATGAATCTTTTTGTTATTTTTTTACATCGATATGATTCAGTATTTCCATAATTAACTCTAAACGTTTTGGAAAGAGTTCGTAGGAAAGCAATTTTATCTCAAATGAAAAAATAATATGACCAGAATCAACTAAAAATATTTGTATATAGGGTGTAATTGTACTTATTTACTTAAATTATTTCATTTTTGACGTCCATGGAGCTAGCAGAGCAAGGTCAGCAGAACAGAACAAAAGTATATTCATAATTAAGTTCTAATTAAGTGCTAATTCAGTGCCCTAATGAAAAATTTAATGCTCCTTTCTTTTTATAAAAAACGCATGATCTGCTAGCTACAGATGAACCTAGCAGAGCAACTATTTAAATGTTGTTAAAAATTAATGAAACATGATGTAAATAAGTTAAATAATTAAGTGCTAATTTAATGCCCTAATTAAAAATTTCCTGCTCCTTTTTTTCTTAAGAAAAACGTATGTTCTGCTAGCTACAGATGAACCTAGCAGAGCAACTATTTAAATGTTGTTAAAAATTAAATGCTAATGTGCTATGTGACTATTTCAAATTCAATGTCATTTTAAACTTCAAAATGTTCATATTTTGGACGCCATTTTGAAGGTGATCTCGAAGAGGTACGGAGGGGCACATCAAACCCTAAGCTTACTTTTTGATGCTCTATCAAAATCTGAAGTCAGAATTTTAAAATTCATGAACACAAAGAATCAACTCACACACAGAACGAATTCAGATACCGTACAAATTTGTTCGGTGATAAAAGGACATAGGAAGTTTGATCTTGCAAAATAATTTTAAAAATGTCAAACAAGTAAGAAGAAATTGAAAACAAATTTGAATAAAAATAAAGCTAATGACACCAATATAATATAGAATCAATAGAAAAAATGTTTTAAAAAATTGCCTCAAAAAAAAAAGAAAAAAATTCTAAAATGTTTAAATTTTTAAATAGGTTCTTATTTTAGTTATTTTTTTGGAACTGTTTCCTTCTCTGTGTAAACGTCATTTAATATTGTTAAACCTTTTACTTAAATTACTTCATTTTGGTCATCTCAGAAAAACTTGTTTCTTCATATATTTATATATGCATATATACATTTGATTAAAAATTAAGGGATCCATTTGTTTAATCTATTTTGATTTTAACGCCCTACGGATAACCGTCGCTACGGTTTTTAATTTTATTCACACTTGCATCCCTCTGATGATGTTACTGTCTACCTCATTAATATGCCCGTGGTAAAGTCGGCACTTAAACAAACACCATTTAAGCTGCGCTACGTTTATTTGTTTTCTACACACTTCACTTTAATATAAATAGGCAGTTTTACATAATATCTTTCATAGTTAACAAGTTAACACGGCGTTGAAAGGGTAAAACTTTCAACGTATCAAGGCAGGGATTAAAATGACACGGCGGTGTTGAGCGCCTGTCAAGTGTAGGGCTAATATGCAAGTAGTTTGGATTTGATTTGGTTGATTTTGTTGCAAAACAATGAGGTTTCAACAAAGAAGTTTTAAAAAGATTAAATTTCTCTTTTGAAATTAAGTTTCACTCATTTTTGTACACAATAAAATTTTATCCATCTTTCTCTCTGTATACAGCATAACAGTAAAAAATACTAATTAACTTGATTAGCTACATCGATCACTGTAACTGTAACTATCCTTTTATTTACGAAATAAACCAAAAATAAAACACTTTTTGCTTGTAAAAACTTCTACAAATAAACCATCCTTTTTCTTTACTTTTCCATTCTCTTTTTAACCTTTTTTTCCCAACGATTGGCCTTCTCCAAATCATTAATCACTGGCTGATTTTCTCTGAGATTAAAAAACAATGTGTTGTTGACCAATCTTTCCATCGATGGGATTTGGAGCAAAGTCTGGTCGCTAACAAAAATACTACCGCACCAGATTAATCTGTCTCATTCGTTTCCCACCAAAGGACCTATTGGCCCCCTGAGGGTCGTTGAGTATTAGAAAAAGAAAATATGTTGGGGTAATGATATGTGTGAGTGAGAAGAATGGATGCAAGTCAGTTAAAACGGAGATTTTTACTACATACGTTCTTTACAATTACAGCCATATATTTTATATTTTATCTATAATACCAGTAAGTAACGTATAACATAGGCGTATTGTTAATGGTATTAAAAATCGCACGGCTTGCGGTTTTTATACAAGTCGATATAAAAGTTTTAAACCGATTATTTTTTTCATCTGTCAAAACAGTCAGATTTTGTGGTTTCAGCCAATAAGAGCTCACAATCCTAACCAACCATTGAGTTTTATACTGATTATTTTTTTCATCTGTCAAAACAGTCAGATTTTGTGGTTTCAGCCAATAACAGCTCAGGGTCCTAACCAATCATTGTGTTTTACACTGATTATTTTTTTTTCATCTGTCAAAACAGTCAGATTTTGTAGTTTCATCCAATAAGAGCTCAGGATCCTAACCAATCATTGTGTTTTATACTGATAAAACCGCTTCTTCGTAATTGTTTTTTGATTAAACTGTGTTTACCTTTTTTGAAATATCAAATATAAACATTTAACAACTTTTATTTAGCATTATCAATTATTATTACACTAAAATATTTTGCAAATCTATGTTAATACCCAAATTTCAAAATTTATTTGTAAACTAACCTGTTTATTCGTTTATTCACACTCACACAACATCTGTTTTTGAATACCCAAATACTTAAAAATCCATAAATCTCTTTAAAACTGACAAATGTCAAAGTCTATATCCGAATTACGCCAAACGCAATTACGTAAGCCTTGGTGGCCCTGTATTTAAAACATCTCAATATTTTTTGATGTTTCAATTTAATCTGATAAAGAAAATAATGAACATTTGTGAGTAAAGTGTCTTTTGCATAAATTACTATATTCTCTATTTTTAATACAAAATGATTCAAAAAAGAATCCTTCAGACGTCCTCTCAAATTGTATAGATTAAATTTTTGGTCTCCATACTCAAACGCGTTTATTTCAGGCAAAACCACTCAAACAAACTGGTTTGAGATAAAATCACTCGTCCTGCGGACTCGTGATTTTATCAATCAGTTTGTGAAATACAGTGAAAAAAGGCAATAATAATAAATTTTTATGAAATTTAAGAACTCAATAGTAACGAACATAAAAAGTCTTTGTATAAAGTTAATATAAGTAAGAATAGTGTGAAAATTATATCAAAATTATTCTTTTCGTCTCTAGAATAATTTGTTGTTAATTAAAATTTACATAAAAATTAATATTTTTTTGAATTTGTAAAAATTTACGTTAAAAAACTATCAAATTTCAATCTATGACTTGGTGATTTATAAAAGTATTTCGCGCTGTCAAGCGAGGCTTTTTCTAAAAAACTCTAGAAGTGTTCACATCGGTCCGCTTAACAAAAACAAATGAAATCGAGTTAAAGCAATACTGAGTAAAAATATAACATTACCTGTCAAAGAAGTGACGCTATTTTAAAATAAAAAAGAAAACTTTTAAAATCAAGAGAAGATGCCAAATTATCCATCCTGTTTAGTATCCTGATAAAGTGATCCAGTTGTATCCTGATTCAATTTTATCCCGTTTCTGTCTTGAAAAGTATTCCAGTAGTAAATCTTTAAAAAGAATATTTATCCATCCAGAACAACTAAAGGAAAAATAATAAAAAAGACATAAAGAAAGGTTCCATATTTTTATTAAATATCGATATATAACAAAGCATTAAAACAATAAAAAGGCCATAAAACAATTAACTAAGGTTAAGATTTATTTAACCTAGAAATAAGTTACATTAGAGTATTAATTTGGAGAATAAGATAAGGGTGTGAAAATAAAATTTTTTCATAGCTGTTAATTTTCTTATATACTTAAAGAAAAACTGTACTTACCTTATTCGACCAAGCACTTGTTATGGTTACTTAATTTCCGGCTATAAATAAATGTTTATGAATTCTATTTAATGAGTCGTTATTATCGATTTCTATAAATAGCAAGCCAGTAGAAGCACACCTGAGGTTAAGAATCTCTACTCTTTATAGTAGATAGCGCCCAATGTAAACTGTCACCAATATAATTCACATTCTGTCTAAGATTACGAGGAAAGGTAAAAATAAAAAGATATTGCGTGAATTTTCAAATCTTTTCAAAATTAGTTAAAAAAATAAATTAAATTAAATCACATTACAAAATTAAATTAAAATAAAGAAAGGAAAGAGCTAAAATCGTGGTTAGTTAATCTATCAATAAAACAACAAAATTTGCAATATAATGAAGATATAGGTTATGTACTAAAATTTAAAATTAAACAAATTAAACAACAATAAAATAGATAAATAAAAAAATTACTTCATCATAAATACACAGCACAATAGTACGTAACAATAACAATAACAAATGTACCTATTATAGACATTAAAACTAATACTAAACACGGAACTTTCCATGGCATAAATCAGTTCTTCTTCTTCTTGGCTTCATTTATGGCTTGCATACAAGTGCATTCAGCCATAGATCCGTTTAAAATTGACCATTCAATTGGGCCCTTCTAGAGCCAGTTGAATTTAAAAAATGGAGGCGAATACATCTGTGTGAAATTAATAAAGAAAATATTTAACAATTGTGTGTAAAGTGTCTTTTGTATAAATGACTATATTCTTTGTTTTTAATACAAAATGGTTCAAAAAATAATCTTTCAAAATACCACTCGTACTTTCAAATTTAATAGATTAAATTTTAGGTTTCCACACTCAAACGCCTTTATTTCAGGCAAAACCACTCAAGCAAACTGATTTGATCAGTTTGTATTCGTGGTTTTTCAAAATAAAGCCGTTTTCGTGAAAACCAAAAATTTTATCGATAAAATTTGGAGAACTCGTGGTACCTTTGATAATTTCCGAATAATTATTGTCTGAGTAATCAGACATTAATTTATCTATATTTTTATTTAAAATAATAGTAATAATTTATTTATTATTATTTTTACAATATATAATTTGAATCTGCTAAGAACGCTGTAAAAGTTTGACAGAAATGTCAGTCAGTTAATAAATTATGATTGACAATTATTGCTATTTATTAATAGTGTTTGGTTTTAATAAATAATATAGTACAAATATTCTTATAAAATTAACACATATTCACCAGAGAAAATATTTTTATAACACACGATTTTTATTCCTCAACACGCTCCAAATAAATCAACAAGCAAGGCTGCGCCTTAAAAACTGTTATATTTTAAAGAAAATTTGTTACCGCTGAAAACGTCTACATCCGTGGAAATATTTTGACACCTTATACAATGCGCCTAGAGTCGTAAAGTCCGAAACTGCATTTGGTAACAAGTCCACGAAGTAGGTAATAAATAATCGCCAATGGCTCTGTAGGACGTATCTTTTGAATTTTGATAGGCTGGATTATTACGTCGAAGGGCCAGGGAGAGTATTCCAGTTGTTAGGAAGGAGGAAAGGTGAATGGAAAGAGGATATTTTGCATATTTTATTGTAAGGGATAGTGACGGATTGTAATTAATGAAGGGTTCCTAAAAATAAAACGAAATGAAAATCGTGTTTAAGAAAGTAAAATATCTTTTACAAACAAATGAATTTGCCAATTTGTTCCAAATCTTATTTGTAATTGTTTATGTAAACTTTTATTATGTAGTCAAGAATATACATCGAAATTTTCAAACTTCCTCAAGAGCTAGACCAAAAAAACTCGGTACATCTTTAATTTTTGGAGATTATGTTAACAGAGGATGTGGAAATGTCCTGTTGAAAACCCTTTTTATTACCTGTATTGGCATGAAAAGGCGACAAACTTGAAGTGCTTTGGGAAGTTCCAAATAATGCCAAATTTGGAGACCGAAACTTATTAGGCCACACCCTTTAGATGGGCCTGTCCCAACTTATTGTAGATTTAAGTTGGCTGAGAAATTGTGTGTGGACTGTAATATATGTTGTAGCGAAATTATACACTGATTACTTGAATTTTATATATTAACGATAACTTCGTAAAAACAAAACACTTTTCAACAAACATAGAATATAACAAAATTCAAAACTGTGTTTGCAATTGCTCAAAAAATAACTGGATGTGAATACGGGTATGTATGTAATATTATGCAATTTGTATAAGTTAAAAATTGATAAATTTATTACGTGTGGACAGTCCAAAGATTACGACCTGATCCACACGGAGTCTGATGTTGTACTGATTTGATTTTAGATTTATTTGAAACGCTTGCCGTTGGACGAAATCCCTTCGGCCAATTACCGCTAACCGTTTGCGGCTTTATTGTTGTGCCTTTTTTAACTCTTTGGCAACTTGCAGTCTTGCCAATGTGTCGCGGTGTATGTAAAGGCGGTTGCCGACATGGGCGGCTTTTAGCATTGATGTTTATCTCGTCGGTGAGTTACTTCCGCGTTGATTATCTGCGCGATGGCCTTGATTCATGATGCGTGTTGTACTGTTGCTATGCTACCCGGCCGGTACATAAGCGTGCGTTTTGGTTATTTTATTTCCTTTGTCGCCATGGGTGTAGGTTAAAATGTTCGATTTCGAACATGAAATTTACATTTTCGTGAATCTAACAGTTCGGACTTTGTTACGCGATCACTCTACGTCTTTAGTTTTTGGAGTAGATGTTCAGAGATGATGTAGAATTGTTCTGTTGTAGATAAATTTTTATTATCTTTATTGGTTTTGGCGGGCGGATGTGACAAATTTGAAGTCGAGATTCTTATCACATAACACGGTCGTAACTAATTTTTACATTTTTTTGCTTGCCATGATAGTTTAGGCCTAGATACATATATAGTCTATTCGAACTTTAAGACAACAAGAAAGGAGATGTCGCCCTATTTGAGTGTGACGCCGCAACGCCGGCGACTTTAAAGAGAAATACAGTCATAAATCCTTTCTTCAAAGGAAAGCCGAGCGCTTCGGTCTCAGCGGTACCTTTGACGGTGTGTTCCTTTCTTTCTGATTTATTACGTGGACAGACTATACCAACTAAAGTTTTTAATATCAATCTTCTAACCATGCAGAAATAAGTGGTAGTTACAACTTTATTAACGTAAGGCAAATAAAAATAGCCCATAAATTTAATTTGTGTTTACACAATCATAATATTGATATCAAAATTAACAGCACCTATCAGTTTAGTTCATCTTGCCGCCTCACCGTTATCCTTCTTAGTAACTTCTTACCTTGTTACCCATATTCCAAATTAATAGCAAATATACAGATAAAAATCCAGCGGTGTAAGTCTAGAGACCTCTTGGGCCCTCGGAGAGACCGGAGCCCTTGAGCGACTGCGAAGTAATTACAAAGTCGTGTACCTCAACATTCCCTGCCTGATGGCTAATTATTGTTGACACTTGAATGGCTCCAGACGATTGGTATTGTTAAGAATACAAGAGCGGAGTTCAACTTGATTACTAGGATTAGATTTATAGGTATTTTTTAAAATAAACGATTCTTGCTACTTTATCAGGGATTAAAAATATCTACAAGGGCATATAAATAAATTATTATTAATTGAGAATAATCAATACCGTTTATATTAATACAATAATTATTATCATTTACCACTTTACGATGGTACGATGACAGAAAGTATTAATTATCAGTGTGTCATTTTACCGACTGCTTTGATATTCTATAATAATTTGTAGAACTTTACTTGCCAAAATCATTTATCAGGAGTGCGAAGACAAACTGAAAAAATAACATTGGACACTTAAACAACAAGGTATGAGTAAAAGTTCTGTCTAAAGAATATTGCATAAAAATATGTTGCACGCCATATTCAGTTGAAGAGTTGATAGACGATGACGATTCCCGTAGAGTTGCGGACGAAGCCACGTTTCACGAACCGTGAATAAAATATTTTTCTACAAGTAATCCCTATTTTGCGTTGATGGCCATGTTACGACTGCGCACGGCTGGTGTAAACCCCGAAGTAGGAGTGGGTCAATTGAGACTAAGCCTATGACGAGAAGCGCTTCCTGCACTACCTCTGCTGCAGGCGGTCAGCGATGCAATTGAACCCAAATTTGTGTTTAACAAACCCTACAAAATACAGATAAAACAGAACACGGGGTCAGATGCTGCAAATGCAATACGCATATACACAGACGGCTCCAAAACCAAAGAAGGCTCAGGATGTGGTGTCTACTCCAGATCACTAAGCCTAAGAATTAAGTGGGCAATGGGAAATGATACCACCGTGGTTCAAACAGAACTGGCTGGTATCTCAATTGCCACAAAAGAACGGCTGGTCTAAGACTGTTAGGACCCAGCGACACCTACGGCTTGACGCCTTCGGCAAT
The DNA here is from genome assembly GCA_949320105.2 of Crepidodera aurea. Taxonomy (NCBI): domain Eukaryota; kingdom Metazoa; phylum Arthropoda; class Insecta; order Coleoptera; family Chrysomelidae; genus Crepidodera; species Crepidodera aurea. The sequence continues at coordinate 17,981,361 of OX439475.1, read as the reverse complement.
TGCGGAACTAGCCAAGCGTTACACCTATGCTTAATCTCTAAAGAGATGGGATGAAATCAAGGAATGCAGTTTTGGCAGGGTCACCATGGACGACCCTGGGAAACTGGCGTCGAAGAAATACTTGGCGATGACCAGGAAAACCCTGCGTCTAGTAGTAGGATTTCTGACTGGCCACTGTCAACTAAGGAAACACCTCCTACAATGGGGCTAGTGGATGCACCTCTATGCAGGATGTGCGAACAGGAAGACAAAATGGTAAATCATGTCCTATGCGATTGCCCGGAGTTATCGTCAATAAGAGAGTGCGTGTTCGGTGAGTCTTGGCCTACACCTGCCGATATAAAGGAGATGTCTCCTAGTGACTTGTCCACTTTCCTGGAAAGGACAGTATGGTCAAATATGGCCTAAGTGCTGTGGGCCTAACTCACCTTACCTACTCTACAGATACAGAGATCCTTATTTTATAGAAAGGTAAAATAGGTGGTCTCAATAGGTTTTGGTGGGAATGGGTGACAAAATTAAATTGTGGATTTTCGTGATTAAATCATTCCGGTCTTTGTAACGTCACAACACACACATATTTAATTTTTGGAAGAGATGTTAAGAAAGGATGTAGAGGTGTTTTGCTGAAGACCGCGTGATAATATCTTTATTGGTTTTGACGGGAAGAGGCGACAAACTTTAAATTTTGGATTTTCGTGTTTTGAATATTCCTGTATTAGTTAAGTGGACCACAGTTTTTCCAGGCGGGTGAATGGACAGGTTCATTTAGACTTTAGACAATTATTTCCCTTTAATATTGAAAAATGTCCCCCAAACCATTAGACGATCTTTTACCTTCCTTTTAGATTAATTTATAATGATCCTGAGTTCCTGAAATATGGATAGGGAGGAGGTGTCAGTGCTGCATGGCCCGCTCGATCATCCGGTTACTAAAATTGACTTCTTCATGTGGGGTTATGTAAAAAACGTATATCAAATATCGTCAACTACACAAGATGAAGGACAGAATAAGATAAATGAATGCAGAAATTTTACAAGATTTAAGTCGAACGTTTGAAGAAACGCCGCAATGGTGTTTTAAAAATTTAGTACTCAATCAATTAATTTAAAATAGATGGAAATCAGTTTTATAAAAAATAAAATATACAGTTTTTGCTATAAAACTGGACCATTATGAAAAAGATATGTCTGTAAAAAAAATAATTTTAAGTGTTTCGTAACGGTAATAAGGCATATATGAAACTTTGTTACACTAAAGCTTCACCCTGTATATAAAATCCTATACTGTTTGCCTCCTACAAGTAGCAGTAGATTAATGGGACTTCGTAGGAATTGCGATTTCATTTTTAAAATATCTCCACTAAAAATAAAATTTTGAGAACGACAAATTTTTTTAGGATATATTATACATCACGCGGGTAAAAAAATAGATAACTCATTCAAAATAAAAGTATGCACTTCAACAAGCCTTTCCCTCATAAAAAAAAGTAAAAAAAAATATCGAGTAGCTGCAGCATTGAAAATTGAGACGAAACTCTACACTAAGAGCAAAATGAATCATACTTGGAACTTTTGTGTGGCCCATTGAAACGTTCCGCATTTGGACGAAAAGTTTGAAGTAGGCGTGTAGAGAAAACCGTGGCTCGTTAAATATTTCATAGAGTTTTGTAGCTCAAATTAAAGTTTTGTCAAAATGGACGAAATGGTTGATGTATTTTCGACTTTAAGTGTTAAAATATGCATTAAGGGACCAAAATAACAAGCTGAGAGATTTGTTGAAACACGTTTTAATGACCTAATACGATAAAACGATTTAAATATTAAATATTTATTTATAATATTCACATATTTAATTATAATATTTTTGTTCGCGTATATTATAAATCTCTTCTGCAATAACTTCATTAAAATTGGAAATAGTTAAACTTTTCTCTACTGATTCTGATGACTTTAATGTTGACGAAAATATAAAACTGCTGTTATCAAACTCAAATAGTTGGATAATTTTTAAATTACTTTTCTCCAAGTCTTTTTAAGCAAGTTTATTATCAGTATTTTAAAAGTAAAAATAAACCAATGCTTCTATCTGAAAGACTACTTGACCATCTTGGCTGAATGGTGAAAGTTTTCAAATTTCTATAAATCAATATAATTAAGTCCACTCTTACTAGTATTAATCGTTATTAATGGAATTAATTGCTGACTGTTTCAACTTATTTTCAGTATTTAACTACAACGAAAAACCCAATTTTGTTATATTCATTCTTTTATAGTTTTCGTATGGCTCAATACTTTTTGTCATTTTATATGAAAGTAATAAAATTTACTGTTCCCCTTGGAAGAAGCGTCAAATAAAACTCACAATACATGGGAAATAATCCCTCTCTCCCTAAGTTTCCAGAGAAAATTGTAATATGTCAATAAGTTGTCCCATTGCCGATATTTTGTAAGATATTTACACTTGGGAATTGTCTAGCAACTTCTATTACCTGAAGAAAATGGCAATTTATACGTGTTTTGAACAGAAAAATCTTGTTTACCAGATTTTACCACTTTCTTTTCACATATTTTGTTGCTTGTGTTAAAGAAATAAGAACATTTGGTTCGAAATATAATTAATGTAGGATGGTATATCACAACAATTTTTGGCTCCTCGTTTTGTGTTTTTACATGCGAAAATGACCATTAAATCATCGCAGGACATGCAAATACTTCTCCCACTACTATACATAAAATCGGATCATATAAAACTATTTTCTAATTAGCTAATAAAAATGTATCTTTGTTATAAGTAACTTTGTAAAAGTTTCGACATTTAGCAGAGGAAAAGTTAAAAAAACCCATATTTGTGGGTCCTGATTTCTAAAATTTGTGGGCAATCATATAGAAAACTAGTGCAAGAACATAATTTTTAAACAACGATGAACTCAACAAATTTAAAGCATGAGACTGAAGGTTCATTTCTTGCATCTTGGAGTAGGTAAAGAATAAGGGTAAAAACATAGTGAAGCATCGCATCAAGCATTGCACATTACATTACAGTTACACAATATTACCATAGCACAATTACTTCTAATATGTATTACTTAATGTAATATTAAAGTTTTAAAAAGAATTTTAGCAACTTGATATGAAAGGTACGTTTTAAATGCATTATAGTAAACCGAGTCAGTCATTCGATCAATATCTTCATTCACCCTGTTGATATTAAAAAATCTATATTTTTTCTGCAGGTCGCTAACCCACAGGTGTGTGTTCAATATAATTGATACCAATAATTGACGCACGCTACTAAACCAAATATTATTATCTTCAAATGAGATCATTAAGTGACCAATTGTACGTGGAATTTATTATTAACTTTTTGATAGTTTAATGACATGCTGGTTTTAGAGGATTTTTCAGAAATGTTTAAATCTGTTTTGTTAGTTTAAATAAAAACGTCACAATCCAACAGCAAATAGCTTAAAAAATTAATTTAATCTATATACAAGAGCTCTATGTGTTAATTTTGCTGTTATTTGTTAGTTAAAAATGAGGTGTTCTCTAGGTAATCTAAAAATCCGGAATTACAATTTAATTATTTTCCACCCAATTAGTTGATCTTTGTAAATTCTGGGAAAATGTATTATTAATGGGTCTCCAAGCATACGAGAGTATGCTCGAAACATTTAAAATCTGAAGATTATGTTACAAAATCAGGTAAGACAAAGATTAGCATTTCTGAGATTATTTCTTGATTATAACTGTGTGTTGTACAGTTGTACTTTTGTATGTAAACTTGAAATCTAATTAGCTGTGCACATCATTGCTGATATTTCAACTTTTCATTTTTCTAAACGTAATATTCAGTAAAATACAACTTTTGTCACATCATATTTTTAACAATAGCATTATGTTCTCGTCTTGTACAGCACATGTATTAAATAATTGTATAGTTACTATTAGTAATTATTATAATAAAATGTTAAATTCCAAAATTGAATAATTCAAAGTTAGCTTTGAACTGCGTGATAAAATAAAGGACTAAAGAAAATAAATTTTGTGTTTATTTTGAAAAAAACAAAGGAGATAATAAATCAAGAGAGTAACACTATTCTGTGTGTAAAGGACAAATTTCCAACATTTTCCTAAACAAAAAGTTTTGCAACAAGTGTTTTAAGCCAAGAAAAAAATTTCTTAATTTTTTATATTTTAATTTGATATTGATTAAAAAAAATAATTTTGATTGAAGGAATACGTTAGATTATAGCATAAATCAATCAAAAGTAGATTCTTAGAATTTATTTTTTATTTAAATCACTTTTACAATTATTGTCCCTAAAAAATTTAAATAAATTTTATCAGCAGAAAACTGTTTCTTTGGCATATGATTTAGTTTTCTTCCACTTTCTACATCTTCAATTTAAACACCATCATCAATAATAAAAATGCCCCCAATTTGGTGGGGTTATCCTTGCAAAGCAGATGTTTGTAGGCAAAGACCTACAATTTGGATGTTTTCCTTTGAACTGGACTTGCCACATAAAATTAAATGATTGGCGTGCAATAATACAACGACCATCAGGAGTTGCATGTAAATCCTTAATAATTTCTGATAATTTCAAATACATCCTTACAGAAAATCTTAAAAACGTAAGATATGTTAAATAAATAACCTCAATTTTAGAATAACAACACAAAAAACAGGTTCATTTGAATCTAAATATTTACATATACAGGTATATTGTGGTAATTTCCAAATCAAAAACTACAAATAATCACAAAAAACTTTAAAAGACTACAAATAAACCGTTACGCGTTTCGGGAACAGCTTATCAGTGAATGTGGCGCCACCATCGGTAATTATATGTCCTAATAGGCGACCATTCAAATATAATTTTTTAAATTGAGACTTTTGTCCGTTTTGCCTATTTTAAGTGAATTTAGTAAGGATAGTAGAACAGCTGACATATGTACAAGAGAAATATAGCTATATGTTTATCTTTGTTATCAGTTGAGCAAGGTGTGTTGAATAATTAAAACAATTCGAATATATTCTGGCAGAAAATAACGTTATTCTCCAGCATTTTGTTAACTATTGAGTAATTTCTAAATCCTGAATAAATGAGATTTATATGAAATAAATATTTTTGTAATGTACTTTGTATATTTTCCTGCGTGATAAGAATTCCCGAAAGTGCAAGTCGAACAACGTAATTGATGTACGAATAAAAGCGTGAGGTGGGCGAGATGCTCATTTTCTCTTGTTTTTCTGACATAGTGAGTGAAAAGATGAAATGGCGCAGTATTGTTTAGATGTTTGTATTGAGAATGATAACAGTCTGGGGTTGAACGTCAGTTTTCTTGATTAATTTTAGCGAGCTCCTTGAGAAATTGAAGAAATTTGTTATAATGTTTTATAGAGATAAGTAAGTTGTATATACAGCATGTTTAAAATCCATTGGGACCGAAATTCAAAATTAAAAAAATGTGCATTTCATATGTAAATTCAATACCATGTTTTCTCACGTAATTATGAATCAAAACACCAAAATGAGTATGACCCTCTTTAATACGTGATAAGTATTAAAATGATATCCCACGTACATTGGCTGAATAGTTCATTATATCTTAATGAGATTATTTGGACCTCAGTACTTCAGCTGTAGAGGTTTCTTACTTTTTACAATTCGAAAAATCGTCTGCCGTCTTTCCCAAGAGGATAATGCTATGGAGGCTCTGTAGATTCCCATTATTTGTTGGTTTGTCCTGATATAAATATAACCTGCTTGAGAATTTTCTAATTATTCCTTTTTAATTCACGTTTTTTAAAGAATTTTTGTACTGTATAACGTCGCTTTCTGTTCAACAACTTCCTGAAATTGTTTTACATAAACTTCCGTTGATTTCTATTTAAAACTTTCTTGATGAAAATCTTCATTATTGTTTTCATAATCTAATTTTTGTCTATTGAATCTTTCTTTCAAACGGAATCATCAATCAATAAGTAATTCAATTTCACTCATACCGTCATTTTTAGTTCACCTTATGTTGGTTTCAGATATCGCTCATTTATAAATATTGTTGACATCTAGGTATATTGTTTGCATTATTATACAAAACGAATTAAATTCCAGAATGTTGGAAAAAGCTGATAAAGAATTTTAACTTTCGTAAATTTTTAACCATTGCTATTCTATAAGCTGGACTAGAATCTACAATTTGATTAAACTTTTCTCATACATCGTTTAACCCAAATATGATGAAAACACATAAATAAGAGATCACCGCAAACTTCGGTTGGAATTTTCGCAGGAAATATTATTCCTTACCAGGAAAAACACAAAATTCCCTTTCTTCCCGTTTCCATGTTTCTCTTATAGTAAAGCTGTCAGGTAAATTATCCTCGCAGTTGGTTATATGAGAAACACTCTATTATTCTATAAAAGAAAATAGTCTACAATTTATACTTAACAGTAAATGACCCACTCAAATTCAGACACGTTTACACTCGAAAAGAAAATGGGAAGAAAAGAAGTGAAAACATCTCTTTCTCATTGAAATACGGTACCTTTAGTTCAGTAGCGACTCGTTGGAATTTTACTTTAACTTTAAAATAATTTTAAATTATATGTAGAGTTGTGAATGTTTGCTCATTTGACCTAGGAGTGATTTTATTTGAAGGTCCTTTAAACGATAAACAGGAAAGAATGGAGTAAAATGGACGATGAAACTGTTATTACGCAATAATTCATTTCAATAACTTACACCGTTTCAATGTAGATTTGTCTTCAAATAATGAAGAAGACAAAAAACTAAATAAATTACTCCATGTTTCAGAAATTATGCTCCTATTTTAACTTCCCATTGGGTTTTATCATTTCTTACATTTTTAAATTCCTTTTGATTTTCTTCTTCTTTAGATCATTTAATTTCACGATATCTTTCTACTTGATCTGGTCGTACATTTTTTTCTATGTGGGTTTTGATTTTGTTTGTTTGTTTGTTTCACATTTTTTTGGTATGATCTAATATACCGTAAAATAAAAATATTTCATTAATTTTCCTGATTGTAAATGAATTTTTTGTCGTGTAACATCAATTGCGCGACTTCGTAAATTAGATTATCCTGAATTACCACATTCGCATTACGAAGACAAAATCAATAAAAATTTTGAATTCCCTTTTTTATCTCAATTTCCAATCATTTTAATCATTTTTGCGCAACTTAATCATTTTTTGTACACTGTAAAATTTTATTCCGAGTGAGAATAATATTCTTTAAATCACATTTTATGATAAATTTAAATGAGAAAAGTAAAACCACATAAAGTATTCTCCACAACAAAACGGAGGTTAATTTAATTATAATTTACTATTCTGTTATGTATCTGCAAAGATGGAAGAGTGGGTCACCCCACAGCACGTACGCCACATTTGGTCCGTTGTGGATCCTTCTGAGGTTGAGACTTCCTTCTAGCTCGTCAGCCAGCCTACTTGTTTAAAGGAAGTGATAACGTCGCCTGAAGGTAACTCCCTCATGTTGGCATGTGTTAGCCTGTGACAGTGGAGTGTCAGATAGCCCCATCCTGTAGAGGTGTTTTTGTAGATAATAGTGGCTAGTCAGGATACCTGTGGCTGTGCGTAGGTTCTGTCTGTTTATAGTCATGTATTTTTTAGCTGTTTCGTTGTTCGGATACTGTAATAGTTTCTACCCTTAAACTTGTCAAGGGAGTGCTTCTTTAGTAAGTCAGCCACAGCTAATGCCGATAAGCCTATGAAAGTGCCAGGTCCCAAAAGTTTTCGGGAGGCTGCTTTCTTAGCTAACGAGTCAGCTATACGGTTGCCTTTCGATTTTCCATGGCCTTTGATCCAAGCTAAAGTGATCACGTTGTTGTTGCAAACGTCGATCAGAGCCTGATGACATTACAGTACTAGACCTGATGTAATGCTTGGTCTATTCAGAGCTAGTAGTGTCTGCTATCCGTAACGATGTAAATATTATTACCAGTAATGTTCTGCGGCGATGGAGATAGCAGTGAGCTCTGTTTGAGCTACAATATCATTAGAACCCATTGCCCATTTTATATTGAGATTCAGGGATCTGGAATCTACTGCCAATGTAGCCTCTTGTACGTTTTTTTATTATTACCCTGTAGGGCCTATGAAAGGCATATCTTGGTGAAATCGAATCTATGTTGGCTTGTAGCAGTGGGACCTCTCCAAGAACCTCGTGCGACAAGTCAGACCTCGACTTACCGGATCCTACGTCAGGTTGTATACCAGTAGAGCGTAGCCGTGTCATGGTCATCACAACAGCCTCTTTAATAAATATGTCAAAGGGAGTGTGGTTCTCTCCTGTTATCTTGAGGCATGGTATTCTTTGGATTTGATTCAGTTTTCGTACGACTGCTGGCTAGTTTTGACTCCGTACGTTAGCATAGGTCTTATGAGGCCAGGTGCGGCCAATGGTTCTTCGGCACTTTTCATGAGATATGTATGCTTTTTTGTCTCTGTTTTCTAGATGACAGTTCCATGTTAACTTGCTCTCAAAGGTGACCCCCAAATATTTCACCTCTGCAGAAAAGTTTAATTTAGTTTTTAGGAGCTTTAGGGCCTCGATGTTTGCAAGCTTCCTTTTGTTCGTGAAAAGAACCATCTCTGTCTTTTCTGGGTTTATTGACAGTGAGTGGTCTTTGCACCATTGACTGTTCTATGATGTTAAGGGCCTCTTGCATTCTAGCACAGAGTATTCCTTCCAAATGGAAAAAGCGACACTAATATGCGTAACAGAACAATATTTGATAAGAACAAATTACGGGGCACTACTGCAAAATCAAAAGGGTAAAGATTTGTTCTTAAATATTTGACAGTATCTTTAAGTGAACCAATTTTTTTTCCAATCATATAGTTGCGATGTTAAATTTAAAATTACTTATAAATATGACAAAGAAACTCCAAAATATGGTCTCCCATGGTTAATTTAGTAGTTATATTTACCTATTCAAAAGATCAGAAGGTTTTACGTATAATTCTCACAAGAAGTTTTGCAAATGTAATTACGGGATTCCTGCTTTTCATTAATAGGTTTAATATTTACCAGTAAAGATCGATTTGTGTCCTTTGTTTGAAACACTGCCTGTAAGCTAAAGTTTTTCCGACAATTTAGGTGTCCGTTAGGGATTTCCTTCTCTACTATGTAATTTAGTTTCGTTTCCGGTTTATCAACTTACTAGGATAGTCAGTTTTAATGAAGATACTTTGATAAATTTTTTTTAAAGTATTTATGTTAGTGTTAATTATGCCTTTTGGACACACAGTCAATTTGTTTTTTTAAAGTATTAAACTATAATGTATATTACTTCTGTTGATTTTATTAACCACATCGATTTGTAGTCTATAATACAAGTAAGCATTTAAGTGATTAATCAAAATAAAAAAAGAAACTTCCACTAGGACAAATAAAATTAATTTATCTAGCTGCTAATAGTACCAATGAATTATTTTAAAAAATCGCGAAATGAAGGTCAACGAATCTTTGAATTTTTGCAATTAAATCTATGTTGGTTTTCAAATTACATGGATTCTATTTTGTACTGACTTTATTTGTCTGTAATTCGCTAGTGATTTCGTTCTTTAAAGAAAACAAATAATAAACTGAGCGAATCCTTCATATCAATCTATTTTGTTTACTTCTATCTATCTATCTATAAGATCTATTGTGGCTCCTTCTGCTGCCCATTCGTTCAGGATAGTCTCAACGGTTAGAGCAGTTCCTCCAGTCCTACTGCTTTCAAAAAATTCAGGATGTCGGTAGGCTCTTCTATTTGATATTCTCCGAGGTATCGTACCCTTGGATTTTGTAATGTTATGCATTTTGAGGGAATGTGGATAGATGTTTCCTTCTCTTCCTTTAAAATCTGAAATTAAACTAGCAAAGCTCTCAAAAACAATGTCGAATATAGAAGGTCGTTCACTCCATCCTGCTTTACGGACCACCATTATGGGATGAAATCCTGGCAGTGGAAAAATATAAAAAGATCTTGAAAGGTGAAAGGTGTCTCCATAGAAGCCATACAGGTGATTAAGGGCACATTACCTGTGCATCTTCTCGCCCAGGAAAGGAAAAACCTATATGGTACCGACAGGGCAAACATAGAGCTAAAGCCGAGAGAATTCAGCGAGGAAACCATGGGAAAATGCCAGAGGGAATGGATGGCTCACGAGAGAACAGCTCAGTGGACGAAAACGCTGATACCAGATGTAGAAAAGTGGGTACGATATAGGCACCGCAGGGTAAATTATTACACCACACAAATATTGTCAGGCCATAGCTGCTTCGCTACCTATCTGTATCGGATAGGAAAAAGAAGTAGCGACGAATGCACATACTGTGGTATGCCAGATAGCCCACAGCACACAATAATAGAGTGTAGCAGGTAGGACAGTCTGAGAACTCAGATGAGGAAGACACTTGGGGAAGTCCAGACAACGGGGGCCATTATAAAAAAAATGTTGAATGACCCAACATATTGGCCGGCGAGGAATGTATAGTGGCAGTCATGAAGAAAAAAAGTTGAGGAGGAAAGGCAACAGACAGAGGAAGGAGAGATAGCCGTTTAGCCGCTGTATGCATCTGAGGCTGGTCGCAGACGATGATTCCGGATGCATATGAGCTTAGATGGAGTTTTTAGTGAGTAGACCTGCAAAGGGAGGTCTCACACTACCTTGGTGCACGCCGTGGTGTCCATAAAGTATTTTCTCTCTCCATTAAAAAAAAATGATGTCTGTAGCCTCCACTCCAGTGTGTCCCGTAAACCATAGGAGGGTAATAGTGTTGTTCTCTTGCCTAGTTCGTTTAGATTCTCTAGGCACTCCCAAACCATCTTCGAGTTGATTACGTTCAAAGCATTATTGGCTGCTTGGCTGTCAGACATGATGATGACGTCTTGTCTACGAAAATTTCTTTCTATGTTGAACTGGACACATTTTCCGATGGCGATTTTTGTTTACTTATAAATTATTATATAAAAAAGAGATTAACTAAGAGAAAGAATTTCTAACAGTGTACTAACAAAATTTATTTTCAACGGAATTTTTGAAATAATATTTCGGGTGATCCGATTTGCCATTTACGACAGCGTCAGCATTTTGTTAACGACGTTGTTAAAATCAGAGCGATGGACGAATTGGCTTTTTCAGGAAAAAAATAGGGATGACTTTGTCGGCGGTGACGGTCAAGAGTTCTAGAGATCTGCTCCTAAGTGCGGAAAATATGAGAAGTGGTTTCGTTAGATTGACGCCGATTTTGTATTTTATTTAATTTATTCGTAAATATAATTAAGTATAACTATACAGGACGAGTATAATGAGTGCTAAATAAGTAGTGATTTAAAGTAAAATATACAGTAGAATAATCACAAAGGTGTGATATAAATGAATTATACTTACAAAAATTTTAATTATGACTAACAGTGATATTGATAGAAAAGTTACGTAATAGAAAATACAGGTTTATTTGAGTAATTAAAATAAAAATTAGGTTAAAAGTACGTGTATATACCAAATGTAGGAAATATCAAGAAGCTATTTTTTTAAAAAATATATACTATACAGAAAAAATTGCACCAACAAAAAATATAACTTAAATGATAAAAGCCAAATTTTGACCAAAATCTCTCATAAAATGTGACATCGCTGAAACTAGGCTCTTAGGTACTTTTTTGGGTGTAGAAAACGATAAAAATTATTTGCTGCTCTAAAGTGTAACATAACAAAAAAAATCCTTGTACATTTATCATCATTTAGTCGAGGCACTTAAAAGGCATTAAAAAGGCCAAAAGTTCGGAATCTTTCGCACTAAGACTAAAATCCTCGGAGACGTTAAGGCCGAGGTTCCTGTGCACCAGGTGTTGGGAGCGTTGTTTTCGACGTGAAATTCGGATTCAGCGCCCCGAAAAAACCCCCATAATGATTTTCGGTTCGTCTTTTTCGATTGTGTGAGGAAAACCCACGGAGATGAGGTCGGCGTCCAGGTTCCGGTGCACCAGGTGTTCAGGGGGTCGTTTTCGACATGAAATTTGGATGGAGTACCTCCCCCCGTGTTTGAGGATGCTGAATACGATGCCGGTGTCAGAACTTCTTTTTGGGTTTGGATTTTAGAAATTATAACTTCCCGTAAAATTTTCTATGAGGAGAAAAAAATTAAAAAGTAATGGCTTCTTTAGTCTCCTCTTTAAAATGCTTTTTTTACGTACATTTTAGGCAAAGAGACTTTATTTTTTCCCGAACGCCTCACACAAGCCAAATTTTCGATTTATTTTTCGGAATTGAGAACTTAGCATACACTTTAGAGAAGCAAAGATTTTTTTATCGTTTTCAAAAAAGTACCTTAGAGCCTAGTTTCAGCGATATCACATTTTATGACAAATCAAAGTCTCTGAGAACTGGGCTATATAAGCATTGAGTAACCTCATATATTACCATTTTCCAAAATTGTAACTGTAGACAGATGCAGGATGTTCAAGTTTATATGGGCCATCTGAAATAAATATTACAAGCAACTCAAACTGCTGCTGGAGATATGAAATTTGAGTAGTGGTTTCCTTTTTATGATCTAGTCTTTTAATAATATTACTTAAAAGAACAAAAAGGGTAAACTAAATTAGTCTAAATACATCTGAGCACATGGTGTACTAAAGAAAAAATCAAAGCGCAGATTCGCGAGCTATAGCAACTTATTAATATAACGTTATTTATTAAAAACTATCCTGAGAGATTCCTCATTGTAAAAAAATCTAAATATTTAAACTTTCCAAATAAGTATGTTGTTGTTTGTTAATTTATACTTCTCTTTTCTGACCTAATGGCCTAAACTGGACGGGACCTACAGCTTATCGTGGGATCCGAACCACGGTCCTCCATCACCTTAAACCCAGGACTATGCCTTTGTCATGCAGGTGATCTACCGACTAACAAGTGTGTAATTGTGTCACCAACCCCTATCAGTTCCACGAGATATCCGATCTCAGCCGGCCTTTTTACCGGCGTGAATGAAACTGCGTATGACACAAATACCTTTTTGCACTTGTCCAAAGTCTTATCTGACTTTAATTCCACTTGAATACGGCAGGATTCGAACCTACTCCCCGAACACTGACCAAGCTGAATCGGCAGACGCCTTACTAGGCCACCGTGTCCGGTTTTCTAAATAAGTAGTATCAGCAAAATAGTTTTTTAAATTATTGCCTTGTATACTTTAATATCACGGTAGATTGCTTTAAATTAATCAAAAATGCAATTCCTCACTGTATTACATATTAAACCTCTGACCTCTCGGTAATAGCGTTCAGAAGGTGCATAAAACCTATTAATCAAAAAAACGAAACTTCTTTGTTTTTCTTTCAAAACCGTTCGATATCCCTCTCTTGTAAAGCATTCATGGTTTTCAACCTCTATTAAATTCACGATGTTGACAAATATTTTAGTGGTAATATTTTTGTCCGATAAACACACAAGAGAACTTTCTTCTCTTTATTTCGTGCAGTTATTGATTTTGCCGAAAAGGTCAATATTTGTAGAGGATGACGATAAGTTCAACGTATATATGAAAAGTTGATGGTGACGATGAACATTTTCTTTCGGTTTCATTTTATATAGCGTTTGATCGGCGATAAAATATTGATGGTTATTTTACTTACAAAAAATACTGAAACGTTTACTTTATTGTGATTACATTAGGAGATATTGTTCCAGTGCTCAACAAATGAATGGTGAATTAATTTTTAGTTTACTTTCTTCAATAAAACGTTAGTGAGTTGTAATAAAGAGCATATTTATAATTTAATGGTCTTCTTCCTGTTTAAGAATAATTATTTTAACGATTTTGTAAAAACATGACTTTATCTTTACTGAATATGACAAAAAAATTAAAATAAAAAAGGGTCTAATCCTTAAAACCAGAAAAAAAAGTTACTGGAAATATATTAATTATAAACAAACGAGTTGCTCAAAAAATATGTAAATATATTGTAATGGTGTAAAAATGGGCAAAATTATTGGAAGTATATTTAAAAAAAATTATTAAACAAACTATCTAAAAAGGACTTAAAAAAATAGTTGTGATGATTATGACATGTTTGTTTTGGATGAGAGTTAGTAATTTTAATTTGAGAAATGTCAATAGGTTAATTTGTTGAAAAATAAAAACAAGAAAAATAAAACGTGGGGCTCATTGAAATAAAAAAAAATGGATCTTAGAAATGGGAGAAGAATAGGTTTACAAACACAGGAAGAGGAAGACATACTACCATTGTCAGAAGAGGAAGGACAAGGAGATAAGGAAATGCAAATAAATATTACTGGAGATAAAATAATAAAAATAATAGATACCTAAGAAGAATAATATAATGGTAATGAAAGTAATGAAGACGAAAAACAGTCAATACCTGTAGAAGTAGAACGCTAACCGAATATAAGAATAGAAAAATCTATGGAGAAGATGTTTATTTTTATGCAGAAAACGAATAAAAATACAGAAGATTTGGGAAGAAAGATGGAAGACAAAATGGGAAAGATGGAAGATAAAATGGGAAAGATGATGGAAGACAAAATGGGAAAGATGGAAGACAAATTGGGAAAAATGATGAAAGAGAAAATAAAACTAGAAGTAGCGAATGTTTTAAAAAAAAAGAAGAGTCAACTTTATACACTGAAATTAAAATAGAAGAGACGAAAAAGGAAATAAGAGTGGAGATGATAGCTAGAATAGATGAAGGAGAGGTGTCACAAGAGATAAAATTAAAAGAAACTGAGAGCAAGTTAAAGAAAGAGATACAAGAAAATAAAAGTAACAACAATTCAATAATAGAACAAATTGAAACTAAAATAGAAACAAATAAAGAAGAGGTTAAAAAAAATTGTAAGAAAAACAATAAAAGAAATACAAGAAAACGAAGAGATTTTCATGAAAAAAATTGAAAAAGATGTGAAAGAAGTTAAGCAAGACATTAAAGAAGAAATGAAGACAATTAAATTGGGGTTACAAGATGTAAAATCTAGAAAGAAAATGGTATGCAACTTTAATAGAATTTCATCAAGTAGAAGAAAATGTGAAGGAACAAAATTAAGGGGAAAACAAAAAAAAAGATGAGAATAAAGCAGAAGAGAGAATTAAGGAAATACAGAAGGAAAAAGACAATTTGAAAAGAAATTATCATAGATGGAAGATGAAATTAAAAAAAAATAATTTTGGATATTGGAAGAAAATTTAAAAGAAGAAATTAAAGTAAATTTGGGAATAGAAGAGAAAGAATTTTTTATGACAAAAATAAATTAAGAAAACAAATTTTGGGGGAATGGGCAAAATTATTGGAAGTATATTTAAAAAAATTATTAAAAAAACTATGTAAAAAGTACTTAAAAAAAAGTTGTGATGGTGATGACATGTTTGTTTTGGATGACAGTAATTTTAATTTGTCAATAGGTTAATTTGTTGAAAAATAAAAAGTGAAAAATTAAAACTGAGAATGCTCGGAAAAGTAAAATATATTTGGCTTACCTTTTCCTTTTAACTGTATTTTAGAAAATAAAACTTGGCCATTTGTAAGAAACGCATATTAAATTGGAATAACATGCTTTGATTTTTGTTTTGTAGGTTATGTTTTGTTACGTTACATTTCTTATACTTTTTTGCTTATTCGGTTGCTTTTTAGTGTAGTGTATATTGCATTGACAGAACCTATCAGCTATTTGCGACTAACGTCTCAGCCAGCAAACTCCATAATCGTCCGAAAAAGTAACACTTCTCGTCCTTGTATCGTAATCACTACTATTATAGCATCACTATCCAAAGTAAGTTTTTTTGTTTAGTTGGCGTTATTTACGTTCTGCCATAATTTGACACTATTAGCGCTCTAAAGGACCAGAAGAACTGCAGCCCTCGCCCAATTTTATTCATACATAAAATGGGGAGAATAATTTTGAATTAAACTGAAGCTTAAATCAATATCGTAGTTTATCGTTTATTATAAAAGATTAAAACCACTTTTCGTAAATTAAATCCCTGTCGAACTCTAAAATGTTCAACACAAGATAAAAATCTCGCTTCTGATCTAGTAGATGCACGTCGAGCGAATTTGTAATGTTAAAATTAAATGTGTTGTACTTCTAAACATTCAAAAATATTATATGTGAAAGTGAATTTTCCAATACAACTCTTAATATGATTAAGACTGCAAAAAACGTAACATTGAATCTCCTTTCGGATAAATTAAAAGTGAAATACGAGAATAAATATAATCTTATTATAATTTGGTCCCATAAAAAACAGGCACAAGGATACAAAGAAAAAATAATTAACGTTATGTATAGACTATAATTCAAAGCGATGTTGCCAAATATCGTTTTCAAATCTTCTACTACGTTATTAGGCAATGGTAAAGATTTAATACATCTTAAAAAACATGGAGGATAGAAAAGTAGCAACATTGTTAAAGACTTTATTGGCGATTCAAATAACAAATTAATACAAACCTTTCAAAAAATATTTTATGCGTTTTAGTCCAATAAAAATTGTTTAAATATTATACGCAGTACGCTACTGTTCTGCATGTCATAAATAACTCCAGAGGACAGAATAGCATTAAAAGTAAAGTACGGTGAATTATGGTAATTTATGCAACAGGCGGTCAGCGTAATTACTGATTCATTGCCACGCGGCGAACGGTTCCACTCAATCTGATCTACTGTTTACTTTATATAGGCAATAATATTTATTTAACTTTCCGTTTTCATCCTATATTCGTTATTATATCTATGTACTGTTTTGAACTAGCCCAATATATTGACCTGAAGGTAATAAATATTGAAATGAAATTAGAAGAAGTATAACTCACTAACAAATGTAGGAGCTGGCTTAACAATAAAGAGTTTGATTAATGGAAGACATAATGTTGAAGAAGTAAATATGTTTGCATATTTGGGAGTACGATAAGCAGATGAAACTGAAAAGATCAAATCAAATAAATGTATTTTTTAACCGATTTCCTTGATTTATTTCTCCTCCGGCAAATTGGAATTCATGCTTTGTTCAGTTTTCAAAACTATTGTCTCTGTTTCATGTATTAGTTTTGCCCAAGAGCAGGTAGCACATTTGCCTCCTATTATTTTATTGCGGAAAAACATTTTAACGTTTTCAATCTCTTGCTACATTGTCTCTGTAAACGCAACCGTTTGGTATTGTATTGAAACACATAAACTTTTATTGACTGTATTTTCTAGGGGTTTTACGAACTGAAAAACTGACCGAAATTTCATAACGTTGAATTACATAGAGACAAGTCGCGCCATTCAATCCGGATTGATTTTAACTTTTAAATGAGGGATAAAAGGGATTTTAGGATTTGCCAATAGTGCTTTTATGTGAATATATCTTCGAATAGAGACGCGTTGTGTGATGTTTGCCAAAAAAATACAATATATGTAGTGATTACGTATGTCAAAGTATTTGAAAAATGGACATTCTCCATTCGGTAAATCTACTAAGAGGGCCGCAATCATACGGGTGATCGTGTCACAATTTTTCACACTCGAGAGAAAAGTCATTTCCCCACGTGTTGTACACTATACTTTTTCTACATAAACATTAAAATATAGAATAAAGTAAAAAAAGTCATAATAAAAATTTGAGATTAAAATCTACTCAATTTATTACAAATTTTTGTAAGTTCGTTTGACTTTAAAATGGATAAATTCGAAAACTTCCATAACTTTAATAAACTTACATAACTCCAAACTTCTAGTATAAACGATACATCAGTTTTTAGTTGGCCATCGTCTTATATAACTTAACCTAAATGATCGATGTCATTTTAAACTTACAATGTAGGTCAAACTCATCGATACTTCTATCTATTTAAACTTCTTACAAATACGTTTCAGAACAGAAGTAGATTTAACGCCCAGCTGTGACAGTATTAGTTTCTTCATGATCGTTATTGCCTGTATAATAGCCAAAATGGCCCATAAATATATGAAACACGCCTAAGTTTAAATGTAAACCGCAAATCTTATTAAAGTTATATCGCATCTGTAGAATATTCCGAACATTAATGGTATACTATAAAATATACCTTAATATACGTTAAAGGGGTTACTGTATTTCAAAATAATATTGCTCAATAATAGTTAATATACGGATAATGGGCTATAGACTGGATATTTGGAAACCAGTCATATAATTTCAATTTAAATTCACTATTAAATATAACACTCACTAATTTTTTTTATCCAATTTTGATATATTAAAACGTCATTATTAACTCCATACCAACAGTAGCAAATAAAGTTTTAATCACTAGTGAATTAAAGTTTTTTTAAATGACCAGTGATTAAAAAAAATCAAATCCTTAGTTTACCCTGTAACTATCGATAGTGTACGTAAGCCGCTGTTTTGATGTCGATATTAGCACTAATTTGGTATGTGTGTTTTTAATAAACGATGTAATCATTCAAAAACTTTTATTATAACTTTACACAATTTTAAACTATCTACATGGATGATTATTTTTTACAATCAAAATAAAAATTACAATTATTAATGTTATTGAACTGAAGGTTTATTTTATTATTTAATGGAATGATTAGTTGCTCTGAGACATTAGAAACAAGATTTGAACTGTTTTCAGTATTTGGTTCGATGTTTGTACTACTGGCGATGGATTCATTGTTTAAATTGGTTTCTCGGTACTATCCGTTATCCGTTTTATTAAAATTGTGATTGGATAGTGTCCCTTCAGCGTTTTCAGGAGCTCCTATTGCAGCTTCATGAACCAATATTTTTCTGGAAATTTCTATTTTATTTTTGATAGGCTGTTCGACATATCCTTCTGCAACTGAGTCAGAACGCCATCCTCCATGTCTTTTTAATATCGACAAATCGGCACCTGCATCAGCCAGCAATATTGCCGAAGATCGTCTAAAACTATGTCCAGTATAGTCTTGTGCATTTTGAAAACCCAGAAACTCTGCTATCTTCTGAGGCATTTTAGAAAATGTGTTGATACCTATAGGCTGTACCGTACATTTTTCATTTTTATAATTTAGGAATAGTCGAGAATGTGATATATTCTTCGTGCGCAATTTCATATATTTTCGAAACACATCAATTGCATTGATAGGATTACTTCCATTAACGACAGTGAATACTCTTTCTTTGTAAGTTTTAGTGTCGGGGATTTTCACAACTAATACACTTCCTCTGTCGTCAATATTATTAGTAGACATAGTTCGCAAACTCTACAGTCTCCTGAAACTCCCATTATCAAAACTACCTTAAGAAGTAAATATTTGTCATCGGGAGCAGTATCCAGAAATTTTTCGAGATCTTCTCTAGTAACTCATTTAACTTTTTTGGCCTATATCCCACTGATTGCTTTTTTAAAAATGCTTTACCTTGGTGAAATCTGATAAAAAAGTAATCTTTTATTAACACCAATGTCTAATTTTTTTACAAAATTTAAAAAACCTACTTGTTTATGTCCACATTTTCTTTAATAGACAACATCTTTTTAAAATAATAGGACCATAATGAAGAAGACTTTCTCGTTGACTCCTTTAACCTGCTTTTTGTTCCGCCATTGATAAAAAAGCATATACTGATTCTCATATAAAGATTTCGATTTATCGGGTAATAGTTTTCCTAGAGCTTCATTTGCTTCTTCTAACACTTCTTTGGGAACAAATTCTTCTGGGACAAAATCTGATAAATCCATTTTGAACTTATTGAGACAATTTAAAAAATTGCAAATGAAACTATGTATTCAACTATATACACAAACATAAATAAACAGCCGGTATAAACAACCCCTAGCAACGTTAACAACCAGTGTTAATATGAAATGCACAGACCTCTTAGTTAATCACATCGTCAAAAATAGTAGGTGAATACAAAATTTATTTTAAAAAAATAATTTTTTGGATGAAAAAGGTCAAAATTGTATAAAATATTGTATACGCTTCGTGAGTTAATTAATTATTATTCGCTCGGAAGAAATAAGACCACTCGCCTAGCGGCTCGCGGTCTAATTTCTTCTCGCGAATAAAAAATTTTAACTCACTTGGTGTATAAATATCTAGTATTTTATAATAGGTAATATTTTAACCACTTAAATCATCCCAAAATCTTGTTAATTCTCTAAATGGTGTAAATTAGTATATTTACAATATTTACACTATTACTTAAATATGTGTGTACTGAAGAAGATCTACGTGTCAAAGCCACGTAGAAAAAATGAATATACTGACTGACCCTCTGTAAATAGATTGTCTCCTTTTTGACTCATTCACCTTTATTTGTAATCTATGACTAGTATTTCACTGATAGATTTTAGCTCTAGTATTGTTACCGGAAGTGACGTACTTATAGGTAGGGTAGTTCCCATCACTTTGGAGTTTTATTTTGTTTTCCTAACTATTCTTCTGATGAATTGTATTTTCAATCCGTTTAAAATTTTAAACATTTTTAGTGAATGTAATTAATAAATAATAATGTTCATTGATATTTTTATTAAAACATTATTGTTGATTTGGGTAATCTCGAGTTACAAACTTTTTTTACAGTCACTTCTTTTTGTTTTACATTGTATTTTGGATTGTTCACAGGAACACTTCTTAAATCCTTGGCCTCCAAATAATTTTCCTGCAATCTCACGCATACCGAGGTTAATTTGTGGGACTGTTTCGGTAAATGTTGTAGTAGCTATTTGAAGAGCGTTTCTAGGTACCCAACCATTTATAATAAACTAATATATAATTTTGGTATAAATTATTTTTTGTATCTAATACGATCCTCAAAATGTTATTTCCATCTAATGGGCCTCTACCTACCTTGTCTGTAAATTCAGATAAGTTCAGAAGATCGACTAGGGCTTTTCTTCAAGAAAGAACATTTTACACAGTGGCAGAATTCTACAACGTGCCTTAGCCTTTTGGGTTGCAGCAGAAGCAATAATTAAATTAAGTTAAATTGAAAATTTTAATTTAAACTTTAAGTTATAGTGACGGATATTGCATATCCAATGCAATTGTTATTAATATTTTGTTTGTGATTTGTTTGTCTAGTAATTTATTTTTATTATGATTAGTTTTAATTTTCGCTTTGTCTATAAAATTTTTTGTAATTTTTCTATGACAATAAAGCATATTCTCTCTCTCAATTTTCGATCCATATCCTTCTTCTTCTATTGTATTCCCACAGCTTGCCTGCACCGTATTTTTACAAATTTCACAACATGCTTTACTGTCACTGCTTCACCTTTTGTAAGTAACACTACAGATGTTTTAACAGTTGAAACAAGAGTTGAAGTAGAGTTGTTAAATGGCTCGAGTTGTCTTGTTGTCTATAAAGAAATTGATTCCATTTCTGGTAGATCTTCTAAATTTAAAGCCTTTTTGTTGAGCAAATCACCTGCCGGTAGATCGTGTGACATTGAAGTGCTACTGTTGGTTAATTAAACTGTTGATAGATCACTTGAAGTTGTAATCAATTAATTCAGATGCTGGTATATCTTTTGAAGTTGAAGTGTTGTCGTTGTCCTCTAAGAGATCTAGTTCACTAGTAAATCAAATAAAGGTGAGGTAAAGGGGAGTGGTAACAAGCGCTGAAACATCAACAACGAAAAGAATAATGAGAACGACCGAAATGAAAATACTAAGAACCATCAAGGGTGTTACCCTCAGGGATAGAATAAGAAGCCAGGATATCAGAGAAGAACCAGAAATACAGGATGTGGTAAGATGGGCTAGAACACGCAAGAGGTGCTGGAGAGACCATGTGGAAAGAATGCCAGATGAAAGATGGGCAAAGTGGGCCATGTCGCAAAAACCAAACTCGCGAAGACCGGTAGGCAGACCACCCAAGAGATGGTACGAAAGCTGGAGCTCAGCGTCATGGAAGAGCTCCGAAGGAGGCTAAACGCAACGGCCTATACAGGACCAGGTCCTATTATAAGAAGAAGAAGAAGACTTCAGAGAATTATATTTTTAACATATTCCGTAAATTGAAGGTACTTTTAGACGGTCAGTTCAGTTCTCCGTTCAGTTTCAGTTTCAGTTCCGTTGTCAGTTCAGTTTGAAAACTCTGCCGTTGTTAGACGATCAGTTTTAGTTGTCAGTTGATAACCTAATTGCGGTCGCGGTGTGCTTAGCACTAAAAAAACCACTAAAAAAGAGAAGTAAATGGAGTAAAACTGATGCCTGAACGGACAGGTTTGTTTAGACATCCGTTTAACTGACAACTGATACGATAACTGATGGAATTCCCATCGAGCCACGTCTCCGTTTCAGTCTCTGTATCATTTACAGTTTTTCGTATTTACACATACAAATAACTGACAGTTCGACTGATACTGAGACTGAACGGAGAACTGAACTGACCATCTAAAAGTACCTTTAGAGATTTGATCAAATTTCCGTTTTTATCATCTCCTGGCAACATCTCAAACCGTATTTGCAGAGAAGCTGCTGATTATAATCTTCATTTAAGTTTGCTACACAATTCACAAGCAACTACTAACGTAAAAAAATGTTGGACATTTTTCAAAATTTTAAATGAAAACTTAGTAACAACGTTTTACCCACCCATTTTATCCGAGCTTCGTACTGAAGAGCGTTATAGTAACATTAATATTATCTGCCTGTCCACTTTATTTTTCATGCTTTTCCGGTTTGGACTACGGGCCGCAGATTTTGCATAAATATATCGTAAAAGGGTAGTGTTTACTGCATCCTGTCATCCTTCAGTTCTACACGAAAGTGAAAAGACGGAAATGGGCTCACAGCTGTCCCTTCAGAAAGACCAAATCTTTCTTTATACAATATATATAACTTGATTATTGCGGAAGTTCTGTCGCCAGGTGGAGAATATTTCTTTTTATCATCTTTTAGAAATTTGCCTGGATATGAATTCGAGGAGGGTGCAATTCAATGTCTTAGTGGAATTTGAAAAGTTTTTTTGGCATTTGTGATTTGATTTATACTTTTGGTGACATTTCTAAATAGGAAAGAAATGGGAAATAAATTGTTTTTATTTGAATTCGAGTTATCAAATCGAATCGGAATTGACGTGTTTTTTTGGCATAGGCATATAGGTCATTCAGCCAACCGCGATTATATTAGAACCTATAAATCCAACAACCAGAAAATTAAATCGAAAACATACAATTGGACATTTTTAGTGAACACAAACAACACTAGGCCTCAGTAAAAAGGAAAAATAAACAATTGGGTAATACACAGAGGTAACCAGTTTATATCTTTTAAAAAAATTACTAAATACATCACAATATCATTATTGAGGTTTGACAATTGATTGATCGATTGATTATGATGATTTACCAGAGTGAGGGTTATAAATGCCTCATACTGCAGCCTTAAGACTTTTTGTACTATATCAGTTACATCGTTATGTTCAGGTGAAAAGGTTTGTTACCTTTATCAGGCTGAGTAGCACCAGATTTTTTTTTGGAAAGTCCTCCTGTGAGTTTACCGGCCCCAGTAGTTTATACCTCCAGTGTGTGAGTGCTTGACATTCTAGTATGATATGAGAGGCTGTTTCATCCTTCTCATTGCATAATCTACATATGGGTTCATCTTGAAAGATGCCCATTTTATGTAGGTGTTCCCTACGGTGACATGCCTTATTTGATTTCTGGTTAGATACAGAATATCATCTGTCAGTACTTTTGATGGCGCTTTAACCATTCGTTCACTATTTTGTTGGCCTAACTCGAGATTCCAGCGTGACCTGGTGTTCTTTTAACATCCACCTAGTCAGCGAGAATCGTACTGAGGATTTGGGAATGCCAAACGCCGGTTCAGGACCAGTAAATACAGTCGCTGAGGCTTTCCTTGCCAGGGCGTCTGCTTCCCCGTTGCCTTTTATCCCTTTATCCCTTTATGCCCCTGTCAATATTCTCGCTCAGACAAAGCTCTTTAGCTTCTGCTTGAAATACTGATGCGTAATTCCCCAATGGTGCGTTTATATTCCATTTGGGTCAGGTCAGATCAGGTGTTTCACCATATATTCCAGCTCCAGTTCCACTTGCGGTTTTTGATTCATCAGTATATCAAACCAATGTTCCTTCCCGATAGTTGTTTGCTACTTCACTTTCCCAACTTAGCTGAATGCTAAATGGCTTTGTGAAGTTGTTTTTTGCTGCTATTTCATCACTTATCGTTTCCATCAGCGAGTTTGTGATGATTTTTGTGTGTCTTTGTTATAATTAGATCTTTTGGACAAAGATGTAGGGTATATACACAAAAGCTCTCATAGATCGCAGTGTGGTAAGGCCAATCGACCCTCTTGTTATCTACAAAACAAAAATAAAACTTTGTATTTCTGGAGAAAAGTGTATAAAATAAATATTTTTCTTTAAAAAGCATTCTATTAAAAGTTAGTAAGGTCCTTATTTTGGCATATTAGCTGATCTTTGGAGTAAGCAGCGCGGTAATTTGACTCGATTACAGAAAAAAGGAATCTACTATATAGCCTGAGATGTTACTTAACAGTATAGTATTATTTAAAACATCCTTGTAGTTTTGTTTGAAATTTAAAAAAATCATTTCCAACGATTAATTAACTAAAACTCCGAAGATACAAAGGGAATAATTGCCTGCTTATTAATTCATTCCGGATGTCAAATAATTCATTTAAAATTAACCACTCTCAATACTTTTATCAAAAGGCGAATTTAACACAAAGAAATTCTTAATTGCGGGCTCAAACAAGAGTTAAAAAGCTCTTGTTTGCTATAATCAAATCTCTAATAAAAAAATCCTTTTTACCATCGGTTAAGTGAAAACTTTTCGCTCGACAAAAGGCATTTACGAAACGCTTTATGATCGTATTAGGCTAACAGAATTATGGTATGCCAA
The DNA here is from genome assembly GCA_949320105.2 of Crepidodera aurea. Classification (NCBI taxonomy): domain Eukaryota; kingdom Metazoa; phylum Arthropoda; class Insecta; order Coleoptera; family Chrysomelidae; genus Crepidodera; species Crepidodera aurea. Next base: position 17,956,443 of record OX439475.1, on the reverse strand, counting down.
ATTAAACATCATTATATACGAATCTCTTACATTAGATTGTGAACAGTGAACCTAACGAACTCAAACCAGAATTCTAAAAGTTTAGTAAAAAGTAGCTCCCTTTCTCTACACTTTTTCTCGACTCGTTGAAGTTTTCGTTTTCTACGGAAATAGCGGACTGTCTAAGTTTGAATCAGACAGTGAAAAATGCAATCTTTGGTTTTCTTATTTCACCAACTACTTTCTACTTTTTACGATAAAACTTACTAATTATAAGAGATGGAATACTTCAACTGATAATAAAAATGTTTTTCTTAAACTCGAAAGCTTCTAGAAATAATAATCCTTATTATTTATTCCTAAAAGTTATCATTATTCTCCTTTCATACGCGCAGGGCAAGGAGCAATCAGCTCTGGATATTCAGCATCTAAGTAAATGCGTAACATTGATAAAAATTTGTGGGAATTTGATAAGATTTTAGCTTGTTTTCTTACCTGTCTCATAAACCTAGACTTTAGATCTTTGCTAGGATCGTAGTGGACTGTATTGGATTTGAAAGCTACTTGTTATTACCCCATTTATTAGACTAAAGAGCACGCTTCCTTTTAAGATTTCTATTTATAACACAAATAAATTATTTACACTTGTTTAACACTTTTTGTAAAAAAGAATATTATAGACAATCGCTCAAGTAATTATTTGTTACGTTGAATGTGAAATAATTGTAAACATTTTTATTGAATTAATTTCGTTTTACTGTAAAAGATGATATAATTATTAACAGTACTTTCTGGCCATTCTTTATAACTTAATAAATACTTCTGAAAATAAATCAAAAACAATGTGGCAACTAGTAAATAATAAATTAGAAAAATCTAAAAAAGCTGTTATCCCAGAAAAACTTGAACTAGATGATAAACTATATGTAGGTAAAAAAGAAGAAGCTAATTACGGTTTTGCTACGTTTATTACCGATTCCGTCTTATCAATACTACCGCAACAAAAAAAGCAACAACTATTTACAATAACAAAGAATACACCCAGTGATTCATTCTTTGTTAGACCACTGATAGATGTAGAAATATTAGAGGTGATAAGAAGCTTAAAAAATAAAAGGTCAACAAGCTTTGATGACATTCCAATATTTTTATTAAAAGAATGCTCCAATCAGCTCGCCCCATACTTTTCGAAAATAATCAACTTCTCAGTAAGTTCCGGAAAATTTCCTGATATATTGAAGGTCTCAAAACTTATTCTTATCCATAAAAAAGGGCCAACTAATATTATCTCCAATTATAGAAGTATATCTATTCTCAGTGTCGTAGCAAAATGTTTTGAAAAAGCAGTATTTAATTCAATCGTAGCATATCTGGATGATCATATGATTATTACAAATAAACAACATGGATTCCGTCACGGATTTTCCCAAAAAATCACTACTGTCAATTTACTATGTTCATGTATACTCAATCTTAAATCAAAACATAATCATTTGGAGCCAAGCAACCCACAGTTCCAGTGTATTCATATTACAAAAAAGAATAATTCGGTTAATTTCTAATTTAGGCTATACAGACAGTTGCCGAGAAATTTTTAAAGGTAAAAATATTCTGACCCTTCCTTCCCTGTATCTATACAAGTTGTTATCTTTCACTTTCAATAAAATTAATGATCTAACAAAACACAGCGATGTGCATGGATATAGCACTATAATTCCGAAAAGTTATATCTGACACAGCATAACCATGCAAACTTTAAGAAATCACCGTTAAACTGGCCCTTTACCGTTAAACGTTAAATCACTAAATATTTCAAAGAGATCTTAAAAAATGCTTTCTACTCTCTCGATGAGTATCACGCTTTTTAATTTTAATTTGTAATTTTGTTAATTACTGCATATCTTTTGCTTTGAGTCATCTTATACTGTGTTGCTAACTTTTGTATATTTTTATATTTGATATTTTTTATATTTTATATTTTTTACTTTGACGTGCCTTATTCATGTATGGCAACAAAAGGTCAATAAAGATGATTATGATTATGATTAATCTATATCACCAATTCTTACCCGTTAAAGAAAAGTATTCTCGTTTATCTTTTTGCATATAAAACATTTCTCTCTCCATTATTAACTCTCAGAAATGTGACTTAGGAGTTACTTGTCCGCTTTATTACTGAAGCGGGTAATTTTATGGTCAGTTTAGCATATAAACAGCTTTAAGTTACATTCAAATTACAGGCACTTTGAGTATAGCTATTAGCTACAATAATAGCGGAAAGAAACTATAATGTTGGGTAATTGAAGATAAGTGTAGTTTAGAGGAAATAAGCTTTAAGAAGCAGTACGGTATTTTAGGAACAAACAATGAAACGTATAAGCCAATTAATGAACTTTTTCAATTAGGAAAACTTGTATTCTTGGAGAAGAAAGTTATATTTATTTGATCTAAATCGACGATATAAAAAGGGTGTACAAACCTTGTTTTTTACGGTGTTGAAAATGTCGAATTTTGTGTTGTATCACTTCGTTACACCGGGAAGGGAATTATAGTAAATCATTTAACTATTTTTATCTCTCACGGTTAATTTTGAGACATTTTTCATTGGGTCATTCTCCAATCTCCATTGTCTTGTTCCTTACCAACTCAATGTAAAAAGGGAAAGTAGATTCCGCAGCATCAACCTTCTCACAGAACCAGCATCCATCAGTCTCTTGCATTCCTAAATTACACAAATATGCCCCAAAGATTAGATGCGCGGTAAGAGATTGAATCACATGATATCCTACCGCGATTTTTGTTTCCCTCTGCTTTTAGTATTGTTTATTTTGTTTTAGTCCAATATTGCTATTCCTGCCATATTCTCTTCCACGACTTTCCTTTGCCAAGAATTTCTAATAAATTTATTTGTTATTCAATTATATTTCCAAAATAATAACCAAGTTTCTGACAAGCTTCAAAGGATTATCTCAAACTCGTGGAATTAAAAGTTTGTTGATTCTCCAAACACGAAAATCGAGAAGCAAAACCCAAATATCAACTTATCAAAACACAATTTCATCTACTTTTCAACATTTATATATTCAATATGGGGGACGATATGCATAATTTTAGGCTCTTCGTCAACTTCTTAATCCCCCGGTCTCCTGAGAACTTTTCAGTACGAACAGCAAACGAAACAGAGTGGATAAGGTGCTGCGAAAAACAAATACGAAATATAAGTTTAGTTCAAACCAGCTGGAAATTTGAAATTTTGCACAAACTTACAAACTTTTATTTAGATAAGATCTGTTTTTTTTGTTGGAAAATTGGGAAAACTGCTCTGTACAACATTTTATTAAAAAAGTTAGAATCTGGCGTGATATCAGTTTATTTATATTTTAAATTAATTTCATTTGAATTAAAAAAGAAGAAGGTTATCTCTGTCTAGAAATATTTTTCTTTTTTTTTTTTTAATTTAAATTTGTACCAACCAAGTATTTTGTGGTCTAATTTTGTTATCGCCACACGTCCGTTTTTTGTTTTTTTTTAAAAACCACGAGAAACACAAATAATTTTTAACACACCCAAAGTACGTTTTCGAGGACGCCGAACACGATGGCGGTGGTTAATGGATGGAATTCAAAACATTTTTTTTAAAGTTGCATTCATTCATTAACTTTTCCGCTCTATTTAATATTCGATCTATCTGGAGTATTCCCGGACAGCTGGAAACAAACTTTTGTCATGCCCATATTTAAATCAGGAAAGAGAGAGGACATAAAAAACTATAAAAGTGTGTGCATTCAATGTTCTATATCAAAACTTTTCGATAGTCTAATCTATGATCAGTTGAGTTTCTCATGCAGGGAGCTTTTGTAAATAATCAGCATGGATTTTCATCAAAAAGATCAACTGTAACTAACTTGATTTATGGGGACAGAATATTGAATGCCTTTGAAAGCAAATGTCAAATAGACACCATCTACACAGAGTTTTCCAAGGCATTCAATAGAGTAATGATCTTTTGAGGTGGTTATCAAGTTTTTTATCAGGACGTGCATTGTGGACCTTTGCTTTTTACCTTATTCATAAATGACATTGGAAGCTGTATTAGAAATTGTGATTATCCATTGTTTGCTGACGATCTCAAAATATTCAAATGTATAAAATCTACAGATGATCAGTTATTGCTACAAGAAGTCTTGGACAATCTGATTGATTGGTGTTATTGGAATAAGCTTCATTTAAATCCAGATAGATGTTCATACATTAGCTTTTTTAAATCAACAAAAAATATGACATCTCTTATGTTGAATTCTGTTAAATCAATAAAAGATCCAGAGTTATGTTCGACTCTCAGCTAACTTTTGTTGAACATATGCAGACCATGGTGGCAAAAGCTTCAAAAACATTGGGATTTGTACTACGAAATTGTCAAGAGTTCTATGTCACAACAGTGAAAAAGGTGTATGTACCTTAAGTTGTATCCATTATGGAATATGCTTCAATTGTGTGGTCACCGTACAATTTAGTTCACAACATGAGAATTGAAAGAATCCAGAAAAAGTTTTTACGATACTGTGCCTTCAAATTAGACATTTCCATTCTTGAATGATTATTCCCATATTTTTGATGTAATGAAAATGTACTCTTTGCAAAAAAGAAGAACCTGCAGTGATACACAAATTATGGAAAACACAGACATATCGATTAAACTTTAAAGATAATCAATGATAATAACTATGAATTACTGCATGGAAACTTGGTTAACTTCAAAAAATCAATATTAATGGAATTATAGTATATAGGTTATGTCCGATCAAATGTGTGTGAATTCATTTGGGTCGTCTATCGTGTATCGATTTATATTTTTATTTGTACAGTTTTATTTTGTTAATGTGAAGTACCAGCCATGTACTGTGTTATATATTTTATACCTTTTAGATAATTATATTTTAATTTTAGTTTAACATAATTTATTGATTCATTATATTGTAAGGGGGGTTATCCCGTATGTACAAAATAAATAAATAAAATAAATAAATATTCTGTTCGAGTTTTCTCTACCCCCCAACCGGCCAAAAACCACCCCCAAAAAGGTGTATCGCGTCTTTCAGCGGCAAAACTAATGGAACCCTCCGTTTTCCAGGAACACGTTAGCGGTGGTTACATTTCTTAGAGTTGACCCCATCCCTCAAACGGCCAAAAATCACCCCCGAAAAGGTGAAAAATTTGCTTTTCGCTATAAACGAGAAAATCCCCATTTTTGAGGATGCTGAACGCGATGGTGATGTTGGATCTTCTCCTCGAGTCGACTCGATCCCCAAAACGGTCAAAAACCACCCCCGTTAGTTTTGCCGGTGAAAGACGCGATTTACCCTTTTACGGGTGGGTTTTGCCCATTTGGGGGGTGGGGCTAACTCGAAAAGAATTTTAACCCACGCCATCGTGTTCCGCATCCTCGAAAACGGGGGGGGACGTACTTTGGGGGCATCAAAAATTATTTGTATTTTTCAATCTTGTGGCTGTAACTTTTTTAGGCCCTTTTTTTCTACAACTTTAATACCTATTGTTGCAATTACGGGCGGTGTAAAATGTCCGTTCTTCGAATGTTTTTACGTATTTAATAATAATAAATCAAGAAGGGACGTGTGGCGATAACAAAATTAGACCACTTTTTTTTACAAACGGAAAATCGTTTACAGGACCACCGTGTAACTGTAGAACTTTTTGCCATGGGAAAATTTTATTGTATTTGTGCAAATCTATCGACTTATGCTTGAATAAATCTTGTGGCGAGAACAGGCCATTTTGGTTACGGTATGCCGTACTATTAATAGTATCATTCTAACCTTTAAAATTTTTTTGTTCTAGTACATTAATGAGTATTTATTTTTAGTCAAAATTCGAGCCTGAGAGTTCTGAATATAAAATAAAACAGTTGAACGTCACGAATAGTTCGTCGTATTGCTATTTGTCTAATATTTCCATGTCATAAATCAAACTTCCCCATGTGCCGCCAGATAAAATTGACATTTCTGACCCATATCAAGAAGATAAATACCTAAACGAAACAAAAGAAAGTTTTCATCGCTACGAGACGCATATATTGCCCAAATGACATTTTCAATTATAGCAGGGATGGTAGAAAGAAAAAAAGCACGAGAGACCGTTTACAGTCAATTTACTAACGTTTAATATTTAAGAACTGAGTTAGCAGTTGTTAAATGGTTAACAATAAACGGCGATAAGTACTTAGCCATACACTGATAAAAAAGATTATGTAAAATCACATAATATTACATTGGCCATTTGTAACTAACGTAAAATCAAGTGAAAATACTGATAATTATGTACAAATCCTATTACCTTGTGAATTCTGTTAAAATACTATGGAAACTCACTAAATTTATTGTGTAATCTTACGAAATGATTACTGTGATTTTTTCATTGATCTGTGAATTGATTTGGTAATTGTTTGGTGTGAATTCAATTCAAACACATAACATAAAGAAACATGTAATTTTATTCAGAAGTATATTTATCTACGAGTATAAAAAACTAAATATCTTTTTGGTTGGATTGAAATGTATTATTTCCATTTGAGAAGGTACAACAGAAGTATTGAGATTAAAAATGAGTATCACAAAAGAAACAATAGAAACAATACGATCAACTTCTAACACCATTTCTGTTCATAATTTACAATAAACTGAAGATTTCTCAAATGCGAAGAAACAGGTGTCTGAAATATATAGAAGAAATATTGATTATAGAATTTAGTGAAACAACATTTTGTTGGTGACACTAGAAGAACTACAATTTCATACAATTAAACACTCACCTACTTCAACAATTGTTGGAGTGAGAGGCATTTGATTTGTTTTTATGGCAACTAAGAAAATAGGGAAGGTCAAAATATATCTGAAGCCCGCTGTAAAGATCCTATGCAAAACTATTTGAAATTTACAAAATCATTTAACTAAAAAAAATTATTCTTATTATATGAAAAATACTAATACACTAATGTTAATACATGATTCACATAACCACTAACTTCTTAATGAAATTGAAAACCTTCTTTTAACAGCTGACACTTTTCTTGAACCTTAAGGAACATTCTCTGTATGAATTCCATAGCTGTAGGATGTGGATAAATCCTTGAGGTATTTTATATTCAAAATCAAGAAATTTTCATATCCATTATCATTTATATTTGTCTTTTCGAGATATACAAAATAAAGTGCCGTAGCTGGTTTTTGACATAGAAAATATTGCATTAGTGATACAACACTTGTTGTGGACACTAGAAGAACTACAATTTCATACAGTTGAAAATAATACTCACCTACTTCAACAATTGTTGGAGTGCGAGGTAGTTCTCCTCTTTCTATATCCTGGAAGAAAAAATAAACTACATAATTTTCATGCAAATATAATATTAAAAGACTTTTTGGTCAACTGACACCACAAAACTGCTTGGAATACAAATAAATGTTACTTAGGTTATGAAGAAAAACAATATTACTGCGTTCCAATCTCGCGTAACCCTCAACTAACTTGCATAACTTTGAGACACCGAGTTCTAAAAATAGAAATCCAATAGTGCAGAGTCCAGGTAGAGGGGTATTCACATAATTAAACCTGTGTAATTTCATTCACAGAATGAATTCTGTAAACCAGTAATTTTCACAATGTATTTTCACATTGGCCGTATCTTGTCACATACATTATTCTGCGAATAATTTTACAATGTACTCTTAATGCATATATAATGTAAAATGTAGGTCACATAGTATATTTTGTGAAAATTACCATACTTGTCAAGTTTTTTCACAACCATTTTTTAGAGTGTATCCACAGCTATCTTCATCAGTTTCTGGTTATGCCGACTTTGTAGTGTTTTACTGATTTTAAGCTACTTGAAGACTACCAAAGGTTCAGCTGTCAAGTTAAAAATTAAAACAGAAAAGTTTAAGAACCATATTACAAATTATACAACTGGGTATTTTTTAAATTTATAATGTAGTTCTTTGAACAATTTAATCTCATTTTAAACAACCAATTCGCATCCGGAAATGGAAAATGGTAAATCACCAGCTTGCTTTATAACCCAAATGTTGTTTGGCGTCAGCGATCTAATGTATCTTACGCGAGGTTTAGAGAATAATCAGAGATAATAAGTTAAGTATATTATGTTTGATAAAGAGCCTTGCGAGATTCAAAATCTACAATTTAATTGTGTAATACATTTTTCTTTTTTATGAAACTGGTTTTAAATAAATATATTGTACCTTGCATTTATTTAGGCACAAGTAAATTAACGACAGTTTATGTCAAACATTGATAGTCGATCGTCAATTCCTCTAGATGTGGTACATACTAGATCAAAAACATCAAGGACTAAATTTTCTTCAGAGGAGCTGACCCAACTTAACGTATCTTTTTTTAATCCTAGCTTATAGTGTTTTATGGATAGGGAACAAATTTATTATGAAAAATTTTATGTTTGTTATGATGTATTAAACTGTATAGGGTTAAACTATCAACTGTCAAATGTCTATTTGACTTTTATTAATCTAATTCCATTTGAATTAATGATAAACAAATACTTAGTAATCCCTTATTATCAGAAATAATTCCAACTTTCCATTTTTAAATGGGAAACTTTATATACTTTACGAGTTAAAATACATGGGGTTTACCTGTCAAATGTCAATTTGGCTTTTATTTTGATATCAAACTTTAACTCGGAAGCTATGATTCTTTCACAATTGTTCGAAATTGGTCTGGAACCACCTGAAAATTATTATTTGATTAAGAATTTTTACTTGATACAATTCGAAATTCTATACTGCAAATGTTTTGTCTATCATCTCCACTAATACTCCTGCAGTTAAAAGAAGTTGGCATTGGCTGCCGTTGTCTGCAGGTTACCGTATTATGCCGCTGTCATTCCGCATTAAATATTACATAAGGGTAATGTTCGAAGGGTAAGATAAGGTTTTTGCAAAGGGTCTAGGCTTCGCAGTTCCGATATAGCGACGTTCCAATCTAAAATTGCGGTTTGTCGCGCTTTTGCCTGTTTTTTAGTCAGAATAAATGATCACATGGGAGATGTCGGGCGCGAAAAATATATTCTCAAAAATAACTAATGGGTTTCCGATAAGAAGGTTGTTTTAATATGTTAAGACTTTATCTGTTGCTTCGTGCGAATATTAGGTGAGGAAATGGGTACTTATACAAGATAAAATGGTTTTTAAATTTCGTATTTTTTAATGGTAATATTTTGTTTTAAAATTTAAATAAATATTACATCAGATTATTTTGCTATAATTATCCTGCTCGATTTTCGCAGAGATATTATGGATATCCTTTTTATTATTAATATTAATACACGCGATTATTCCCTTGCCTGTAAAATATCAATTTTTAACCAATCACGTGCTTGGAAACTGATTTGACGCAGCCAATCAAAACAAAATAAAGCGACTATTCACCTTGATGGTAAATAGTCGGCTATTTGATCATCGTCTTCAATATTCACCTGAAGGACGATATCAAACAATAAAGAAGCAGCCCGTAAATTTCAAATTTCTCAAATAAAACCTAAACTAATGGTATTATAAAGTGGCTTATAGTTAACAAATTATCGATCTTTAGTAGCAAATACACAAATCCAACTGATTTCGCAGTTTCTCTGAAACTATAAATATATTAATTCATTCCTTTCTATGTAATACCATCCATTTTACGACAAACATAGTAGGCACAAAATTTTTTTGACTCGGGAAATGATCTTATTAAATATAACGCGACGTTGACAAATTAGCTACTATTTTTATTGCTACTAAATTTTTCGTATATTTCACAATTTGTCTCGACGAATTGATCCTAAAATAAACTCGAAATTTAGGTGCAATAAAAATAGTCGGCTATTTGTCAAGGTCTTGTTATATTATTGTCGATAACCCCAAAAAATAAGCTTGCCTGGATATGGGATGTATATTAGTTTATATCCGGGTGAAACAAAAACAAATAGTAACTAAATTTAATTTCTGTTTCTAACAGTCTTCAGCTGTATGGCTGGCCGACCTTGGTGTATATACTACATCCTTAAAATACCTAACCTATAGTCATGCAATAACAATAGCTGAAGGCGTTATGAAAGATATTATGGATATTTTTGAATTACCTTGTATATTATCTTGATTCATTGGATCGTTTTATACCAAACCATACACTTCTGAATTTTTGCTCAATATTTACGGGATTTTAGATCAATATAATATATTTATATTTATATAGTTTGACGATGGACTATTTCCTTCAGATAATATATTTAGATCCATAATAAATTGACACATTTATAATGGGGCTATCTACAATATATAGTATGTCCAAAAAACAGACATATCGTCACGCCTTCCATCATTTTTCTAATAAATAATTTATTTTTTTATTTTTCAGGTAAGCATGGACCATTATTCATCCCAGCGAAAAGCAGCAGACATACGCTCAGTCATTCGTGAGTAATAAATTATAAAAAGAGACCATAAACATCCCCTTTGATAAATATGCGCATTTCCGATGAAATACCTTAGAAAGGCTGTTTGGCGTTTGATATATTTTTATGTATCAATAAAATTTTACGGGAAATAGTTTTATCTTGTCTGTGCAACGATTTTATTGGAAAAAGTTATCGAGAAGAAATTTAGGAAAAATTACAAAACAAACAAACATATCATGTTTCACGAGTTGAAAATAAAGAAAATTCTTTAATAACATGCATTTTTTAGAAAAATGAGCCAATAATAAAAAACTATGGACTATTTATTTAACGGATCTATAATATAATATATAATGTATAATATAATATATAATGTATAATATAATATAATTTAAATACAATATTTAAACTTACGTTATTTACATAAAATAGAGCTAAAAGAAAACACAATCGTAAACATGGTGAACATTGGAACTATAAAAAAATTTGCATCAAAAAATCAGGACAGCTGGTTGAACTATTAATTAATTTGTGAAGAAAACAGAGAGATAGTTCTAGTATTTAAATTTAAAATAGATAGTATCTTGTCATAATCATAAGAACCCCTTATCATACCCATTTTTTATGCAGCAATTCTAAGAAAATTGTGTTTTTCTTTTTTAATTCCGACAGTGACCATATTTCTATTAGGATATGAGACAATTGAAAAGTGTATATATAGATGATCTCTTAACAAGACTCAATATTTTAGGCGCCTTAGAATAAACTGATGTTATATTTGAGAGTAAAATGTCAATTTAGTATCGAAAATCACCCCCCAATCCTTCATGGTTTCTACTTTACTGAGTGATTCGTTTTCTAGTTTATATGGATTGTTAATTCTGTCGAAAATGACTTGATAACCTTAATTCAAGTTCAGTTTGCACCATCTCATGATATCATTTTGCACTAATCTAAAATCCTCATCCTTGGTGATAATTCCGAATATGTTGAGATCAGCTGCATACATGAGAAAATGAGAATTATTTATATCTTCTGCGATATCATTTACAAAAAGATTAAATAACATTGGACCGAGGTGTAAACCTTGAGGTACTCCTGATGGGACTAAAATATCTAGGAAACTTTCAAGCCACCATAGAATAGGACCATCAATGCCAATTGCATTTAATTTTGCCATCAGAAGATTCTAGTTTATATATATCTAATTGAATAAAAACATAGCTGATCGAAATTTATGACCAGATCTCTTCCTCACTTTGGCATTCTCCAAGTATCTTTATTTGGCTCTATTTTTTTAAATCTCTGTATCCCTAAAATTGAAAACATTATTATGTGTACCTACTCTGTACATCAATAAAAATAGCTCTTGTTTTAAAAAAATTGTATATCATGTTACGAGTTTATGAAATTTTTGGGACATTTTGCACTCGGTGGTTTATCTCCTCGCGGATATATGATTTTATCGGTGAAACGTTGGAGTAGCGCTCGGCACATCTTTTTCCAGCGGAAAAATGTAGTAAAAACGGAAAATTGAAGTTTCCGCGACGCTGACCTTTTCATAAACTTCCGGCGAAAGCGTGCTAACCAATTTTCATTAGCTTTTTGCTAACCGGATGGCTATAAATGAATATGAATAGTGAGTTTATCCATGAATTGTCTGAAACGTTAGGAGTTTTAGTATGTATATTCATGAATTTAAATTATAAAGTTTGACACTGCGGTCAATTGATATTTATGCTGTTTGATTTTATTTTTTTTAAACATTATACGAATTTTTAGATAACGAAAAACGCTAAGACTCGATTGAATCAACCTAAGTTTGAATAAAAGTTCAGGAATATACAGCGTTCACTAAAAAGAAAATAAAGAGAAATGTGAAATTTTCTTACCGAATCTCCCACGAGCTTGAATTACTATCTGGAAATATCTCCTCAATCATGAACTTTTAAAAAATGCATGCTTTCGGAAATATTTCCGATAGTTATTCAAACTCTAGGGAGATTACTAGTGATAGTTTTTGTAAGAGGTATCGCTCTGTGAATTATCGCTTGGACACAAGGCTAAGCGTGTTTGTTCGATTTATAGGCGTAGACAAATTTATTAATCATATATTTGATTGAATGTCTATTTATTTGATTTGTACACTGTCAGCGGCGGCGTTTTATGTTGAATTTTCAACAAACGGTACCAGCGAGAATTGAAAAAAATCGATTATGATGAAGTAAAGTTAACTGTAAATCATTGAAATAACCCGAACCAGACGGGATTTGCCCTATTTAACGACACATCCATACAATACTCTGCCACACAATCTATCTATATATCTGTGATGGGGGTGTCGAAACACTGCGACCTATAAGATCTATTGTGCCCCTTACTGCTGCCCAATCGTTAAGGATGTCTCAGCGATTAGAGCAGTTCCTCCAGTCCTATTGCTTTCAAAAAGTTCAGAATGTCGGTAGGCTTCAGGTTAGGTAGATCTTCCTCTTCTATTTAATATTCTCCGAGGTATCGTCCCCTTGGATTTTCTGGGTAATGCATTCTGAGAGGATGTGGATAGAGGTTTCCTCCTCTTCCTCGCAAAATCTGCATTCTTCTTTGTCTACTAATCCGAGATTCTTTAGGTGGCCTCTCAGCCGGCAGTGCCCTGTTAGGATACCAGTTAGTGTTCTGAGCTTATTTTTAGTTTTACTCATGTAGTCGTCAGATCTCTTCTGGTTATTCCTATCCAATATTGGAATCTTTTGTTATTTACTTCTTTGCCAAGTTCATCAAGTAATGTACTGGTGCTTATTCCGCAGAAGGGTTCAGGTCCCAGAAATGGTTTTTCAGCCCCTCTTTTTGCGAGTACGTCTGCTATTTCATTACCCTCCACTCCAGTGTGTCCCGGATCCCATAGGAGGGTAACAGTGTTGTTCTTGCCTAGTTCGTTTAGATTCTCTAGGTACTCCCAAACCATTTTGGAGTTGATTACGTGGGAGTTCAAGGCATTAATGGCTGCTTGGCTGTCTGACATGATGATGATCTCTTGTCTGCGAAAATTTCTTTCTATGTTGAACTGGACACTTCAGCTTGGAAAATGCTCGGAGATTTGCCTAAACTTTTGGAATATTTGGTTCCAGGCCTATATACTCCTATTACTGTTCCTTCTGTTGTTCTAGAACCACCTGTGTACCATTTAATGGCACTTCTCTTGAGTTTTGGGATGGTACCTTTGTCCCATTCCGTTTTGTTACTTAGCTTTGCGTTGAATTCTTTCACAAAGCTAAACTTCTTTGTCATCTCATCTTGGGGCATGTCCCAGGTTTGGTGATTTCCAGGAGAGAGTCGAAACTTGCATTTGGTTGATCCTTCTCTGGTCATTCTGTAGGTTGTCCTTATCGCTATACTCTCTACTACTATATGGAGGGGTGTAAGGCTTAGGATTACCTCCATGGCGGCCATTGGGCACGTTCTCATTGCACCTGTTATGCATACGCAGGCTAGTCTTTGGATTTTCGCTAGATTTGCCTTTGTACTGGCCAGCTTAGTTCTGCTGCCCCAGACTACTGCTCCTTAAGTGACGGCCGGTCTCACTATTGACGTGTAAATCCTCTGCAGTTACATCCTCAGTTTTTTTCCCGCAAAATTTCTGCACATCATTAGAGCTTTCATGGCTTTGCTGGTTACTTCTTTTTCGTGCTTATTCCAGACGAGTTTATTATCTAGTATTAGTCTCAGATATTTGACATCTGGCTTCCATTCAATAACTTTCCCATCCAATTCGATAGTTTTGAGGTCAATATTTCTTTTGTGTGTAAAGTATTGATGGGGTTGACGCTAAGTCCAATCGATTGTCACCATTCTTTAGTATGGTCAGGCCCTCTTTGAACTATATCGCAGAGGGTATTCTCGAATTTGCCTCTTGCGATTATGACTATGTCATCTGCATAGCCTAGACACGATATACCAATCTCGGTCAAATCGCAGAGGAGTCGATCCCCTGTCAGCTCCACATGAGAGGTGAGGTCACTCCTCCTTGTGGGCATCCTTTGGTTGTGCAGATGGAAATGGAATGCAACACAATCAAATAAAGTCTGACTTCTGGATATATCTTCATAGCAAATCCCGGTGAGGTAGTTTATCATGTTTTGTTCTTAAAAAGACCTTTATTAAAATATAATCTACCAACTGAATATTAACTTTATAGTTTGCAAAAAAACTCTTCAAAAGATTTTCTAAATATTTTTATTTTATTATTTTATTGTTGTTATTTTATGCTACAAATAAACAAATTAAAAACTGGAAGAAAAAATATACAATTTACGATTGAACAATATATTTTTGCCTGCTTTACTGTATGAAGCAGTGCCGGTCCTAGACATTTTTCTAGTGGATGCGAACAATTCATTGGCGCCCCTCATACCAGTGGCGTAGCTTGGGGGGCGTAATACGGGGGGGTCTGGGAAAATTTTTAAAATTTGATTAGCCTAAAACGCTGTTTTGGACTACTTTTTATTATATTACATTTAGAAAAAAAATGTTTCAACCTGTGGCGCCCCCCCGGCCGCGGCGCCCGCCTGCGGGCGCATCCTTCGCGTATGCCTTAAACCGGCCGTGGTATGAAGAATCAAAAATCACATAAAAGGAATCTTTACATAATCGATAAAATCACCATAAAAATAATTTCATTCCTTACTGGCAAAAGTAGCATCCAATATTGAATAGTTGATAACATCGACTCGCTTTCATTGTTCACTATATCAATTTAAAAGTAGAAAAATTTGACGGGAATCATAATTCGTGGAAATGAAAGCGAATACACTTAATTTCCGCAGCTGAAATATTCTGTGTTTTCAATTTATCAGATTTATTCACTCTGATTGAATACGTTACAAGCAAATCAGATTATTTTAGAGTCATTCGGTTCGATAAATTCGTTTAATTTTGATTTTGAAAGTCAGTTGAATGGTATGGAGCTGATGTAATAGTTTTACAAATTTTTATTTGAACCTTGATGGTTAAATGCTACGAACAACTAAACTGAATATGGGAATTGATTGAAACATTTTATTTTTTGCTGCATTGTAACAATTTCGTTTGCATTTAAAAATGTGCGTACTTTTTTAATTAAACGTCAAATAAATTTTAACTGCATGATGTTACTGGAGATCCATTTGAGAATAGCCTACTAAATTGTATAAAATGTGGGACAATAGTATATTGTACAACAAGCGCGAAATGATACGCATTTCCCACGAGTAAAGTATGGAAGAGTTTGTACAAACTTCAATACTTTACGAGTGGGAAATGCAGCAAAACTCACCACACTCCCTTCAGTATTTAAATTCAGGATATCATTGACATAAACACTAAAGAAATGATAGGCCCTAGTATAGTTCCATCAGGGACTCCATATTCAACTGTTAAGAAACTGCATTAAGCTTCTTGTACACACTGTTGTCGTCCGGTTAGGTAGCTTTCAAAGAGTTGGAGTACTTTTCCTCTCATATATTTTGTAAGGTTAGCAGTACCTGGGGGTGACTAACTGTATCAAAGGCTTTAGCAATTTCTATAAAGATGCATAATGCTGGTTTACCTTGATTCATAGCTTCATATATAGGGTGTTTCATTGTTAAACCGACATACGTTAAATAAATGGATCAAACACCCCGTATCTCGGTTATTAAAGGCGTTATACCCAGTAACCAAGGTTATTTGGAATCACCCTCTATTTACAGTTAATGTATGTCGGTTTAACTATGAAACAACCTGTATATTTGTCGTTAAATAAACTAAAGCATCTCCAATTGATTTTTTTCGCAGAACCCGAACTGTGTATCAGATAGCAATTGATATTTTTCAAAGTATGAGGTTAATCTTTTCTTTAAAATTTTTTCGAATATTTTCGCAATATTGGAAATTAGTGATATCGGCCGATAATTAGTAACCTCTAAGTTATTTCCCTTTTTAAAAATTGGTTTGACAACAGCAGTTTTTAGCTTTTTTGGAAAAATACCTTGATCAATTATTGCTAAATCAATTAAATAACTTGAAACTACAGAAATTTCTTGTTTTTTAAATCTAAAATCATATCTTTAACTTCTCAATCCGTAATTGGAGCAAGGACTATTACATTAGAAGATGGGAGAGTTATTTGTGGATTAAAATTTGTAGGTTTTTCCCCAATGCTCGTAAAAAAATGATTAAACTTTTCCACATCTGAAAACTCACAAGTTAACAATTCACCAGTTTCAAAATTAATTTTCGAAACTGTCTAGTCTTTTTTTTTGTTTCATTGCAAATTTCTTTTGCACATTCCCATAATTTTTTGCTATCATTTTTATTTTCTCCTATTCTTTCTTGATAATAATAATTATTTTTTGATAACTTAATTATTAAATTATTAAATATTAATTGTCTCATAATTGATAAAGAAAATTCTCAAAGATTTGACCTGCGGATAAAATGAATATTACTCTAAAAAAATAGTAAATGATTTTACGAGAACAAAGAACAATAACATTTCAGTTAACTCCAGTTTTCCGCACAGCTGACTGATAACAAAAACAAACAAAAAACAACAGCACAAAAGGACAATACTGAAACGTATCAAAAATCGTTTCAACCAGAAATAACACACAGATATACATCTCGGCGAGTGAACATCCACGTATCCACAAGCCATCAATAAACAACTTTCAATAATTCCGTGGAGCGTGCGTTCGCGTTCGTGCCCAACCGTAATGGCAAATTTGGCGTGAGCGCGTGTGTAACCTGCCGTGGACCCTGCAGAAATGGATGGACGTGTCATAGGAAAAGAATGGAAACCGGGACCAGACCGAACAGAGATGAACGGATTCGTAAAGGTAGACCGTAGAACAGGAAGAGAACAGAGTCGGATTTCAGTTAACTCATTCTTCTGCATGATTTCATCTCGAAATTAGAAAATAAGATTTTTTGTTAAAAAGTGGAAGGAATTACGATAAAAAAGCCATGTATCCATTTTCATTACAAAATGTTAAACAGTTTATGAAATATTGGAAAAAATCAATTTTGATTTTGTACTTTCCAAGAATATGTGGTTCAATTTATGACCTACCTTTTTGTTAAACCTGTATTTTATTGAATAAGGCCAATGGAGGCGCTGCGTTTTAACGGAAAAGGTCCAAATTTGGCATTAACCGCCACTTATTATTTTTGTGGTGTTAATTCAAACCTTGAACATTAGACAATAGCAAATTTTGGTGGAGGAATTGTTCCTACGCCATTATTTTACGAATATTTTGGGAAAATATTTTCCTTTCAAATTTTGGCGAAAGCACTAATAATTAAATACCATTTTCTATAACTTTCTCTTGGATATTTTGTACCATTGCACAATGACGTTCCTGAATTTAAAGGCGATATGTAATAACCTGCTATCCCAGGATCTGTTTTATTAGCAAAATGTTGACTAAAAGGTTTTGTTAATCATTTTTCCACAAAAACACTGTGGCATAACACCATATTGCATATAAAGGTACAAATATGGATTCTCTACTTTTAATGATTGAAAAATTTTAATGAAAAATCGCTCAAAGCTATTTGGAAATACAAATTTGAAACAGCATTGACTTTTACATAGCTATAAAAACAACACGGAAGTATAATGCAAACTTATATCAAACAATCTAGATCTAAGTGTGCTCATAATCTTAAAGAAAAACTCGAAGCCGGATCTGTAATCGATAGAGAAATGATGTAGAGGGCCAGACGGCAAGGAAAGTTCTAATAGCACTTGCGGTGTTATCGGCTTCTTTATTGTTTATATTATGAGCTCTAATGACAGCATTTGTCTTAGCACCTCATAGAAAAATGACAATAATTAAGTTTTATATGACTACTATAAGTTTCGTGGTAAATTCTATTTTATTAACCTCTTGAGAAAAACTAAGGAAGCTGATGCCTAAAAATCTTCATGTAATTTAGTTGAGAACAATAAATAATAAATTAATTTTTCCAGTCATTATAACATTGTAAAATGTTTTGTTACTATTATTATATATACCAGTACAACTGATAATTAAAACAACAATTAATGATCGACTAGAGCTATACGTAAAAGTTTAAAATTAATTTATGCGACAAAAGTCAATTTGGAATGATCGTTGAAAATGTAAGTACATACAAATTAGGTGGTGTAAGATGGTGACCATACTATGGAACAATATTCAACAGTACTGTGTACCAAACTGTTAAATAGACACAATATTGCTCAAGTTTCTCGTATGTGTTTGATATTTCTCTTGACGAAGCCTAGCAACCTAAACGCTTCCACAATGACACTGTCCAAGTTCAAATTAAAGGATAACCTTGTCGAATAGGACTCCAAGGTTGTTAATTGATGAGACCACTTCCAGAGAGTCATTATTTATATAATAGCTGAGAAAACTCACTGATACTCCAATATCGCCAAGTTTCTTAATCAAGAGAGAATAACAAACTCTATCGAAAGCTTTGGATATATCCGCGTAAATAACATCTACTTGATGTCCCCCTTCAATAGGGTTAGTTAGAATTACCTGAAAAATGGCAAGATTGGGAGCTGTGGATCGGTCTCTGTAGAATTCATGTTGATTAAGGATAATGTGGTGTTTATAACAGTTAAAAATTTCATCTCTCAGGTAATTATCAACGTTAGTTTTATCGGCTATTTAAATATTGGGTTTAAGTTCGCATTTTTCCTCTATCAAATGACCTTTGGAAAATAGAATGCAGAGGGATTGCCAAAGAGGGACAATTTTTGAGTAATACCTGTGGAATCCCATCTGGTCCGATAGAGTCTTTCACAAAGTTATTCAATCCCTTTTTGTCCTATTTTTATTAAATCCTTTTGCCATTTTCGTCTGAAAAAGGCGAGTTAGTTTACTTATAAATCTAAATTGCCTCGTAAATGATTAGGTACAATAAATTATTTTGTAATACTATTAAGTAGATTTAATTATTTCTTTTATTACATACCGGCGTTTTTTTTATTTATATCAGCAACAAAGTGGACGACAGATATTCAATTATTCAAGTTTTCCATCTTTTAGGAACATTACAGAAATACTATTGTGAATCTAAAATCAATCGCCGATAGTATTCACTAAGTTAATCGTATTTAAAATGTTCTTGAGTTTTTTTCCTCATATCCTCTTCACACAAGGTGGAAAGTCATTTTAATTAATCCGTAACTGACACCGTACAAAGGAGGTTTGAGGGTTCCGTAGTTTCATAATTATGAAAGGAGGCGTGAGGGTTCCATAGTTCCATAATTAAGAAAGGCGGTGCGAGGGTTCCATAATTGAGAAGGGAGACAAAAGAATTTCTTAACTAATCAAAGAGACCTTGTGTTATTTTGAAGGAGGCATACATACATCTTGAGGTCCAAGGAAAATATATATTGAACGAGGTATAAAAAAGGTCGACAAAAAACTGCAGTAATTCGCAGAAATATGAGCTAAATCCTCCCCTCAACAGTCGACAACGAAAAGGACATCCGACACTAACAATTTTTACCATTTTATTCAGAGTTGTCAGTTATATGTCAAATTTCACAGTGTCTTCCTTTTCTTATATTTTTTTAAAGAGCAACTGTTTACTAAAATAGTCATTATCCTATTTTAACTTCAATTAGTAAAGTATTCGTTGTAATCTCAATTTTTTTATTTCATTAAATATTAATTTTTCATTCTATTTTGAATTTTATTTATCTCTTGCTTTCAACCAAGTTTATGGCACATATTCGAGGTTATAAGTAAGCTAACTACGTGGCGCCCATATTTAATTTGTTCTTTTTTTTCCTCTTAAAAATCTTTTTAATTATAAAGATTGTGCCATCAGCTTACAGGTTACGTAAAACTTCTTGTTGTTACGTAAATAAATATCTTTTAAAACGTTACAAATTGGCGTTCAACGTCATTTTAAATGTAACAAATTTGGCACCCTGACATGGGTTACCCATTTAATGTCACCTATTATAAATTAGTAGTTCGTGTCCTACAAAAAGTCCTACATAATCCAATTTTCCAAATTTTGAAAGAACCAGAAACACTAAAAATTAGAACTAATTTTATTACAACCTACTACCATCCAAACAATCTTATTTCCTTTAACTAAGTACCCACCACTCTCAGCCATCAATATTAATTTGTTTATTACACATTGTAATCTTTCCTTTATAGAACAGCAAACCTTTTGCCCATAAAAACCCATTGCGTCCACCATAAAAGGAGTAGATTTCCAACAATAATAAAAGTCGTATTAAATCCACATTATTGTTTCCCTAAAAAAAGCGATATGATGGCGGACCGGTAATAATTTTGTGAAATGTTGTGATTTTACGTCCGCTTTCACACTCTGTAAATAATATTCAGGGGCGACAACGTCATAATAAAACAAGCCGTAGCCAAATGTAATCCCTAACATAAACCGAACATATAGCGCGTAGAAATATGAAAGTTACGTGTTAAATCCAATAACGTGCATCAGTTAACTGATATAATAAATTAGGGTGAATGTTTTGGGTAGGATAGTTTTGCATCGGCTTAATATTTCATAATATTTGATGACTGCGCCATTTATGATGGGTTGTTTTATTTTATATTAAGAGATTTAGTCGACTGATTGTAAATAAGATATAAAGGAAATTTATATAAAATGGTAAGTTTGTGTTAACTTCAAACGTTAAACATTAAGAAGACTACCAGAAGAAACATTACTGGTAATAATATTTACATCCTTACGGACAGCAGACAGGCACTACTAGCTCTGAATAGACCACGCATTACATTACCAGGCCCTGATCGAAGCTTACAACAACACTTTAGCTTGGATTAAAGGCCATGGAAAATCAAAAGGCAAACGTATAGCTGACTCGTTAGCTAAGAAAGCAGCCTCCCAAAAACTTTTGGGGCCTGGCACTTTCATGAGCTTATCGGCATCAGCTGTGGCTAACCTACTAAAGAAGCACTCCCTTGACAAGTTTAAGGGTAGATGGTACGACGAAACGGGCTGCAAGCTAGCCAAGGAACTATTACAGTATCCGAACCGCGAAACAGCCAAAAAATACATGACTATGAACAGACAGAACATGCGCACAGCCACAGGTATCCTGACTGGCCACTGTCATCTATGAAAACACCTCTACAGTACAGTACTAGTATGCTGGCTGTCGAGCTAGAAGGAAGGCTCAACCTCAGAAGGATGCACAATGGGCCAAATGTGCCCTACGTGCTGTGGGGTGACCCACCCTTCCATCTTTACAGATACGGATAAACATTAAGAATATACGAACTACACTGTATTACAAACAACGACAGAAGGAACCATTTAAAATTTTTAACAGCCTACTTACTTAATCATTAGACCTAATTACCTTATCCGATAAGGCTTATCTGTTGAATTGCTTCCATATAGTGTTCTATCATAAACATTCTATTTTTTTTAGTTTTGCTATAATTAATTTGAAAAGTAAGATCTCTTTATTGATTTAAATTTCACTTTGAAAACGCTGTTTTTCTTCCATAATTTTATTTTTTAAGTTTTAGAGACATCAATTTTTTTTTCGGTTTAATCTTAATAACTAAAACATTAATTATTATTTTTTTGAGTCCATAATTTGCATTTGTTATACATAAATAAACATTTCATCGACTGGTCTAATAGTTATAGAAATACTTCTATTTATTACCTATCAAGTTATGTAAAATTTTAAAATTGACCACCCAACTTAATTATCTGATTACATTACTCAATTTCGCCTTGTGTCGCTTATTTTACCATTTACTTGTAGACAATCGTTGAACTTAATTCGATTTTATTGATCGCTTCCATTTCAACATACTTTGAATAATTTACAATAGTCGACTGCGCCATGTAATTATAATAACGTTTTAGTTTATGGGTATATTATATCACTTTATCGACCAACTATTACATATTTATGGAGTGTTAACAGTTCAGTTAACCAATGGGCTCTAAACATGTCAATAACGTATGTAAACATAACTTTGTAGCTTTAAATGTAATATGCAGTGGAGCAACCGCGACACATGGGAATATGATACTTTTTTATACGATATATTCGTTGGTGTTTTTGGTATATATCACCGCGTTCCATTTAAAACGATTGTAAGTTAACATTTTATTTTTTTTTTTTATATTTTACCTTACTATTTCCACAAACCAATGTTTTTTCAATTATTTCTCTAACTCAGTTATTTTAGGCGTTTCTTAAAGTGGTTAAATTTAAATTATTGTTAATTGCCGTCTTGGGTTTAACGTTATCGTTAATTTCTGTGGCTACATTTTTAATTTAGACTATTAAGGGTTTAATTGATGCCATACTCCGAGAGCTCTAAGTTGCATTTTGGAAGAATATATTTATTTATTTTTCATAACACAATCAGGAAAGTTTTTATTGCTTTGTTGATGAAAGATTAAGATTTTCGTTAAACATACTATGGAATTCTTTTGAAAAGGAATTAGGACATCCAGGGTTATTTGTTTGAAGCTATTATATATTAATGACTTACCAGATATTAGTATTAATAACAAACATGAAGACATTCTAGCTAGCAAAATTAATAATGATATAATTTTAATAAAACAGTGATGTGATTCTAACCTATTAAGCTTCAATGTATCTAAAACTAGTCTGATAACGTTCAAATGTAATATATCAGATATTGTTTTTGGTCAACAAAACATACAGAAGCTAATAAATACTAAATTTCTTGGCTCAATTTAACATATTTTTTAAATAATAATTCTCCCTTTTCTACTCAACATAAGTTGATACTTTGGGTCTGATTAAATTTTCAATAGTTACGATCAGTACCAGCTTTCAGCTGTACTGACGCACTGGCAGACGTTTAGAGCAAAGATATAATGAGAGAATATATTAACAATAATTGGGACACCGTATGTTGTCGTTCGCCCTTACAATGTTTGATATTCCATTAGTCATTGACAAGCGATTCATAAACGAAGAGCGATCACCGCATAAACCAATAATTTCGCCGGAATTTATCAGTTTCACGCTACTTTCAGCAACAACTGTAATTCGAGCAGGATTTCGCAGGCCGTTTAAGTGATCGATACTGATCATAACACACTATTAAGTGCAGACAATGGACGGTTTTCGTAGCGGCTCGATTAAACAATACAGGCTGGACCTCGATTAGCCATCTCTCTAGCAGTCACACGCACGGAACGGCGTCGTGATTTATTCTCGACACCCCTAATTAAGAACAGATATGAAACTGTGACGGTGACTGCGGATTTCTATCAGGACTGGACTCTATTGTTGTTGCCTTGTTTGAATTAATTTGGTTTGATAGAAGTTGTTACAAAGTTACTACACTAAACAAATATATTTCCTAGATAGTACATTGATTAATACAAAAACAGTTTCAGAAATAACTTAAGAATATTCACTTATAATCTCCTTACAGCTTGAATAATTGACAATTCCACTCATACGTAGCCATAAGGAAGAAAAAGAAAATATAACTGGATAAAAAATCGATAATTCCACGTTGTCAGGTTAACGATGTGTGTTTGTTCTTTATTTATGCGTCAAGTCACTTTAAATCCATGGAATTGTCTTACCAAATACCAGATTGAGCTCAGATTTTGGGCAGAATATTTTTCATAAGTTTGATGTAGAGTATTTACTATATAGGCTGCTGAAGCTCATTTTCTGCCCTTGTGTACACAATATACAGACTTAATTCTTAAAACTTGTTTTCATTCAATCATAAATACCTTTCATCGTGTAACAGGGGGTATTTATCTTGCTCTTCTACAGTGACAATTGGAGCTATTACAAAAAGAAAACTTTATATACTTTCTTGTCATTCAGAGCCACCGCTTATATTTACCTCCCTTTGTTTTGTTTTGCGATTTTCTTAACTACTTTTGTATCTGTTATCTAGTCAGCAGGTTAGATAATAATATAGTATAGGCCCCAGCAAACGTCATTGGAGATCGCCTTCCATGAATCACAGTAAATTTATTCTTATCCACAAATCATTTGAATATAAAATGTTTTAATACATTAAAATGTGAATATATAAAAAAAACATACTTTCTTCCATATATTGTTTGGAGAGAGTAATTAAATATTTTTCTAAAAGGGCTTTAAACCCCTGGCTAATCCAAGCCTGCCGTATTTTCTCTTTGTCCCACGCAGGATGCTGCTTTCGGTCCTTAGTCATTTCCGGTGTCTGTATTGCCGTTTTGGAATGGTCTCTACGGTTGAATTAAAAAGAGTAATTTTGAATTGTGACTGGGGTTTGGTTTATTGGTCAACTGGACTAAAAAAGTTTGAATTTATATTACCGAAGTGCGCCGAATAGAAAGGGGACAAAAGCTTGAAATATTTTTATTATCGGGAAGGGTTGTTTTATTTTACTTTTTGTTCTAATCAACGGTGATGTTTTTTAACGGTATATTGTTCTTTTAAAGCTTAATATCTTTCGTAGGATTTATTAAAGCGAACAAGTCTTGATTAAAAAGTTAATTAGTTAAATGTTTCGGAAACATTTTAAAATTCTGCGAATTTTTTTACGCAATGTATACTGCCGATGCCGAGTCTTTTCAATTTTGAGAACGTTGGTCGCCGAAATCAATACGAAAGGAATGTAAGAGTGATTTTCTTACTAATTTATTTGGAAATGATTTTGGTAAAAAAAAATTATTAAAAATGACAACAATTTCCATAGGCATTAAACCTTCTGTATCTGTAAAGATGAAAGGGGGCCACCCCACAGCACGTAGCCATATTTGGCCCATTGTGCATCCTTCTGAGGTTGAGCCTTCCGTCTAGCTCGTCAGCCAGCCTACTTGTTTAAAGTAAGGGATGACGTCGACTGAAGGTAGCTCCCTCATCTTGGCATGTTTTAGCCTCTGCTAGCTGAAAAGAAAATGTCTTATTTGTGAGAGTGTCGGGCATTCGCAAAGAATGTGTTCGACAGTCTCGCCTTCCTGTTCAAATCCTCTACACAGTGGAGTGTCAGATAACCCCATCCTGTAGAGGTGTTTTCGAAGACAGTGGCCAGTCAGAATACCTGTTGCTGTGCGCAGGTTCTGTCTGGTCTGTCTAGTAGGTCAGCCACAGCTGATGCCGATAAGCCTATGAAAGTTCCCGGTCCCAATAGTATTTGGTATGCTGCTGTCTTAGCTATACGGTTGCCTTTTGAGTTTACATGGCCTTTGATCCAAGCTAAAGTGACCACGTTGTTGTTTCAAACTTCGATCAGGGCCTGCTGATATTCTAGTACTAGACCTGATGTAATGCGTGGTATATTCAGAGCTAGGAGTGCCTGTCTGCTGTAAATATTATTACCAGTAATGTTTCTTCTGGTAGTCTCTTTTGCGGCGATGGAGATAGCAGTGAGCTCTGTTTCAGCTACACTGGTATTAGAACCCATTGCCTATTTTATATTGAGATTCAGGGATCTGGAATAAATTCCACAGCCTGACCCTTCATTTATTTTCTATTCATCCGTGTAGATTCACAAGGCACCTGCTGCTAATGTAGCCTCTTGTACGTTTTTTATTACTACCCTGTAGGGTCTGTGAAAGGCAATCCGGTGCAATCCGTGTTGTCTTGTAGCAGTGGGACCTCCCCAGTGACCTCGTGCCACAAGTCACACCTCGACTTACCAGTTGTATACCAGCCAGGTTGTATACCAGTAGAGCTTAGCCATGTCATGCTCATCACAACAGCCTCCTTGTTTAAATGTTAAAAAACCGTATTGGAAAACACTTTGAAAAAGGAGTGGTATCCAAAAAACTCACTTTATTTTATAAGTAGCACGATGGAGAGTCTGCCCCCTATTTTAATCATTTCCCCGTCTGACTTTTCTTCGCTAATAGGGCTGAAAAGGACAAACAATAAGTTCGTGAAGAAAAAGGCGTTCCTGGAAAGTATACTGAACATATTTGGTGCCTGCCGTAGGGAGGTGCGTTGCCAGTTGACTCTCGACAACTTAGAAATTATGGGCACTTTCAGTTCAATATTGGTTAAGATATTTGATACCAAAACCAAGGTTCAACGAAATTTCACTATCGTTGAAGAATTTTATTTGAATTTCCACCACAGATACATGGATCTTCGTCCAGCAAATGTGGAACATCGAAGGATTTTCCTAAAGTATATGAAAGGCAAGTGTGCAAAAAACCCTGTCAGAATAAATACGTTTGGAAAAATTCCTGCAGCTATTGCTAAATTTCTACAACTTTTACATTCGAACCTCTATACTGGACATTGTTTTCGGCGCTCGTTGGCAAGCTTACTGGCGGATAGTGGACCAAATTTAACGACAATTAAGTGGCATAGGGGATGGAAATCTTCAAAAGGATACATCGAAAGTTGGTTGGAAAGTGAAAATTCGATTGCCCGAAAAGTGCTTTCAGTGCGAAGTCATTTCAGTTGATAGTGGTAGAGTTGATTTATTGCAAATTTACTGTCAAAATTTGACATTTACTTTTACTAGTGCTTTAAAGGGGTCATTTTAAGGCACTGGTTCCTTAAAGTAATATTTTTAATACTACAAGTGGGTTTTAAAATTTGCATTTTTAACATGTTTGTAGAAAAAAACAATTTTTATATATATTATATATATCACAATCATCCGACTACCATGAAGATTTGTCATTTGATATTTGTATGTGTTCTAGAATTCAAAAAACGTCTTTATATGTAAACCACAAATCGTTCCAATTCTAAAAAGAGGCACAGCAGAGAATGTGCGATTTCTCTGAAATCCGACACAGCCCGATAATAAATCATGGAGTAACACTCAACTTATGTCTCATATCCGATCATTTGAACCCCAATGCATTGTAGAAAGTCGGAACATACTCTATTCGCCATTTCGCCCCGTCGAGGATCGGTAGAAGCAAGGAGCTTGCACTCCTCAGATGAAATTTAATATTTAAAGTAAGCGCTTTAGTTGTAAAAATGTATATGTGGTTGTCAGAAAGAAGAAATATGATTTCATGCAACCATCATAGCGAATCTTGACGTTATGCCGAGACGCGGTATTTATATTTGTATTTTTAATTCGATTTGGTTTGCTCGTTTTTGATGTATACATGGGGATGCTACAAGTTTACCGAAATGCTGACGAGATGCTTCGTTTTTATTCCAAGTTCACGTTTAATGTACAGATGGAGCAATAAAAAGATCGCGAGTGTTCACTAATGATACGCTAAGCTGCAAACTACGTCTGTGAGTAAGCTTCGAGTGATTTAATTAAAGCACACAAAACACGAATCCAAGACAATAATGTGTATTCATAAAAATATTTTAAAATCTCATGTAGGAATGGCATGTTTGAGGTCAAAGTTGTCCAAAATCATGAAAAATCGAATTTTGTGATAATTCCAGGTTGGAAATGAATGGAAAAAATTAAGAACAATGAAAATAGTATTTTCGGTAGAAAATAGTCTTTTTCAACTCCAAGATAGAACCTCAGGTACCGTGAATTGACATTGGATTACGAAATTTTTAAGAATATTGCTTAGAACGGTTATTTGTTAATATATTGAAATGGATTTTGGTACATAATCAAAATTTATAAGTTGGGTTTTTGGTTTGTAGTAAAATTATTAATGGGGGCCTTTAAAATGTGACAGTGTTTGTCAAAAAGTTTGAAGTTTAAAAATGAAATATTAAAAAGTAAAACTATAATTTCTTAAATCATTACAATATATGTAGAATAATTGTAAACAGTTGGTATCTGCCATGGAAATGTGGCCTATCCAAGATGGCGTCAATCAGGGTGAAGATTTGAATGTGACATGATTGTTGCTCGCGTATTAAATAAAAAAATGAGTCTCACCACCAAATTTGCGATTGGGCTACAATATATCCCGGCAAACTAAAATTTAAACAAGCTAAACACATTTTGTACGCAGGACACTTGATTAAATGCGGGAAAAAAAATTAATGTTTGTCAACGTCGAATTTGCGAGGTCATCCCCATCAAATTAATGGAAACATTTCAGGAGATAGACAAGTGATGAGTATTGATTGTTCCTGCAAGGCTTCTATGTCAATAAGGGGCTGATCGTCCTTAAATTTTGCTGATTCTGCAGGTACTTTTTCCCTGCTTTGCTCACGGAATTCATCAAGTTTTTTTTCGAATATTCTGATTTCTTTCTTCACTTCTTCGCATATTCAATTGGATCCACATGTGGCAATTTACGTGATGGCACAAATTTCTTCACCCCCTCATCATATTTCGGAAATGTATTATTACTGTTTGATTATAAAAAATATCTTCTTTTATATTTATCTCCAACAAAATTCCGCTATCACATATATATCATCCTTGACTACCATTCCTTAATTGTCTTGTGAATCAAGGAAACATAATTTAAATTCATTAAATAATCTAACTTTTGGTAATTCTTGAACCAATCAGCTACAATGCTCTCGTAGTCACTTCCTTGATTTCATAAGAACTGATGGACTCCTGTCTTAAAACTTTCCCATGTGGTTTCAAAATCGACCGGTAGTTTATATTCTAGTTAATTTTTAAACAAATAAATAAATAAAATAAAGTGGCGCAGTTAGTAGGACATTTAAAAATTAACGTTCAAATTAAGTAAAAACAACTACAGTTGTACAATAAAATTAGGACCTTAAACTTGTGAGAAGCACAATGCCTTCCTGAAAAAGTAATTGTATAAAAAATTAAAGCTTTAATTTATCGAGCAAATAAACTGAAAGTAAAAGTCTGTAACTTGTAACGGCACAATATTCAAATTAAATCGTTTCCTAAAAATGTTCTTATCGTTTTTAGCTTTCATGTTTATCAGGCTAATTCTTATAATTATGTCTGGTTTTTCTCTCATGTCATTTTGTATATCGCACTGGATCTTGTCACATATACCTCTTTACCAATTCTGTAGATTTTATCAAACAGAATTAAACAATCACGAACTAAAATTCCGAATACCTTTTTTGGTTCACGAGCTCACGCACAAAAACCTACGTACCAATACAAAATTAACGATAATGGATTGAATTCCCTAGAAAATGTTTAAAATGAAACTATGCGTTGTTATCAATATCACTTTTTTTCTGCCATTTGCAACACTGATAATAGCAAAATGAAAATCAACAACACATCAATTTTTGTTACATATTCATTCAGAATAAATAAATCTTTTTAATTATACCTAAAATTTTTAATGAATTATTGTTCAATTTTTAGATTACGTACTCAAAAAATGTTTTCTAAGATTCTCTAAGATACTCTGCATATAAATTTATAGTTTTACTGAAAAAAAAACAAATACTTTGAAAGTTAAAAGAGGAAATAATAATTTCCAAACGGTACAACGCGACTATATTGGTATAAGTTCTCGAATAAAGGATATGAATTTCGTATTGAAGACGAAAAAAATACACACAGATCCTAAGCATACAAAACACACGAAAACTGAGTTGATCTCAGGATATTGGGGTTAACCTTTAACGTTTATATTTGAATTTATATTTAGCTTTCGCAGATTTGTTGACTTTCTGTGTTAATTCTCGACTTGTTAGTTACAATTCAGTTAATAATAGGATAAGGGTCAGTGATGTGTTATTTTAAAAGGAACTTTTGGAGCAGTTATAATCATGCTTACCAACTGATAAAATTAAGTTTACCTGTTTTCGCTAAAGTTTTAAAATAATTTACTAACATCCTTACAAAAATTTTCAACAAAATTGCTAGGAACTTAGTCTGTTAGGCTTATAACACTTTTAAGATAATTTTTAGGTAACCCAAACGATAAAATTACTCTTGAAAAAAGTGGTATATACGAAGTACATTGTACAGATACGGTATAGCTTGACTCACATCGTACTAAATTGTTGAATGCTTTTGAAATCATAGATATAGTCAAATGTAAAAATAGTTTAATTGAGACACATGTCGCGTACCTTTTAATTCACTTGATTATAGTTTGATCGACTGATCCCGCGCCAAATCTTCAAATGATGTTACCCTTGATATTGTTATTGAAACTTACGTTTAGCGTGATATTTAGTTAGTTTTTCGGTATACTGGTTTTACTAGTTTTAAAATAATTCGTTTTTAAACATTTTGAAACACAATTGGCTAAATAAACTACACCTAGAAAAAATATAGTTAAAAAAATATAAACTACCTATTTGAGATTTTTTTTAGACGAAATAACGCAGAAGAAGTAAACTAACTTTACTTCTAATTTTATTTTTGTTACTAAAGTAATATTAAATGACCCCTTAACAAGTGAAGTAAATATCACAAAATTCACCATAATGTACATTTTCTTTTTGGCATACAATTCCTTGCACCGACTACAGGTCAAACGACTCTCGTTAGCGAAAGTAATTATAACCCATAGTCCAGCCAAAAGCTTTTTGATCTTCCTGCTGGGGACCGTGGCGTGGCGGAGGTCGCAGGACAGGCGTGTCCTGCCTCCAAAATTCGGAAATTCACTGCCAAAACGCTAACTACGATGCAGCGGCAGCAAAACCCGATCTGTGACACGGCATTTAACCGCAAATTGCTTCGTTCCACTCCCCTTATAATGAAGAGATCGAATCAGTGGCGTCTTTATTTGGCTAAATATTCAAAAAAGTGCGTGATTGACGATATCAGCACAGGCCAACTTTTGATATTATACTACTTTACATATAAATCAGGTGCTTACTTTTTACGCGTTCAAATTTTATTTTCGAAATAACTTACTTCTTCCGGTCTTTTGCACGGTCCCTCTAATGCAGCGATTTTTTCCTCCAGTTTCCGCATTCCTCTTAAACAACGTTCTTTTCTCTTCCTTTTAAGTGCCTGAAATAAAATTTTATTAGTGGTTACATGGTATACAACAAATGTTCCTGCTAGCTATTGGGGATTTTGGAAGAAGGCTGTGACCCTATTTGATCCCGTTAAGTTACCAATTGGTGTGCAATGGGCTAGGGAAACCACAGAAAATCTATTCAAGGTCTATCGGGATGTTCTGGGCGTCCTTGATGATCCGTAGGTTTGTTTGTGGAAGTTTGGTTTTTGATTTCCTTTGTAGTGATTGTAATCCTGGTTTCCATGGCAACTTGAGGGTGTTCTGGGAGGCTGTGTTGTTTCCTTGTATGGTTCTTTTGGCGTATCTTGTTCTGTGTAGCAAAAAACGAGAAAGTATGGTAAGAGTATTTGTGATTTCGTAATTTAGTCAACTGGTGTGTCGTAGATGAAGGTGAAGGTTTTTCTGATGATTCTTATTTCGGTGGCGAATAGACTATGGACTCGATTGCTCACTTTGTTAACGAATGTCAGTCGTCCAATTAAGTATGCGAGCAAATCTTACTCTTAAATAGTCGACCTCGTTCTTTAGAGCGAGTCTCTCTCCCCAAAGGGTGAGGTGGATATTGTCGGTAGTCAATTTGCTGGTTTGAGTGAGGACTAGGTGTTTAAAGATGATGGCTTAAGTTTTTTTGCGGTTGAAAACTCTTCTTTAATCTTATGAACTTTGGTTCTCCAATAGCTGAAAAGCATATTCATTTATGTGATGTTGAAGTCTGACCTTCTGCTAACCCTGCAAACTTCTTGTTTTTTGTTTTAACACTGTAAAGCCAAAATCTCAAAGTAGATGAGACATTTTTCTGAATCCTTGTGATTTTGTATGACATAATGTAATCTTTGCTATGTTAGTTTTTTTTTGGATGTTTACATTATCATAATTTGAAATTACTTTTTTCGCACTAACTTTTCCTCTTATCAGGTCTGAACATTTAATGTCATACCAAGGTATTTGTGTTATTTTTATATGATATAGCAGTGCCAGGACTCAATCGATCAACAATTATTTTGTTGGTAAAGTTGACATGAACGATTTAGGCTCAATTACCGTAGCTTTAAAATTTTTCGCCACTCATATATTTTATTAGTTCTACACCACTTGCTCAACCTTTCCAATTTCTTAATCATGCAGGATTTTGATTTTATTGTTTTTTGTACTTACAAAATAATTCAATTTTAATTCGCTTTAAATATAGTCGTAATTTGTGTCTTGTTTCTCTATTATCTTTACTGGGTTAAATACATCCTATATAGTTATCACATTTGAGTTCCCTTGATAGAGCTTAAGTGTGGCGCCTCTGGCTCTAATGGCTATTATACTTCCAGGGGTAATCGGTAGCAATCTCTCGAATGTGTCTCAGCGTAATTATAATGATTGTGTGTGCATAGCATTAGAGGTTGACCAATTATATATATCGGCGATGTAATGATATCGAGAACTCTAATTTATGTTTAAAGACCGAGACAGGTTTCCGCAAACATTTAATATCTGTAAAGGAGGTAAGTGATTGATATCGAACTGGATGACTGTGGTTTCTAGAGTTTACTTTTTTAATAGATAGTTACCAAGGTATTTTAATATTCTGGTTAGTCGCCAACATGGCTAGTTATTACAACTGTAAAGAAAGAATGTGGTGAAAAATCATTGTATTCATATATACAGTAGCCTATAGAAGCTCTTCTTCAGAATGGTCTAAAAATAATACTACCTTTTCTTGAAAAGTTATTGAAAAATAATCTGGTCTTGAATTCTACATTGTTCAACTGGTCAACGCTATTCTTCTTTTCCTGGTGAAAAGGACCATCTCAGTCTTGTTGGGATTGATATACAGTGAGTGTTCCTTACACCATGTTTCTATTAATTTGAGCCCATCCAGCGCTCTATCGCATAGTATGTTCTTAAATTTGCCAGTCTGCAAGACAACTATGTCATCTGTGTATGCAATTGTGTAGAAGCCATTATTGTTGAGGTGATTAATCAGGGTATCCAAGACTATGTTCCAAAGGAGGGGTGATAAGACTCCTCCTTGTGGACATCCCCTCATGACCAGCCCTCTTACTATGATGTCTTCTACACTGATACTTATTGCTCTACTAGAGAGTATCTTGAGTATCCATTCGCTCACTACCATGAAACATTTGTCGTTCTCCCATTCATAATGTACCATCTAGATTAGCTTTTTATGAAACTTTGATTTCATTACACGTTTGTTTGTCCTCAACTAATACCGGCCAATCATGTATCTAGATGCAAATAAGAATCATGAGTATATCAGTAAGTAAAAGATGAAAGTATGAAAAACCTGGTTCAGATTCGCAATGTTATACTGGTCAAATAAACAAACTCTGAAGCTAATAATATCAAAACAATTTAAGAAACCACTTTTTTACGATTATGTTCCATCCTGTGCAGCAGTTCCTGAAAAAGGAATACGTATATCGTATACACCATTAAATAATAAAAGGAAAAAGACATTAAATATTAAAAAAAATTATTTCGCATCGTTACGCGTTTATATTTTTCTTTAAAAATACATTTAAATATTTCGGTTCTGTACGCCCCTGCCTCTCGTTAATGATAATTTACTCAAGAGCACTCGAGTTTTTCCCTGAATACACTCGAAAACAAAACTTAAAGAATTATACGTTTTTTCGCATGGCTGCAAACCAAATATTGAGACTATGATTCAAGGTGCCTAAGTTCGGGGCGTTCGAGGATGAATTTAAAATAAGGGTGGAAGAATAAATATATTGCAGCATTAGGGAATTCCTGACAATGGAGGATAATTTACGAATGGCACGAAATAATTGGGTGTATTGAGGATGACGGTTAATATTTAGTGCTGCAAAGTAAGACAATAATATATGGATGCAGTTCGTGACATTTACATAAGTACGAAGTTATGATTTACATATTTTGAGCTCAAAATGTAATTTTGTATGTAACCAACATTTTTCATTTAAATTTCGACAACCTGGAGACATATTTTTTTGGGAGTTTGTCCCAAATTCATACAGGGTGACCTAGGGGTGTGTGCATGCTCCATAACTTTTTTCTACCGACAATGAGGTACATTCTAAAAATATTGCTATTTATATACAGGATGTCCCAAATGAGATACACAACTAAGTTCTGTTTATTTAAATGGCAACCCCCCATTTTTGTTACATATTTAGATTCGCCATTAAATTGTCGATATAACGTACCTAGGTTTTTTCGACTTATTTGCCATAGTTTTTGACTTATGTCAATTTATGTGTCAAAATAGCGTTGTGCAGAGATCCATAAAAAAATTCAGAACTTCAGAACTGTTCAATATAACTTAATCAACTTTTTTCCAGTCGATTCCTTAAGCTTTAGGGCATTTTTGGAGATGTAGACGAACTCGGAGTCGATATTCTATCGCCTACTAAGTTTTTTTGAAAATGACAAATTACAAATAGCAATAACTCGACTTTTTCAAATGCATCATCCTATATTTTATTAAATCATTGCATGGCATTTTTTAAGAACTTTTTGCTGATATAGGGTTTGTGGGGTTTGTTTTGAAAAATTCCGAGATTTATGCAAAATAAGAAATGTTTGACGGTTTATTCGAGAAAAAAAGGAATCGAGTAGGCCGCTGTCGTAAAATTTGACAGTTTCATACAATTTTGAAAAGAAAATGTTTCAACAAAATGAAATTGTAATAGAAACAGAAATACATTACAAAGTAAACAATTTTAGTAATAAAATGTGCAAGAACATGAAAGAATGATTAATAGGAAACAATGTAAACATTTTTGATTTATAACAAATGCTCGTACTTAAGTCACCGTCACCATCATGTTCCACACAAAAATTATTATTTCATGTTCTTGTAAATAGTATTACTACAATTTCATTTTGTAACTTTAAACATTTTTTAGAAAATGCTCCAGATGAGAAATATTTAGCTATAAAGGTAATACACATTTTAAATTTTAGGTTAATGTAAGATTGATTCAATTATAAGTTGCCCTCATCATTGGTGTTTTGGGAGCTTGTCTGACATTAAAGATTTGGGATCCTCAATACTAATTTCGATTCCCAATACTAAAACTAAAAAAACCAAGAGAGTTTATGAACAGTGGAGATTTTTATAATATTGTAAAAATACAAGAATTTAGACAACCCACATCATTAAACGGGGCATTGTTTTCGTTGTACCTCAGCCGCTATATTCGTAAATGCAGGTGCAGATCTAACAACGTTAAAAAGACATGGAGGATGAAAATCTTCTTAAATAGCAGAAGGCTATTTATAAAATTCTTTGCAAAATAGAGTAAAGGTAGCAAATCAATTAGTTTCCTCTTTAACTGGATCTAATTCAACCGTAAACCTCAACATCCAATTCTTCTTGCTACATAAGTATTACATCTGCCTCACCCAACTAGTCTGTTCTAAAAAATATTGTAGAAAATACTTCTAATGATCCTGTGTTAAATTTTAATAATTGTACCAAGACTTTAAATATGTCTTTTAATAAAACTAACTTTAGCTGTTTAAATTAAATTTATTTTGAATTAATTATTTTTGGTCCTGGAGAAAATATAGTCTGTTACTAAGTTAGAATGAAAAATTAGATACTCGTTGTTCCTCTCGCTGGATACGCTCACTTTCGAAATATTCCACTCATATGTAATTTTTTCATTCTAATCTACTATTCATAACAATTTGAAAAGCAATACTGGATTACATTTTTTATGGTTCAAATTTTCTATAACGGTTTCAAGTGTGAAACTACAATTACACTCACAACTCCAATTTTCCAGTCCGATAATAATTTTAAAGGCGCACGTGTGACAATTATTAACTAGAAAACTGGACAAATTATTAAAGAATATAATTGCTTTTCAGGTTTTCCAAATGCAATTGTAGAGCTTTTATCGGATTTTCTCTATAATTTTCATTAATTTGTAAAATACGTTAATTTATTTTACCGCTTAAAGGCAATGAAAGTTTAGTGAAAATTAATTGTTTCTTTGGTTGAATGAAAATTTTGCTTTGTGTGTTTAATTTCAGTTTTAAATGTAACTTACCGTTTTTAAAATTAACTATTTAAAAAAAAGAGTATTCGTACTTAAGCAATGATTGGTGTCCAGATATTGCTAAACAAGTAAATTGATATTTTTTCTTGTAATATTTGTTGTCCATCATTGCGTAATATAGAGCGAGAACAATTTACTTAATTCTGTGAAACCCTGGGTTAATCTTTCATCACTGGTGAAGACTACGATAGCCAGCAGATCCCGTGGAATTCTCGACTAGTAACAATGAAAGAAATGTAGCTTACGTATGTGGTTCAGGAAAAAATATTTTTCATCAACTGGTTCACCAAATTATTGACCAACTGTTAACAATATCCAAGACGCACTTTATTTCTTTATTATCAAAGGCATTTGTTCTTCAATAAAAGCCACAGTAAGGATATTGTCAAGTATCCCATATATAATTAAAATATTAATTGCCGAAAAAACAAAGTCAAAAACATTTCGGAATTTTATTTATCAAAATTATTTTAGTTTAAACTTATTTACTCAATAGAAATATAAAATATAAACATTTAATTAAACCAAGTCGTTGCAAAATTTCGCTGATGTGCAGAAACCCGAAAATCGATGTTAGATTGCCTAATTGAGAGACTGTAGTAGAAGTAAATGTAGGGCAATCTATCGGAACTACGGACTCTGCACTGTCAGCGATTTTTCTCTAAAAACTATCCGGGACGCGAAAAATGAGGCAGTCAGTGATTGACAGGGTGGCCGAAAAGGTTGTCCGAAGAGAAGAGATCGCCCAAAACGAAAAGTAGCGTTCTTTACCTTTCGTCAGAAGAATTAAGTTTTATAAAGAGTTTAGTAAAATAATAATCGTTTGTTTACCACAGCTCCGTTTTTGAGTAAAAGCCAAAGAAGCCCTCTGAATAACAGACAAGTAAATTGAGGAATCGTGACAGGCCCAAAAATCCGTTATGCTTAGGTAAGCGTTTATTGTTAATTGTGTGACCCAATAAAAGTGTATTTGTTTTGTACTTCTCTTGTTTTATTTCTTAGAGTGCGTGGTGGTATTAAGAAGTAATAACTGCTAAGTATCCGGGGGGAGACCTCCGTAACTTCGTAAAGTTCGACAAGGCGTTTCGCCCTGGGTACGTAGCAGCAACGCGCAGGCCAATACTGGACCTCGTGACAATATACAGGGTGCGACAAACCTCTGTCGTACTTTTATAACTCTTATTGTATACAGGCTGTTTAAAAATTAAATAAAACAATAAAAAATTAATGGAGCGTTGACTTGTGCTTTCTTCAACTTCACCTATATTTTAGAGCTTATATATTAACAAATATAATGAAATATATGTAAACATAAAACAATGTACAGGGAAAGAGGAATAACCGGAAATAGAGGGTACAAAACAAATAAATAAAATAACCTCACCGTTGCCTGTTGGTTAGAGTTAGCACCAATTACTTCGTGAATAACACCCATGTTAATAAGCGTAAGTATGGAACAATACACAAGTTAACGAAATGCTATTAATCGGTAGCAGACACACGCAAAACAGTCGTTAAGATACTCGTTAAGATTACGGACCCGACTGCTTGCCCTTCCTAAAATTCAAATCCAACGGAAAATGTTGAAAAACTTATTTTGGAGAGTCATTAAGGGCGGAGCCGCGATTCCGCTACAATTTTATATTTATATTTTGCGTTAGGGTGGATATTTAACTTTACAGAAGATGTAGTGAAGCACCAACTAAAAACTGTAACTTTTTTACTCTACATAACCTTTAGAATCTCGATCTACAAAATTTATACATTTTTCGTTCTATGCAAATTTACAAAACTGCATACAAAGATCTGTCTGATAGAGAAAGTTATTCGAAAATGTTAAAGTGAAGCAATATTTTGATTCATACAATTTTGTATTCAAAATATAAAATAAATTATTGATACACATTACACACCAATCAGAATTTTAAGTTCTATAAGCCATATTGCAACAGGGAGCAAACTAATGTCCTGTAGAGACTTCTCCATTTAGAAGGCCTCTTCTTCACCTTATTTCAGGTCTGCTGACCATACTCTTTTCAGTCTTTTATTGGTGTGTGTTTCTATTCTCTCATAATGTTTCTGACTTTTCTTCTGTATTGTCTCTTGGACCTGTTGCAGCATGGTTGCTAAGTAATATTTTAACAAGAAGCATGAGTGCTGGTGGCAACAAAAATCCGAGTCGCACTATTATTTTCGACTTCATAAAATACATCTCTTGCATTTCTTTTGCAACGGTGTTCCACATTGTCTTCAGAAGTAGTTCTTTGTAATTTTCCCCGTTTTCTTTCTGCATATTCCACGCCCAATCTTTCAGGATTAGGTTTTTTTGCCCTAAACTTGTAGTTTCCAAAAAGCTCTTATTTCTTTGCCTTGCACAATTCCCTAAACTGTTTCCATATTAACATATGGGTTTTAACGGTATTGTACGGTACACTTTTCTCAATCGCCAGATCAATATTAGTCATAGAATCACTTCCAAAGCAAAAACAATGTTACTGGTGTCCTAGGAGACCATAATTAATTGTTATCAAAGGTATTGTAATTTTTGGTGACAACAGCTGTCAAGTTTTGCCGTGGGTAAACTACTGACAGGAGCTGTGATACAGTTTTACCATCTAGAAACCATTTGTAATTCAAAATTGCGCGTTTGTGATTGGTGGAAATTAAGACGAGGGGAATAGTCGCTGTATTAGCTTGACTTACTAGCTCCCCATAACTCGATACCGTAGGTCCAGATCGAAATGATAACTGCCTTGTACAATAGTAGTTTGTTATCTAAGGACATTCGTGATTTTCTGCCAAGTAGCCAGTACATTTCTCTCATTTTGAGGTCTGTTTGTTTTCGTTTTTTGCTTAAGGTAGTCCTCTAAATATGGCTGAAAAATAGGTATTTTTCGGATTTTTTTTTATACTAAAACAAAAGGAAATGACAACTTTGAGTATATCCATTTATTAATAATACAAATAGCTTTCGGGCATCATTCTTTTTTTCACCATCAACCGCTTTCTGTGACCGCTGCACCAGGTGAAAGCACCCCTTGTCTTCGAAACGCCTAGGTGGCGGTGGCCGGCCTGGGGTCCTCCGATTGGTCCTTCAATAAAATAAATGTGTTTAAGTTATTGTCAATTGGTAAATCTAGTCCCCTACGTCGGAGAATTGAAAAAAACCAAAATGAAACAAAATGGCGACGTGTTAAAAATTTTTCACCGGTATAAAAACGTGCACCGAGCACAGACTTTTCAACGGATCGAAAAACGGCAACGTATGGGGCAAGATTTACCAATTGACAATAACTTAAAAACATTTATTTGATTGAAGGATCAATCGGAGGACCCCCAGGCCGGCCACCGAAAATGGAGGACAAGGGGTGCTTTCACCTGGTGCAGCGATCACAGGAAGCGGCTGATGGCGTAAAAAAAATGGTACCCGAATGCTATTTGTATTATTAATAAATGGATATA
This sequence comes from Crepidodera aurea, assembly GCA_949320105.2. Taxonomy (NCBI): domain Eukaryota; kingdom Metazoa; phylum Arthropoda; class Insecta; order Coleoptera; family Chrysomelidae; genus Crepidodera; species Crepidodera aurea. The sequence continues at coordinate 17,916,588 of OX439475.1, read as the reverse complement.
CTCAAAGTTGTCATTTCCTATAAAGTATAAAGTATAAAAAAAATCCTAAAACACCTATTTTTCAGCCATATTTAGAGGACTACCCCCTTAAATGTTCTCTCCAGTTGAGTTTGGTATCTAGGTGAATTTCCAAGTACTTGACACAGGATGTTGATAGAATTTCCATCTTATTAATGTGCACTGGAGGGCATTTTTCTTTCTTTAATGTGAATGTTATATGTTATATCATTTCAAGGTCCGATGTATTTTGATCAAATTAAAAGTAAATTCCGAATATAAAATATAAAATAAAACGAAATTTTAATATTGACACTAAATTATTTATAAAAAAACTATAAAATTCTTTGTGCTACAAAACATTTAAAATAAAAAAGAGAAAAATGTAAATCATTAGTATCCTTTTTGCTCATAGTTATTAATATTATATTAAAAGAAGTAAGTCTTAGATTGTCTTTTCAATTTGGTCGACACATCTTTTATCCAAGAAGTAATAACTCCGTTGCTGTACACGAACAACTCGAAAAGTGGATTACAAACTTCAAATATTCATTTGACATCAACCGAATCGTGTTTCTCCTTATTAGATTTCATGCGGTTTTGTTCTTCCGAAAGCGCTTTCGAATGAGCAAATACAAACAGCCAATAGGTAGATGGTTACAGTTAACTTTCGAATAAACACTCGTCAAACTTTCTACAAATCGTGATGGTAAATATGTATGTCGAGTTATGACTGATTTTGCATTGGAATAAATTGATTTTTGCTTAGCAGTTTTTATTTGATGTTTTTATAAATTCATAAAATAATAAAATGAAGAATAGAAACTAAATTTTAACATTTCTTGGAGTAAGAAGCATCAAGATGGTTAAACTTTCGTTGGTGAATGATTTTTCAGATGTGTGTGGGTTGGTCCGAAGTTTTTTTGCATCTTGGATTTATGGTGAATTGATTTACCGATATATTTGTTAAAATATGCAACGATTTATGACCCAACCTATTAATTCCAATTGGGATTGTTACGTTTATCATATTGCATACATATTCTAATTAAGATAATAGGACAGCATCAGCCCATCTTGCTCCAATTCAGTTGTCTACTTGTACATACAACGTTCAGTTCTGAATATCAAATGATAATGCATACCTGATTACACTTCTACAAATATTTGTAATCCAAATATCCTCCTAAGGTTCGATATCTACTTTAGCGAGTCGAAATGGAAATCAGTGTTTGGAACTTGGAAGTGTAACTAACAGATATTTGGTAAATGTTCTCGGTATCTATTAGGACTGATTTTGGAATTCCAAGGATAGGAAAATTCGATTTTTATTGTATTCTCAGTAATTCTATGCAACTGTTATAGCATAGCATGTTGAGAATACAATAAGCTATGGATGAGCTTAAACATTCGTAAGATCACTGACGTTTTCATATGAGTACAACAGTGTTAAATTTAGTAAACCAGTAAGGAATTTTAATTTAGTAGATTCAACATCCTAAGACCGGTTTCTGTCTTTCGACTTCATCAGTTAGGCTTTTCGAATGCAATAAATAAAATTCCAAACTCGTACAAGTCAATAGCTATATCCGCTATAAGATAACATTTTTAGATGTGCTACCATCTATGGTAAGAAGAGAGTATTGACATTAAATTTTAACTGAATCTAGTCAAGATGTCACTCTCTTCTTTTTTATCCCTTTCAGAGATTAATACAAAGTGAGTAAACCAGTAAGGAATTTTAATTTATTAGATTCGACATCCTAAGACCGGTTTCTGTCTTTCGACTTCATCAGTTAGGCTTTTCGAATCCAATATATAAAATTCCAAACTCGTACAAGTCAATAGCTATATCCGCTATAAGATAACATTTTTAGATGTGCTACCATCTAACTGATGAAGTCGAAAGACAGAAACCGGTCTTAGGATGTCGAATCTAATAAATTAAAATTCCTTACTGGTTTACTCACTTTGTATTAATCTCTGAAAGGGATAAAAAAGAAGAGAGTGACATCTTGACTAGATTCAGTCAAAATTTAATGTCAATACTCTCTTCTTACCATAGATGGTAGCACATCTAAAAGTGTTAAATTTATTTGGGCATCAGGTTATTTAGGCATCATTAGAAATGAATCTTTATCTAGCACTACCAAAACAAATCCTGCATTTACATTTTCTTAATTTTATAAAAAATTCATGAAATATATCCTTTTATTATTTTTAAAGTAAAACGTTTTCCTCCAAACCGAAATCATAATCATGTGGAGGTGGCTAAGGTCAATGGCCGTTCTGTTCTGTTTGTTGGAAGTGTCGATACACTGCGACCTGTAAAATCTATTGTGCCCCCTTCTGCTCCCCAGTCGTTAATGGTGTCTCAACGATTAGAGCAGTTCCTCCAGTCCTATTGCTTTCAAAAAGTTCAGGATGTCGGTAGGCTTCAGGTTAGGTAGATCACTCCCTCTCTTCTATTTGATATTCTCCCCGGATTTTGCATTCTGAGAGAATGTGGATAGAGGCTTCGTCCTCTTCCTTGCAAAATCTGAATTCTTCTTCATCTACTAATCCAAGTTTCTTTAGGTGACCTCTCAACCGGCAGTGCCCTGTTAGGATACCCGTTAGTATTCTGAGCTTGTTTTTACTTTTGCTGATGCAGTCGTCTGATCTCTTCTGGTTATTACGCAGATAATATTGCTCCTGCAAGCTAACACACCAATATGACTGCTCTCGAACAAACTCTTTCGCAGGACCTAGAGATGCTTGCAGAATATTTCAAGAAATGGCGACTTACCCCAAGCATACTTAAAACAGAAACCTCACGCTTCCATCTAAATAATAGGCTTGCTGGAACACCCCTACAGGTATCTCTAAATGGCGTTATGCTTCCTTATAACTCCCACCAAAAATATTTAGGCGTAACACTAGATCGCACCCTCTCTCATAACAATCATCTATCAAATCTGGCTGCAAAACTAAAATCCCGAAACAACATTCTACATAAGTTAGCGGGAACAACTTGGGGAGCTGATGCAGATACACTTCGTACCACTTCGCTAAGTCTAGTCTATTCAACTGCTGAATACTGCTCGTCGGCTTGGCTAAACAGTCCGTACGTAGGAAACGTCGACGTGGTGCTAAACCAAACGATGCGAATAATTTCTGCTGCTATTAAAACCACTCCACTCTACTGGCTACCAGTAACATCGAACCACCTGAAATACGAAGACGTAATATACTGACAAGAGAGTTTCAAAAGATTTCTAACAACCCTGCCCTTCCTGTCCACCAAGACTTGATTGAATTTAGAAGACTTAAATCAAGAAATCCTCCTGTGAAGACTGCGCAACAACTCCTAAGTCAAAACTATGTGCTGAAACTTGGCGTACGAACTGGAAAAACAAAGTAAATCCCAGACTGTACCCTCTACTTGAAACCCCAAACCCTCCAGCGGGCTTTCATCTACCAAGGAAAACCTGGGTAGCACTCACTAGAATAAGGACAAGCCAATGTGGAGCTTCCTTATATAAATGGAACATGAGACCCAACCCTGGGTGCAACTGTGGTGCTCAAGAACAAACCATTCATCATACTGTTAACGACTGCCCACTCAGAAAATTTACTAGCACTGATGACGACTTCTTGAGAGCAACACCACAGGCTGTGGAATGGTTGCGAAACCTGAGTGTGGAATTATGATGCTCAATATCTATTTTATCTCATGTTATTTTTACATTTACTTTTTTATGTTTACACCCACTTACTATTATGTTTGTTTTGATGTCATTGTTGATCTATACATTTTTAGTTTATTTTGTTTGTATTTTATATTATAATTATGTGTTATCTATATATGTGTCATGCCATAAGCTAAATAAATAATAATAATTCTGGTTATAATTTCCCAGTAGTGTCTTGGCCTGCGTCATTCCTGGTAGTCCTTTTCAAGTTCATCAAGTATTGTACTGGTGCTTATTCCGCAGAAGGGTTCAGGTCCCAGAAATGGTGTTTTAGTTCCTTTTTTGCGAGTACGTCTGCTATTTCATCATCCTCCACTCCAGTGTGTCCTGGAACTCATAGGAGGGTAACAGTGTTGTTCTTTCCTAGTTCATTTAGTTTCTCTAGGCACGCCCAAACCATCTTGGAGTTGATTACGTGGGAGTTCAGAGCATTAATGGCTGCTTGGCTGTCTGGCATGATGATGGTCTCTTTCTACGAAAATTTCTTTCTATATTGAGCTGGACACATTTTCCGATGGCTTAGATTTCAGCTGTAAAATGCTCGGAGATTTGTCTAGACTTTCGGAATATTTAGTTCCAGCCCCATATACTCCTATTCCTGTTCTCTCAATGACCGTTAACGGCAAGATTAATCATCTCCACCTCAGTATGCACCAGCATAACATATCTACTTTCCAATTACCCAAACAGTAAGAGTAAGTTTGCTTACTGTTACTATATTTCATTATTAAATTCGAGCACTGTGTTTTTAAACTGCGATACTTATCTTTAATAAATAAAACGCAGCCTAGTTTTGTGTCCAACTTATGAGTGATGTGATGCCACACCCGATTCTTAGCGGCGAATTTGAGCATTCACGGCCTAGCCAACAACCCCGTGTGTCACGTATAGAGCTTCTTACAGAAAGCGCATCTCCGAAAATTTACATGACAAAAAGCGCATCCTGGTATAATAAGAAAACCGTTGAAAGTAACTAGAAATATGACTTTATTACAGTATGAATAATACAGAGGGATGTAAGTCGGTCGTTACGACGTGAGAGAGGAATTTCCGGCGGGAAGACGAATTGCAATCGTTTCTTTTCCTAACATTGTGCTAGAAAGGATTTGCCTTGAGCGAAAAGGTTATGGGACTATTTAGAGGTTATTTAAAGAGGTGAGAAAATATAGAAGCATAATTGGTACATTTTAAAAAGGGAAATTAGCTTTTAGATTACGACAATTTATTGTGATAATAACTATTGAAATATTATTGGTTTTCTAAGATCGCGTTTTTATTAAAATGACAATTTTTCGTAATATCATAAGGACATCTAATTTCTCCGAAAAAAATTGAAAAAACTTGTTGCTAAGTAATATTTTAGCAAGAAGCATTCAACAAAAATCCGAGTCGAAGACGAGGATTTTTGCACCTGCACGAATGCATTTTGTTAAAAAAATCTTACTTTGCATTGTGTTTTTTTGATTTTTTTCAGAGGAAAAATTAGATGCCCGAATGGTATTTGACAAGACTATTTCATGAGTAACAGATTATTCTGCATACAGATAGCTTACAAAACATACTACCTATTATATATGCATACATAATAAATATGTAGGTATTAATTTAAAAACTGAAAAACAGGTAATTTATTTAATTACAAAATACTACAAACTTAATTATTCATGGTACAATTAAAATATAAATTGCAAATTTGGTACACAGTAGGAGTATTGTTAACTCATTGAAAACGTTGGGTGTAGTTAAATCATTAATGTTGTTGATGGGTCCAGCTGTAGAGTGAGAAGCTCGAGGAGTGGCTGCAGGATCTGCTGTTTTCTGTTTTTTAGCTGGAGGTTCTGAGGCGTCACTTCTAAGGGTGTTTATGATGTTGGAATAAGGCTCATTATCCATTTGCAGACAAGGCTTAATTGAGTTGGCTGAACTGTGGCGAGTAATTTTAATTAATTATTGTTCACCTAGCCTCCTTTAGCCTGGTTACTGACTGCTGTCGAGCGCATAGAGTGGTTTGTTATTTTTATTTCTTTTGTATTTAATCCTGCCTTCTCTGCTGCTTCTTTAGTCCATTTCGAAAGTTCGTTTTTCCCACGTTATTACGGTTTTTGTACCATCCACTTGATCGTTCTTTGTTCTATGATGGGTTTACTGTTAAGAATAATCTATCAGTTGTTATTCTAGATGAGCGTTTAATCATTAGAAATTTAAATAGACGAACTGGACACAAGATAGGGTTCTTCGTGTGCCCAATACGAAGAACCCTACCTTTTACTACCATTTACTATCGGCCATTTTTTTCTCCACCCTGGGCCGGTTTATTGAAGGGAGGACTATATTCTACTCTTCCTAAAAAATAGGATTATTGAAAATCAGTTATTTTAAAAAAGTATGTAACTATGTTATCGACCTGTTTTAATCCCAGAATTATCCACTTCCTCATTAAAATAATGAACTCTGCAATTGACTGCTTCTCCACATCTCCAGGCAAGTTCTACTGAAGCGATATGGTAAAATTTTCGCTGGGGTCCCACCGGAGTGTCTTCGTCCCATAATAAAACCATTGCGTAGTATTCTTCCAATTTTAATGAAGCAGAGCTCGATTTCTTTTATTCATTACGAGCTTCCCTACTAGACTAATATCTTTAAATGAATCAAAAATTATTTTCGACTTCATAAAATACATCACTTGCATTTTTTTTGCAACGGTGTTCCACATTGTCTTCATAACTAGTTCCTTGTAATTTTCACCGTTTTCTTTCTTCATATTCCACGCCCAATCTTTCAGGATTAGGTTTAGTTGCTCCAAACTTGTAGTTTCCAAAAGCTCGTACTTCTTTGCCTTGCAGAATTCCGTAAAGTGTTTGCATATTAACGTATGGGTTTTATCGGTATCGTACGGTACACTTTTCTCAATCGCCAAATAAATATTAGTCATAGAATCACTTACAAAGCGACTTATTTTCACTACATAAGCTGACTAGCACTGTTTAAAAACAATATAACAAAATTTATTGACAATAAAATCAGAAAAATTGTTTAGCTTCGTTTTTTGATGTTCTAGGAGAACATAATTGCTTGTTATCAAAGGTATTGTAATTTTTGGTGACAACAGCTGTCAAGTTTTGCCGCGGGTAAACTCGAAAAAACTATTGACAGGAGCTGTCATACAGTTTTTTCATCTAGAAACCATATCAAGCTAAAAAGCCCTCTTCTGAAACAACTCAAATTCAGCACTAGAAAAGGACCCTAACAAGAATTTTACAACGATTGACAGAACGCGAATGTTGAGTGACATTTTGTTCACTAATCGACAAAATTTCCAATATACTTACTGAGAATAAAGTAAAAAATCCTCATTCATTTTCCCTTCCAACAATAAACCGACATCAAAATCTTGCGAAAATTATGACGTTAAGCCCTCTCACTATATATACAACTGCCAGTCAGGCACAAATTTAATTTCCACAGACAATAAGGTGACGGCGGAGCAAAGGTGATGCCTTCTGCAATTTGATTTTGAAATTTCTAATATTTGGAATGCCGCCATCTCCGTGTGGCACATTATAACGCTTATTGCATTGTTTTTCGGCACGGTGGCAATTAATTCGGGGTGGAATTTATCGGGAGCCATTACTTATTGTGAAATTTATTCCACTGAATTATACATCTGTCTGCCGTTTAGGGTGATATTAATTGATGCGGAATGAGGCTGATACGTACAATCAGTGCAAGATGATTCATTTATCATTCTCCACCTCCCGCCGAACCGACCGCCCTGCCATCTAATTTCCAGGTGGAATTGGGCGCGTTATCATCTCTAAATGTCAGCAATTTGTTGTCAAAAATCCAGCCATTTTATAATTGTCGTTATTATACTCTTAGCAGATAGTAGGCTTTACGTACAGGATGTTACGATATTTTGGAAATTTTGGAGTTGCATTGGGTCAACAGTTTATATTATGAAATGTTTTACAAGGACAAATCATACAACATTATAAATTTAGCAATCAGGACAAATTTACTACAATTCCAGAAAGAGTGGAAAAAATAATTTACTCCATTATTTGATTTTTCTAGAAAATACGTTTTAAATTTCCATTCCTGCACACGCATTTTTATGCTTCGTACAATGCCACTTTCTTGCTCTAAGCCGAATTGACGGATGGCAATAACATTCCCCGATCATTTCCGCGAAAATGGAAAAAATCGCTCTCTTTTCACAATTTTCGACCCTGAATGAATAATTTAACCTTCACACAGCGTCCCCATTATCAGATGAAAAACTTGTAAACCCAATAGGCTCACGCTTTTTCGAAAGCTTATTCGTCTTTTGTAGGATGAGTGGTATGTGAAGCTGGGCATCTAATACTTGACAATCTGGCTTCCGTCTTTTCAGAGACGTACCTTACTTTTTTCAGAGGGGTATCTAGAATCTTACAGGGAGTGCTTGATGTTGAAAAAGGAACGTTTTAGCTGTTATAGCCACCGTCATTAACGAGGTAAAGACAAACGTGAAAAATTCTATTAGTTTTGAGAGTTCTTCATATTTCAAATTTTATACAAAATACTCAATATAGTTCCATCTATCTAGAGTAGGTAGAATCGCATGTAATTTTTGGTTATAGATTTTGGATCTAAGCACCAGTGTATTTTAATTAACCACAATGCATGAAAATAGTTCAAAGGATAATCAAAGAAAATTAAAAAAAAAGACAAATAATAAGAACAAATAATTTTAAAAGATTAATGGCTTAAAAAAGCAACTATTACAGACACCATTCACGAATTGTTTAATAATGTAGCTCCAGTAAAATATACAATTAAAACTTTAAGCCATAGTCAAGTTAAAATATAAGTACCTGAAAAGTAACCACCAACTGTTGAAAGTTTTAATTAAAAAGCTTGTCGCCTAATTTGTAATATGCATTTCTTAACAAAACTAGCAGTAATTGAGGAGCTACTTTAAAAAATATTTTAAACACAAGACAGCTGCTAAACTTTATAGTGAAAGTTAACCTACTTATCCAAAAAAAGAGGTACCTCAACTATGTCAATATACTGTCCATCCAACTACTGAAAGAAAAAAATAAAATGCATAAAAAATATAAAGTCTATGGAGGGCTTCATCTCTATCAACTTTTTTCTCAATTACGTAGGAGCTCCAAACAATTGATTCAGAGGGATTACAAAAATTACATAGATAACATCGAAAACGAAATTCTCACTGACTCCAGAAGCTTTTGGAGATACATCAGAACAAAAAAACACAACCACACCACTATACCCCATTCTGTTTTTTTCGAAGATAAGTCAGCTGACAATGGTCAAGATATTTGCGATCTATTTTCTACTTATTTCAAGAGTGTGTACACTCTAGATCCACTTGCCAATGACCATCCACAGTTTGCTGAAGACAACATAGTAGATATTCCAGAGCAACAAGTTTCTGATGTGATCGATAATTTAAACATTCACAAAGGTCCCGCTCCTGATAATATACCTTGTAAATTCATAAAAAATTGTAAGTATAATCTAATAACACCCCTTCTTCACATTTTCAATTTGTCGATTCACACTGGGGTATTCCCAACAGGAGCAACATCGAGAATTATTGTATCTTTGGAAAAATGTTCAAGAAAATTGTTTATGAAAGAATCCTAAATATCACGAAAAATAAGATTGTCTCTCAACAACATGGATTTTTCCCCGGAAGATCTATAGACACAAATTTAATCGAATTCACAGATCACATCATAGAACAAGTGGATGACCAAACGCAAGTGGACGAAGTATACACCGATTTCAGCAAGGCTTTCGATTAAATCAGCCATACAATGCTCATCGAATGGTTATAAATCAGACCCCTTTGTGGTAACCTCAGGAGTGTCACAACGGAGTCATTTGGGACCCTTACTTTTTATTATCTATATTAACCATATTGGTGAAAGCTTCAAAAACTCTAACTTTCTATTGTATGGCGACGATCTGAAAGTTTATCGTACCATAAAAGGTTCATTTGTTGAAATATGCAAAAATTCCTGTCTGTTTTTGAACTACGACAAATGTCTCACAATAACCTTTACGAGAAATAGGAATATAGTTAACCATAAGTACAGAATAGGTCATATAATGAAAACACTGAACGAAATTCGTGATCTTGGAATCATTATGGATTCTAAAATGACTTTCAACACTCATATAGAGAAAATGGTCAATAACTGTAATCGCTTATTGGGATTCATGTTGAGGAACACTAGACACTTCAGGAATGCCAAAACTCTCTTGAACTCATAATACGCATTCATATATAGTATATTGAATTTTGCATCAAACGTTTGGAATTCCCAATATGTCACTTATCAGCAGAGACTCGAAAGTATTCAGAACAAATTTGTGAAACAACTAGCTCGTAAATCAGATATCCCAATATTAATCAGCAATTAGAGTCCAATTCTCAAAAAGTATTCCATGTTGTCCCTCACCGATAGAAGAAGGATATCAGATCTTCTAATGATTTATAAAATATTCAATAACCGCATTGATTGTTCCGGACTGTCGTCCAAAATATCCTTAAGTATACCTAGCAGAGATTTAAGAAGCCATGAAACTTTTAATACGCCTTTCAGAAAAACAAATTCAGGATTAAACTCTCCCATCTGCAGAATGGTCAACACTTTTAATAGCTGTTGTAATGAAATTGCACTCTTCAGGCTTCCATTTCTAAGATTCAAGAATCACGTGAAGTCCTTGTTCTGCTTTCGTTAACAGGGAAATGATTCCCTTGCGTTTACTATAATTTCATCGTTCATATGTTGTTAATATATTTTCATAATGTATCAGTTTAAATGTTTTCTATGTATGTTACATTAGCTCACTATTTGTTTACTCAAAATGAGGATACTCGTTAGATTCTGTCTGTTTGTATCCCTACTTTGTAATAAAAAATAAATCCTTTAGTATTAAAGTTCCACATCTTTAAATTACTCAGAGAATCATCCTGCCAACTATGGAGGTTGCTAAGTAAACAACGAATTACAGAAAATAAAAAGGACAACAAGGAAGTTTGAGATTGTAGAAAAAATAGTCAAAAAACGAAAATGTGTAGCATACGAGAAAAAAGAGAAATTAAAAGTGATATTTTAAAATGTAAAGACAATGTAACAAAAAGGGAATAAACGAAAGGCAGTTATAGAAGAGATAATTAGTAATATAAGACCGTGGGTGCAAATGTAGTAAAAAGTAGGTGGAGCAAAAATATAAAAAATAACACGAACAAACAGTAGAATGAAAAAAAAAACATAAGTGATTCACTCGAAAGAAATAAGTCAGAAGTTCTCAAATAGGTCTGTTAAATGTGGTGAAATAATTGCAAACCTTAATGCAGATTTTCTCTTGTAGTTTCCTTCAATGAGAAAATTTAACAATCAAACACAAATGGGAAATTATAGATGCGGCAACAATGCTTATATTAACTAAGTTTCTAATTGGTTACCCCTCTAATTCATAAGCTGATAATAAACTGTTTGCCGTATTATCGGGATATCAGTTCCTTTACAATAATGTAAGAGACACAAGCGTGCTTTCAGGGGATGAAGTGGCTCTAATTGGGTCTATAATAGAAGCTGATATTGGTTACCGTCATAGTTAAAACATCATAAATATTCCGGGATTTTACATAGAATGTACAAAATGTAATCACTTATACATCATTCATCCCTCATCTTTGAAGATGAATTTTTAATTTCAATTTTATTATTACAATTTGATTCACATAAATAATAAAAAATTAACTAAATTATTTCCTATTTTTCCGTTTTGGTTACGACCTTGTGTTTACGTCTGTGTTTGGAAAGTGGCTGATTCTCCGTACTACTCTCGTCATTCTCAATCTGAAAAGCGAAAGAGAGAGCTCTACTTTCTCTTTACTTCTTCTTCTTCTTTCCATTCAAATTTAGGAAATTGAGCTGTCAGCCGTGCGAGTTGGACGTGTCACAACTAAACTGGTTGATGGCCAACGTTTCGTCTACCAGACGAGAAATCCCAGTTCGGTTTTTGTATGGAGGAATTAAAAACATAAACTAGAAAAAAATATTTTATTTCAGTATCTGCAATTTTACCAAAGTGACTGCTGATTTTGGAAGTTTATCGCTTTAAGTTTAATACAGAAATCTTGTTTTTAGAGTGTTGAAAATATCGAATTTTTATTAACCAAGCAGCATTTGCGGGAGGTTTAAATTTTCGCTGTGATTGGAAGGAAAGTGCAGCTGAAGTCCATCAAATGATTGTTGAAGTTTAGGATGGAGATTTAAGCTTCAAAGACATGCCTTGTTCTGTACAGCCAAAATAATTCAAGGACAAAGAATTAGAGGCATTACTCGAAGAGTATCAGAGTCAAACGCTTGCAGAATCATTGTGACTCAACACGCCGTTTAATCTTTACTTCTAATATATAAAATGTACTGGAAAAAAACATTAGTAATAGGTAGTCTTTATTCAAAAATAGGCAAGCATAATATAAAACATAATATAGACAATAGACAAGTAGTATGCCGTCCAAAATACATAAAAATTACAATTAAAATATACAAAATACAATTAAAAATACATAGAACTATCACAAAAAAAGTGAAATAAAAAATATCTGCTACTTAAAAATTCAAAATTATAAATTTCTGTACAGGAAGGTTATTAAATTCAACCAAGCTCTTATAAAACAATGAGTATTCCCACTACTCGGTGCTTTCTATTGTATTATACATATGAACATCATTATTTCTAACCAATAAATTGCTTAAGTATGCTGGAAAAATCCCAACTCTAATCTTCAAAACAAACACCATGGCGTAATACAATAGTAAAGTTTTTATTGAAAGCCACTGTAATGTATCGAGCATTGTATGTAAAAGTGTTAATCTGCTGCATTTTAAAATAATTCTCATCCCTCTATTCTGTAACGTCATTGCTTTATTTTGATTAAAAAGATACAATATTCAAGCACAATATTCTGTGGTTTTACAATACAATATGGGAATATGCAGTTACTGAGATGGAAAATAAAGTTTTTATTTATTTATTTCTCTTCCTATTGTGAGACTCTCTCCTCAATTAGATTTTTTGAAATTTGTTTATATTTTGATTAATTGTCATTTTTGTTTTTGCTGCATTAAATTTCAATTTATTGGTCAGAAGATAATCATACATATTATGCAAATTGATGTTATCAATTGCTTGGTCCATGTTTCTGTCCCTTAGATATAACAAAGTATCATCTGCAAAAAGATTAATTTCACGATCATTCAATGAATAATAGACATTATTCAAATATACTAAGAATAGTACAGGTCCTAGGACATTGCCAATATTAACGTTTGCTTCCTTTGAAACAGCTGTACCAATTTTCACCGAACAAAGTGTTTAGTATTTGAATTCGATGTGTGTATGTGTGTATGTAGTTAGAGCATCTATCAAAATCTGAAGTCAGAATTTTAAAATTCATAAACACAACAAAGCTACAGACACACATACAGATCGAATTCAGATACCGAACAATTTGTTCGTTGAAAATTGGAAGTTGTGAGAACTTCTAAAACAAACTGTATATCTTGACCACGTAAATTAAGCTAACAGGTAAAATCAACAATTATTTCCAAAATAGATATTTTGTCATTAAATTCTAACAAGCGAGTCGATCGATTTGCTAAATAAAACCCAACGAAGTTGTAAGTATTCCAAAAACAAATCGCCAAAATTAAGGTCATTTACAGTTAGGACATTAGGCGCTATTGGTGTCTCGTTATTGTTTTAGTCACCCTCGACTGTGTATATTTGCATTTATATTAAATTGCTGCGTTTAAATACTGAATGTCAGATTAATTTCCTACATGAAAAATAGACGATACGACAGTGGGGATTATATTGGTCTACTAAACGCTGGACCGTGTGTTTTTCGGTACGATTTGTTTTGGGGTATTATCAAATTTGTTTAAGGGTGATGCGGAAGAAGGAGGTGGGTCACTATTGCATAGGGTAAATACATAAAACGATTTGGAATAAGCATTCGGTCACTAAAAAATTAAATTATTATTTATTTGCAGCACAAAAACACAATTGAATACAAAAAACTTCTAATTATATCATAATTTTCAATTAACGTAATAAATTACTAATTTTCTCTCAGAAATGAGATTTTATTGATAATTTTTTACTAACTATTGTAACCAATCAAATTACTTAATTTAGAGTCATGTGTCAAATTTCATCCAATCAGCTATGGATTACAGCGATAACACCCTACATGTGGTGTTTTCAGTTTGGTGTTTTCAGCAAGTCAAGTTTTTGATTAAAAATTAATTAAACGTCAAACTGACAACTAGTTTAAAAATGTTTAAATCTACAAAGTAAAAAATTATCTTATCGAATACCCCTCGGGCCTTGATAAATCCTCAAAATTTTGTCATAGAGAATCCTTCAAGCGTGTTGCTTAAGGATAATAGCCCTCGGCCTTCGGCCTCGGGCCATTATCAAGCAACACGCTTTCAGCATTCTCTATGACAAAATTATCTCGGTATTATCAAGGCCCTAGGGGTATTACTACTGATACTTCTCTATAAATCAAATACTATTAAACGAGCAAGGTCTGTATGTATGTATGTATGTGTGTCCAGAGGATCTCGAAATCCACTCGTCAGAATTCAATGAAACTTTCAGGGTAGACTAATTCCTATCTAAATCGGCAAAAAATGTAGGTCTCATGTCTGTGAAAATTCTATCTTCTGAGATATTTACAAGAAAAGTTAAGCTTTTAGTTTTATTTCCTAGCAACGGCACATAATAATAACTTGTTTCTATAGTAATATATACTATAAAGGATAGATGAGAACAGTAAAAGTGGGGATATAACGTCACATTCCATAGGCGTACTTTGCAAAATAAGTTTCTATAATATAAATAAGGTCACAGCATATAAAATATATATACGCACTTCGTAGATTAAATTTTGAAGTTATATTATTTACAAAAAATAAAAATAAACTTTATGCATCTGACACTTTAACATTCAACGAATTAAATTTAACCAATAAATAACAAGGAGGATTATATGTTGGGATTAAACTTTTTTTAATCTCTTGGCATTAAAAGTAACGCTTCAGTACTTACCTAAACTCAAAGATTAAAAAAAAGTTAGTTCAAGAACTATCTTTAAAAGTCGCTGTCTTCACTAAAACTACTGATATCACTATAATTGTCTTTTCTGAGGTTTATTATTATCGGTTCTATTAAATTATCCATTGATGTATCCACTTTCCTAAATGAATATTCCACATTTTTAATATGACCAATGCATTTTCCCCAATGTTCTCTATTTACATCTGAAACTGCCTTCAAAAACAAATTTAGCACATCAGGAAATTTAAATGTTTTATTGTTTTGAGAAACATAACCTTTTAATAATTGAGACCAGATCAGTTCAATGGAATTTAACACTGCGTGGTTCGGAGGCAATCTGAGAATTTTAAATCCTTTTTCTCTGGCCATCTCATCTATAATATATTTTTTGAATATGTTTTTATGTTGCCTTGCTATTACTAATAATTCTGCCTTCAAGGATTTAGGAGGACTGATAATATTTTTAGAATGAAGCCATTTTGAAATATATATTAATACAAAATTCTGAATCAATTAAAATACATACGATACGGCTATGAATAAATAAAGTCTGACTTATCTGTCAAAAGAACAGGTTTATCTAGACAAAAACTATATTAGGCCGATTAGACGTATTAAAATTTAAATTTTAACTACAAATAAGCATTGAAGGATGAGGTAAAAATAAAATTTCTACCTCTTGAATCTGAAAGAATTCAATTTTAAATTTGCCGCTTTATATAAAAAAGGAAAGGTTCATTTGACAGACATAAATAATTTGCTTGTCAAATGACAGCCATCTCATAAATTCAAAGTTGAAAATACAACGTTGCCAATTCAATTTCAGAAATCATGGGTTTAGGTAAATATTTATAGGAACGTTGAGTAACACTGTTAAAATGGACACTTGTCAAAATGTGACACCTGTAAAAACGTGACAAATGTTAAAATGTGATACGTGTCAGAATGTAACAACTGTCAAAATGAACAAATCTCAAAATGAACAAATATCAAAATATGACACCTGTCAGAATGTCACACGTATCGTACTTTTCTTTATTTATTACAAAGATCTAACCTAACCTAAAGCTAATCTTTTTTTTTTTTTGGCGGGTTGAAATGCTTTATGCACATCGGGTAAAGGTTCTTCCCTTCCCCGATAGTGTGAGACTACCCCTTACGGCTACTATTTTATTATGCGGACAGTTTTAATATTTAAGTTTTTATTACCATAGAGAGAGAGAGAGAGAGAGTAAAAAAGAATGAATGCTTGTACACGTGTACTATTAACATAGATTTCAATTTTTTATTTTACAAGAAACTTTAAAGAGACATTTAAAATTCTCTATTTTCATAGTACATTTTAAGGTTGATTGTGACTTTGTATTTTCCAAGAACAAATTGTAATGTAATGTACGAATGAACTATTTTTGTAACTGAAAATTTTTGAAAAAATATGATATCAATATCTGCCACACGTCGAGAGTCTGGTCACAGGTTTTTGTCGAGGTTTTTACCCAAGTATGAATATCAGACCTATAATTTTCCTTCACTGCAGATCAATAAATAATAAAATCAATTGAACATAGAGTTTTTCTTATATAGTGATAAATAGAGTGAGCTGAGCGATCTTCTGTTGATGGGACCTGTGCCCTACACGCTGCTGTTGTCCGTCCCGGAAACGGGGCCTGTCTGCCGTGACTATTCGCGAAGATCAAGCGTCAGTAGATGTTGCCCTCTAAAAGGGTGAAATCCCCAGGAACTAGGCAACTTTAATGCATTTAACTAACCTCTGTGACAAGCAGTTGATAAACGTCAACAACAGCTGCAGCCAATTGAAAATTAACACAGCTTTTTTAATTTTCCCGCCTACTTTCAAGCCAATCGCCAATCAACTTTTTATTTATCTCCCTTTCAGTAGTTCAAGTAGATGTCGCCCACTCCGTGATTTTCGCGAATTAATTAATAATTTGTCATGTTATAAATATACTTAAATTATATACTCATTGGGCTGCTTAAAAATGTAGATTTGAATATTATGAGCGAAGCTCGGTGACCAGATATTATTTAGTGAAACAAGGAAATCCTTATTTTTTTGGAAGAAAATGAAATCTAGAAGGATACTTTTTTTTGGAAAATAGTAATTGACCAAGAAAAATGTTCGAATCACAAAATAAACCTGCTAGGTTCATATAGGAAGGTGCACTTAAAATATTTCAACTTTTAGTAAACGAAAACTAAAATACAAAATTAAAAAAAATCTGTATTTTAAAATATATTGGATAGTTATTCTTTTATTAATTTAAAGTGATTACCAGTTTAAAAATTACATGCTTACCACTTTTTTAGATTAAATATCCAAAAAGAAGAACATTTAATATTAAAACAGTTATATCGATACCCCAATTAAGTTCAACTTTTTTCAGCAAATTAACTTCTTTATAAAATACAACATAATTAGTCAAAGGATAATTACATCCGCAGTGCTTCCCTGGAATTGAAATATTTGTCTTTTATCCATGTTAATTCAAATTAAACACTGGCGTTATTTCTACATTTTCCATTTCCCCAATTTCACGAAAAGCAAATGTTAACGGGAGCCAGAGCCTGTAACATTTTGAAAACTTCATTACATGTTCTCAAGGCGAACTCTAAAGACTTGGCGATCAAAAGTGTTTTAAACGGTTGCTTTTTCAATATGATTTATTGATGTAGGATGAATCGCCTGCCTTTTGCCTTTGAGTCTTCCTTGCTTTGTGTTCTTGGGGGCGCGGAAAAGGTCCATTCAAATCTGAATTAATGGATTATTTTAGGAGCCACTTCATTTTGCATAGACTGTTTATGAGAGCTGCTCTCCGGATTTGGTAAAAAGGGATTTTTATTAGACGAGGATTTGATGAGCGTTGAAATTTGAGGATTAAATTGAATTATAGTGACTTTAAAAAGGATCAAAGAGATAACATTCGGATCATTTCACATTATTGGGATAGAAATCAGATTTTTTTACTGAGAAAAACGAAAGTCTGAGAAAATATATGTTAGGTTTTGAAATTATACGTTAGATCAAACAATTTAAAGTGTTTTTTTTTAAATACTTTATTCATTTATAAGTTATTTTATGGGAATTCATTTTTCTTGATACCCTACTATATTTGCTCCCTGTTCAGGGCCTTATTTACTCTAAAGTATTTTTGTGAATATAATTGGGGAAAGCACTGAACATTGTGGTAACCCTGTAGAAGGCAAATTAAAGAATTTGTTAATGTGCTAGTCTAGCTGACAATAAAATGGATTAAGGATGTCTGCAGATTCATTGAAACAATAAATATTGAACGTGTATTCAAAAACATGTTGTACAGGCCGGTAATGAAGAACAAGTCCTAAGTCACACGCTATTAAAAATTGTTAGTAGAAAACTGTTTCCTTTGGTAGATAAATGTTCATATCTGGTGACGATTATTGGTATTCTTATGGTAAAAAACTCTTGAGATAACGGGGAATCAAAATTATTTCTGAATGTATTTTTCAACAAACAGTATTTACTGATATAATTTGTTTAGGTTCAGTGTTATTCCCATTGCCCAAAAACTAGATTTCCGCTAAAAAACACCTAATAAAACATAAATATATAAAAATGGACCATAATTTCGTTATTAAAAGAACAATGAAATCAATTTATCCGTAGTGGCTTGTAGAATTGTATTTTTCTAAAAAGCTAAGTTAAGAAATAAAAATTATCAACTGAGACGAATATCAGTATACTGTAAATGATCCTCGTGTTTTAAATTTCAAAGTAGGGAGCCTAATCCGTCCGACATTGAAACTAAGTAACACTTCTAACAAAGATGCTAAAATTAAATTGAGTTTTTACCTTTTAATCCCTTAAAGTGGGTATTTTTTTCTTCTAAGATTATCCAAAAGTAGGTACTTACTAAAAGACGTAAAATTTTATTTAAATCAGTAAGGATGCCGTTTGTAGTAAAAGATGATAATTTAATTACTTATATTGGTTTTTTTAATATTATTAATAGAAATAATTGATTTTTGAAGAAAGTGGGTGGTTAATTCAAAAACTAGTTCTGCTGAAATACTGAAACTGAAATTATAAATGATTTACTTGGATATAACTTTAATTAACTTTATCATAATACTGCACAAATGATGTGAAATGAAATCACACAAGCTCCCAAGAACAAGGACGTTAAAAATGGCTTACACTGCAAAGCCCCGACTTGGTCGGGCACCAAACCACGTCTGGACTTTCGTAATTCAATACCTGGTGAGGCAAATAGCACAAGGAGTAGTTGTTGAAGTCCAACCGCTGGTGCAGTGTAGGACATTTTTAATGTCCTTGTTCTTGGGAGCTTGTCTGATTTCATTTCACATCATTTTTGCAGTTTTGTCACTCCCAAGGTACTGTTTTGGAATTTTTATGGTTCAAAAAATTCCACCTTCGTGTAGTTTATCATAATAAACAAACTCAATTACTATGGTCTGACGGTACAGTTTTGAATTGGATTGGATGGATATAAAACAAATAACAACCAGTTGAGAATGCTCTTCTAGCATTGCCATAGACCGAACAAATTGTAATGATAGTATTAATAAAATTTTAGATTGACAGTTCTCATTCTAACCAACTCAGCCACAGTCTACTCAGTGGCTGTACAATTTGTTCGGTCTATGGCAATGATAGAAGAACAAATTGTTCGGTATTTGAATTCGATCTGTGTGTGTGTCTGTAGCTTTTCTGTGTTTATGAATTTTAAAATTCTGACTTCAAATTTTGATAGAGCATTAAAAAGTAAGCTTAGGGTTTGATGTGCCCCTCCGGTTCCTCTTCGGGAACACCTTCAAAATGGGGTCCAAAAATATGAAAATTTTGAAGTTTAAAATAACATTGAATTTAAAGTGGACACATACTGAATGACGATTTTGATAAAAGTGAGTAGACTGTGGCTGTGTTGATTAGAATGAGAACTGTCAATCTAAAATTTTATTAATACTTTCATTACAATTTGTTCGGTCTATGGCCATGCTAGAAGAGCATTCTTAACTGGTTTTGGTCCTGAAGATGATCTTGCGGTTTGAAGAGAGTATCTACGTCAAATTAACCATCTTTTTAGAAAATTTATTTAAATTTGTATTATTCGTTGCCACGCTATACATTCTTTTTTTAAATATGACATATGAACAATTAGGGACTTTATTTCTGCGACCCAAATTTTTTCAAGACATTTTTATTTTTTTTAAATCCTTCATAAATCTAGATCCAACAAGCGACGCTATCTTGGCGATTTACATAAAGTAACAATTTCAAATCATTTGCTCTAAGCGTTTCGTTATCGGTTGACTTTCTTAAGTGAAATTGATTCGTCAATTTTACTGTCTATTAACTTCGCTTTGATTCGATTCATCCAATATCTAATTATCGATTCGAAAACTGAGATAATCTCATCCGAGCGCTTTAAACTTTCTTTTGCGGTTAACACAAGTTTGAATTGTTGGTTCAAAGGAGTTGGTCAGTGTAAGAAGTTTGATATTAGATACTTGAGGAAGATGATCAACCATATAGAAAATTTTTGGCTTGTAAAATTTTGTTTGATGTTAGTGCGAAGTTTCGAGGAAACTACTTACATTTATTGACGAAGAAAGTCACTGGTAAATCGGTAGATTTTTATTGTTACAGTATCAAGTAGTGTTGATAATTAGCAAATAAAAGAATAGTTTTTACAATTAATATACAGGGTGGTTCATAACTATTGGGACATAGGCTAAGGGCAAGTTATTGAGACCAAAATATTGCGATAGGACCAAATATACCTTAATAAAATATTGCTGTGGAATAAGATACAGGGCGTTAAAGTTGAATTTTTTTTTTTCGTTTTTTTCTGATAATGTCCCTGTATATTTATCAATTGTTATCAAAATCGGCACAGAGGCATAACTTTGGACAAGGAATATTATGCTATGTATTATTTCACATTTTGTTGTAGGGGGCGCCACGTGAATGATTCCTGTTGATGAAATTAAGTGGTATCTTTTTTTGACGACACTTTTTACTGATTTTGATTAGAAAATATGACGTAAACATCATTTCTACATAGTATTAGTACTCTTGTTTATAGATACACGATAATTTAACCCGTTTTCGAGAAAAACGCAGTTGAACAGGTAATTTTCTAATGTTTTCTTTGATATCCTTTATTACAAAAATTAGAAAAGGCATAGAGGTCGGAGGAGGCCACATAGAACATTTAATTTAAGTTTGCTATTTTTATATTAAATTATTTTTATTTCTGCTTTATAAACCGTTGAAATAGAAGCCTTATGTCACAAGTTTTTTATTGTCTGCTGTTTGAAATCCCCTTCTCAGAACTGTTCAATCGCGTTTTTCTCGAAAACGGTTGAAATTGTCGTGTTTAAGCAAGAGTATCAATATTACGTAGAAATGATGTTTACGTTATATTTTCTAATCAAAATCACTAAAAAGTTTCGTCAAAAAAAGATACCACTTAATTTCATCATCAGGAATCATTCACGTGGTGCCCCCTATAACAAAATATGAAATAATACATAAAATAATATTCCTTGTCCAAAGTTATGGCTCTGTGCCAATTTTGATAACAATTGATAAATATACAGGGACATCATCAGAAAAAAACGAAAGAAAAATTTCAACTTTAACGCCCTGTATCTTATTCCACGGCAATATTTTATTAAGGTATATTTGGTCCTATCGCCATGTTTTGGCCCAAATAACCTGCCCTTAACCTCTCTCCCAATAGTTATGAACCACCCTGTATATCTCTCAAATATATCTCTCTATAATCTTCTATTTGTAGTTTTCGTTTGATGTTTTTTAATTTCGTTTTAACTGAGATTTGCTTTCAGTTCCTGCATCTAGGTGAAACTGCTATTACACCTTCTATATATTGTCCCTGTAATTGCAAAATGTCGTATGTCAAAAAGGCCACTTTTCAGGAGAGCAAAAAAACTTTTTACTTTTTTGTTTAATTATTTCACAAATCAGTTTATGGCTTATTTTTTATGATGTAACATCATGTTATATGGCATTTAAGGCGTTAACTTAACGTGTTTGTGTTTTATACGCACATACGGAATTTTTGACATACGACATTTTGCAATTACAGGGACGATATTTATTGTTCAAGTATTACATATGGATGTTCTTTTTCCATACATCAAACGACCATTTATCTATTTGTTTAAATATTTTTTTGGTTATTATTTTCCCTTAGTTTATTTCAACATTTAGTAATTCATTTTGCGTTTGTCACTGTTTTTATTTGCCCTACAATTATAATTATAATATCTTGAATAATCAATTAATTCTTCTTTCTTCTATTTGTGTTTCTCGATCTCATACACATATTCTTAAGCCCAAAAGCAAGGGATTTGTATAAAAACAAAATCATTATAAGAACAGTTGACAAAACAGTAGTTGTTCTTATTTTTAAATTCTATGATGTATGCTTCCATTCTTCCATTTATTTTAAATACGTTTTATATATTAATAATAATAAACGACTTTATTGTTTCGACAGCAGACTACAGATTAATAATAAATACAATACATTTAGATGAAACAAAAGGCGTATAAGACGATTGATTTATTTATAATTACTTTATTAAAAAGTACAACACCATGCAGAATTCTTCGGTTGCTCATATTTAGCCATCCAGCATCTTTTAATTTATGTGATATAGGTATGTTGTCTTCTACCAATTCCAAATATAAGACGTAAGCTTGCATTTTTAACTTTTTGTATTTTCTGACGATACTGGTTAGACAGAAAAGAACCATATAGTACGTCAGCATAATTAAAATTTGATAGTACTAACGATTCACATAATTTTAACTTTACATTTGTAGGAAGAAGATGCCTACTACCGTATATTGTTTTGATGGTAATATATGAACGTTGTAAAAGTTGATTTATATGTTTTTCAAAAAATTCAAATCCAACATGACACCTCTTAACTCTTAACATGCATTAGATTCTGAAGACGTTCCTCCTTAACGAAAATGTGACATCTGTCAGAAATTTTATTTCTTTTAATTTTATTCCCAAAGAGCATAATGTTTGACTTACTACAATTAATTTTTAATCAATGCTTTTCAGCAGCCTTAATGAAATGTTTAAGATCCTCATTTATTTTGTTACATGAGTCAACAATTGTATCAGGTTTAAAACTGTAATAAAGTTGCGTACAGATGTATGTTACAAAATTGTAAATTGTTGTTAGAGGTCCCAGAATAGGGCCTTGCGGAACTCCACATGTTAAATTTACGAATAATTTAGAAAGATCTATATAATGAAGAATTGCTAACTTACTTTGATCCATAGCTCTCACAATATCATCAATTATATGAAGAAGGGCCGTTGTACAACTGTAAGTTTTGATAAAGTTGGTAATATACTAATTAGCCGCAAGTCTTTTTAAACAATATTTACCAGTTTACACAATGGCATACTATAAAATTTATGGTATCTACCTGTTCAGGAGAAGTTTTTATAAAAATTTCATTAATTCTTTCATTTCCTCTTTCTGGAAGAACTGTAACAAGATTCACTAATCTAATTTTTAAACAGTCCCTAATATAAACGCCGTAATTTTTCCTTATTAACGTCTAATCGATCAACTTTCACTTTGTCTGATTAATATTTAACGGGAATAAGGAAACCGAACTCATTTTATAAAAAGCCCTGTCCCTTCTTTCGCTAGTGAAAGCAGTGGTGGATCATTTGGAAAAAAAATATAGTTGAATAAAACAAAATTTTAGTAATAAAAACATTAAAGTCTTAAATATCTTACCTTCCATCTGACCTACTTTGCTCTTAGTCAAGTAAATTAACGCCAGAAAAACCCCAAACCTGGGCATCAAGTCTGTCCGTCAAATTTTGGGTGGGAAAATGGTTTTAATAAAAAGGAAAAAGTAAGATGATATTATAGCTACAGGTTCTTTCTTTCATCTGAACTTTGAATCAAGAAAAAATATTAATTTTTACGTGATTTATTGAAAAATTTGTAATCCGCTTAGGAGTGTCATTCCTTTAGAGCGTGCTCTCTAAATGCAGGGCAGGAGCTAAATATGGGGGTACACCTTGGAGCCGGTTATGTCGAAAAGTATCAAATTTTTGACAAAAATGATAAGGATCATTTTTGTAGGGAATGAACTGATCTTCATTTCCATACAACAATTCTCTAAGTGTCATATTTTCGGAAATATCCGCGAAAATATGCGAAAAAGAAACACATTTTTGAGAGTAATGGGCCATTTTCCCGCCCCCGGACAGACCCAATGCCTGGGTTGGCACCTTCATTTATTGGACTCGTCTTACTTTGATTTTTGTACAGAATGGCCTGATCCACCTCTGTCTTATGGTATAGATTATGTAGTGGACTTCCTACGACTTATATTTGTGAGCGATATAAGCCTGTCACTTTATTGCATCTTAGATAGAACATACAAAAAATTAAATTAGGTGGTCTAATTTTTTCGTGCTTTTGTAGAAGTTTTTTAAGCTATAAAGCTATTATAAATCCATTCTTAGAAATACATTAATCAATTCTCTCTTCTACGCCACTGGTTCAAGTATCTAAGTAATTGTGCCTGTTTTCTCGAAACTGTGAAATTTCTCGATCGGGTGCCATCATCCTTGGTCCTCAAACAAAGGATGCCTCTTTCGGGCCCAGAGTAGGGTCTGAATTTTCCTTTTCTAAATAAGTTTTGAAGTGATGGAGCTGTCATACTGCCGGACAGAACGTTGATGACACTGTATTAATAATACTTTCTTAGAATCTGTTTTTAAATAAGCGGGGATTTGGGATTTTCTCAGATTTTTGTAGAACATGAGAAAATTAGACTATAATCGGATTTACACAGGCTCTCACATCTTAATTTATCTTTTGTGAGTTTGACAAAAGCGACAGATCGATCTGCATAAAAATTCGTTAAATTTAATAACGATCGTTTTAAAGCTGTCATTTTCTATAATTTATTTGGAAGGAAAATATGTTTTTTAGCTCGTTTAACGCCCGCACAATGAATTTTGCTTGTGACGTCCAAAATTTATTATCTGCGTTTCTTTCTACTGTCCAATATCATCCTAATGTCAAATAAATAAAAACATTTTTATGTAAGTGGTAAATGTTCTTCAAAAATTAACATAACAAAAAATATATTAATAATTTACTAAAGAAACAGATCACTGGACAATTTCACAAGATATGTTAACAAATAAATTTTGAAATTTAAATTGTCAATGTTAATTTTTGAAAGCCACTTTAAAATCAAGATCGAAACAATAAATTAAAAAACATTTTTACTTTAAAAAAGTTTTAATATCCATAAAGAAGAACATTTAGCATAACAAAACACTACGAAGTACAAAAATTTATATATCCTTTTAAATCATTAATAATAATTTGACATGCTTCGTCTATTTGTGGATTAAAGCTATAGTACACTTAAGTATCGTCTGCATATACATGATCATTGCAGTTCTGGATTCGAGTTAAGATATGAGAAGAATATATTGAAAATAACAGTGGCCCAAGAATGGACCCTTGGGGAACGCCTGATCTCAAATTAAGATATTCTGAAAATAAATTATTTGTACACACTTTTTGCTACATATTTTTAAAATAATTATTTGATAATCCTAGAGCATTTTCTGAAAAACCTATATATTGCTGCATACAGGGTAATTGATAAAACTCAGTAGCTTTGTTATCATAAGAGATACCAAAAAAAAATTGTAGGCAGCTTTAAGCTTCACATTTTAAATTTAGTTACAATGTTACAGGGTGTTCTATAACGCGGTGCCAGATCAAAGTTATGTTTTTTTAAATGAAATACCCTGTATTTTACCTTAAAATTAACTCCCCATTATAACAATATAAGGTTATAGAATGTTATACAGGGTATTTAAAAAGTTATAACCAATTCTTTGTGGAAATCTTAACAAGTATAATTAAAAAGGAGCATAAGAATAATAATCTATTAAAGCCAAAGTTTTTTAATGATTGTCAAAGTTTATAAACACGAACGAATTTGCGAATATTTATTAAATCGGATACAGGGTAAATCAAAACTCGAGTACATTATTTTCTCAGTACTTCTATTTTTATTAACCATTCCCTATACACATAGCCTTATATTGTTCTAATGGGGAGGTAAAGCGGATTTTAATTTTAAGGTACAATATAGGGTGTTTCATTTAAAAAACATAACTTTGATCTGGCACCCTATAATATTGTAACTAAATTTGAAATGTGAAGCTTAAAGCTGCCTACAATTTTTATACACAATTTTGTTTGGTATCTTTTATGATAACAGAGCTACTGAGCTTTATCACACTAATCAATCACCCTATATAAACTAATAGATCATAATTGAGCGTGTCAAATGCCCGACTAAATTTTAAGATTACTAATATTGTGCCCTCCCCCTGATCAGAAAAATATGAAAAAATCTGATATTTTTTTAATAAAAAAATCTAAAAAGTAAAATTGATATATTTCTTTTCTGTAGTTCCGCTCTAAAAATCTTGCAGTCAAGTATAAGTCAATTTAAAATAAATAAAGTGACGTTTTATTTTCTCAGTACATTTAGTGGAGTCGGAAGGACATTGACCAAAATTTACTAAGATTGAGAGTATCTCCCCGCCCCCCATTTTTGAGCACGGTGGCGGTTTCAGAATTTCTCTTTTCGCCAGCAGAACCCCCTAAAACGGCCAAAAACTACCCCGTAAAGGGGTTAAACGGGCAGCACATCATGTCCCTGTAAAAAAACGTTTTCCCCCCGTTTTCGAGGATGGTGAGCACGGTGGCGGTATCAGCATTTCTATTTTCGCCAGCCGAAGCCACTAAAACGGCCAAAAACTACCCCCTAAAGAGGTTAAACGGGCAGCGCATCATTTCACTGTAAAAAACGTCTTTCCCCCGTTTTCGAGAATACCCAGCACAGTGGTGGTGTTAAAGATTACTTCCGAACCTCACCAACTCCTTCACCGGCCAAAATTCACCCCCGACAGAGGTGTTTTTTTTCTTCCTTTTAACAGCGACAATACATTTGTGCACCCGTTTTGGAGGTTGCTGAACACGATGGATGTATCAGAATTTCTCTTTTCGCCAGCCAAACCCCCTGAAACGGCCAAAAACTACCCACTAAGGGGTTAAACGGGCAGCACGTCATTTCCCTGTAAGAAAAATGTCTTTCCCCCCGTTTTAGAGAATGCTGAGGTAATGTTGAAGATTACTTTCGACCCTCACCAACCCCTCCCCCGTTTTCGAGGATGCTGTGAATGAAAAAAATAGTGATACTTCTCTTATTGGTTCTATTTTCTTTCTTCCCCCTTTAGGGAAATGATGCGCTGCCCGTTTAACCCCTTTAGAGGGTAGTTTTTGGCCGTTTTAGGGGGTTCGTCTGGTGAAAAGATAAATTCTGATACTGCCACCGTGCCTTCAGCATCCTCAAAAACGGGGGGAAATACTTTTTTACAGGGAAATAATGTGCTGCCCGTTTAACCCCTTTAGGGGGTAGTTTTTGGCCGTTTTAGGGGGTTCAGCAATCGAAAAGAGTTATTCTGATACCGCCATCGTGTTCAGCATCCTCGAAAACGGGGGGTACTATCAATCCAGGTAAATTTTGGTCCATTTTTCATGGTTTCTTCCAACTCACAAACGCCACTAATTATCTATGAAAAATAAAATGGCTATTGTTGTAAATTCAAATTTTAGGCGAAAAACGACCAGAGCCACTAAATACAATTGCATTCCTAACGAACTTTCCTTTTAGTCAGAACTGCAATTTCCTCTGAATTATCTTATTATCTCTATCTTTATGTATTAGAGAGGAAATCGTTGACTGTGTTTCCGAACTTTCCGAAGTTCTCATTTCAATCATACCTTTTCAATTACATTATCTTCAAAGTCGTCTTTTCAGAATTCTTATTTTTCTTAGATATTGTAGCACTAATGAAAATAAGTCATTTTCACTACAAAAACTGACAAAGGAACCGAATTGCTGTCTGCGCGTATTTTTGTTTTTCTAAAATTATGAAGTCGTCGCGACGTTGACGCTGGGAATAATAAAAAAGCTGACGTGACTTATAAGTTTTATAAGATTAGTTATAATTTTAAAAACAACGTAAAAACTCGGGTTTATTGTCTTAGTAAAGAGCTGTCTTAAATCCTTAGACGAAATTAAATTATTTGCCACCAAGTGAAAAAACACAAGTTTTCATGTATCTTATATTTGTCTTTATTCCTTTATTCTTTCGCAAAAAATATGAGTTATTTATTTTACAAATTTAAGGAGGTAATAATTCTACGAGAACGTTTTGATAAATTCTTGATAAATTCGTTTCGCTCGTGCTATAAACTCTTCAATACTTTACTCGTGGGAAATGCGTATCATTTCGCGCTTGTTGTACAATATGCTATTTTTTTCAAGCGTATCAAAATATTAATATTATCTATCATATACATTTATTGAGAAGGAGTCTATTATATCACCCGTAAAAATTTATGCAA
This sequence comes from Crepidodera aurea, assembly GCA_949320105.2. Lineage (NCBI taxonomy): Eukaryota > Metazoa > Arthropoda > Insecta > Coleoptera > Chrysomelidae > Crepidodera > Crepidodera aurea. Next base: position 17,888,149 of record OX439475.1, on the reverse strand, counting down.
TAATACAATAATGCAAGTCCATTTAATTTACATTGTCAAGGTGTTTCCATCTATCGAATTTCAGTGTAAACACATTAACTTACCCCTCGAGTGACCTTATGCCTTCGTTGTTTGACAGTTTAACCTAACTTAACCTTATTAAATAAGTCCCGATTGAAAAATGTAGCAACCAGAAGAATTGTTTTATTTTTTTGACAGTTCAAGTTAACCTAAAATGCTCTTCCAAATGAAATTGTTTACGCTGTCTCAGTAATTGTGGGAAATCAATATTTCCATTAACAAGTTTAAAGAGAAACATCATGTCCAAAATTAAGAAATAGTAAGAAATAATATAGAGCACTATCGAGTGATATTTACGATATGTATAAATTCTCAAGAACCATTTCTATTGAGTCATATTCCAAAATTGGCCAAACTAATGTGCAATGGAAATTAGTTAGTGTATTTGGAGAAAAATTGTAGGTATTTCGAGTAATAAAACTACGAGATTTGAGGGCTTCGTTTACCTTATTATTAATGTGTGATCTAAAGTTTAGGGATGAGTCTAGCAATACGCCCAGGTCTTTAGTATTTTCTTTCTGCGTTAATCTGAGGTCTTCAATCGAGTATTCACTGTTCTCGTGGGTATTTCGTCTCTAAAAAGTAATACAGAAATACTTTTCAACATTAATGTACAACATATTCAGCGATGTCCAATGAATGAAACCATTTACATCATTCTGAAAGAGTAGAGTTATTGATTTCACGGAAAAGTTTCAGGTACTCGGCATACAGTATAAAATGAGGACGAACAATATACTTGTTGTTTATAAAGATATTAAAAAGTAATGGCCCACAATAGGATCCTTGGGGAACACCAGATAGTACAGGAAATGCAAATGAGAGATTATCATTGATGCGTACACACTGAAATCGATTGGTGAGGAAACTCCGTAACTATGTAATTACTGAGATATTCACATTCATAGCCAGCAATTTTTGTATTAAGCAACACATTATGACTGACCCTATCAAACGCTTTCGAGAAGTCCGTATATATACTATACTTGAGATTTTCCTTCAAAAGCGTTTAAGAATAATTCAGTGCATGACACTAAATTAGTTGTTGTAGACCATCCTGCTTGGAAAACATGCTGTTCTGGAATTATCAATTTTTTTTAGCTGATATGACAAATATGTAGATTCCAGATTGTCTAACATTTTAGGTAAAGTTGATTGAATACATACATACTGTTTTGATTATTTACCTTGCCTGTCAAATATCAATTTTTAACCAATCACGTGCTTGGAAACTGATTTGACGCAGCCAATCAGAACAAAATAAAGCGACTATTCACCTTGGTGGTAAATATTCGGCTATTTGATCATCGTCCTCAATATTCACCTGAAGGACGGTATCCAACAATAACGAAGCCGCCCGTAAATTTCAAATTTTTCAAATAAAACCTATACTAATGGTATTATAAAATTGCTTATAGTTAATAAATTATCGATCTTTAATAGCAAATACACAAATCCAACTGATTTCGCACTTTTTCTGAAACTATAAATATGTTCATTCATTCCTTTTTATGTAATACCGTCCATTTTACGACAAACATAGTAGGCGCGCGTCATCTGAATTTTGACAGTTTGCCATACAGAATTAAATTTGACACATTTTGTTAAAAAGTATTAACAATGAGTAGATTCGGGAGTAAAAATCTTCAAGAAATTGATAATATAATGAAATTAAACGTGCCTGCCAAGACAGTAAAGAGCAAAACTAGTATAATTTATACGTACGTACAGAATTTTTTGTGACTCGGGAAATAATCTTATTAAATATAACGCGACCTTGACAAATTAGCTACTATTTTTATTGCTACTAAATTTCTCGTATATTTTACAATTTGTCTCGACAATTTTGGCATTAATAATCAAAGAATAACTCCCTCGAGCTAAAGCTCTCGGGAGTTATTCAGATTATTAATGCCAAAATTAAGTCTCGACGAATTGATCCTAAAATAAACTCGAAATTTAGACACAATAAAAATAGTCGGCTATTTGTCAAGGTCTTGGGATATTACTGTCGAATATTGGGGTCATTTTGGTTCGGTTTCTTTGATAATTTTTCCGATTTCTTGTATTTCATTTCCTATGTTTCTGTTTTTTTTGTAACGATTTGTTTATACTTTTTATTATTTAGCAGTTTATAAAAGTCTTTTCTGATCTATTCATCATACTTTCTTCATCCGTTATTAACTGCCTATTTTGTTCTTATTTAGCTTTCACTATTGTCATTTCTAAAATTGTTTAATGTCTTATAGAAAAGTTTCTGATTTTCATTTCCATTTTCTTCAAGTTTCTCTCCACATTGGTCATAGGATTTTTATTTAGCATCTTTCGTTGTTGATTTTTATTCTGTAAATATGTTCTAAAACACCAACCAAAACTTTTGACGTTTCATTAGATAATCTTCAATTACTTTTAGCACTAGTTGCATAACTATTATGATTTTATGGTAAAGCTGACATAGCCACATTATTTAGCTACACCGAACATAAAATAAATCGCTATTTTGAATGACTTTCGGCGACAAATTTGATCAATGGATCGGCAATTTATCCAATTGATTCGACTTGATTCCGATATAAAAGACAAAGAGCTACCATTAAAAGGACTACGGATGACGGGTCAGCGGGCCATGGTTACGGTTACGGTCTCGTTACTCTACTAATGACGTTGCGGCTTGTAATGGGGGTAAATATCGATGCCTAGAAATTAGCCGGTGACAAAATGTCACAGGCACTCCGGGAATTAATGTCGAATCGGGAGCAAAGAGGATAAGTGAAGTGGGCGTGCAGAATTTTTTTGATTTCGTGGCCTGAAATTGACACACATTCTTTAATTTTAATTAGCTATATAAAGTTGATTTATTATTGATAATTATCTCCAGAATCTTTGTTGGCCTCTTTCGATGTAAAATTGCACTTATTCTATGGATTCTTCTCATTATGGACTAGAAAAAAGAAAATACGTAAATTTAAGCTTACTCTAAAGAAAAATGTACCCTTTAATTTATCAAAAAAAAACTGCTGTAATAACGAATACTGTCTAATACTTGTGTTAGTACCTGAAATATTTTGAAACGCAACATCTGTGACATGCAATATATTTACGTTGCCGTAACCAGCATTCTTTCCTAAATGAGTTTTTTTTTGTAAAAGAATTATAATAAATATATGGGACATGCCTCTCTCACATATATTTACTTCTTTTTATTTTACACCATGTGAACTTTCAACTGTTTCCTCTGCACCTCGTTTCATTAAATATATTTGCTTTAATACGGCGCAACATATTTCTAGAATGAATACCACAACATTTTTGTGACCTGCTAGAGATCAGGATCGGCTCAGATAATTTCCAACAGTAGTTTTTTTTTTCAACTGGCTTCAACGTTATAGGTAATAATGAGATGTATTTAAATGACTGAGTTTCATGAAGTGTATGTATCAATTATCGAATTTTGGCTTATCAAGTAAGCTACTTGCGTTATTTAAATCGTATCTCTTCAACCGCACGCAGTATGTGCAGTTAGATGGATTTATGTCTAACAAATACCTCGCCAAATCAGGTGATCCGCAAGGATTTAACCTCGGCCCACTATTGTTTAACATCTTCATTAATGACATTGGTGATATAATTGAACTAAATTTCTTACTGTATGCTGATCAGAAAATCTAAATCAAGTCAGTCTATGGTGCAGTCGTAATAAGTTGACGTTAAATCCTGCTAACTGTTGCGTAATGTCATATACATTGAGATTTGATAACTTATGTTTGATTATAAGATAGATAATCATTCTCCAGAACGACCATCCTAATTTTAAGGATCTTGGAGTTACTTTCGACCCAGAATTGTCTTTTAAAGACCATGTGGACGATATAACTACCTTAGCGAACCGCATGTATGGATTTCTAATCAGAGTATGTCATGACTTTAAGAATACGGATACACTTAAAGCTCTTTACTATGTTTTTGTAAGATCTAAGCTTGAATATGCATCGGTTATCTGGAACCCATGCTATCAAGTGCACATTTATAAACTGGAAGCAATCCAAAGACGCTTTCTCAAATACTTAAGTTTTAAAGCTGCCCATTCGTTAAGTATGTCTCAACGATAGAGCAGTTCCTCCAGTCCTATTGATATTCTCCGAGGTATCGTACCCTTGAATTTTGGAGGGTTATGCATTCTGAGAGAATGTGGATAGAGGTTTCCTCCTCTTCCTCGCAAAATCTGCATTCTTCTTCTCTACTATCCGAGTTTCTTTAGGTACCCACTCAACCTACAGTGCCCTGTTAGAACACCCCTTAGTATTCTGAGCTTGGTTTTACTTTGCTGATAGTTTCCCAGTAATGTCTTGGCCTGCCTCATTCCTTTTAGTCTTGGGGATCTTTTGTTATTTAGTTTTTTTCCAAGTTCATCAAGTATTGTACTGGTGCTTACTCCGCAGAAGAGTTCAGGTCAGGACATGACATATTTTCCGATGATTCCGCAGTCTAAGGACGAAGTTTATTCTGGAATACCATAAATCTGGTTAGTTTGGTTTCATTAATGTCAATATATTCGACTACACATTCTATTTTTTTCTTAGGTGACAGTGACCCTTCTTACCACTTTTGAACCATCTCTCTTTAGTCTAAAGAAATCAGCTGTCAATTTCTAGATGGGACTTCTCAGTTCAACTTTCAAACGCCATCCATAGCGATGTCGGTTCAGAGCTGATTTTCCTATAGTCTGTATTATTGAGTCACACACAATATTGGCACTTGGTCAATATAAGAAGAACCAGCTTTTTGTCGAGTTAGCTGGTCTGCTGACTTGTTGTCATTGATGATCAGATAACCTGGTCATCCAGTTGAGTAGGATATTATTGTACAATAGAATTTTCAGATTTTCTTGACATTTTCTCGTCAATTTGAAATGTTTTATATGAGTTTTAAATCCTTCAAAATGATTGAAGATATAATAATAATAATATCGTCTTTATTATTTCCATATGTATGCAATGATTACATCGATAGTAACAAATATAAAATCCCAAGATTTCATATTTGTTCATTTTCAGCAAATTACGCATTTGTAGAAAATGTTCTTCCACTATAAAAGAGAGAATTCAACATGTTATTTATGAATTTTATATTATGTTGTTAAGCGCAATGCGAGATCTAATATTCACCTCTGAGAATTGAACAAATAGTTTTTAGTAATTAATTTGTATTTATTTGAATGAAGATCTTTGAAGTTTTGTGGTAAGCGGTTGTGCATATAATTTGAAAATATGATATTTGAAGGATCGTCTGAATATTTCAGTTCTAAAAGCTGGGATTGTGAGCCTACCTTTATGTCTAATGTTCAGATTATGTATATCCGAACGATATGTAATTCTGTTGTAGAGACCAACCGATTTCCTGGAGTTTATATAACGTTCGTTGTGGTCTACGGATTCTATAGATCGATCTTAAGCAAGAATCTTGTACTTTTTCAAATTTTTTTTGTAAGTCGTTAAATTTGGACCGTACAGTACATCAGCATAATTGAATACAGACAAGATGATGGAGTCACATAAGGATTTCTTCAATTGAAACGGCAGAAAATGTCTGTTAATCATTTTACGAGTGGCGTAGGCTCGTTGTATCAGTCGGTTTATATAATTTTCATATCTCAAATTGGTATCTATCACTACATCTAGATTTTTTGCTTCATCTACAATTGTTATAGACATTGACTAATCGTTTCTCGGTCCTTTTTTAAACCGAATATCAGAATATTCGATTTATTTGAATTGATACATAAACAGTGATCAATGGCTGCCTCAACAAATCTATTCAAATCTACATTAACTAGTTCCAGTACATTATGAGCCATGATAGTCGTGACGTCACAACGAAGTTGGTAACCTGTAAATGATTCTTCTCAAAACAAAGTTACCATGGCAACAATGTCATTTATCTGTCATGATATTGTTATTTGTTATGAATATATATTTAATATTTTTCGTTGTGGCTTGCCTTGGTTGTGCCGTTGAATTTAGAATCTGCGCGAAAAGTTTATAATGGCAAAACATTTAATTAAATTAAATGTGATTATGGCATTTTTTAAAAAAGATGTAATATACTATTGACCCGTGATGAAAATGCGACGCATTAAAATAGTTAGGGGAAAAGTTCATGCGAGTATGAAATACAAGAATCACCAACACATCACCATCTTTATAAAAAAAATAAAAAAATGTACTATTTCACGATTAATGAGTCGGATTAACATATAAACCACAAACAAAATAAACACATTTAAAATTAAACACCTGACAACTATGACAGCGCTGCTATGGTTATTCTGTTATGTGTAGAATCATTGACAACACACTATCATGGTCCATAGTTTTAATCAACTGACCAGAAAGATAAAATACATATAAACAAAGTTGAGTATACATATAGCACCAATTGAGATAAAAGTGACCTAAATTATACATTTAAATTTTTCCAAAATAAATCTCATGTGAATAATATTATTATTCGTAGATCATACTTTAACAGTAGAAAATATTAAAGTGGAAGCTTCAAATAGGGATCAGTATAAAGTGTTCTGATGTTACATATTCAGTCTGAGAACAACAACTGACCAGTGACCATGAGAGAATATTTGTATTTTTTGCTTGCCATAAAAGCATAGAATCGGCCCTGGTGACGGAATTCTCGTTCACAATATAACATACGCAACTGCAGCTTGCAGCATGATTCAGAAGTCTGGCCAAGTATTTTACCGAAGAGCAGCACGTTTAAAACGACCCGTTTAGCTTGAATTATACGCGTAATGTGATATATACAGGGTCCATAACCATATCTTTATTGCCTGATCCCCCAACCGAGTGAAAACCCGTTAGTTATATTAGTGTATGGTCTGTGAGTCTTGTCGGATTTTTTTCTGTATTTGTGAAGATGATATCCGGAACCACATGCACGGAACTTGAAAGTAGGAACGCGTTGTGGTCGCTTTTGAGTATTGAAGTTATGACGGTCATGTTTAAAGTGATAGTGTCAGAATGCTGCTCTGAACGAGGTTTAGTTTACGGTTTTAGATATTGTTTCTGCAATATACTGTCGTAACTGGCCAGCCGTTTTCATTTTTAGTAAGTATAAATCGTTTTAACAAACAGCCTCGTTTTTATTGCATTGGAAGGTGAAGAAATATGAAGCGAAACTTATGTGTGCTTCCAAAGATAAGAAAGAGAATGTATACAGGATGAGGATGACTGATTTATCGTGTAATAGAAGCAAAGGAGGTTAAATAGAAAAAGAAAACCACATTTACAAGTGCTTGAAAAGGTGCCTCAAAATCCTAGCCTTTCTGTAGATGCAGAGTTTTCGGTTATATTTTAATCATTTTCCTCAGGTGTAATCAAAATTTGTGTTTTTTTTTTTTTCAATTAAAATCACAACGATGCCGAATCTCCGAAAATACGCTGTCACTGTCAAACGAGAAATGGGCCAAAAAAGGATTACTCAGAAAAATGAGGAAGCTTCATGTCTTTATTTCAACTAGTTCAAAAGCTTCAAAATTATCCTTGAAAATTAATCTATCTGTTTCTTTAAGTAATAAACAACAACTAGACGACGAAGTGAAATTGCTTAATGATAATATCCAACAAGCAGCTTTGGAAACTACACCTACCATTAATAGAAGGACGTTAGGAAACAACTATCCTAGAGAAATAAGGGAACTAAACTCTGAAAAAAGGAAGCTTAGAAGAAAATGACAGCAAGCTAGAGCCCCACAAAATAAAACTATACTCAACAATGCTACCCAAAGACTCAAAAGAGAAATACAACAGATTAAAGAAGAATCGATTAGTATTTACCTAAGAGAATTGACAGACGACAGCAGTACTGATTGAAAGCTGGAAAGCTACTAAGAGATTAAAAAGACCCATAATGCGAATACCACCTGTCAGATTGGAAGATGGTAAATGGGCTAGAAATAATGAGCAAAAAGCAACAAGACTTGCAAATCATCTAGAAAAATCTTTCAACCTCATGAAGATGAAGATGAAGAACCCACTCTGGAAGAACATCCACAGATTGATCAAGAAATAGAATTTACCTCTCCCAAAGAAGTAATTACCGAAATAAAAGAAAATATCAATACGAAAAAACCTCCAGGTTTTGACTAGAAAATAATACTATAGCCACCTTCGCTGACGACACCGCCATTCTAACAGTAAGAAAGAGCAATGAAGAAGCAACCCACAAGCTGCAAACATCTGTCCTCCTTATCTATGACTGGATGAAGAGATGGAAAATTAAACTTAATGAAACTAAATCACTCCACATTAACTTTACAAACAAAAGGATAGATCATATTCCAGTCAGAATAATCAATAACCTGATTCCATATTCAAACACAGCAAAATACTTAGGTATTACTTTAGATGCCAAACTCCGATGGAAAGTGTATGTTAAAAAGAAAAGAGAAGAATTTCGACTGAAATATAGAAAAATGTACTGGCTAATTGGAAGAAACTCCACTCAGTCTCTACATAATAAGCTTATGCTTTATAAGCAGATACTTAAGCCTGTATGGACCTATGATATCCAACTATGGGGATGCACCAAAGCAAGCAACTTAGCAATCATCCAAAGATTTCAAAACAAAGCACTGAGGAACATAGTAGATGTCTCTTGGTACATTCGCAATAGCGACCTCCATAGGGATCTGGAAAGAAATTAGCCAAGAGTCATGAAGGAAGACTTCATCATCATGTTAATGTCGAGGCTATCCAGCTCCTTGACAATACTGGGTTAGAAAGAAGACTTAATAGGATCAAGCCCTTTGAGTTAGTTTAGTGTTTTTAGTGCAAAAGCAGAGCTTGTGTGTGCACGTTAAAGTTTAGTGCAATCCATTCTACAGAACCTTAGGAACGCTGATGAGTATACCTTAGTTTTAAGTTTTAAACTCTATTAGATTAAGTTAGAATTAAATTGCTCATTGGTCACTGTTGACCAGATTCTAATATACTAAATGCCTTTATGGGCGTTTATTAATAATAAAAAACTAGTTCAAAAGTTTAAAGTTTAAAAAAGATGGAGGTGTGATACGAAGGCAGGTCTGTATAATGTGTGTTATATGAAACAACCCAGACTCTTCGCTGTCGATAATATATCAGGATATTTCCCCGAACCAAACGAATAACCATAGACATTACCATTCTGTGCATTCTCATCAAGAAAGCACTAAAAACACCGGAGACATGCAATAAAGAGGGCGACCCCTTTTCATTTTAAACTATTGTTCTTGCAAATTGAAATAATGGACTAGGGGATGAATCTTTTTGTTAAAACATTACTTAGTGTTGCTGTACTTTAATATTGATTCTGGCGAAGTCGTGCAATTTGGCTGATGCCTTTTGTTTATATTTTTCTATAAGAGAAATTAGTATTGTCGGGCAGGCGAAACGTTAAAATCGTTGCTCTTTTAGAAATTGTTTCAGACTTTTAAGTAATTACCATAAAGTCTGCACTCTGAAAAAGAAAAAATATTATCTATTTTATAAAAATGTAATTACTGTTATTAAAAAACTCTTATTATTTAAATTGCTGTTTATACTTTTATACAGTCCTTTCATAAAAATTATCTTTCCTTATATCCATAGCCAACCGAGATAAGAGTAAAAAGAGTTCATCACTCTCGTTTTAGAAAATGCGTTACTCGAATTGCTCCTACATTTGATATTTATCAGCTTTTTAGTTAGTAAAAACTTTTGAATTCGTATAAGCACAGAATAAGTTATAGAAGTAAATTTATTGAAGTAGATATTGATAAATTAATGTTAAATTAATTCTGAACCTTCTAACCCAAATTTTTATATTCCTCCTCAATTCTGATTGAAATAATTTCGTCATTTTGGTATGGCTTGTAAATTCCTTCGTAATGGCTACAGATCTGACCAATGTGTTGGCTATTTGATGAATTCTCTTTGTCCAATACGTCTTGGTATACGTGGTTCAAATATTGCCTCATTAATATAAAATTGTTTGGAAAAACAAGGTCGTATCAATCTATCTAGATAGGTTAATCTGTGAGGGCAGTGGCTAGATAAAATCAAACAAGTATCCTGGATCAACTAGTAGAAGGTGAAAGAAAGCACAGAGTGGCAAAGAACCTCATTCTTTTTCTCTATTCACACTGCATACGCCTGTAAACTTTCATTAACTGACAAAAAATTGCCTAAAGTGTCAATCACTTCAAAAAATATCTTGTATGGTCCTGGACTATATGAATGAGATCTATTTTTGGGAAAAGAAATCGATTAAAAGATCAGTTTCCTTCCGCATTGGCAAGAAAATGCTCTGGAACAAGTTCTCGGGCTTCATCAATGCTTTATAACAAGCACTACTATATAATGGATGAAGAACTGAGAAGTGCGGTAAATATAAGGTTACGGTCAGCAAAGCTCTGTATAAATAGATTTCTTGCAGCAATAACTGAGTCACTAATAAGGACAAGTAGAAAATGGATAAGAATTTGTAAAGAATTAATTACTGGTCATTGACATCTAAACGAGAACCTGAATAATATTAGTCTAGGGGAGGATTTCATTCAAATCCTTCGTCACTGACCAATTCTCTTTATAAAGGGGCATAAATTCTCTTTATGAAGAGGCATAAATTCCGGCGAGTAGAATAGTTTACGTCGAGTTGGCAATGTCACATATCCGACTAGAAATACAAAAGTACTTCGAGTATTAGACAATGTTTTATTGTTTATGATGTATAAATAAAAGTAATTTCACTCCTGTCGATCTCTTTATATTGGCCGCGAAATGTCAGACATGAAGAATTTCAAAAAATAACGGACGTTTTCTAGTACAAAAAGTTTCAACTGATTGTGAAAATGGGATAGAAGCTTGCATTGCTTGGATTTATCTATTTAAAGTTTTATTCGTAAACCAGCTGATCAAATATGCTTTGTTTCACTGACATGAAATATTATTTTTTGATTTATTAACATTTTACTTTTAGATACTGGACATATCAGAGTATTATATATTTAAAAATTGTGTGGTTTTGTTCAAATAAAGTCGATTCTTTCAAACAGTGTGAAGGCTACTTGTCTCCTAAGGCTTTTACTATTAGAGTAATCTGTCAGACTTTCCGATATTCCAAGTCTTACTATTCATTTCCTGAACCTCTCACTTGAGTTTCTTGGCTTTGTTTCATTGTATTTCTACTTAGATGTTTTCCATGATTTTTGTGTAATTATTGTAATCATCTATTCTTAAGGATATATCTTGAAATGAGTGGTTTTTGAAAAAACTAGCTGTAGGTACAACTCCAAAAGCAATCTGTTTGTCACATTCGACATGTACAGTTAAAACACTTTTTTTCGAGTATAAACATCCCAAGAAGTTCAACAGAATTTTTGACGCATAGTCAATAAGCACACGTCTGTCGGTCGGCAAAATATTAATGAAATTCAAAAGGCTTATTGTTTATTGACAACACCGTAAAATAAATAAATCAAAAATTACATGTAAATATAAATCAATATCTCTATTATTAAATTTGTTTTTGTATATGGTCTTTATTTCATTTGTCTCTGCGTATTAAATAATTTGTTGTTTTAAATCAAAGTGAATGTAATTTCAATAAAACATTAAAATAATTGGACTGTTAAATTAGTTGAATAATATATTTGATATATTTATTTGCAACTCAACGTGGAAGGTCAGCTAAAATAGATTTTTATGATTTTTTTAATTCAAATTTTTACAGAATCAACACAAAATAGATTAGTTCCAAAAAAACCTGATCTTTTGTTGAGTATTTTACTTAACAATATCTCAAAATATAATACAGATATTTAGCCTCAAATATATTGTAGTGTGTAAATTAGGATTTAGTTGTTTATAGTGTAATAGGGAGTTTTTTGTTTGACAGTAGAGATAGGAAGGTTGAATGAGTTTTTTTGAAATGTCAAGTTGAAAGTTTGAAAAATATAACATTAAAAAAGTAAAACGATAATTTTATTAAATGATTACAAATATGGCGCCCAACTAAAGAGGCACGAAAAAGGGCACAAATAGGATAGTAAATTAATAAAACGTGTATGGAATTAAGGTCTGGCAAAAAAAATGGAAGGACTTAGCCAAACGGATTTTGAAAATTTCAAACATTTTTCTTGTGATTATTGTGAAATTTTTTAACCATGAATTTACTATAGTAGTGAATGATTCATCACATAAGCGCCGAACAATTAGTATAGTTCTTCCAATTTCAATTACAGAAATATAAAAACAAAATTCCCAGATGTGTCGGTAAGTTGCTTTGATCGGCTTTGGCGGCTTGTAGATGGGCCGACAAGCCGCCAATGCTGACAAAGGAACTTGTTTTTATATTTCTGCAATTGAAAATGGAAGAACTATAACAGCGACGTGGCCTCAAGCATAAACCCGCGATTTTCACCTGGCCACTGTGCCACATCTGCTTCTACGATTGGAAAGGGCCGATGCAAGGCCCATTTGTAAACTACAAATCCATTAGGGTAGCCCCTGTACCTTGATGTCAATATTATTGCCTCTTTATCTACTATATGTCTGATTTCATGTTTCAGAATTTATGTAGTTGGAATGTAAAAAATATACCAACCTTGTTTCGAAATTTTTAAATTGTATAAAGGTTTTTATCTCCTTTCAAAGTTTTCAGAACCCATTACAAAAAGATTAAGATAAAGTAAGAAGGTGTTTCGTGTATGTTCTAAAAACCCCAACAAATATTAACGTCAACTTTTGTAAGTAATAAACTCTTTAAAAAAGTTCACTTACTTTTAATTTTATTATAAAGCGGCACAGTAGCCAATTATTAACAATAAAAACAGCGATAAATCTGAACTTTCACCTCATTTATAGTCTTTTATTAGTTATGCGGCATAGAGGTTAGAAAGTCGGTAGGAAATTATCCGCAACCTAGCGCTTTTCTCAACAACTTCTAACGTTTATTAACGTTGTAGAGCCACTCAAGAAGTAACTTCGCAGCTCAGAATGGACGCCTGGCAAATGTAAAAGTGAAATATTCATTACCACGTTGGTTTTTTTCTTTTACAGAATCGATATTTGGGATCGTAAAACGTCGACAAATGGGTTGTTTCGCGTTTATAGTCACTGAGGTAAAAGTGGGAATGGCCAATTTCTCGTAACTTTCAAGTTTATTAATGAAATTTCAATGAATTTTACGATTTCCGTGAAATGATGATGCATTTTTCGAATACATTGTTAAAAATTACTTTTATTAGTAATGATTTAAATCCATTAATGATCCTTCTTTTAAACAGCAAATGGATGAAGTTTTTACTTATTGCAAATAGTGAAAAAAATATTTCCTTTTATGATTTGACCTTTAGAGCCGTTTAAATTATAAATAACTATCGCTGTTTTGACCCCTTCTACTCACTAAATTTTTATCGTCAAATTTAGGGACACCCTGCGTAGAGAGAGAGAAGAGAGAGAATATGCTTTATTGTCTTAGAAAAATTACAAAAATTTTATAGACAAAGCGAAACTAATCATAATAAAAAAATAAATTACTAGACAAAACAAAACACAAACAAAATATGAATAAAAATTTCTATATGCAATATCCGTCACTATAAATTATTGTTCAAATTAACTTAATTAAATTATTGCTCCTATATGCTGCAACTCAAAAGTCTAATCGATCTTCTGAACTTATCATATGAATTTATAGATTTTAATTGTATCGGGAGGTTATTAAACAATTTTTTTGCATTGTAGGTAATAGAATTTTTTATTAGGTCAGAGGTGGGAATAGAAGTAAACATCAGTACCTAAATTTCTTGTAGGATATCTACGAGTTGGTCTATCCGATAACTTTTAAATATGCTTGCGAACTAAGCATTCAAAGATAAATAGAGCAGGAAGGGTTAGAATTTTGAAATGTTTGAAGTAATTTTCACAGTGTGTCCAGCTACTTAAACCAAATACATAACGAATTGCTCTTTTTTGTAATTTGAAAATAGATTTGAAGTGGTATAAGCTACAATAACCCCAGAACGGTAAACCATAGCGAAGGTGAGATGTGAATAAGGAAAAGTAGGTCATTAATGCAGTAGTAGGGGTTAGCTTTTTAGAAACAGTTTTAATGGCAAAACATGCAGAAGATAAAAACTTAATTGAGTTCACCGTTAGAATCGGATTATTGCTTAGAGTAATAGGCTGTAAAGTACCTCTGTAAGACATTGCTACGGTTTTACTGGTGTTGAAGCAAAGCCCATTCGAGTCAGACCATGACTTGGTAGTTACTAGATCTTTGTTAATGCTAGATTGTAATGTCTGTATATCAGAACTACTCCAGGTTGCACTCGTGTCATCGGCAAATAAAGTAATTCTTCCAGTTATTTTTAAGTCTGTGATATCATTGATGAATAATAAAAATAAAATCGGACCTAATACTGAACCTTGAGGTACTCCACTGCTAATTGGTGGTACCTTGTGATTTCTATTTTCTAAGTAAGTTTTAAACCATTGCAAAGGAGAACCCCGTACGCCATAAATTTGTAGTTTCTTAATTAAGATTTCATGATTAACACAATCAAAGGCCTTTGCGAAGTCACAAAATACTGAAGCTGTGAAAAGTTTATCATTAAGTGATGTATATTCAGAATGGAAAACATTGCGTCACTAGTGCATTTTTTGGGAAGGAAACCATACTGATGAGGTGTTAAGATGTTTTGTTTGGAAAGAAAGGGCAGTATGCGATTTTTCATTAGCCTTTCTATTATCTTCGATAAGGTCTATAGTTACAGGTTTCCGTTTTGTCGCCACCCTTATGAAGTGGGATTATTATAGCTGTTTTTAGACAGCTCGGAAAGCTACCAGATTCGAAGGATTCATTAACCAGCGAAGTTAACATGTTAATTACTACATCAGGTAAGATTTATTTTGAACGATGTTTATGGTTTGCACTAGTTCGTGCTTATCTACTGGTCCTAGGAAGAAACTATTAGTGATCCTTTTAGTAGGTAGGAGGAAGGAGAGAGCATCCTGGCCCGGAATTCTATAAACAACACCTTATTGCTTTTTGATGGACACTAAAGAAAAACTTTACTAACAAGATATAAATGTATTACTTCAAATATACGAGTTTTACGTATTTTCCACATTTATTTTTGAACTTTTATAAAACTTTAAAAATAATATAAATAAAACGTTTTGTTTTATCTGTGTATATAAAAATATATAAACCATAAAAACATGAAAAATCATGTTTTCACTGAACGTTCTTTAAAATAACAGCTCTGTTTTATAGCATGGAACGAAGTCAATACGTTTGTTATGTAGTATTATAAAAAGTAAAATAGAAACTGCAGTTGGCTCATTCTTAAATATTTCTTGGTTATTTTTTTTTGCTATCTTGATTTTTTTTATAATGCCCCAAAATACCTATATTCTACCTCAATCAGGGCCCTACGAAATTAATTATTATTGAAACTATTAATACTTTTGTGAATGTTGTGTCCATAATCTGCAGCATTCTCCATTGTCGTGGACGTGAAGCATTTCCGGATGCTTTCCTGCAAACTTCTTAAGTTCTTTCTTAATCGACAATACTTTATGATTTATATAAGCTAATCATTTTTAATATTTATATATTAGCAAAACAGGTAACTGAAGCTTAGTTTTGTAAAGTTGTCAAAGCTCACTTCTGAGCTTGATTTATCAATTTTGCTTTTGGGTGGAAATATGTATTGGAAGTTAATTTAACCAATCAGATCCCTACGAATGATCCGATATGTTAGGAAAAATTATCAGAAGCGTTAGGAGTCATTAAATGCTCTGAGTAGACAGATACTCAAATGAATGCACGTGAAATTATATGAAATTACAGTATGCACAAAGTTTATTGCAAAAAATATTAAACGTGTTCTTTTGGTCTGCCGAATATAGTCTACTTTATTTACCTTCAAAAGAAGGATTAGTGTAAAACGTATCTATCCGGGTTCTTAGTATTAGGGGGGGGGTTATGAAATAAGTGAGTATTTGAACAAGGGGGTGACTGAAGAAAGGGAGAGTCTCTACGTCATTGTAGGGAAACTAAGTCGGCTATATTGAATTTGGTAACTTTTTGGTTATTAACAAAAATAACTAACAAACTAACCTTCAATGATAGTGGATGTTAGGAGCAGGGCCGGATCTAAGGGAAGGCAAACGGGGCTGCGGCCCCGGGGCCTCCACAATATAAATTTTGAGGTAAGATTTCCTATCGAATACATAATGATATGCAATTTCTCAATCACTTAGAGGAGATGGACGCTGCAAGGTTGATTGCTGCAGCAGAAGACTTCATGTTTACAAAGACGATTTAGAACCTAGTCTTGGCAATGAGTTGATCCAATTTGTATAGATTTCTACAAAAAGGACTATCAAAAAGACCAATCTAAGGAGATGTTCTATTATCAACTTCTTCAAAATCAAAATTTCAAAGCTACGTTCCCAAACATTGAAATTACACTTGGTTTTGATGGTTCACTGGAGAGCGCTCATTTTTCAAAATGAAAATTGTAAAAAATAGGCTGCGAACTACGATGAGACAAAGCCTCCTAACAAAATTATCGTTTCTTAGCATTGAAAGTGAATTATTCCCGAACACGGATTTCACCGAAATCATCAATGATTTTTCTTCGAAAAAACTCGCAAGTTGCACGGTTCCATTCGTTTGCTGTTATTTAAATAGATTTATTTCTTGTATTTTGTACATTGTTATATTCTGTTAATTTGTAATTCAACATAAATTTCCACCAAATAAAGAATTGAACAAGTTATAAATATTAAAGCTTCGTAATATATTTCCACAATAAGCTTTTCAATGAAACAAGATTCCTGACAAAATCGGTGACATTTCATAACCTCCTCTAATAATAAGAACCCTGGTGTCTATATTCTATCAAAAATGCATGAATTTTAGTAATTTTTATAAGTTTTATATTTACGTAAGAATTTATTCCAATACTCGTAAAATTTAGTATTAATAAGCATTTTATCTTTTGTTTCAGGTAAGCCGTATTAAAATGTCACATCACAATTGAATTTATTGAAAACGGTGAGTCGTGTATTTATTCTATAATCCAATTTTCACAATTTGTTAGCTTTATCATTTCAGTCACATAAATCAAAAATTATATTGCGTGCCTTTTTCACTGGGTAATTGCTATCCATTCAGGATTAGAGACAATGGCTATTAACGTGTTCGACTGATAGCGAGGCATACATACATTAAAAATGATATTTGTTTTGTCCGCTATTATTTAGCTGATGTTTGTAAAAATTAAATAACTTTGCTTAGTTATAAGTGTCGGTTTATATGGGTGCATCGACTGCCAGAGCGATAAGCACTATAGTACTTTAGATTTCATTTCATAATTCCCTATCCATAGAGAATTACTTTTATTTTTTCAAGTTTTTAACCAGCTTTTATAAGTTTGTTGCAAATGCTCAGTGAAATTGTTAAGTTTGTTTTATAAGTCCGAAATGACTTATTTTATTATTTGAAATTTGCCCTGTCAGCCAAAAACAAATTTACCACCTAGTTGTGGGAGAGCGATGATGCTACTTTGTTTAAAATTTGAATGGGCACTAGAAGACCCCGAAATAAATTACAGCATGCTTAGTACATCATGCTGCTTGGATGAGAGTTAAAAAACTACTTTTCAATTGGCACGAACACCCCGAAATAAATTAGAGCATTCTTAGTGCATCATGCTTAGGTGAGAGTACGATTGCCACTAATTTGTTCTAGAATAAGTTCGGTACGAATTCAAGCTTTTTGAATATATCGGTTATTTTCTAATGAATTATTTTCTTTGTTTCGCGTAGGTGGTGGTGAATGACTCAATAGTTTTTAACGTTTCTATATTCGATTTTTTTATGTGAAATATGATATCCTTGCCAGTCGGGTTTATGAAGTCGAAAGGAAAGATGATTCATAACCGGCGGTGAGTCACAAAGAATTCCGCCGCAAAAGCCCGCGGCGAGACGCAAAGAATTACGCCATAGTTAAATATTCTATCACGCGATAGATTTGTTCGAGAACGAAATATACCGGCGCGCTTTTATATTTTTGTTTAGTTATAAACAAATATGTTGCATTCTGTCCCTATGAAAAGATTGGCAAAGGTGAGTTGGGTATAACCAATTCTGAATACAGTTAATATAGTAGGGAGTTTCCATTGTCTAATAGGCTAGGCTTTATTTGATTTAGAAAATTTATATTTTTGGTTCCAAGGGTTTGTCATTTTCCTAATACCTTAAGATCATCTCTTCGGATTAATCTCATCTCGGGAGATTTCTTTCCCGCAGTTTCTCGTACCACTTTGTCAATTATCTCGTTTTATTTGATGTCTGAATATTCTGGTGTCCAGAGAAAGGCTGCAGAGATTTCTTTTTGCAGTGCTGACATCAAGGGATCTGAGTGTTACTGATAGAGTCTGAGTAGATTGAAATTATCATATTTACAGAACAGTATGGTATAAATTGAATAAATTGAATTTCTAATTTATTTCCTTACTTCAACCCTGTTATTCTGTGCTTTCCAATGAGGAAACGTTTACTAATAATCTTTTCAAAACAGGTAGTAAGTACTCGGATAAGATCGTTAAGTTTTTACGGATCGACTTTGTGTTCTCCAACCGTTGTGGATGCCAAAGTAACGGAGCGTGTCTATAACTCCCAAGCACCCTCGTATAATGTTAAATATTAATGCCTGAAAACTCATTCAACTTTGAAATATGCGCATATCATAGGAAATCTTGATAAAAATTGTGGTTTTCTACAGGAAGGCAATCAGGAAATGTCGCAACATAAAATAAACGAGTGTACATATTTCATTCAATCACAGGGCTAAGATCGTTGAAAAAGTTGCAGCCAAACTGTAATGAGACACGACAGGAAAATGTGAGCGAAACGACTTGATTTCTAAATTTATTTCCGGCCCCAGTGCAACTTTAACAATTATGTCGACGACAAATACTATTAAGAATCATTACGCGTTGCATGTTTTGCGAACGTTAAGCTACCTTTACAGTCTAGAGATGGCGGTCATAAAAATTGAAATTGAAAAAGTTTTTGATATATAACTGTATTGTTTTGATTGAAAATATTTTTAGTGCCATAGTATTAGGGTTTGACCAAAAACTATCTAGTACCGCTGACGATATTAACATAGAAAATTTAGGTGTGAAGAGAATGGGATATCATTCGGGAATAGTTTGTTGGATACTCTTTAAAAAAATAAATGATTGCTTTCAGACTTCCAATTTCAGAGACTTTCAATTTTTTAAAAACGTTTTATCATTAGTTATTAATAATTGAAAAAATGGGTTTCAAATAATTTTTTGATTTTTGACTAGTTATATTTTTTTATTTAAATTTGTTTTTAAACTGCGTCACTGCTAATTGGATTTTATTCTGGGGTATGTTTTGACTTATTCTATTGCACTATACTTATCAGTTCATTTTAGCATTAAATATCACAATGAAAAAATACCGTCCGTTCTATCTTACTGATTGCGCCAGTTTTCTCTTCAGCAATTTAATGTCTATTTAAATAAATTGGATTTATTTATTAATTTAATATTTTTTTACCATCCTGTAGACCGTAAAATACTTGGGACAGGCATGACAAGTACAATTATGTCAAAATATGCGCATTTGGAAATAAAAATCGACCTGTCCCATGATTTTTGCAAAAGCTACAACTGAGGTGGGTAAATACTCCATACATTATATTATTAATGCGACTTAACTTGGAAAAAATTAAAAGAAAAAATTGAAAATGACTAAAAAATTTCTAAATGGTTCCTGTGTAAGAAATTAACACTTAACTACAATAAAAGTTTTTATTTACCATTCACCATACTCTTGCTACTTACAACATTTAGGTCCATTAAATATAGGCTACAGTCATCAAATTACGGAAGTCGAAAGTATAAAGTATCTTGGTGTTAACATCGATCGCCATCTTCGCTGGGAACTACACCTAAAACAAATTGTTAAAAAAATAAGGGTTTTTTCTCAAAATTTAAATATCTAAGAGATTTTTTACCTGTCACAAGCTTAAAAACTATATATTTTTCTTTGATAGAGTCGCAGCTAAATTATGGTATTCTGGGACAGGGGGAATATACGATTCATATCCAAACTATGTTCATATAATAAAAGACCCCCTAAGGTCCCATTATCAAGGCAAAATTAGAATAAATGACTATTTTTAAAGAAAATATGAATAAATTAATGAAGCAGCCTCTAAAGATTGTTGAAAAAAACTTTGACCGCTTTTTTAAATTTTTTTGGTAAATACGAACTGACTTCAAGTCACATGGAATTGTAGCTACGGATTTTCCCATTCCGATGAACTTTGAATCATCGAAAAATATTAATTTTTTCCCGAGATATTGAACAATTCGTCCGCCCGGTTACGCGTTAATTCATAGAAAGCGTAATTCCTGAAGGTAGAGCAGCAGCTGAAATGAGGGGACTTTTGAGTGTCATTATCTCGAAAACTATTGAATTTTCGAAGAAAATGACAAGGGCCATTTTTGTAGAGAATGAGCTGGTCTCCATTTTTTGTCTGAACAAAAATTCTCTAATTGGCATATTTAGCCAGATATTAGCGGGAAACCCATTTTTCAGGTTTTGGGGCCCATTTTCAGCCCCTCCCCTTGATCACAACGCGTTAAGGATTTTCTCATGTTAAAACACCTGCGGTGACCTACAAAATGCGCTATGTGTGAACTCATGCCAGACTTATTCCCAGGTTTGACCCTTCAGTTACACTATTACGAAAAAATTATTTATTAAAAATTGTTTTGTATTATAGATGACTCCAATTAAAACGATATCGGAAATAAATTTGATAGGATATTCTTATATTTCCAAAAGCCTTTGGCACAAGTGCATATATTGTAGCGAAGCAGTTCAGTAGCAAAAAAACTTTGATTGGAAAACTTTTAAACTTTTTCTCTGGAAGTGGAGACGAAGAGAGAGACAGAGGAGCAGCAAGTTTAATTCGTCAGTGCAACGGCCATGGAGTTTCTAGAAATTTATAAACGTTCGAAACCCGCAGAGCTAACTTCACTTTATTAACTTGTAACAATATTTTAAATTGAGTTGGAAAGAGCAATAATAGAAACGGATTCTTTTACATTTTTATTTGTACACGTTTTCTTCTTGGAATCATCCTGCCTACTAGGATAGGTACACCTGATGCAATCCAATTTTATGGAGGACAATGCAACGAAGGCAATTTGGAGAGTGTTTTCTCGATTATCATAAGCTACATGAAATTGCTTGGATTTTTATAAAATTCCATTACGAGTTTTCACTGTATTTAAATGGATTCAATATAGTTATTCAGTATACCGGGTGACAATGAGACTAGGGCCATGCCTATATCTCGGTCATTTTTCAACCGATTTGAATAAAATTTGGAACATAGATATAAGACACAATTTTGGATTGACAGTCGTATAAAAACAAAATGGCGGACTTCCGGTTTCGCCAAAAATGTCACCAACTTCGATTTTTTAAATGGAACACCCTGTATATTTGATGTTTTTTAGAATGTATGGCTCAAATTACATACGACAGTGTTGCCAAATTTTTTATTTTTCAATAAAAAAATTCAAATTTTCAAATTTTTTTTTAGCACAGGAGGCCTTTATCTGGTCAAAATCTATTCTAATTGACATCAGTAATTCATAGTAATAGATTTTTCATTGATATGATCAATAACAAATCCTACAGCGGGGATTTAAATTTTCTAAATTCATTTTTAACGAATAAATCGTTTTTTTCAACCGAGGGCCATCTTGTCATTCGATAGAGAATTTAATTACCAATTCAACGATATACATTATGTACCACTTCCTTCTTGTTCAAACCTAAATATGATCGTTTATTGAATTTGTACAATACCTATTTCGTACCATTATTAACAAAACGAGATGACAAGTAGAATTGATATTTGACTTTTGACGTGATATTAAACACGTATTGTTATTCCATGGCTATCTTTAATTTCATCAAACCTTAACGGATTGAAATTCGACGGCATGGTACGAAATAGGTATTGTAAAAATTCAATAAACGATCATATTTAGGTTTGAACAAAAAGGAAGTGGTACATAATGTATATCGTTGAATTGGTAATTAAATTCTCTATCGAATGACAAGATGGCCCTCGGTAGGTACCATTTGAAAAAAACGATTTATTCGTTAAAAATGAATTTAGAAAATTTAAATTCCCGCTGTAGGATTTGTTATTGATTGAGTCTATTACTATGAATTACTGATGTCAATTGGAATAGATTTTGACCAGAAAAAGGCCTCCTGTGCTAAAAAAAAAATGTGGAAATTTGAATTTTTTTATTGAAAAATAAAAAATTTGGCAATACTGTCGTATGTAATTTGAGCCATAGAATCTAAAAAACATCAAATATACAGGGTGTTCCATTTAAAAAATCGTAGTTGGTGACATTTTTTGCGAAACCGGAAGTCCGCCATTTTGTTTTTATACGACTGTCAATCCAAAATTGTGTCTCATATCTATGTTCCAAATTTTATTCAAATCGGTTAAAAAATGAACGAGATATAGGCATGGCCCTAGTCTCATTGTCACCCGGTATATTTGATTTTTTATGATGTAAGTATGTACTGATGTTGATCGATAGATACGTTAAATGATAGTAATCGAATGTTGAATATATAAATACCATGTTTTGGTTCAATGATTTCGAATTTTCATGGAAATTCATGAAGCAATGGCGATAACTTTATTACTTAAAATACTTGTGAAAACTACTAGATCGTATGCTCAGTATGACTGAAATGATCAATAAAAAAAATCATCAAATTTGGTACTTGATTATCAAATTTTAAACAGCAAATAAGTGAGAAATAAAAATTATTTGGTCTAGGTGCACGCTAACGTGTACAAAATAAAAAACTTAGGTACACGCTAAAACGTCATTCTTGTCCATGACGTAGTCTTTTAGCGTGCACCAATTTACCGCGCCTGAGACATTCATCCGTGCACGTTAAATAAATGAAAACGTTTATGTTCGTTTGTGCTGACTTTTATTTATGTGAATATAATTATGCATTTAAAGTATTCGTTGTAATCAGGTGTTTAGTTCCTTTGAGGAATTTCAAAATGATTTGAGGCAATATGAAACGAAAAACAAACAAAAGTTCAATTTTAATCAGAAAGGTTTGAAGAATTTTTCACGAAATTTTCAGCCATATGACCGGGACGTTTTTTTACATTTAAATGGTGGGGGGTCCTTTAGCAAGCCTTTCCAACACGAGTCTCTTCAATTACAAAATGAAAATTACGCAATAAAAAAATTAAAACAAAAGCTAGATCAAGAGGTGCCGAACAAGTCATCGGCATCAAACGGAAATGCACTAATAAATAATCTCGTCCGATCATTATTAATATATCTACCTATTATTATGAATTTCATAAGTATGCAATTAAAGGTGCACGCTAAAAGACTATGTCATAGACAATGATGACGTTTTAGCGTGTACCTAAGTTTTTTATTTTGTACACGTTAGCGTGCACCCAGACTCAGCGATATGTTTTCAGTTGAATTCTTCAAAACAGCTTGATTAGTAGATGAATCGATGAATTAGACTCCGTAATGGAAGAGATTATCTTATTAGCCACGTTTATTTTATTTTGTAATGAATTTTCTACGTATCCTTGTGCTCAGAAGATTTCCAGCCGCCATGCTTTTTAGATGTTGAAATATCTGCACCTGCTTGGCAAATTTAAACTAAATAAATAACACGTCGCTTAGAACTGTCAAACATGAAATTCATGGCTATCTAGAATTCGGACGTGATATTTACAGCTAGATGTAACAGAATGAACATTCTGAAACTAGAGTAAGAATGAAATACGTATAAAATACACAAGAGACAAGTGTTTCAGAATTTTCTTTCAATCTCAAGAGCGAGAATGTTTCTTTTCAGTCATTAGAAGTGGTTTCAGAATAACTACATTCAGGTTTTTTAACTGGAACCCTTATACCATACGAATCTCTATGCAGTTCCATTTATCTGCAAAAAAAACACATTTCTAATTAAATCTGTAATTATTTTTCTGCTAATTCTCACATCTATTGTTGTGATAAAAACTTCAATGAAGCAGACGAAATATCAAACGGAAAGAAAACAATGTACTTCGAAACCCTAACCTAACTCTCTTTTTTGCTACATTCGGAAACGAAGCTCTTATTTCCCCATCCATTAATTAGATCTCCAGTTAATTCAACTGAAAACTGCTTCTAAAAACACTGCAAGATTTCCATCATCTGGACGGACTCCAAGCATTCCGACTCAAAAGTTTCCTCGTTTATCTCTCTGTTACCATCTCATACTCTTATTCTCGAACACATACGCCCCAGAAAATTGGTCATTAACGAAGTTGCACCTCAAGGGGTGTTGAAACTTTCCTGGGGTAAATCAGGCATATGTGACACCGACTCACTTCAGACGCCGGTAGGAAATTAGTGATAGTGGTAGACATAATGCGTGAAAGATATTGTAGATTGTTTATAACGGTAATTTTATTACGTATATAATTATGTGAATCGTTTAATATTCTCGAAAGCGGGTTCTGAGGATTGTAAATTTGCTATAAGAGGGTTTAAGGACATGCCGATTCTTATTTTGCTTTTGCACTATTGCCAGTTGTTTTTTTTAATGCAAGAACGTTTTTATGAATCAAAATCAAAAAGGTTATCAATATCTCGAGCTACTCGAACAACTCGAAGTATCTCAACCTAAAACAATTACTTCTGGGGCTACATGCTCCCACAGGCATTAAATTAATCGGTCCTTTGATTTTGTTATTCAAGAAGCCGGTTGTGCCTTGTCAGTAGGAAATAGACAGCTCGACACGGCATCTACACCATATGTGAAGACAACAATTAATACATTGTTGAAACAATTCTTATTAACATGAAAGTTAACCAATACCTACATATATTCTTTACTTGATCAATTGTTCGAAATATATGCTGTTGGTAATTTGACAGTTACCTAATCCATGATAGAATTTGATAGAGTATCCATCATTCCCGACCATATATTTCGTTTTTGTAGTCTTTGGGTGTGGTCTTCATATGTCCAGTGTGGATTTAGATCACTAAGATTCCTTAACTTATGATGATTTACTTTACCACATAGTATAAAGGTTTCTTTGTAGGAAAAACATATGGTTTTGATAAAATTTCCATCAGTTATATTTGTTTTCATCATCTTACGAAACTTCTTGCAATAAGTATACTGTGTATTAGTTAAATAAATTTTTCATCATCCCCTGTACGAAAGTGCATCTTTCTATACTCGGAATAAAAGAGGAGTACAGTAAAAGTAGGGATATAACGTCACATTCCATAGGCGTACTTTGCAAAATAAAAATAAATAACACGAAGGATTATATGTTGTTAATAGGATTAAACTTTTTTTAATATCTTGGCATTAAAACACTTCAGTACCTAAAATCAAAAATTAAAAAAAATAAAAAGTTCAAGAACTATCTTTAAAAGTCACTGTCTTCAGTATAACTACTGGTATCACTATCATTGTCTTTTCTGAGATTTATTATTATAGGGTCTATTCAGTTTTCCATTGCTATATCCACTTTCCAAAATTAATTTTTGCACTTTTCTCAAATGTTCTCCATTTACATCTGAAACTGCCTTCAAAAACAAACTTCGCACATCAGGTAATTTAAATGTATTGTTTTGAGAAACATAACCTTTTAATTGTGACCAGATCAGTTCAATGTGACTTAACTCTGCATGGTAAGGAGGCAATCTATAATATATTTTTTGAATTTGTTTTTATGTTGCTTTGCTATTACGAGTAATTCTGCCTTCAAGGATTTAAGAGGACTGATAATATTTTTAGAATGAAGCCATTTTGAAATATATATTAATACAAAATTCCGAATCAATTAAAATACATACGATACAGCTATGAATAAATAAAGTCTGACTTATCTGTACAGTAAAAACCATGGAAACATGATTAAATCAAACGAAATCTTTTATTAGGCCGATCAAATGTATTAAAATTTTCATTTTAAGTACAAATAAGCATTGAAGGAGGAGGTAAAAATAAAATTTCTACCTCTTAAACCTGTACTACTTCTACAAATTAAATTACTGCACTCCTTTCTTCCCTAAACTATATTTTGATAACAGAACGGAAAGCGAAAGTCAAAAGTGCTAGATGATCGGTAGGTAGGTGCTTGCTAGGTGGTTGCTAGCTACGAAAGTACTTTCATGCCATGGACAAAAAACTAAAATGTCATTTTGATTAATATTTATTTTGACTTCAAATTAAATGTAATATTACAATCGTCCCTGAGAGATTTAAGGGCCCATTTTCATTAGTAAACTCTTAAATATCTGTTTCTTGATTTTCTTGATAAATCTGTGTAAATTTTTGGTATATTATTTCATTAGCAATATCTTCATTGGTCAACTTATTAGAAACTTCAATTTTATGGTTCATAGAATCTGCCATGTATCCTTCCGCCTCCGTTGACG
The DNA here is from genome assembly GCA_949320105.2 of Crepidodera aurea. NCBI lineage: Eukaryota > Metazoa > Arthropoda > Insecta > Coleoptera > Chrysomelidae > Crepidodera > Crepidodera aurea. Next base: position 17,861,463 of record OX439475.1, on the reverse strand, counting down.
ACTTCCAGCCCCCATGTCTTTTCAATTCCAATATGTCAACGCCTGGAACATTTGTTAATAATGTAGAGGACGTTCTTCTAAAAGAATTTTGAGGAATTTGGCTATTTCATAAGGAATGTTCGAGATTGTATGTTTCCCAACGACTTGATTAACACATCTGTCTCTTTCAAAACGATAAAAGAAGCGTTGATCTTAAGCTTTTTTCGGCCGGAGTTGCATATATTGATGTACACATGTTACCTAATCTTCTGTTACTGCAAATGTTCTTGGTGCATTGTTTATTGTATTGGGAATCTTCATCAATAATATATAATTTTTTTTGTTCCACATCTTTCACTTTACTTTACTTTACTTACAGCTCGTCAATTCTTCATGTTCCATCAAAAACTTTTTGATATGTGTTAGTTTTTTTCTATAGAAATCGTCAATTTTGTTGTATACCACGCAGACTAACAGAAATAGTAAAGTTCGAAGTGCGATTAGGTCTTTATTTTCCTACTTTGGAGAGACGCCATGGCAAAAGACGATGCGGGCGTTAGAAGTTCCAAACCACCAGGGATATCCTCCTCTAGATTTTTTTATCGTGTTTCACAAGTTTTTTAATTACCAGCATCGTTTGGTCGCATTAGTTAAAGTTTTTTATTTGTGTGTTTTTCGTTAACAATGAAGACTATTGAAACCTCAAAGAGAACGTATTGGAAAAGGATATCAGGCTACAAAGAACCCTTTTGTTATGAGAATGAAACAGTAGGACATTTTTAGCTGCAAATAAAAAGCATTTAAACTCTTAGTGGAAAAACCGGAAAATGCTGAATAGCAAGACTGTTTGCTCGTTAGCGTTTCTAGCTACAAACTGTTAATTTATGAATGCGGAGGTATTTAAAATGGCTTCTGTAGAATTTAATGAGTTTAAATTATACAAAGTGTTTCATTTGCTAACTCTTTTAGTAAGTAATAAAATTGATATGTTTATTAAATAGTCATTTACGAAAGCATTTAAATTTAACGGTTTTCTCTGTAAACTACAAAAAAATTTTTGTATATCAAGTAATTTTAAAATATTAGATAAATGTAGGAAGTACGTGGCAGCACTATTCTTAAAAACTCTAGACATACTATTTGCTAATGAGGTCAGCAGTATATGATTCTTATGACTATTTCCCTCGTCTTAATTTCTACCAATCGCAAACACGCAATTTTGAATAACAAATGGTTTCTAGGTGAAAAAACTGTATAACAACTCCTGTCAGCAGTTTTTTCGAGTTAACCCACGGCAAAACTTGACAACTGTTGTCACCAAAAATTACAATACCTTTTATAACAAGCCACTCCTCGAGCTTCTCAATCTACAGCTGGACCCATCAACAATATTCATGATTTACCTACACCCAACATTATCAATGAGTTAACAAAGATTTCAAACAATACTCCTACTGTGTGCCAAAATTGCAATTTATATTTTAATTGTACCATAAATAATTAAGTTTGTAGTATTTTGTGATTAAATAAATTACCTGTTTTTTCAGTTTTCAAATTAATACCTACATATTTATTATGTATGCATATAAAATAGGTAGTATGTTTTGTAAGCTATGTGTATGTAGAATAATCTGTTACTCATGAAATAGTCTTGTCAAATACCATTCGGGCATCTAATTTTTCCTGTGAAAAAAATCGAAAAAACACAACGCAAAGTTATATTTTTTTAACAAAATGTTAAAATATTACTTAGCAACGTGTTTTTTCGTTTTTTTTTTTCGGAAAAATTAGATGCCCTTCAAATTCAAATTCAAATTCAAAAAGTTTATTTGCATAAGTAGATTCATAAATAAATAACAGGTACATAAACATAGATATAAGTATACACAAATAAATGAATAGATGATATTACTTACGATAATATCAAGATTATTCTAAAACAACTGTCCAATTTATATCATGGCCCATGTTTACCATTATTGAAAAAACTGGTAATTATTAGTACACATTATAATATGACATATGACTAATTTAAAAGTTAAAATATAACAACAATAGTGCATTAGAAAAGCCAAAACGTATAAAAGTTGTATTAGAATGAATTGAATACTTCAATAGGGCTGGTTTTAAACAATCAGAAAAAAACAAGTCAACGAGTCTTAAACACGCTTACCTGTTATAACGATATTGATTCTAGTAGCAACGGTATATACATAATGCACAGTTATACAGTAAATTATAATTAGCGGATTTTGCGGCATATACGGCACATGAACATCGACAGGCAAATTAAATTTATTAATTCAAGGTTGCTTCATTGATTTTAGGTACAATAAGCGCATGAAGATCAAAATAAGCCTTTTGAGATAAATGAGCACGAGATATTTTAGTGATAACACATAAGGTAAAGTTCCTCAGTGGTCAAATATTTAAGTAAAAATTACTGCTACATTTTTACTGGACACTCTTGCTGACTCTCGTAACGGTTGATAAAATTATTTAAAAAAATACATAGGAATTTCAAAAGAGTTCAGATATTTTAACTGTTTATTAATTTAAGTTAACCTTATTAATTTGTTTACAATGTTCGAATATCGAATTTTATTTCGGATTTTTAAGCCAAAAATTTAAAAGTTATTGGGATCTTTAACTTCTTATTGCATAAGAATACACTTCATTGTGGATCTGGATCCAGTCTTTTTCACTTATTGGCCACACTACACCTCCGGTAAGTCGATAGACTGCCAAGGGTTTAAGCCCAAATTCTAAATAAAAAGTATCGGTCACGGTGGCCTAGTTGGTAAGGCGTCTGCCAATTCAGCTTGGTCAGTGTTCGGAGAGTAGGTTCGAATCCTGTCGCATTCAAGTGGAATTAAAGTCAGATAAGACTTTGGCCAGTGCAAAAAGGTATTTGTGTCATACGCAGTTTCATTCACGCCGGACAGGCCGGATGAGATCGGATATCTCGTGGAACTGATAGAGGTTGGTGACACAATTACACACTTGTTAGTCGGTAGATCACCTGCATGACAAAGGCATAGTCCTGGATTTAAGGTGATTGAGGACCGTGGTTCGGAGCCCACGATAAGCTGTAGGTCCCGTCCAGTTTAGGCCATTAGGTCAGAAAAGAGACGTTAAAATTAACAAACAACAACAAACTAAATAAAAAGAAATAATATTAAATTTACTAATTTCTTTTTTGGCCAACTAAAATTAGCTACCTGCTTTCTAATTTATTCTGCTATTTTTTTCTTTAACCTGCTTTTGTGCATTATTTGAATCTTCCACTTCTGGCATTGGCACCTGCTTAACTAATTTGGGGACAGCTCACTCTACTTCCACACCTTCCTGCACACTCATCGCTTGCGTGTGCCATCGCTTAAGCGCACATTTGAGGATTCTTCTTCAGTTTGGCATCTATACTCTTGAGCTTTGCTGCCTTTAGCACCTGGATGAACTCAAGTAAGAGATTTTCTTATTTTACCTACCCATCATAATGAAGGCAATAAAACATTTACACCAACACTTAGAACCTTCAATATACTACCGTATTGTTCAACTCTATTTTGTTTAATGTACCTATATTTATTATATGAGCTGACTGGTACCATTCAGAGATCTTAATCTACATGATTGAAATTAAAATTGATTAAATTTACTAGGGTTAACATAAGTTCTTTTTTTCCTAACATATATTTGAACCCCCTACTCTCCGGGAGATTATCTTTTAAATAATAATTTTTGAGCTAGTGAATTGTAATAAAAGTACCTGCGCCCCATAAGAATTTTTGGGGGCTAACAACATGGTCTAAAGATACTATAGCTTGGCCGCTAAAAGTCTATTTCTAGAGCAAGGATTAATAAAACAGATTTGGAACTCAAGAACATTCTTTAAAGATTTCTTAATTAAACTACTAGTTATGTTTATTAGTGGAGTAGATCTGGCGGAGAAAACAGCTCGGTTTCATCAGTCTGTTTTTGAAAATTTGAAGAAGGGAAATGCAGTAAATGCCTGCGGGTTCTTTATTTCTCTGAAAAGGATTATCTATATTTTAATCTTTAAAAAATAAAATGTAAAAATTATTTTAAAGAATGCAATATTTTTACCTTTTATTCTATTTAGATCTACAAATAAATATTGTACAGAATCATTAATTGTAAATCTTAATCCTGATTTCCATTAGGTCTAGTAAGCTTGTTCAGCAATCCAAACATGAAACTTAATAATATGAAAAAATCCTGTCTCTGAAGAAATTCAATTACAAATTACTACTATTAACTTAATTTTAACACAATACAAATAATTTTTAATTTGCCAACGTTTTTATGATGTGTCAGAGTTTTGTAACCAACGTTTTTTAGTGTATGATCAAAAATAATGAATAAAGCAATATAATTATTATTATTTATATACTCCCATTTTTTGATAACACCGACAGTCGCCATTTAATATTATTATATCGATATCAAAGAGTTTACATATAAATAACAATTATTTAAAAGCTTTTTCATTAATAGATAAAAAGCTTTTCATTACTGATAAATGTACAATTTTAAAGTCCAGCGCAGCAGTTCATTGTAAATATTTTTGTAATGTTTGCAAAAATATGGTTTAGTAAATTTAAAGATGATTTGCCGTCACGAAAAATATTCTTACTTAAAAAAGTGTATCTTGTTTTTCTTAACAATGTGACGGCTGATAAAAATTGTGAGAAAAAATTCGTTATTTTTCATAGGAAAATATATCAATATAACTAAAATTGACATAATCGCAAATAGAAAGTTCATCTTGGATGGTGAATAAAGTATAAGCGATTCGGGGACATTTCTTGTAGATTTAAATATATAAAGCGAGTTTTCTATGGCTTTCACTTCCTAATTACCACATCTCTCTACCGTGCCATCTCCTTCATTAACCTCTTTTGCTGCCATTGCGGTAGTTAAACTGTACCAAAATTCCTCCAAAATGGCGGCCGTTTCCGGTGACGTTACCAAGATGGCGACCTTGGAACCACGTCACTCCATTACGTCACTGGTAACCGGGACCAGTGATGTCACTGGTAACGGCCGCCATCTTGTGCCACTGGTAACCGGGACCAGTGACGTCACTGGTAATGGCCAAACAACTGGAAATGGCCACCATTTTGGTATAGTTTAACTACTCATTGCCACACAAGTTTGAGGTATTTATGTTTATTTTTCTCTCCAGGCGAACATACTCTAAAAGACATTTACTTTTTTAACTTGGACTTGGTTCTAGAGATAAGGCATATTCTCCAAAAGAAGTCAAATTTTAGAACGAGAAGGCGTTTTTTGTATGTAGGTTCTTTGTATATAATAACACTTTGAACTATTGAGTGGGAACAGATGTGTTTTGTTCTTCTTGTCCGACGACTTGTTTTCTTTGCCCAATTTTGTTGTTAACATCGCTTGCGCTTCAGCCTTTTGCTGATAAAAGTCTTTATATTTCCTTATTTTATCCGTGTCTAATTCCATATCTTCTGGTATACTTTATCCCACTTTAAGATACTTCGTCTCATACTCCTCTCTTCCTGATTCCTACTCCTACTTTCTGATTTTTTCTCTGTGTATACACGAATGAGTTGGTTAAAAGTGAAGATCGAAAATTGTAGATTTGAAAAACTTAAATTAAAACAACTAAATTATTCGCAAACATTATAACTCTGTTTCAAATTTATAGTGGTTTCGGTCCAGATAACTTAAGATTTATTTCATGAAAGTCTATTATTTTGACCGACATTATTTTTACGTTCAACTGAACAAGTAGTAAATTTTTCTCGAGCCTACGCCAATGTATCACACCGGAAGCCATAAAATCCAGCTATTAAACGTCTGCACCAAATACGTAATTCAGAGAATGTGATGAAGCTGAAAACTAGGATATACGATAGTGCCAAGAGATATCGCATTACGTTGATCCGAGATAAAAGAAGCGTCCCATAAGTTCGAGTTATTAAAATAAATAAAGGAAAACTACAAGAAATATCGGCTTGCTTTATTAAGAAAATGGGTCATTGTAACATAAACACTTTCATTTTAACTGATTTAGAAAAAGACTAGACATATTTTCTGTTTTGGGAAGAAAGCTTGACGAATATCAGTAAATATAGGGAGAACCGTAATACAGATTTATAAAATGCTATTTATTAAAGCATTTAAGATATTTAGTTGTTAGCGATCCAAGATTCTTAATTGACTGTGTCATTTATCAATATTAGAATATTTCAAGAACTAAGTAGTTCTAGATGTGCTACCATCTATGGTAAGAAGAGAGTATTGACATTAAATTTTGACTGAATCTAGTCAAGATGTCACTCTCTTCTTTTTTATCCCTTTCAGAGATTAATACAAACTTAGTAAACCAGTAAGGAATTTTAATTTAATAGATTCGATATCCTAAGATCGGTTTCTTGTACGAGTTTGGAATTTTATTTATTGGATTCGAAAAGCCTAACTGATGAAGCCGAAAGGCAGAAATCGGTCTTGGGATATCGAATCTAATAAATTAAAATTCCTTACTGGTTTACTAACTTTGTATTAATCTCTGAAAGGGATAAAAAAGAAGAGATTGACATCTTGACTAGATTCAGTCAAAATTTAATGTCAATACTCTCTTCTTACCATAGATGGTAGCACATCGAAAAATGTTATCTTTCTTATAGCAGATATAGCTATTGACTTGTACGAGTTTGGAATTTTATTTATTGGATTCGAAAAGCCTAACTGATGAAGCCGAAAGGCAGAAAACGGTCTTAGGATATCGAATCTAATAAATTAAAATTCCTTACTGGTTTACTAAGTAGTTCTAATTTTGCCTCCATCGTGTATGTTTCCCTTCCTAAAATTTCCATTATTATTTTTTCTCTTGGTCTTCCTTTTTTTCTTCTTCTAATCGTTCTTGCCTTCCATATTTTCGTCACTTACCTTTATTCTGCCTTTATCCGGTATCATATATACAAACCATCCTAATTGTTTCTGTTTAAGACGTCTTGATTTCACACTCTCCGGATGGATTTGCTCCTATAAACAGATTAAAATAGCTTTATTTTTATATTTCTTTCACCAATTATCATTACCTTTTGTTGTGAGAGTTATTTTATCCACCGTAGATCTCTACAAATGTTTGCTCTAATCCACACATATTCGTCAAACAAACCGTGATAAACGGAAAGCCTATTGGTAATGGGAGTTTGGACTATAGAGGAATTTTGCCAGTAAAATTCGTATACTCTGGGACCACAATTACTACAACGACGTAATGTGAAATCCTTAGATAGAACAAACAAACGAACTGCTCAAGAATTTCGGACAAAAGATGTCCTGGAGCAAGCAACTTCCATTTCTTCATTACAATAAAAGGATGGTAGGGGAACGCAGCGATTTAACACTAATGAGGAGCTGAAAACCAGTTTATAACATGAAATTATTTCAAAAAGAGGGTCGTATAATTGGGTGGAAATAGATGATGCTATAGAAGAACGAAGCTTCTGACCTCTATAACCGTACAGGTAAAAAAGGTGACTAATATTTTCTTAGAGTAAATTAGTACAAATGAAAACTGTCAATGTAAAGAACTTTCCTAAGAAGACTTCCTCATTATGTACAGCTTCTTTGGTTGTTATATCTTAGCCATGACTATAATATTTAGAAAGATAGTATAGAATAAGGAAATAATTAGATACAACATTTAATCCAATTTCAGCATAACGAAATCTTCAAAAATGACTCTCTTATTACATTTTACGATTATTGCTTTAATTAAGTGGCGTCTCACCCCAATACGGGGAGACGGAGGCTCCCTCAACAACCTAAATTAATTCTCGAACGCAGATGAGCTACGTTGACCACCTTTCGGTCTCTCGAGATGGCGCTCGTGCTCGTTATAACGATAAGGAGAAAACGAGGGCCAGAAATTAAATTATTCTGATTCGTTAACAGAGCAGTCTCGTTTGAAAGGCGAAGTTGCGATTTTTGTTCGGTAGTATGGAGAATGTAAATTAATTTTTGCTCATACAAAAAGGAATACGTAGCATATTTATAAAAAAACGTTTACAGCCATGTACGATTTAATTATGCTTAGTAAATTTATTAACTAAAGAAAGATGGCCCTATTGAGTACTCATAAAAAGCTAAATTGCAATCAAGTCTTAGTTTAATAATAGGAAGGACTCCAAGATTCGGTGCATGAGACGTTGAAGTGCCGATGATATCGTTATTGGTCTCCAATTGGCTGGGTCCGTGCGTGTACCATTTTTAAAGGTTATGGTTGTACAGGCTGTTCGGAACCTTTGCAGCTGTACATTCTGCAGGAAAAGGATGGAAAAGAGTACCGATAGTGTTTGATTTGGCACTCTTTTCACCTTCTCGACTTTTAAACCATCCGCTCCGGGGGCGGAGTTAGACCAGAGGCTTTGGCCCGCTCTACGTCTTCACTCGTAAATGGGCAGAATGTAGCAGTGCTAGTGTTCTTCGGATCGGTGATGTCGAAAATTTCAGCATACATCTTCTCTACAACTTCTATGGAGAGGGTAGTGTCTGGCACATCGATGTTCTTAACAGAAATAATTTGGTCAATAAGGGCGGCTCTGTTTTTATTGTAGAGATTTGGAACCTTTTTGTAGTGGGCGGCTCTACCTCCACGACCAATGTGCCCTTGGCCATAGTGCTTGGTCTTTTTGCCCCTTGCTGTTAGTTTTCTCCGGCTGCTCTTCCCCTTTGCGTCCTCGATATTATTGGCGATCCATCTTTCGATGTGTTCCGATAGATTCCCTTCTTTCGGATGCTGGACTAGGTTGATCAGTTGCATCAGCGGAACGGGCGAATTGTTGCTGATGGTAAGTTCTGCTTTCTTTTCGATAAGAAATTGTTTCAGCAGCGTGTTGTTATCCTCGTTTTCGGCCGTAAAATCCAAGGCATCATCATGATCACCATGTTCTGCTAGTGCAGGGATGATGGCTTCCGCTGTGGCTGTATCGGGGGAGGACGGTGTAGTGATGTGCCTCCCTTCTCTTCGTCTGGTGTGATTTGTCGTCAGTGGGGTCTGGTGAGTTGGCGATTCGCAGAATTGCGGGTACGGACGTCCATGTAGGGGTCGGTATTTTTAAGGATCTATTTATGCTATATTGTATACAAATATATTTTGTATACAGGTATACAAGTCGTATATTTACCTATAAAACGCCTTGTATAATTAGAGCGAAGTTTTTAAGTATTCAATTATTATTTAAACAATGTTTTCGGTCATTTCAAAACCATTAACAGTTAAATGATTTTTTTTTGTTTCAATTTACGTTTCTCTACATCTCGTACAATTTTCATAAACTTAATTGTGAACAGCTGTATAGCATCATATTAAAACTATCGACTATACCACAACAGAGAATCTACCCCAAAACATCGTGTTGTTTATCCACTGTACCGATTAACAAAACTTGCGGTTATGAAGCCTGACTTAGTCTATTTGTAGGGATTCCCTTGTTTGCTTTACTCACTTTTGTAATCAGCTTATAAATGGACATTTCACGAGTTGTCTAAATTGTGTTTGCTTCCGGAATGTCTTGTTATCACGAATGAAACCGCACCGAGGAGCCGGTGTTTGCCCACGATTGACTTTTCCGTTACAGTAATTTTCTGCGAAAATTTTAGAGATGGAATGTTAATTTAGCTTTTCGGAGCTAATTCCGAAAATCCTTGCTTTTCGGAAAGTTATAACAAACAGTTAATAAAATAATTTGATTTTTTTATTAATGAGCATCATATTGTATCTGATTTTATCCTAAATATCCAAAAAATGCTTACAGCAATTGGTGTCTTTTAGGACCTTCTTTTTGAATATGGGTACATGATATTAAACTGAGATTCAAAATGATAAAATGCTATGTTCTTCTATATGGTACGGAAGCGTGGACTCTGGAGGTTTAGTCGATGAACAGACTCGAAGCAGCTGTTCCATCTTCTTACGTCTGGGATTATCCTTTTCGTCCATTGGCCTGTGGAGGTCCATAGCTGCCACCTGTTTTGCCATTCATCCAAAGTCTTACTTCTCTCGATGTTTCTTATCTCATGGCCGAATGTGATTTTATTCTCGTCCTCTCCTCAATCATGAGGTCTATCGGAGGGATGCTCGCAATCACCAATGCTGCCTCCAGGGAGACCGTCCTATATGCACAGATAATCCTGATGACAAACGCTCTCTGAGTCGCCAACAGCATGTCTCTATATTTCTTGATTCGGATGACTTGTCCCAACACTGGTGCCGCGTACAGTAACACTGATGACACTACGCCATATAGTGCTCTCCTTTTCCAGTAACTCGGACCCCCGATATTAGGCAGTATCTTGCTCAGTGCTGTGGCTTGCCTTTTAGCTTTGTTGAAGATTAACTTATTATCCAACCATACACCTAGGTATTTTAGCTGTTTACTAGGCGGGATATCCAAGTTTCCCACCTTGAACACTATGTTTTCCCTCCTTCTGGTACCCTTAACGATGATTATTTCGGTTTTTTCTGGCGCTAGCTCTAGGTAATGTTGCTTAACCCAGTATTCTATCTCAGCAATGGACTCGTTAGCTCTGTGCACTAGCGTTTCTTTAACACTTGCCCTGACAGCCAGGGCAAGATCATCTGCATATGCAACGGTATCGCGGGTAGGTTCAGTCTAAGAATCCCATCGTAGAGTGTATTCCATAAAAGAGGACCAAGGACAGATCCTTGTGGCGTACCCTGCGTTATTTTGAGGTGCGACTTGCCCACGAGTAGCATTCTTCCCTCGAAGTACTCTATTATTAGGTTTATCAGGCTGGTATCGATGTCTGCTTCCATCAATATTTTTGTGATTAACTGCCATCGGGCAGTGTTAAAGGCATTCCGAATATCAAGCAACACTACGGCACCCCATGTCTCCCGGTGATTCTGGGCCAATTTGAGAACTTCAGTTATGGCATCCATCGTCGATCTTCTCTCAATGAAGCCATACTGGTGCTGCGATAGGGGGATAGGGGGAGTTTCCGTGCAATTTCTTTGTTTAACCTCTGCTTGATCATTTGCTCTAGTAGTTTGCTTGTCACAACGAGTAGGCAGATTGGCCGGTATTTTTTGTGGTCTGGGATTCCTTTATGTATTAATACAACCTTGGCTTTTTTCCAGTATTCCGGAATACGTTGGTTTCTCTCATTCATATATTCCAAAAGTTTTTCTGGATATTCTTCAGCAAATAGGTGTAATACCATCCGGTCCGGGAGATTTTCCTGGTTCGATTTTTCCTGCAGCGTTTACCAGGTCCTCTCTTGTCCAAGGGTGCGGATCTCTAAATTTTTGTTTCCCCGGCATGGGGCTTTCCCGTATACCTGGGAAGAGTTTCCTGCATACTTCAATTTTCTCTTCTTCCGTTAGCTCGTATGGCGTTAACAAGTGTTTAAATCTGTTGGTCACAAGTTTATACCAGTTTTCCCAGATATCGTCCTCGAGGTCGTCGCAGATTTGCTTCCAATTGCTCCTTTTTGAAATGCGAATTTCCTTGTTAAGCACCTTCCTGTTTAATTTATGTTCCGTTTCCGCCTCTTCAATGTCTTCGGGTTGTCCACCTCTACCTCTTAATCTTACAAGTCTCCTACGGGATCGTATACATTCCTCTCTTCTTTTGTCGATGATTTAGTTCCACCTGGAGGGTCTCCTGGTTCCGGATGTTCTCCTGATAGATCTTGGGCTTCTTTGAATTTCCTTAGGGCTTCGTCCAGATCCTGGTAAGGTTTAACGGTGAGGCTAAGTACATCATTGAAGAGTTTTTTATCGAGTGCTCTCTCCTGCCATGCTGTCGTCTTCTTGTGTCCATTTCCGATGTCGTCTCGGATATAACTATGCAAGCTCAGACTCTCCACCGTCTCTTCCACTTTCCAGTTCCTGACACAGCGGGCTATCCTTAGCTATCTTAGCAGAGCAAAACTAAAAGACAGAGAACTGCTTGAGATCATCAAAAATAGGAAGATCTCATGTTTTGGACACATCATGAAAGATGCCGTAATTGAGTTTCAACGGCTAATATTAGAAGGGAAAGTTGAAGGCTACGCAACATCCGACAATGGACGGAAATTCACGACTTTGATTCACTCAGAGATGCTGCAAATAACAGATAAATATAGAATGTGGAAAACGTCTAAGTAATTAAGACTACATGGCACTTAAAGAAGACGACTCTTGATTATTTGCCACTGCAATCCTGATCTTTTTTACATAATATATCATCTACTACATTTTGGAAAACTCTATTTTGAAATTAAAAAAAATAATTTCTACACTGCGTTAACAGGGTGGTCCATGAAGTTTCATACAGCCTGTATCTTCGAAACGATAAAAGTTATTATTTAAAACTCTGAAGATTACTAAGAGGTATAAAATAATTTAAACTTAGTTACTTCATTTTCTATAACGTGGTATCGACTTACTTTTTATGACCTGGTGTTCTGCATATGAATTTCGTCATTCACTTGTGACTCCCGGATGCAGTCCCAATCTAAATTGCAAACAAAGTCAATAAATATCGCGTGCATCCTTGCCATACACTGGTCTTGTTGCAGTATACTTCGATTTCGTAGAACACTATGTTTTAGATATGCTCGGCCGGAGTTGAATTAAGTGGGAAAGTATCCCTTCCCTGAACTGCAGCCGTGATATCCCAAGATAGTCAGTAGACCAGAGTAAACTAATTTTAAATTGTTTAAAATAAAAACAGAAATATACTTAAAAATACAGATCCAAAGAAAGTCGCCAACCAAAAGACTATCATTCAAATGAGATTTTAGTTGATCTTTGTAAATATTTAATTGTTATTAAAAATTACACTTCTCCTATAATGATTATGTCATCAGATACAAACATATTTTTTTTGGAAAATAGATTTGATATTTTTTTAATCTAAATGTGGTACGTAAATCTTGTCTCACGCTATAACCACTGACAGCCCGCTATTCAATTACAGACACTCGAATACGTACTATGTTACAAAACTTTGTGACATGTGAAATTCAGTTAAATAAGTCAACTGATACTCTGAATGGCTATTTCAAGGTGTCTAATTTCCTTATACTATCAACAACTGTAGTCTAGAATCTAGAGGTATTGTAAAGAGGCGCTTTGTAATTCGGCCTCGTCTAGAGGTTAATCACATTTGTAGATACGAAATAAGAGCTAAATATCCTGAAATGTTATACACAGAACCAATCGTGTGATTGCAGTGCGATTATTAATGCTTTTACATCCACGTGGGTTGGGTATTTCAATGCACGAAAGTTGGAACGAGCTGTTGCATATTTTTTGACTGCTACATATCTAATCCCGATTATTCACCAGTGATAGTTGCGATAATGTTTTACTACCTCTTTTAACTTTGAATGATATGTGATTCTGTGAGGTAGGGTATCTGCTTATTAGGAAATAGCGGTCCAAATAATTGTGGTGGTAGGAAGGGTCCAAAATGATTGTTGTCATACTTGAGCGCTGAAAGTATCATTGACTTCAAATAAAAATATTTGCTGTATCAAATTGTTTAAAAGACGGAATTAATAAACTTTCTGGGATGAAAGATTTGATTATTACAACTGCATGGCAACTGATGGAGTTTTAGATAAGTGAAATAAACCAAATTGAAAAAAAAAAAAGATAAATATCAGCACACGGACTAACCTTACCCTTCCCTAAATTGTAACTTAGTCGGCAATGGCGATATCCTGTGTAGCTCCGGAATGCATCGACTGAAACGGGAATATGTACTACCATCAAATTACTGTAATTAATTGAAACTAAAATTGATTAATTGACTGGTAATTTGACTTACCAGCTACGTTTACTGGAATCGGATGTATAGTGGCGCGGTTGTAATAAGATTAGCCGTTTGAGTTAAATACATCAGAAAAAAAATGCATTTAATTAAATTGTCTGTGCAGAGAGAACATTTTTCAATTGGACAACTACCACTACTACTACTACTTTTTATTATTATGATGCTATTCAAGAAAGAAGGAAAATATATTGACCAATTCGGTATATATCCATACATTTTGACCCTTAAGGTATACGAGCTTTCTAGTCAAATCTATCATCTGTGATGGAGGTGTCGATACACTGCGATCTATAAGATCTATTGTGCCCCTTTCTAGTCAAAACTGTCGCTATTGTGGCAAATATACTTCTACAAAAGCAGTTAGTTTTTTGAAATTATGATCCAATCTATCTCTCGTATTTTGTTGCCTTAGAAGTCCCATGCTTGCCTCCCGCATGATTGTTATGTCAATCGGGGGGAGGTTCAGAAGTGCCTACACGGCTGAGGTTGGTGTTGTTTTCATAGCCCTCGTTATGCTAAGGCAGGCAAGTCTTTGTACCTTGCTTAACCCAGCGGTGGCTATTTTTTGGGTTACCTTTGTCCACCATACCAAAGATGCGTATGCGATCATGGGTTTCACCACTATGTTGTATGTCCAATACACCATTTTGGGACCCCCTATGTTTTCCGTGTGCTCGTCTGACTATCATTAATGTAGCCACGGCTTTCTTCTTTACTTTTGCCAGCTGTTGGTTCCAGGTAAATTTCGAGTCTAAGATCACTCCGAGATATTTAACTTCCCCCGACAGCTGGATGTGTGTCCTTTGGAGGGTCAGAGGTCCTAAGCTCTCTAACTTCCTTCTTCGGATAAATTCTACAATGGTTGATTTGGAGGGGCTAATGTTCAATCACTCTACTCATGTACTAACGAGGTTCATGGCCATTTGCATTCTTTCCCTAACCGTGGTATTGAATGACTATATCATCTGCGTACCCAAGTGTTTTCTGTCCACTCCTTTCGAGTGTGATTAGCAGGTCTTCCACCAACAGGTTCCAGAGCAATGGGGACAGGACACCCCCTTGCGGACAGCCCCTGGTGACATTGGCTGCCAGTGTTTCCCCACTAAAGCGGAGTAAAGTATTATTTCTCTTAGCATGTAGTCTATCCACCTGCAGCAGGTCTCACCGATGCCTTTTCGTCTCGATGGACGTTACAATACATTACAAATTTGCATATAGTATTACATTTTCCACTTAAATGTCTTCAACAAGTTGTATACTTCCTGTTACCTGACTCGAAGCACTGATGATGACTGATGAATAACGGAAAGCGCCGTTGCCTTATTATTAAATTATATACTTCATACAAAAGTACTCCTCATTTCTTTCTACAAGCGTATTCAGCTCCCAATTTTCATCATGATGTAATGTTGCCCTAATAATTGATCAATTCACATCGCTAATTGTATAAGGAATTATTATGCCGAATACAATATTAAGGTTACGCTTTGTGGGGCTAAAAATGTTTGGAGAATAATCTTTAAACATGCTAAATGTTGTCCTCTAAAATAATTATATATTGCATCTTAATGAGAAAACCTGGGAACGTCTGATGAAACGACATAATGTGACTACAAGTTTAAGTAATTCTATACTAGGAAGATTCGAAGAAGTAATAAATAACAACAGGGTCATTGACTTCTGATATTTTTCTGTTTCGTATTTTTATTTTGGAAAATATAGTCAAGTTGTTTAAGATATCTAAAAAATAAAGGCTTATTGTGAGCAACAGTGTAAAAAAGGAATGACAGTTACAATTACCTGAATTACTACGTAGATTGTTCGATGCAATTATGACGCATTATAACTATTTTTGGGAATAAATTTTACTCTATAAATAATGGAATCATCTCGCTTAGTTTGCGCTTACCCCTGCAGATCCCATTCTTCTTCGCAGCGGTTTTCAATTTATTATAAAGTTAGGGGTAGACCTTTTTAAGTCAATATTTACCGAATTGGATTTTACTTTCACTTACCATGCGTAACTATTTCCTATATCAAAGGTTAATTGCGTAATCATTAATTTTACACACTTCCTTGAATTTTCGCAAGGAAGTATAGTGAATAATGTCGAAGAAGCTATTAGAAGTAGAATTTAATTAGAATTTGAGTAACTTTCCACTTCCCAAAATAGTCACGATGATATTAAGGGTGTTTGTTTTATCATTACAAACGCTAATTCGGGGGGAGTTTTATTTTGCGTTGAGTGGAAAAAAGATGACCGACTACTGTCGAATTCTTACCGACTAAAAAAACCACTCTTGAGTCTGGAAGGTTTCTCCGGAACCGCCCTCAGCCATTACTACAGGAAAGAGGATTGTAAGGATATCGTAGGGCTGTTCCTTCTTCTCATTTCCCCAGTTGTTTATTTCCCGTTCTCTCGGGGTTTCCATTTCTTTTTTCTTAGTGTTGATGATAATCTTCACACTTTTACTGATAGCTTCCTAGTTTTCTTTTTTGTTTTCTAACATTTTTCAGCGTTAGTCTTCCTGCTGTCACCTCAGCCTTTTTTCTATCTTCTTCCGAACGGACGCATTCAAGGATTGTATGCTTCGGGGTGTCTACAGACAACACATACTTTTGGTAGCACCCATGACCCGTCAGGAAAAAGTTCACATCCCCCATTTTCTATTCATTCATCCATGGTTCTATATCCCTCATAAGTCTTCCTGTCCATATGGTCTTCTCTTCGTTGGCATCCAGGGATCGTTCCCTTTGGTCCATGGTCTGTCTGCTTGCTAGGCTTCTGGGTCTCCCAATTTGGGGGGAGTAGGAGTACCAAGAGAGTTGACATTCTTTTAAAAAGCAATCCTATACCAGATTTACTGCTTTTGTAATTTTTTTATTTAAAAATTTTGATTTCTAACTTAATTTTCATTAAAATCAGCGAGTACCTCCTCGGTCGATGGCTGCGACCCAGTATCTTGCAGCTCATAATGTTTTTTTTTTAATTTTGCTATTAAATTTTAAACCGAAGTATCCTCACATGTCCCTTAGTCTTGAATATATTTCACTGTGGTTGTTAAATTCTACATGATGTGAATCCTTTACAACGTTCTCGTTATGACATCCTAATTGACGGGTAACATGAAGCTCACGATGATACAATTTATTCTGATGGTTTTGAATTATACGCTTCTGGAATCGAATAGCTTGTAAAAATTTTAACAGCAAAAAAAGAACTGGGGGTTATCGTTGATTTACAGTTCACCTATATTATTAGTTACTTACAGTGTTTTTACTAATTTACTTAAAGTACTATTTATTAGTAATTTGTTTATGATAAAAACGAACTGATGGCATTTAAAATAATTTGTTCCACACACTTAGCAAGACCTCTTGTCTAAACGTACAAGTAGAAACAAAATTCCTTTAATTTATTTGAAAAATTAATAAGTCGAGGAGTCAGGCTGGTGTGGTGGCTGTTAGTTAATTGGTATTTACGTAAATACGAAACAAATATATGATTTGGTTTGTATTATTGTTCAATTAAAACTGTTATTTTTCTTTTAGGACTTTCCAGTATAAACGATATTAGAGTCCTCTTAAAGAAAGATGAATTTACAGAACTCTTTTTGGTACAACATAGTACATTTTTGGAGATAAATATGAATAAGAAAGTTAAGCGTTTGACTTTGTAACGCACGGTACAGTTTGTTAATATTTATTTCCATTTCTATCATTTCCAATAATCCCAATCCAGTAGACTCGCCATGGAAGAAGCTAAATACTCGCTGAAATATTTAGTAACACAGACAAATCTGGTTCTGCACTTGGTAGAGTGACAGGTCTGTAAGATGCTGAAGGTGCGTACAGATCTACACCAAAACAACGGACAGTATGCGGTCGCGTAACTGTGTCATCTTCGGATATGCTGCAGGTTCCATCGTGCCCATTTTTAACACAAACCAAACTAAACGAGATTTTTTTTGCCTTCACATTGCGCGGAATGAACCAGGACAGGAAGATTCAGTCGTTAGACCTACTTCTCCAAAAGAAGTTTATGTGGAAATCGAAACAAATATAAATCCTAAAAAAGCCCCTGGATTTGATCTCATTACCGGGGAAATCTTGAAACAACTCCCACGTAAAGCTGTTGTCAAACTTACCAACCTTATTAATGCATCATTTAGGATGAGATAAGTACCTCAGTTATGGAAAGTAGCAGAGGTTATAATGGGGAGGAAGTAACGTCATTCCGACCCATCTCTTTGTTGCCTATTATTTCTAAACTCTACGAAAAATTAAGAGATTAAAACCTACAATAGAAGAAAAGGGCCTGATTCCCTCCCATCAATTTGGTTTTAGAAAAAAACACTCAACGATCGACACAGGTGCATAGAATCACAGACATAATTGAAAAGTCTTTAAAGGAAAAGAAAGTCTCTTCCACCGTCTTCCTAGATGTGGCCCAGGCTTTTGATAAAGTTTGGCATGAGAGCCTCAACCACAAGTTAAATTTGTTACTATCACGTCAGTATTCAGAAATCTTAAAATCCTATTTATCAAACAGATATTTCAGAATAAAACAGGAAGATGCATATTCTGATCTAAGAGAAATTAAGGCAGGAGTACCCCAAGGTAGTGTACTAGGTCCAGTACTCTACTTACTGTGCACCAGAGATATTCCTAACCTTTAGCACGATACTATTGCAACATTTGCTAATGATACTGCCATTCTGGCTGTTGGAAAAGACTATGAAGAAGCTAACCGAAAATTACAAATCTGTAGCCCAGATTAACACCTGGACTAAAAAATGGCGTATTAACTTTACTAATAAACGAAACCAACACATTCCCATAAGAATAAATAACGCTCAGATTCCCTATGCTAATACAGCAAAATATCTTGGAATGACACTCGACGCTAGACTTCGCTGGAAAGTCCACATACAAAAGAAACGTGAAGTGCATGGTATAAAATATAAAAAGATGTATTGGTTATTAGGAAGGAACTCCGCCATGAACAACGGCTGCTCCAACATGGGAACGTTGAGGCCATCCAGCTCCTCGATAATACCAATTTAGTAAGATGACTCAAGAGGACCACACCTTTTGAACTAGTTCAGTGACAATGCTAGTTACAAACAGAGTATTTTGTATTACACGTTACCGGTAGTGTTACTAAAATTATCAGACCCTAAGGTACCTGAGTGAGTAGGACCTTAGTATTTAAGAATTCTAGGTAAAGTTAGGTTAGAACAAAATTGCTTATTAATCTTCATAATCAGATTGTAATTATAGAAATCATTCCCACTGCGAACATAATTTGTTGCGCACTGTTCGTTATTTTGTTGCAAGGCTATACGCGTCTTAACCTGTTATTACCTGTTAATAAAAATAGAAGAACAGTTTGAACAAGACACATTGTTTCGATCTGTTTCATAATATTACTAACCGTTGTTACCAAGAAAATAAATTTTAAATTTCAAGCAAATGAATAGGTTTTAAATCAATATTGACATGGCAGTAAGGACTTTTACTTTGATGTTTTTATTTGTTACAATTACAGCTCGAACAGTTAATGCAATAAAACATAACATGCTATTTTAACTGTCAATATAGAAGCACGCGATGTTTATTTGTATTTTAAATGTACATACTTTAAAAATAAGTTTGTTTAAGCTCAATGAATGGAAATTACATGTCTCTATGGAAAAGGTATATTAAATAAGCTGCAACGTAAAGATTTTTTTTGGGTAATTTCTTGTTTTACATGGTTGGTATACCCAACGGGTATAAAATATGCTGAAAAGGTAGAAAAATTATTTAAAACGTCAGTAAAATAAAACCGCTTAGTTTTCATCCTCTAAACTTCTTATTAACTTGAAATTTAGTTAAAGAAACGAACGACTTTGAAATTTTAAGTTAATTAATATTCTTGGGCGAATTAACCGAACAAGATCTAAAGGAAAAGATCAAGATAACTTAGTTTAATTAAAATAATAGTTTCCCTTGAAGATTGCAGAGTCCGACTGGCTGATATACCGTATGATCAGTCTGGGGATATAATTCATTTACTGCCTCTGAGAAGATATTTAAAGTAAAAGTGGTTCTAATATTGAACACGTTACTGCATATTGAAACAATCACCTTTCAACTCTATTCAACAGTCATTAAAATTTTCAATGTCTTTTGTTTTGGTTTGTAAACTACTCCTCCACTCCTCCAGACTATAGTCCAGTCATTATATATATTTGAGTAGTGACTTATAACAGCTTACCTTGAAATTGTGTGAAAATATTAGAATTTAGGTTTTCCGAAATAACTCGGCTCTTCTTTTTGTTCTTCAAACGCAAAGGTATCTGTATCTGTAAAGATGAAAGGGTGGGTCGCCCCACAGCACGTAGGCCCACATTTGGCCCATTCTAGCATCCTTCTGAGGTTGAGCGTACCTTCTAACACGTCAGCCAGCCTACTTGTTTAAAGTAAGTGATGACGTCGCCTGAAGGTAGCTCCCTCATGTTGGCATGTGTTAGCCTCTTCATGTTCACATCCTCTACACAGTGGTGTCAGATAACCCCATCCTGTAGAGGTGTTTTCGTAGATAACAGGATACCTGTGAATGTGCGCAGGTTCTGTCTATTCATAGTCATGTATTTTTTGGCTGTTTCGCTGTTCGGATACTGTAATAGTTCCTTGGCTAGCTTGCAGCCTTTTCGTCATCCTGTCTACCCTTTAAAACCAAAGGTAATTGTTTAATCTGCAAAAATGACGGAAATATGTAAAAAATAAAATAATCCGAAGTTTTTTTGCAGTGCAAACAATTACCCTTGCGTTTGAAAAAATAATCGTGCCGGCACGAGCATTAAAGAAGGGACGCATATATGTGCATATTTGTATGTGTGGTCATGTATATGTATATATACTTGTATTTGTATACTCTACAAGTTTGCATTAGGTTTTTTTTAGACGAATAATCAGAACAGAGATATTAGCGGAAATCAGTCATTTTTTCTTTTTTCTTCAATATCTCGAAAACGATCGAAGATACGTAAAAAATTCATAGAACCTTTTTTGTAGCGCTTGAAGAAAGCAACAAATGAACCCCTTACGTAAAATGACGGAGAGCCGAGTTATTTCGGAAAACCTAAATTCTAATATTTTCAAGATGGCGGCGAAAGCGTATAGGGAATCTTGTCGACAATTTCAAGGTAAGGTATTATAAGCCCCTACTACAACATATAAAACATTTCTGTTTATCGGGCTTATTTTTGTATAGAATGAAATTAATTTTCTTTTATAACTAGTTAACGTTTCTTAATCCGTAATTTTTTTTGGGAAAAATCTTGCCTAGTCAGATCCTGTAAAAATGAAGTAATTATTCAAGTTTCAAGTATTTTAAAATAAAGTATTCTTAGTTTTTAGGCGCTTTTCATTAAATTTCTTGTTACCGATTCGTTTGGGTACGGTAAGAATCTTTGTTGGACAAATAGAAGTAAAATCATTTTTGTTGAAAGTTGTAGACGTCGAAAAATACTGAATTTGCATTTCTGTTCGACTTTGACTACGTAGTTTTACTTATTGATTTTTTATTAAAAGCGAAAACTAAATATTAAAAAAAATGATAAAAATTCTCTTTTAAAAGATTTATTTCGAAACTCAATTAGTAATAATTAGGTCTGTTTCTTTGCTCCAAAAGTGCAGCACTAACGTGTTTCTTTGAATAATAATTCTTAAGAATGAGAGCTGAAACAATTTGAGGAAAAATAATTCTGCGTGCGTGCGTGTGTGCGTGCGTGCGTGCGAGTATGCGTACGTGTGTGTAGCTTTTTTGTGTTTATGAATTTTAAAATTCCGACTTCAGATTTTGATAGA
This sequence comes from Crepidodera aurea, assembly GCA_949320105.2. Taxonomy (NCBI): domain Eukaryota; kingdom Metazoa; phylum Arthropoda; class Insecta; order Coleoptera; family Chrysomelidae; genus Crepidodera; species Crepidodera aurea. The sequence continues at coordinate 17,839,771 of OX439475.1, read as the reverse complement.
GCATCAAAAAGTAAGCTTAGGGTTTGATGTGCCCCGTACCTCTTCGGGAATACCTTTAAAATGGGGTCCAAAATAGGAAAATTTTGAAGTTTAAATGACATTGAATTTAAAGTAGACACGTAGTCAATGACGATTTTGGTAAAAGTGAGTAGACTGTCAATCTAAAATTTTATTAATACTTTCATTACAATTTGTTCGGTTTACGGCAATGCTACAAGAGCATTCTCTTCTATATAGTTTTACTAGTTGATCTTTTTTTTTCATTAATTTCAGCTTGATGTTTTTTATTTCTGTCCATTTAACGTTTATTAGTTGGTCTTCTTTAGACATAACTTTTTTCATTGTATTTATTTGTATGCCATTTCCTTATTGTTGCTCTATAGTTACTCAAGTCTTCGGTTACCTTCAACTTATAGTCCTTAATTCATGTTCTTAATCATTTGTGACGATATTTGCCCTTTCCACTTTTAAATTCGTTATTTATTCTTAAAATTCATCCATTATGATTTCTCCTATCTCTTGTTTTCTATTTTATTCATTCCTGGCCAAGTAATAACTTTTCGCTTTTCGTTATAAAATTATTTTATTAATACTTCTATATTTGTCTTCTTCTTGTAGCATTTTTTCATCTATTTAAAAGCATCGTCAAAAAACTCGGTAGGCTTACGTGTTGATAGAATCTCCAAGGTGGAGGATTTCAATTCTTCGTGTCGTTTTAAATTCCATCTACTAGCACAGTCGCTGAGCTTCGACGAATTTTACTAGGGGCTTTTCCCACAGTATTCAAAATCTGACTCTATATTTTCAAATTTGAAAATTCACAAAATAAGTTTAACATAAACAACAAATTCAAAATCAACGAACTGTCACGTAATCAAGGCAGACTGTATTATCAAACAGCCATTGAAAAAATGAAAAAACAGGGACCGTAAAAAGTTTTTGCCGGTACCTAACGTTCATTTTCCTGTCTTGACCGACAAAATATTATTTTCTCGATGAAAAATTGTACAAAAAGTGTATATTTTCTTTCAAAAAGTCTTTTAAAACTCAACTAATTAGGGATATACACTGTACTAAATATGCCTAATAGGACTAAATAAATATGATTAGTACTGACTTAACCTTTATAAAGGCATTCATCAAAAGGGCCTCCTCAATTTGGAGTTGATCCATATATTTTAAGGAAGCTAATGACACCGTAACAAAATTATGAAGCACTCTTCGACATATCAATGTTCTGTCACCTGATTAACTAAAACGTGTTTATACATTTAATCTCATGGATATCTACCAGTTAGATGACCAGAAAGATAGTTAGAATTCTTCATAAAGTAAAATATTACTGTAGAAAATTTCACACCAACATTTTTTAACCAATAAGAAGCTTTCGTTTCAGCTTGTTACTACAGCAGCTACAAAACTTTGCGATTGTATTGTCATCCTGGGTACCCTGGGCGTGATTACAGAAATAGTATTTCTGTCAAATGTCAAATTATAAAAATATACCCTATAGTTTACTGTAAAATACGCAAACCCAGAAAGCTCAAAGCGACATCTTGTGGCGCGGCCTGTAAATTAAGTTATGCTTGTTCAAGGACAGTAAAATACAGGACTGTCAGATTAGACTTCAACCAATCGCTTGATAGTGACGTACCTGAGTTGCCCCCCACCACCTATTCTGTTGAACAGATTATTTCGTCTGTTCGGAGTGCAATAGGTGCTTATCTATCCTTTATTATTTCATACGGGGGCCACCGTAGTAAGTCATTTCAAGGTCATTTCGAATACAAACAAGGAAGATAGGAATCGAGCAGTTCTGTATATATTGACCTTGATGTTTGTTTACCTAAAGTGACATCATGCGGCTCGGTCCGTAAGTTAATAGTTGTGTTTGTTTATCTAAAATTCTGTTACAGCGGCGCTCGTGTCAAACGAAATCGAAATGGGCAGGCGTATAATACACAATAATTTTTTTTTGAAAATTTCATGCTCTCGGAAATATTTCCGATAGTAATTCAAGCACTCGGACATTACTATTGATAGTACTAATGTAACCAGTACCGTACAGTACATTTTAGTGCTATAATTGCAAATTTCAAAAACAAGCATAAAGAATTATTTTCTCAATCCACATATCCCAAGCCAAGACTGTATCACAAACTTACTGTAAATGTTGATTTTGCAAGAAATGCGTCTTCAATTCAAAATATATATGTATGTGTATATTATGCCAATTTTTAAATTCCTTAAGAGGCATTCTTAAGTGCACCTGTTTCGTAATGTATCTAGAAATAATTATAAAATACAATGTAGGTTATATTTTTCTTATCTCAGCCATTACATCAAATATCCATCCAACTCTAGCGCTAGTTATATCTACTTTAAGAACAATTTTACTGTAGCCTCGTTTGCATAACGTTTAGATCGGGTTTATGAAGTACAAGAGAACCGCAATTCAGGTGTAAATTTAATAGTTCGTCTACATTGTTACAAAATGTTGCATAACGATCGAGTTGATCGCTTTCGAAAGTTCACGATCGGAATTTCAACACTAGAATATTATTGAAAAGTTCAATAAATTGCACTTGCGTTCCAAAGAGAAGAGTTCTACATTTTCTTATAAAGTTCCAAAATGTTATCTTAACCTTTATCTTTTATTTATTATAGATTTAAGAATACCAAATTTCTAATGTATGCTGATGATTTAAAAATTTATCTTCAAATAAATTCTGTGTTAGATTGTTTAAGAACTCAGAGTTATTAAAACAATTTATCTGATTTTTGTAAACAAAACGAATTATATCTCAATGTGCCTGTCCATTTCGATTTTGCTTGACACGAGCGCCGCTCTAACGGAATTTTAGGTAAACAAAAACAACTATTAACTTACGGGACGCGCCACAAGATGTCGCTTTAGGTAAACACACATAACTGTTAGGGTAAACAAACATAACAGTTTGAGATACGAGCGCCGCTCTAATGGAATTTTAGGTAAACAAACAGTATAATTCTTTGAAATTCAAATAGTGGAGTCGGATTTGGCTGAAAAAACCCGATAAACGAAGTCGCTCTTTTCTAAAAATTTTTTTGTGGTTTCATAGATTCGAGGTCCCTCTTTCACGTGATCACTATATGAAAACTAAGGAACGTGTGGATGGGGAGGGAATTAACATGTAAAGATAAGGAAAATTGGTTGGCGAGAACGCATAAACTGAATTTTAACCCGTCTAAATCGGTCTAGCGGTTCTCGAGACATTGCGATTTGAAAGTAAACGCATTTTCGCCGCGTCGAGAACACACCTAGAGCCGTGGGAAGAAAGTGACTTAGACTTGATTTTTTCTTCCGATAGATAGTCGCTATTTAATTTTTGACCAATCCGGATCAGCAAAATGGAAAACTCTTTCTTGAGGACACTGCTACAGGATATATTAAGGAGATGATGGTTTTCGCGAAAACGCACAAATGGCGACCTAATTTCGGATTTTGTAAATTTTATTTTTCGATTTTCGCAACGAAAGAGTAAAGTGGGGAAAATCGCCATCGGTTGCGAATTTTTGATTTGTGCGCTACAAGAATACGATCCGATAATCAGGGAGGGCGGGAGGGGGGTGAAGACATTTTGCCCTGTAGAGGGATAGGGTTAGTGACTCCGTGCTAGGCTCATTTTGAAGGGCAATCAGTTCTCTTTCAATTTTTTTTACCACAAAACTCTATCTATAGTAAGGACTGCAGGTGTGCGTGATATAATTATAAAAGCGAGTGCCGCCGTAAAATTAGATCATCTCAACTGATTTTTGACTCCAGTCAACAACTTTGTTTTCCGGTGTACAAAAATTGTTTAATATACCTAACAACAGTAATTCAACGAATAGAAACGAATCACCAAATAGTTAACCGTGGACAGTGGTCAATAAAGACTCTGTATAAGTCACCATTAACAAACCTTGTTTCATAGCCAAAATACACCTCATGCGGCTCAAACTATATACCGAACTGAGCGGAAAGTAGATGAGAAGATCATCTCCAGGGAACCGACTCGATCTGGTTTATGGACAGGTCGTGGACCGAATTACAAGTGCGTGATTAAGTTTGCAATGAGAAAATGGGTAGGTAGTTAAATTTGAGTTTTGAACCATGAATTGCAATTAAAATATAATTCAATATTTTAACTTTTTATAATAAAAAAATGTCACTATACAGTTAATCTTTATTGAAGCTTAATAACCAATGATTTTGTTATATATTGTTGGATAAAATTTACCGCATTTGCCAGAATAAATTATCCTCGAAAAAATAAAATAAATAACAATCAAATAAAATAATAAACATATGGAAATTAAGAATAATTTACTAATAAGTATTTTTTTAAGCATATACACATTCCAAAATATGAGGGAAATAAAAAATCTGAATGGATAGAAAATAAAAAGACGAGATGTTTAAGTAAATATCGAGTAATGAATAAAAACATCTTAACGAATCCAACCAAAATAGATAACAAATTAATATTCCAGTATAACTGATTAGTGGTTGCTTATTTGGAAATCAAATATACAGGACGTATTAATTATTCTTGAAAAAAAAACAAGCCAAAAAGTGGATTATAGTGTAGAATAATACCAGCGAAAGAAAAAAATAAAAAATGTAGAATTTAAGAATTTGAATCAGAAAGAAAATCAAGATTAAGTAATAAATTTTAATTACAGGGTGTCCCAACTAAAATTTACCCCCAAATATTTCAAGTTTTGTTCAAATTTTAAAAAATGCCAAAATAGGTCAATTTTAACCTAGAGGGGGCTCAATTTTTATCGTAGTTTCAATCTCTCTAGCGACCAGAACCACCCCTTGAAATAAAACCTTAAATGGCAATGGTTCTTAACTAACACATCATTTTGAAGCTGATTTTATTATCTAATGCAATCCCGTTCTTTACTACACTCATTATTTTGATAGTACAATTTTACTAAGTCAACTCTTTCTTGTGTACAATTAACTATTTTAAAAATTGGGATTTTAATAATAACCGAGTTATTGATCAAGAAGAACTGTGAATAAACATCAGAAATTTACCTTTCATCACCTTCAACCAAAAGTTTTTGTTATTGGAGAAACTAAAAACAACAATTAGTGTAGATAAGATCATGTTTTACTTCATCCATAACAAAAAACTTGTTAAAATTTTGAAAGAGAATGTTCGGGACTGATAATTTCAAAAATCCCAATGATTCTAAAAGAATTTTCCAAAAGAAAATCATTCAAAATAATAAAAAATAACAGGGTTGCATTAGATAATGAAAGCAGCTTCTTTAAAATGATGTGTTGCCACCCCTTGCCATTTAAGGCTCTTCAAGGGGTAGTTCTAGGGTCTAGAGGGAAGAAGAAAGCAGTTTTGAACCTACGAAAAAATTGAGCCCCCTCTAGGTTAAAATTGACCTGTATTGGCATTTTTTCAAAATATATGTATGCCAATGAAATTTTGTTTTTGTTTTGCAGCTCTTAAACATTAAAATTTTCATTAAAATATAAAATTATTTACGATTAGTTAATGAATATAATTATTTTACTTCTATTACAATGCCAAATAAGTATTTATATTTACGTTAATTAAATAGCAGAACCGTATTAAAACAATTCCCAATAATCAAATATAATTCAATTATTAAATTTTAATTTGTATGGTTTCGATGCGATTTGATACGATTCTATTCATTAAAATAATTAGTATAACAAAATTTGCATATTTCACATTTAATTAAATTTATTTAAACACATTTAAATAAGTTCAAAAACAAAATGTTTTATGTTATCACTATACCGAAAAGTTTTCTAATAAATACAAGGGGGTATTATTTCACTAGCTTTGAAAGTTTTCATTTTACAATAGTTATTTTCGTTACAAGTGCAGAAAGTGTTACTTTTCCGCACGCAAATGTATGCGGGAAAGTACAACTTTGCGCATGTTAGTATGAAAAAGCGTTCCTTTCATTTTGATAATAAATAGTCGATTTCAGTTTTTGTATTTCCTTATAGTTGATACAATAATCGATCATTATCCATTGTTGGGGGGGGGGGGGGGGGGGGCTGAGTAACGCCACCGCTTAAGTTCTATCACGAATGGCGAGTTCGACTCCGGGCTTAGCGGTGCAAGTCCCGCACTACCAACTAAACCCCCCTTTCTGCATCCGCTCAGTTATTCCGGAACTGTTAATCATATCATCAAAGCAACTGACAGCCTGTAAACCTTCGCCCTCCATTATTCCTGCTGAAAGAATCTTCCTTCTTCTTCCTTTTCTTTCTGTTTAAAGGCCGTGTATTTTCTCCCACTTTCTTTCATACTATTCAGCACATTGTCAGCTCCAAAATTCAGTTCTGAATTGATGTCTGTCCCTCTCTCATCTATTGTATACGAATACTGTATGAGTCGGACTGTCAATCTCTCCTTAATAGAGGCACTCTAAAACAGCCATGGCCAGTGAAGAATTATGAATGATGTAAGGTAATACTCCAACTTTTTATGTTTGCAGTCTATCAATTTTTTTATATCTGGAATGATTCTCTTTTGTCAATTGTGCGACATCTCTATTTGCATCGCATCTCTGTTGCCAAGTTGCGATTAATCTTATCCTCGCTCTATATTTGGCTGTCTTCAGGTGTTATGCTTCTTCGTTGAAAATGTCTACTCTTTATCGAACTAGCAGGTACTAGATTTTGGAACTTGAAGGAAAAGAAGACATCAAAGATAAATTCCTTATTGGAGAACAAATCTCTCTGTTCACTCCAGAAAGTATTGATATAGATTACATGATTTTGAGGAATCGATGATATATAGACTTTGTGTTATAACTTGACATAAAATTAAGTGTTTGCAAACTGAAAAACTCAACTTAAATAGCATATCAAAGCGATACTCATTTTAGACTTGCAGCTGGTTTAAAAATTAAATACAGATGGACAGAATTTGGTTTAGTGACCAACATATCTAAAATTATTTCGAGATAATATTCCCATTTTTCTAACACAAATGGCATTGCTATTTTATTCGAAAAAAAATGGGTTTACAACCTCTTATCTTCATGACATATTTTCGGTTATAAATCAAAATAAAAGCGACGTGAACATATGTATAGCCATACAGATCTGTCTACTGTTATTTTATCTTTCCATTAGTTCTCCCCATTGACAAGAAATGACAGATAATGCCGATACATTGCACAACGTTTTGGATCGTCGATTGAATCAAAGACCTGGGGAGTTTCAATAATTCATCAATAGGAATAATGCGATATTAATTTCCTTTCGAAGATACCACTTTCTGTGCGAATTTCCCTTTCATTTGGAATTGATAAGCTATCGTTAGAGTTGCGGTTGAACGACTCTTCGTCGGCATATTGATCGTTCTAACTCAGTGGCAGGTCGCACAAGCTCAACTTTTGGAAATTAACTTATTGATATTATTTTTCTACAAATTACTTTGCAAACATTCAGTTTACTCGTTCCTCGTTAAAGTCTCTTACCTACACCGAGAAACCAATGAAGAAGTAAGATAATTATTTTGAAACCTGTAATATGTTTTAAAAGGTACCACTGTAAGTATTTGGTAAGAGGAAAATGGTCAGGAATCGAAGCATTAGAAGAAGGTAAACGTTATGGTTTCACAAATAAAATAAGGGTTAATTTGTTTCTTAAGTTAACTTTTTGGAACAGCAGTCAACAAAATACAAATAGTCAGGATGGTTGCCATCCAAAGAATGACGAAACTCAAAAAGAAGAGTATTCAAAAGATGGCGTATTTTATTAATAAATCTTTTGTTAATATATTTACAAATCAAGGAGAGTAGTTAATTTAACAGAGCAGATGAAAGTTTTAAGTTAAATATAAATCATAGGCGACAAAATCTTATTTTCAAGGAACTGCAATCTTGCTTGCGTAAATATTAAGTTTGGAATTTAATCTGTTTGATTCCTAACCCCAATACTGGTTTCTGACTTTGAGCTTCTTAAGTTTGATCTTCAAACCAAATAAATAAACTGTATCTACCTATAAACTAAAAAATGAAGTGTTAAGAAAAATATAGACATCTATCAGACCACGATTTCCAAATTATATAGGGCATTACTTTACCAATGAATATTAGTCAAAGGGCCACTCATTTCGCGTCTAGAAGGAAAACTGGGATAAGTAAATATTTATTTAGTTTATTTGTGTATTTTGTGAATCTGTCATGTCACTACAGGCTATCGTGGATGTTCCTTGTATGGCACGTAAAAGAAACCCATAGAGACCTGAGATTGACGAAAAAGCACAAATACATGATGACAATGACGCCGAAGCTCTACAGATCTTGCAAAATCTGTAACTACCAATAAGACTCAAAAGAAAAAAAACCATTTGAGTTAAAGTTCTGAAATAGCAAATAGCAGAGCGCATAGTTTTCAAATTTGTCTAAAAAAACAGTAGCGATGGTTGAACAGCCAACAAGTATGTATTGGCCCATTCTGTATCTGTAATGATACTAAGGTGGCCAGTACAAAGGCAAGTCTGGCGAAAATCCAAAGATTAGCCTGCGTATGAATAATAAGTGCAATGAGAACGTGGCCATGGAGGATATCCTAAGCCTTACACCCCTCCATATAGTAGTGGAGAGAATAGCGGTATGGACAACCTACAGAATGACCAGAGAAGGATCAACCAAACGCAAGTTTCGACTCCTTCCTGGAAATCATCAAACCTGGGACATGCCGCAAGATGAGATGACAAAGAAGTTTAGCTTTGTGAAATAATTCAACACAAAGCTAAGTAACAAAAGCGAATGGGACAAAGATACCATCCCAAACCTCAAGAGAAATACAATTAACTGGTACACAGATGGTTCTAGAACAACAGACGGAACAGGAATAGGAGTATATGGGCCTGGAACCAAATATTCCGAAAGTCTAGGCAAATCTCTGAGCATTTTCCAAGCTGAAATGTGTCCAGTTCAACATAGAAAGAAATGTTCGCAGACAAGAGATCATCGTCATGTCAGACAGCCAAGCAGCCATTAATGCCTTGAACTCCTACGTAATCAACTCCAAGATGGTTTGGGAGTGCCTAGAGAATCTAAACGAACTAGGCAAGAACAACACTGTTACCATCCTATGGGTTCCAGGACACACTTGGGTGGAGGGTAATGAAATAGCAGACGTACTCGCAAAAAAAGGGGCTGAAACACCATTTCTGGGACCTGAACCCTTCTGCGGAATAAGCATCAGTACTACAAGGAATGGGGCAGGCCAAGATACTACTGGGAAACTATAACCAGAAGAGATCTGACTACTGCATCAGTAAAAGTAAAAATGAGCTCATAATACTAACGCGTATCCTAACAGGGCACTGTCGGCTGAGAGGCTACCTAAAGAAACTCGGATTAGTAGACAAAGAAGAATGCAGATTCTGCAAGGAAGAGGAGGAAACCTCTATCCACTGTCTCTCAGAATGCATTACCCTGCAAAATCCAAAGGTACGATACCTCGGAGAATATGAAATAGACGAGGAAGATCTACCTAACCTGAAGGCTACAGACATCCTGAACTTTTTGAAAACAATGGGACTGGAGGAACTGCTCTAATCTTGAGACATCCTTATCGATTGGGCAGCAGTAGGGGGCTCAATAGATCTTATAGGTCGCAGTGTATCGACACCCCCATCAACAGATAGATATCTGTAATGATAGGAGGGTGGGTCATCCCACAGCACGTAGGCCACATTTGGCCCATTGTGCATCCTTCTGAGGTTGAGCCTTCCTTCTAGCTGATCAGCCAGCCTACTTGTTTAAAGTAAGTGATGAAGTCGCCTGAAAGTAGCCCAAACAGTTAAATCTTCTTTTGGTAACCGAATTTCAGAATTAATCGTCATTTAATGATAGATAAATCTAATTTCTTACAACCGGAAAAATCAATCATTTCTTTAGTTTGGTGTGTTTTGCACAAACTTTCTTATTTTGAGGCTCTATATACTTGTTGCGATAAAATTGGAATTTCTTACAAAATTTAAGCGTCTTTTAAAGAGAGAATAACGTCCTGTAATCTTTATCCGATCATAATGAAAGTGGAAACAGTAAGCCACTGGTTATCTTTCTGGAATCCTACGATTAGAGGTCCGCCCGTTCCGTTGAACGTAATTCATGAGGTTTTTTTTGCAGGTGTACGATAAATTGTCGGCGATTGTTCGCAGTATCTGAGATCTGTTAGAAGAATTAGTCTTTTCGCTTATTTTTCGAATTTAATGAAATGTTTAAGAGAGAGAAAGTGAGTGGAGGAATTATTTAATTTTTCTTTTGAATACACTTACCGTTTTTCTTGTATGATTACAAAATCGATGAGAAGAAAAAGAAAATAAAAGTGTTTTAGTAAGGAACATTAACTGCTGATGTTCAGATCGCGATATTGGATCTTCTCACCGTGTTGACGCCACCCCTCAAACTGCCAAAAACCACCCCCAAAAGGACGAAATTTTTTTTTTCGTTTATAGCGAAAACCAAATTTTTCACCCTTCCGGGGGTGATTTTTAACAGTTTTGTATTGGATTATTAACAATGATAAATAGTAAAACAAGCCCTAAAGTCATTCTTTATTTATCTATTTAGTTTACATGAAACATTATTTAGTGTCTTCGTCCTCCATTATACTCATTGAAACATATTCTTCTACACTATCTTCTTCCATCATTATACTTGGCATCCTAATCTTACTAATCCACGGCAACTTACACAAGTAATTTAAATTTCTTGTATTTGTTCAGTATGGATCAACGATCCCTTCCTGGTAAACGAAGGGAACAATAATGAAGTAAATTATTACTGCTTTAAACCCCAATTTATCGAAATACATTGTTCGAACGTCAAAGTACATCTACAATTTCAACCCTTTTGGCCATTTACTTTACGCGTACGTCGTGTGATGGATGCCGAAATCAGGACCGTTTTCAAGATTTTGAGTACAAATTATTAAGTGTTTATTTTGGACTAAAAAAATATATTAAAGTTTCTCCTGGTTACCCTCTACGAGCAACCCTTGGAAGCCAACAAGGGGCTTATACAAATTGCTTACTTTGTATTTCCCTTAAAGGGATACAAAGAAGAGAGTGACATCTTGACCAGAATCTGTCAAATAAAAACTTTGCAACACACATTACAAATTGTGAGATATGCAACACCCAATACAGGTAATTCGTTGCTTTGTAAAGTCAAAACTCTCCATTATAGATGGTAGCAAACTTTTACATTTTATTCAGATGGCTTGCATCTGCAAACATTGTTGCTGAGACTTCACTGCTTGTTAGCAAATCAGCTGTGTAGAGTATATAAAGTAGAGGCCCAAGTACGCCTCCTTGAGCAATACTGGAGTTGATTTTATGAAGAAGCGTTAGTTTGGCAAGGAACTTTACAGCAAAAATCAATATTAGAGGTAGCATTCGAGGATTAAGAAGTAACATTGAGGTTTAGCTCTTCTTATTTTGAACAGAAAACCAGATTGACTGACCTTGTGAATGATTAAGTCATGTCAAGAAACACCGCGGTTAATTTTTTAGTTGGATTCCAAAGCTAATGTTCAGTTATATCTGAAGCTGTTGGTTGGACAGTAGTTTCATAGGAAACAAAATAATTTCTTATTATTATAATCACAGAGCTTAAGTATATAATACGGACCTGTTAAAAATGACCGGTGTTATTTATCTTCATTAACAAAGTGAAACATTTTTACAAATATATGTGCATTGAAATTCATTTCAAAGCCTATCAGTCTGGCGGATGTGTATATTTTTTCACAAAGTTAAAAGTTGTGAAGCTCCACGTCAGTGAACCGATTTTCAAATAACGCGGGTGAGGGTTATTGTGATTGAAATGAAAAGTTCATCTCCGGAATGTTTTGCTCATTTTTTGACACGTTTTATAACGGAAATATTTTGACTAAATGTGGGTTGTTACCTAAGTAACAACAGATCGATATTTAATTGAAAAAACATTAAATTATATACGACAGTCAAAATTCGTAAAGATGTTTTTTAATACATAACAACTTGTGTTTAACGCTAGTAATGAACTCGTCAGTTTTAACGCGCCCTATAAATAAAAAACAAGGTACGATACATTATTCATACGCATTGTCAGGGAGCCCTACAAAAAATGGTTTCATGCCTTTAATATACGCTACTATAGTGTATATTTAGAGACCATAAACTATAGGTTAAAATACTTTTCATACATGTCGATAAGAGACAACGGCGAACTATCATTTTTCATTCTCCACATTTCATGAACAAATATTACACCTCTTACATTTTTCACGAGGACATTATCGAATATTTGTCATCCTCAATCACACCAAAATGATTGATTGTTTCGCTGACGACGAGTTGGAACTTTTGTTCCCTGATTAGGAATATTGGATAAGCTGAATTTATTTAACTGATTCCCCGTGAAATGTCAGTTTTGAAAGTGACCAAAGATGTATGGGGATAAATGGGTATTTAAAGGATTTGGTTTTTTTGACATTTTGTTGCGTTAGTAGCTAAATACTATTTAGGGGCGTTTTCACCATCTCCCTATAAAGAGTTATCTGGTAGATATAAAGAGCCAAATTGATTTCGTCACCTTCCAATAAGGCGTATTGACAGGATAAATTGGCCTATAAGTTGAACGACGAAAAACTCACCCCACAATTTTTATCTGGTCCACAATTGACTTAAAGATGGTTTGAAATACTTCGCGATTACGTCTTATAATTCATCTAAATAGTGGATTTTTTAACATTTTTTAAAACTTCTTTATAAGAAGAATAAAATCAGACTGAATTAAAAATACAAAAAAGGATAATTTTCGATCAAATGTTTATCGACATTATCAAAATTAATAGTAAAAAAGTGTATGAAAAGGTGTGGAAAATAAAGTCATATCCAAAAATGTACAGAAAATTATAAATTTGCAAAATACAGATGTCAAATTTGTAAATGATGTATTTTTTGGTAATTTTTCAAATTGTTTTATAAGAATAATGAAAATCCCAAAATCACAATTTATTTAAAGTCATGCAGAAATTGAAAATTCACAGAATTAGGAAATTTTGGATGAAAACTCGATTAGCAATATCAAAATTTACGAGAAAAAAATGGAACACTCAGAGAAATATTGAAAATGTTTGGAAAATAAAATAAAATCCCAAAATCTATGCCAAAAATGTTTGAGATTTGCAAAATACAAATATTAAATGGTACTTATACATTTCTAATTAGTGGATTTTTGAAAAGTTTTTGATTTTTTTTAGAAAATTCCATAATAAATGATACAAAATTAAATGTCCACACAAACGGGTCATTTTGGATGAAAAATCGATTGGCATTATCGAAATTACTGTGAATCCAAAAATCGATAGTATATGAAATTATAAATTTGCAAAACACGGATGTTCAAATAGGATAAATTATTAAACAGTGAATTTATCGGTCATTTTTCCAATGATATTACAAGATAAAACAAAATCCCATGATTTTTTGTTTTTACTTTATATAAACGAAACTTTCATATTGGATATTACATATTAGCAATGTTGGCTTTATTGCACATAAACTTCCAACCACCATCCGATTCGAATCAGAAATATATAACCCTGGTGCATTTGCCAATAATGTGGACGATTTTCTTCGCAAAGAGTGGCCAGTATATAGATTTGCATGTAAGAAATTTCGCTATTTCGTAAGGTATTTTCGAGAGTGTACTTACTACTTGGTTTAAGCATCTGCCACCTTCGTACCGATATAAGAAGTGTCTATCTTCAGTATTTTTAAGGAATACATCTATCTCACTCGTTTTAATACATTTTTTTGTCACATTGTTTCTGTCGTTTGGACCAATATGACGCGATTGTTTTATCCTACGTTTTGAACTTTAATATTATACAGCCCTTCAGTGTGGTCTGCACCAAAAATCGCTACGACTTTCTTTATGAGATAAAGGTTAGGAACTTCTATTAAAAATTTCATAGTCTCTTCTAATTAATATATGGAACCCAAAGGGTTTATTTAAACGAGTCACTAAAGCAGTACATCATCATCAGTCAGCCCATATTCTTCAACTGCTGGACATAAGCCTCCATTGATTGCTTCCACATTCTCCAATTTGTGTGGATACGTTTAATATCATCGGACCATCTAGTTGGTGGTCGTCCCCTGCTTCTGTATACGTACTGTCTAGGCCTCCACTCTATGATCCTCTTGGTCCATCTGTTATCCCGCATTCTCGCAATGTGTCCCGCCCAATTCCACTTCAGAATTGCTATTCTTTCTACTGCGTCACTCACTCTGGTTCTTCTACATAAGCGTTTGTGATGTGATCTCTGAGGGTCAGTCCCAAAATTGACTTTTCCATTGCACGCTGTGTCACTCTGATTTTCTGTACAGCCTTTTTTGTTAATGGTTGAAAACCTTTCTCTTCAGACAAACCACCACTCAGTTCAAGAGCTTCAGTGACCACTTCATCTTCTCCGGGGGATTTGTTGTTTTTCATTTAAAAAATCGACTTTTGCGTCTCATGTATTATGATTTCTGGGATTTCCTCTGAGCCCTACATAAGCAAGCAAGAATAATTTAATAAATTATATAAATGAATTGTCCATTATTATTAATAGAAAACTTTTGAAACAAAATTAAAACTGAAATTGCACCGAGATTCCCCATTTCTGCACAGAAATTTCAGAAATTTGATCTCCCTTATCTAGAGTGCATACCAATGTTCACTTGTGTTATTAAATGAAAATTCACTCGATACTTTGCGAGTGACTCACTGACATATAATTCATACGTAGAATGCCTTCTGATACTTGAAATCAACATCACTCCTTTGTCAAGACACCCCCGTATGACAAACGTGAAGGCACCCGAAACATCCACACTGGATTCAAGTATTTCCAACCTCGGAATCGCGTTTCCCTTATTGTTCCCGTACAATTTCTATTTACCATCCTATCCCTGTCCCTGTTGTTACTTTCACTCTGTTATGTAAAGGGGAAGCCAACATTCGCTTCATATTGGCTAGATATCGGAAGGATGCAAAATCAACTGCACTGAAGCATCGAAAACAGTTACAAACAAACAATTGTGGCTGGCGCGACGCGAGCACCGCTCTACCGGCCGGGAAAAACAATAAATGATTGTCGATTTAAATCTATCGCTTAAGTTTAATTGAAAAACTCGCTTATTTATTGTTATTAACCGTCCACAATGTCGGTTTTTGCTAAGATGTGGGTTCAAGCCGGTAAATTTAACAATTTTTCGGAAGAAAAGCCTCACTAAAGGCAAGAAATTCGTCGAAAGCCATTATGCTTCCGGCGTCTACGAGTTAAAAACTGATGGATCATCTGAGATTATAGGAACTGTTTTGCGCTAAGCACTAAGCACCAAAACGAAAACAAACCTTTACAAGCCGACAATCGAGCTATGTATGTAATTATTATAATTATTGTATAAGTTCTAATAACAGATAATGACAAGTTAAAGAAACGTAAACGTCACTGATCTTACAAGTACACAGGGTCGCATTAAGGGTGTTATAAAAATAAGTATGTAATCGATTTCATAAAAAAATATAATTTTTGATTTTTTAATAATACTATTTTCTTTGTAATATGTACAGCGTGTTTACTTCAGTTACACCACATACAACTTTTTTTAAATTAATTTTACGAATAAAAGTTACTCTTTGTTTTTAAGTAGCATTATTGTCATGATATTTAATACCAAATTTACAATTTCAAAACGTTTTTACTACTGCAGTAACCAAGATTAAGTGGTTGATTGATTTGTGCAAAAGATCCTCTCCCAATTAGGACCCTTCAGGACGATAACTAGCGGTTCTATCGTCTCATCTCTCACGCCTTTTTCGAATCCAATTATCAAATACATGACACGTCCGTCAAACGTCACCGTTCTATTTACTGTCTAATTAAAAAGTAACCAAAAAGGGGCCGAAGAGAAAGTTCCCCAATGCAAATGAATTCCCAATGGTGACGAATGTCATTGGCATACTTGAAACAAGTTAACATTATTTGTTTATTTCATCTGCTTTGCCTGCGGATTCATCCCGGGGGAATATGTTTGAGGTTTTGTAAGTTACGGGGAAACTGTGCTAGAAGTCAATGAGGGTAGAACTAATAGAGTCTGCTTTAAAATGAAAAGTGTTTACTAGTTCTTGGAAGTAGCACAATGTCTACAGTTAGTTCAATGAATATAGCACTGGACGGCAGAAATCATTTTTCTGATTGTTAATTAATTAAAATTTTAGAAATTGATTTTCATATAACATATATTCTTAACCGTTTACTGTTGCGTTCTAATTAACAGTGCTGTTCCTAAAGTGGCGCTGGGAAACAGTAACAAAGCATACACAGCACACAATGATCATGGTAACCGATGTCGTTGACGCAGAAGTAAAAACAAACAAACTATGAACTATTACAACAATAAATTACAGTTGTATAAGTATTTTAATCTTTTAAAACGTTAGACCGCCACTCTAAAAAAATTATTTACTAGTTTTGTTGTGATGGAAAGCGAAAGCAAATATCAATTTCTGAAAACCGCTTCGGCAGTGGTTCCGAAGAATTCTCTCCTTTTATACGTGCAAAACTGGAATTATTCACCAAATATTCCGCAAACAAATTTTATCCCGTCTACACATCAGTTATGCTAACATCAAGTCTAACTTTCGTCCAACTTATTGCAAGCAGATTCATGCTGAGTGATTGCAGACACATACGAGGGATTTTCGGAATGTTCCATATATACAAAAATGCCATTTTTTTTCAAATCTGGTAGTAAGAGAGATGACAACTAAAACCATGTTTCATAGCAGCCCGTAAAACCCTAGCGCCGAATGGTGAGTAGTAACTTCCAGAAGTGTAGCATCTTCGCAGTTCTAGAATATAAATACAAGGAAGCGGTAATATACGAAGTTCCTTGAACTTTTCTCTGCATGACTGCCTATACCTCAGTGACGCTATATTTCTTAAAGCTTTTTTTTGAAGTTTAAAAACCCTCATACCATTGTACTAGCTTATTTATCATAATTTGAAATTCAACTGTTAATTTGGAGATATCATTATCACAAAATAGATAGGAAGTATCATCGGCAAATAGTAGAATACTGCCATCATTAACCGTCAGAGCTAAGTCATTGATAAAGATTAAAAATAAAATAGGCCCAAGTACAGAGCCCTGAGGTACGCCACAATTAACTAAACGTGTTTCTGGTAGATAAGAATTAACGAGTGTTAACTGATTTCTGTCAGATAGGTAGGAACTCAACTACTCACCAACTCTTCCTCTAAAACCATACTTACAATGTTTAACATTAAGTAGACCATGATCTATTAGATCAAATGCTTTGCTTAAATCCATCAAAATACCTACACTTTTTTTGTTTTTGTTCAAATTATCATAGAGGTTATTAAGGAAGTTTAGGACAGCAGTTTGAGTAGATCTACCTGAAAGATAAATGATATTAGAAGGAAAATGAAGATATTAATTTAAATTCGACATTTTTTTTAAATATTTATTATGCAGTACTTATCAAAATCAAGATTTCTATAAAGTTATGAATGGAGTTTGATTTACCTGAAACATCACCACAACTCCTATTTTAATTTTTACCAACAATTTTGACAGCATAACTTTTATCAAAATATTTTGTTTGAAATTAAAATCTCATTTGCGCCGTACTTGTTAATCAGAATCAAGCCGTTAACCCTCGTACTAATATCCCCCTTTGTTTATTATGTCGTACAAAGTTTTATGAAGCATTAGCCGATTGCATATTTAACTAACCGGACAGCGTAAATCCCGTTTAGTTTACCGTATACACTATCCCGTAGTTGTAAAAACAACGCATTCGCGTAGCTCATATCCATTTTCGTTTATTTTCCATACTCACCGTTTGCCATACCTACACATCGCCAGTAGCTCAAATGAATGAAAACTAACGGCTGTTGCGTAATAAAGATGAATTATGGCGCGATCGAGAAGGCTCTGGAGGTGAAACATCGAAATGCACTCAGCTCAAGCCTACTCTGATCCCGAATGTACATGCGATTCTAATGACAGCGTGGTCGCAATCGCAACTCACTTGGATTGCTCGCCGCGCGAGTTTGTACTAGACCGGTAACGTGGCGGAAGAAGAATGAGAAGCTGTGTTGCCAATCTAAGTTTTCAAGAGGCGCTTGTACAGCTTTTCCGTACATTTATTTGAAAATTTCAGACACACCTAACCATTGTGATCTCCTAGTTTAATAAAATTTCTGAAAACACCTGCATTCAAACATCTAACGAATTGTGACATGTCAAAGTGTCTTAAACAGCTGTCAATGAACTGTAACCTTTTTGTAAATATCTTTATTAAAAAGACATAGACAAATGTCGATGTCGGTCGTTTAAATCCAAAACTGGATCGTATATCAACATATTTTCGAGTATAGACCGAAAAAACCTTTCTTATAAACATTAGGTAAATCAAATAACTAAAAAGATGTATAAATATCTAAGAAGGGGTTCTGGATTATGACAATCTGGTCTAAAACTTCGAAGTCACCAATGACCACCAAACAGGGAATGAGCTAAATTTTCTTTCCTAACGGGTTCATAGTTCATTTCCAGAGAGAGAGTTTTCGTAATATAAGACCGTTGGGAACCAGTATCTATCACAGCACGAGCAAAATGAGACTTTTTTTCACCAATAACTTTCACTAGCAATCACTAGAAATATTTCCGAAAGCATGAATTTTTTAAGTCATGCTGGTTTATTATCACACATGAAAGCTGTATGTCTTCCGTTACATATAGAACGGTTCACTATCTGGCCATATGCCCAAATTTCATGATGAGTGAGTTTGTTGCCCTCACAATCTGCCGAGGAATGACTCTTACTGCAAAAGACACATTTCACGGCAGTCTTTTGATTCAATAAACCTGCCGCGGTAGCTACTTCTTCATGGTGTATAACAAGAATAATAATTCTTCCAGAACTCTTCTTTTATATCAAATCCTGCATCTGCTAAAGATATTCTTTCCTCATTTTCTACTTCATCTTTGAGGAAATCCATTAGACTCTTCAGACGATCTTTCAATGTAGACTTAGTGGAACAAGAACTACTACATTACCAGACTCTTAGGATATCTTCAGGTAAACAAGACTCAACCATGGGATACAACATAGCTGCACATGTTTCAGAGGTAACATCTAGCGTTTCAAGAGCTATCAGTTGAAATTCCATCTTGTCGTAAACTAGTGACAAGAGTTCTCTCACAAAAACCTCTACTAATAAATCCTTTCTGCCAAATCGTGATTTCAAGCTAGTTGTCTCCAGTCGGCGGAAAACTATTTACCAATTGTCGTGTATTCTTTGAAACAGGCTCCAAAAAGACAACCAATTTTTTATTTCACCACCAAATTTACAAAATTCTATAATGGGAAGCTTCAATTTTCTTCGGGAAGTCACAGACATGTTATTCTCAGAAACATTGTCGATTGCTCCTTTTCTTAATTTTCTCCATCTGGGAATTCCTGTCACGATTGCCAAAAAATGTAAGGAACTTCTTTGTATAGGATCACCTATATCGGCCCCCAATGGAGATTTATCACAATAGATTACAATAGATTATAATAGATTACAATAGATTACAATAGATTACAATAGATTACAATAGATTACAATAGATTACAATAGATTACAATAGATTACAATAGATTACAATAGATTACAATAGATTACAATAGATTACAATAGATTACAATAGATTACAATAGATTACAATAGATTACAATAGATTACAATAGATTACAATAGATTACAATAGATTACAATAGATTACAATAGATTACAATAGATTACAATAGATTACAATAGATTACAATAGATTACAACAGATTACAATAGATTACAATAGATTACAATAGATTACAATAGATTACAATAGATTACAATAGATTACAGTAGATTACAATAGATTACAATAGATTACAATAGATTACAATAGATTACAATAGATTACAATAGATTACAATAGATTACAATAGATTACAATAGATTACAATAGATTACAATAGATTACAATAGATTACAATAGATTACAATAGATTACAATAGATTACAATAGATTACAATAGATTACAATAGATTACAATAGATTACAATAGATTACAATAGATTACAATAGATTACAATAGATTACAATAGATTACAATAGATTACAATAGGTTACAATAGATTACAATAGATAAAATAGATTACAATAGGTTACAATAGATTACAATAGATAAAATAACTAGAATTAAAATGAATTTTTAATATCTAAAATATAATGTCAAAAATAAAACTTACATCAATGAAACATAAACATATTAACTTGTTTTTTAATATACAGGGTAATCTCAACAATATAATTCAAACAGGTCATTTTTAAGACACAGCTATACACGTATTGATCTCTAGAGAAATAAAAATCGACTCGTAGAATTAAAAAAAATAATACGCACATGCATCATCATAAAGAACTCGGAAGAACTCAGAATTTGCAGCTAAAATCTGAGTATTGCAAGCAAAAACTTTTACTTTTAAAATGTTACTGTTAGCTAGAAAAATCTTAAGGTAGATATAAATAAATAAACAAAAAAAGTATCTCAAACATTTTTTAATATTATTGCTGAATAATTGTTTTGTTTGTCCACTAAAGTTTAAAGAAACATCGACTCTTTCCCCCAAAAAATGTTTTTTTAAAAAATTACGTCCCTAATCCTAAACTCAATTATAATACGTGACAAACCCACAGGGATTGCCCTACGGTCTATCCCTTTAATCCCATATCCCGACAGATTTCCACTACAGTATTCCATGTATTTCGTCTTCTCTTGACCCACTCGCCACATATCTCAGGTATATAATTGAGTTCAGTCTGTCGACAACTGCTCACACAGATGTTCGATCGAATTTATCAAACATTCTTTCAACCAGAAAATCTATTGGCTTTTCCCAGGAAAATAGTACCGGTGATGTATTAAATATTAATCGAACAAGGCTCGATATTTTTTGACTTTTTGGAACCAAAACACATTCTGTTTAGTCGTTAATATGCATATATATGAAGATATATGAAAAACGAGTCGTTTTTTTATTTGTAATTTTTCAAAATTCTTAGTAAAAATTATTTACCCTTTCTCTCTGTGAAATATACAATCCTTCCCCAGTTTTTGTTTCTTAAATTTTAAAGGGACAAATTCAATATATTTACAGGATCTTTCAGATTTCAAGTACCACCTTATTTTAAAGGTAATTTTGCGAGTTATAGAATTTCCACAATTGGTAAGGATCGTGAAAATGTCTTAAGCCTAAAACAACCTCGGTATTACTAGTAAAAATATTTGTATTTGGCTTGGTAGCCACTATGAGCTATAGAAACGAATTAGTTGAAATTTAAATTAGGTTTACTTACTTCTTTGCCCCAAGAGTTTCAAGAAGTTTAAGCCATACTGAGTTCATTCGAGAGATAAACGAAAAATGGAACCCTTTTTTTGAGATATTTTTTTACTCCCACTATTTAGAGAACTATTTAGATGAGTAAACCAGTAAGGAATTTTAATTTATTAGATTCGACATCCTAAGACTGGTTTCTGCCTTTCGGCTTCATCAGTTAGGCTTTTCGAATCCAATAAATAAAATTCCAAACTCGTACAAGTCAATAGCTATATCTGCTATAAGATAACATTTTTAGATGTGCTACCATCTATGGTAAGAAGAGAGTATTGACATTAAATTTTGACTGAATCTAGTCAAGATGTCACTCTCTTCTTTTTTATCCCTTTTAGAGATTAATACAAAGTGAGTAAACCAGTAAGGAATTTTAATTTATTAGATTCGACATCCTAAGACCGGTTTCTGTCTTTCGGCTTCATCAGTTAGGCTTTTCGAATCCGAAAGGCACAAACCGGTCTTAGGATGTCGAATCTAATAAATTAAAATTCCTTACTGATTTACTCACTTTGTATTAATCTCTGAAAGGGATAAAAAAGAGTGACATCTTGACTAGATTCAGTCAAAATTTAATGTCAATACTCTCTTCTTACCATAGATGGTAGCACATCTAAAAACTATTTAGATATTCTTTGTTTCTCCACTAATTACTAAAACCATATTTTATATTTATATTATATGTTAATTTTTCTCTTATTTTGCTAATTCTTTCTTCCAACATAATAATGTTACCATGTCTTCTATTTTTAGCAATTTGTTGCCCTTATTACTAGAGTACTTCCAGTTTCTTTGGTATAGTTTTTAAATGTCAGGTGGTTTATTTTCGATTTCTCGTGTCCAGGTAGTTTCCATTTTTCAAAGGAATTGTCTATTTAATTGGTTTCTCTGTTTTTATATATCAACAATTCTTAGTAATATTTCAATCCAAAATAATAGTTGTAATTATACTCAGATTTTGAAAAATATCAACCATATCACCGACACTAATTTTTTCATGCGGAAAAATCTATCAGTTCGCCCCGAGATGAGTCGTTCAACCCGCTCGTGATAGGACATGCTATTCTCTTCCAGGTTAATGACTGGAATACCCGTGAGTAGCGCCTACATCGATAAGCTCGCAAACAATTCAATAATGCCATCAAATTGGCCAAAATCAGGTGATTATAAAACGAGAAGTGTGTTAATGGTTCAGTGAATTTTCCCAGTGCGACTTTCTTAAATTGTCATCGTTATGCTCTGAAGTTCTATATTGAAGATATTTTTTTGTATGTCCGACATATACTTTATTGTTATTTTAAAACTGAACTTGTCGTCTGACACCTTTAACTTTTAGATATTTATTTTACGTTTATATACTTATTTGAGCCTGTCGTAATTATTTAAATAAATATCCCACAAAAACAGTCATATTGTGATTTTTTTTTTCTTGTCCAAACAACGTAGCAGGAGATCTGTGTAGTCAGTCGAGTTCAAGATCCAGGATGTCTTTAGTAAGTCGAAAATGATGCACAGAAAATATTGGAATCTATATAAAGAAAACTTACCTAAAGGTTGTAAGAACTACCCGAAGAAGGTTTAAGATTACTTATGTACTTATTTAATGATATTATCAGGCTTAGTTATTGGCCCAAAGAAACCAAAGTTGCACAAATAATAGTGATACCGAAACCTGGAAAAGATGAAACTAAAGTCACATCGTTTCGTCCAATAAGCCTGCTCTCATCAATATCATAGTTACTTAAGAAAGTTATACATAAAAGAATAAACACCCTACTTAATGGATGCCACATCATCAATCTGGGTTTAGGCCAGAACATTCCACAACACAGCTATTCCATAGAATAGTGGACGTACCTAATCAACAAATCATTGGAAAATCAGTACTATAAATACTACAGCATTTTTAGACGTAAGTCAAGCTTTTGACAAAGTCTGGTACCTAGGTCTTCTGTTTAAGACGAAGAGAAACCTTCCAGGAAAATATTATGGACTGCTGAAATCAAAGAGAATTCTTTACAAAAGTAAACGAAGAAACTGCTGACATCTTTCCTATCCACTCTGGCGTTCCACAGAGAAGTGTACTTTGTCCGCTTTTGTATGTTTTATTTACCAACGATATTCCAGCCCAAAGAGATATTTTTACTGATACGAATGGCCGAAAAAGTGGAAGATAAAAGTTAACATTTTCTCTCAGAAATTCAAAGTCAAATTCCTTGGTTTGCACCTAGACAGCAAACTCAGTTGGAAAGAACATTTATCCAAAAAACGAAACAAATAGATCTAAAAGTCAAATCAATAAACCGGTTGATTGGACGTAAGTCTAAATTTACAACAGAAAATAAACTACTCGTTTATAAGACTATTATAAGACTTATCTGTACTTATGGACTAGAACTCTGGAGATGTGTAGCCAAATGTCATATTTCGATTATGCAGAGAGCTCAATCCAAAATCCTACGTACCTTATCCAACGCATCTTGGTATGTATCAAATCATACATTATATACAGATTTTAATATCCCATATGTAACCGATCTCATCAAAGATAGAAGTAGAAAACACTAGAGATTCATCCCAACACACTATTGGATCTATTACTGCAGCCAACGAATAACCGAAGATTAAAGAGGACTTGATTAGTAACTGAGGGTGTCTCATTGGATATTTACCTCTCCACGCCACCTGTGCAGCTACCCAGAAACCCTGCACAAGTCACTACATCAGCTTATAGATTGTATTGTACCTGATTGCTAATAAACATTTTTTTCATCGATTTCTACAAAAAATTACATTTTACGTATTAATTTCGAGTGAAAAGTCAACTATTTTTAAAGGAAAGTATTTTTCGTCCTCAAATGACTCGCACCGTGCCGTATCCTAGTGACCACAGCGAGTACCGTGCCGTATCCTAGTGACCACAGCGGACGAAAAGTGTTTGAGGACGAAAAATACTTGCCTTCAAAAATGGTCGATTTTTCTTTCGGAAATTAGTACGTTTTTGTAGAGGTCGACGAAAAAAAGTAATATGCGCCTCGGCGAAAAACTGTCTATTGTCTCGCCTGCTTGCTAGCCTCGGCTATCAATTCGTAGACTCGACTATAATAGACAGTTTTTCGTCCTTGGCACATAAATAACTATTTTTTAACTCTCGGAGAGATCTGCAATCTGCCTAAAGTAGCAATAAGCGTTTGGTTTGAGACTCGCTCCAGTGAGTGATCTCTTTCAATACTTAATAAACGTATAAAACAAAAACAAAATGTTTGTAATAACTTTTGACGCATATATCATGAGACAACAGTAGTTTTTTTTTGCGTTAAAATCAATCACACCCTTATAAACCGAACTTGACAAATACATGATCCCGGAAAAATTCACTATATTTTTTTACCGTTAACCAACATAAAACCGTAAGGAATTGAAAATCGCTAGTTTATGGCTGAGAGTAAATCAATTTCAGTTCGGAAATGAAAATAAGTAACCTGAGAGGTCTGAAATATGTGCTCAATTTAGGAAGAGATTGCGATCTGTGGTTTTAAATAAGCCTACATTTACCACACGGCTGGGAGTTATTGAATTTTTTCCTCAAAGTGTTATACGTATGTGTTTTAACTAATTTTGCGATTACGAAAATAGATGTTTCATTTTTTCTAATAAATTTTATATTAAAAAACCAATAATTCAAAAAAAATAGATTTGAACATTTGAAAAAATTATTCGTATGAAATTCTACTAAAAGGTTTGATAAAAACATTCATTGAATTCGTATTTATTTATTCATTCCATTCAAGCTGCTTCCACTGGATTAAATAGAACAATCACAATGTTTCTCTAACTAATTCTACTTATTTTTGCGCTTAGAGATACGGCATTAGTTTGTTCACTATTTTTCGATTCTAACAAGTTTTAATATTTTTGAGTTTATTGTGTATCACTATGCTATTTTGGTAAGTTTGTAGTTCTTTGTAAGTTATGTGTAATAATTATTTTAGTCCTGATGATGGCATATCGCTGAAACTAGTAGCCGTACTTAAGTAGCAACCGGAGTTCTTGTAAGAAGCAAATTTCTCTTCTTTTTATGAGGATTTTCTAATATAAAATTGTATTTATATGCGCGCCACTGGGAACACTTGGCGATGGAATATTTCTCGACAGCTTTAAATGTATGTAATGATGTGGCAGCACTTTACAAAGATATTTTAGAAAAAAATGGGAAACCATATTATTTAAAAACTACTTGATATTTATTAAAACAAATAGGAGAACATTTTCATAGATTTAATGCAGAATGGTGCGGATATTTCTTTTTGTGATTTTCCATTTAAAATTAACAAAATAAATACTTTTCGAAGGTTTACAAAAAAATCAAGATATCTCCACTCTAAGTTTTGTAATTATTAGTACCTATTTCCTGAAAATTTCACAAAAATCAGACTAAAACTAAAGGCTTAAAAGGTTATTAAAATTTTTCAAGGGGTTCGGTTTGCTCTTAATTTCTTCGATATAATATTGTGGTAAATGAATTTGAGTATGTATATTTCTTTGGTAGCACTAGAATTCGATTGCAAGTGATATAGTTAGATAAAAAATTAAAAAACCTGCACCTAAAGATTTTTTAAAACTATTTTCTAATTAAAATGTTACTAATTTATCTATGAACACATTGTCGCTTAGTTTTCTGATATCAACATATTGAATAAGCAAATATTGTCACTGCTACCATATCATAACATGTATAAACACGAACTACATTTATTACAGCTTCTATTTATTTAATAACTAGATGAATTAATGAAAAGGATCATTCTAATCATTGATTATTTACATGACAAATTCAGAATGTAAAGCAAAATTGGTGCATTATTTGCTACACTTACCAGTATTTTAAATTTAAAATAATGGTGAGAACTTTCAGTCCAAAGTGTATTCAATTTAATGGTGTTCAAATTTTGGTGAAAGAACGAATATTTCTTTCTAAAACCTAAAATTCAACTAACTATCTGAAATTTTTGCAGTCGAATACGAGGTTTGTCAAAAATTATGAATTTTTTCAAGAGTAAAGTACCAAGTTTAGATTCTAATAATAAATATAAAGAAAAAAACTAAATAATATTAGCGTGTATTGGATTATTATAGCAAACAATATCTTCGTTATTCTATCTTATTTAAAATAGGAGAAAATTTCGTATAACATTCTAGATCAATGCTTATTTCTTGGTGATTTTGGTAGACAGAAGTCGAAGTCGTTTAAAATTTATCATTGCATTAGGCACTGGAACGCTTGGAATTCATCCTACTTTTCAGATAACAAGACCTTTAACTCCAATTCCTGACCCTTAATCTATTACCGTCGGACACAAAAGATTTAATTCGATATTCACCGACCAATTCGCAATTCTTCGCTGATGAATAGCCGTCCATGACTTCAACGTACGCTACCTCTTGCTGTGGAACGGTTACCGGGGAATCCCCGATTAATACCCCTGTCTATTTGCGGAGTGCGTTCGGAATCGGTCCAATCAGTTCGACCAATATTTGCGGCGGGTTACCGTGGTGCTTCCACCGTTCAGCCGACGATATTTGGAGGAAGGCTTCTGCATTATTAACGACGTTGGACGCGATCTATGCCATCGTTAATAATTAATGCCGCTTGATTAGATCATATCCATATGTTTCCCGGGGCACGTCGGCTACAAAATTAGGCAGGCTGAGAAGCAATATGCATCGTTGGGGGTCATAATCTAATATGATGCTTTTTTGTACGTCCACTTTACAGCGCAGACATTTTCACTTTCGAATAAAAGTCAAATGAAACAAATATACACTCATAAAAACGATTTTCTTGAAAAAGGAAAAAATGTTCTTAATAATTCGAAGTTTATTCAGAAAATAAATGTTTTTGGTATACATTTGTTTGCTAAAATGATCACCGAAGACGAACTTTCTTATGTTTCTGCATTTTTATTTTAACTGCACTTAAATCGATGTATTTTAATCTCAAAATGTATATCAAGGTTGATCTTTAAAAAAAATCGAGAAAATTGTTATTTTATAAATATATATCCCACCCAGTGGGGACAATCTTTAGCTTTTATATATTTTTTTTCAAACTGTAAAAATTGATAATTTTTGAATTTTAAAAGAATTAAAAAAAGACTAAAATTTTAATCTAGAGAGCCGTGATATGATGGTTAATAAAAACTATTTTTCGCTGTCAAGCGAGGCTTTTGATCAAAAACTCTTGAACTGTTCACTTCGGTGTTTTTTTTTTTTTTTTTTTTGCGGAGGTGAAGGAAAACCCTTTATGGGGAAGTTATGAGCCTAAAATCTCAAGGTCTACTGTGAGACTCTCCTTTCAAAGCATACTCACTAAAAAACTTCACCCCCTGGTTGGGTCCGTCTGACCGAAGCCTCCGGTGACACTTAGGCCTGTCGGCCCATTGTATCTTCCCTCTCTGTTTACAATACCCAGTCCAGTACCTTAGTGCCCTGTACAAGCTTGTACAGGTCCTGTACTGAGTGGGAGTTGTATAGTTCTGGGTCACCTATTGGCTGCCCAAAAATTTGCTGTCTTTTGCGGTCCAGTGCCTCGCATCTACACAGTATATGTGTCACTGTTTCTGTTTCCTTACCGCACAGTCTGCAGGTAAGGTCACCATTGTACAGTCCCATCTTGTTGAGGTGCCCCTTAACTGGCGCGTGGCCAGTAAGGAGTCCCGTAACTGTTTTCAGCTGGCTCCTGTTCATCTTTAACAGGTCTGCCGCTCTTTTGTGGCATGGTCCTTTGATGTATTCTTTCCCGTGTTTGTTTCCCGGGACGTTTTCCCAGTAATTTTTATGTTTGTCCCAGATCCAGTTTATTACAGACACTCTTGCTGTACGCTTTGGTACCTCTAGTGTCCGTCCATGGTTTGGGGGGTTTTCCGAGCCTCTTCTTGCGAGTTCGTCTGCTTTCTCGTTACCTGCAATTCCCTGATGTCCTGGCACCCATATCAGTTTGACGTGATTATGGTCTGCCAGCGATCTCAGTTCCTTTTTGCAGTCCCATACCAGTCTCGACGTCACTTCCTTGCTGCACAAGGCCTTGAGTGCCGCTTGACTGTCTGATAGAATATTAATACGCGCGTTAGCTATATCTCTCCTGTTATTCTCCCTCGCGCATTGGAGAATAGCATATACCTCTGCCTGAAAGACAGAAGTGTGAGTACCCAATGAGTAGCTGATGCCAGTCTGCGGGTTCCTAGAGAACACACCCGAGCCCGCTCCATTCTCAGTCTTGGATCCATCTGTGTACCAGATTTTCCCCTGTAGAATGTTCCTGAGCTGTGAGTCGTTCCATTCAGTTCTATCTGGCACCACTACTTTGATTGGGTTGTTGAAATCGTATCTTTTCGGAATATGATCTGTTCTCGTCCCTAGTACGTCCCCGGTCACTATTTCGACGATACTCATATGTCCAGTCCCAACGTTCATATTGGTTTGTTGTGTGTTCTGTAGTCTGAGGGCACCAAGCCTTGCCTCCCCTTGTACCACAAAGTGGAGAGAAGGCAATCCCAATAGTGTCTCCATCGCTAGAGTAGACGTTGACTTTATTGCCCCCGTGATTCCAAGACATGCAAGTCTTTGCACCTTGCTTAGTCTTGTAATGGCTCCTCTCTGATGCGTCTATGGCCACCACACCAGAGAGGCGTAGGTAATGGAGGGCAAGACCACCTTGTTGTACAGCCAGTGCAACATTTGTGGTCTTAGTCCCCATTTTTTCCCAAAAGAACGTCTGGCTACAACTAGTGAAGTCACCGCCTTTCTGGTGGTTTTTTCCAGATGTTGGTTCCAAGTCAACTTGGAGTCAAGAACTACTCCGAGATATTTGACTTCTCCCTTGAGCTGTATGTCTTCCCCTCGAAGTCTTATAGGTCCAAGACCATCCAAGTTGCGTCTTCGGGTGAACGCTATGATGTCCGGCTTGCTGGGATTGATATTCAACCCCTGCGAGTCCGTCCATCTTATTGCCAGGTTGAGAGCCTCCTGCATGCGATCTCTAACCGTCGTGTTGTATTTTCCTTGTACAAGGACTACTATGTCATCGGCATATCCAAGGGCTCGATGACCTGCATCTTTTAGTGTACCCAGCAGCCCATCTGCTATCAGATTCCACAAAAGAGGGGACAGAACCCCCCCTGCGGACATCCTCTAGTCGTTCTGGCTACTAAGGTCTCTTCTAAAATTGTTATGTGTATCAACCTGTTCCTTAGCATGGAGTCTATCCAGGCCACACACGGTTCCTCGATTTCTCTATGTCTAAGGGCTCTTGTGATTAAATTTATAGAAGTATTGTCAAATGCCCCTTCTATATCTAGAAAGGCCGCTAACAACATTTCTTTATTTTCCAGCGTGTTTTCCACCTTTGTTACTAGTTGGTGGAGTGCTGTCTCCGTTGAACAGCCAGCAGTGTAGGCATATTGGTCGCGATGCAGTGGTCTCTCCACTAGCGCACCGTCCCTAATATGTCTGTCTACTAGCTTCTCTAAAGTCTTAAGTACAAATGACATGAGACTTATAGGTCTTAGGGCCTTCGCCGAATCCTGTCCTGCTTTTCCAGGTTTCGGTATAAAGGTAACCCTAACATGTCTCCAAGGTTTTGGTATGTGTCCGAGAGCCAGACTGCCTCTGAATATGTTACAGAGTCTGGTTTGCATTGTTTCGAGACCCCTCTGCAGCATTGCAGGATATATCCCGTCTGGTCCCGGTGATTTGAAAGGTTCAAATGTCCCTATTGCCCATTGAACTTTTTCGTGCGTCACGATCCTTCTAGCTATGTCCCAGCTTATCCTGGAGCCTCTTTTAATTATTTCCAGTTCGTCTGTTTGTTCCATAGCAGGTGTCTGTTGTAAATGTGCTCCAGGGAAGTGAACTCTAAGTAGTTCTTTGATTGTTTCTTCTCCTGTACATGTATGCTCACCTTGCTCATTTTTCAGCGAGTATATTACTTGTTGTGTGTCATTTGAGAGTACTTTTTGGAGTCTGGCACACTCTTGAGTCCCTTCTATTTCCTCACAGTGTCTCCTCCATGAGTCTCTCTTGGATTTGGTCAGAGCTTTTTTGTAACTGGCCAAGGCGTTCTTGTAATCATCCCACCTTCCTGTTTTTTTGGCTCTATTGAATTCTTTTCTCGCCTGCTTTCTCAGTTCTGCAAGTTCTCTATGCCACCAGGGCACCTTCCTGGTGGTGTTCCTTGAGATGAGTGGGCAGTGCTCATTGAACGTGGAGGTGACTGTGTCATTGAATTCTTTCACAGCCATCTCGAGGTCCTTATTTGTTCTTATCGTTCGCTGCGTTCCTTGGAATTTACGATTTAGGTCTGCATTGTATGCACCCCAGTTCGTTTTCCTTGGATTCCGATAAGTCTCTTTGTAAATGTTGCTTTTTATTTTGAAGTTGATGTGTCTGTGATCCGAGCAACTCACCTCATCAGTCACTTCGGTGCTAGTAATAAAACAAAAGAAATTTAAAATCACAGCAATACTGATTGAAGATAAAAATTAAAAGAAATTTACCTGTCAAATTAAGTGAGGTTATATTTTGTAAATCAAGAAACTGAAAGTTAAATCAAGAGAAGAAGCCCGATATTTGTTTCATCTTTGTTCCTGTTAAACTATCCAGATCCAATTGTATCCTGTATTGATTTATCCTGTTCCTGATTTTAATTCCTGGAAGATATTGCATCCATCCCATTTTTAATTGACTAGGAAAGTAACCAGAATTAGAAACAAAATCTAAGTCGTATTAAAGGTACCAATTCACAATATTAAATATCGATATTTAAAAACTAATTTAGATTAGAATAAGGTAAGAGAGTAATTATAAGATTTGTATTAATTGTTGATTTTATAAATAAGAAATTTATTACACTTACCTTATTCTGGCAAACAACTCTTATTCTCGCATTAACTAAAAGGTTAACCGTTATTTTATGATTATTAATAAATGTTTTCATATTCACTGAGTCATTATTATCGACCCGGCCAATAGCTGAAGCACTACCTGAGATTAAGACTCTCAAATTTTCTACTGGAAAGTAGATGGCGCCCAAAATTATCAACAACAAATAATTATATTCTGTCTGAGATTACGACAGAAGGCAATAAAAAAAATCAACAGTAATTTATGTACTAAAACTAAAATTCAAATAAATAAAATAACGAAATTAAATATTCAACAAAAGTAATTTTTCTCTTTTACACAAAAGATACTACGTAACAATATACATATGATATTACTTACCTACTAGAGGTGATTTCAATATACAAATTGTTACCAGCGCAATTTTTGGCATTCTTAAATCGACTATGGGTATATTAGTTGTTAATTTTTAAAGTAATCACTAACATTTTCTTATATCTATTTTATAAATTGCATTGGTTACAATCCAAACTCAATGTTATATTAAACAAAATTAATTTAATTTATATTGAAGCCCCTAAAAACAAAACAAACCGAAACGATTGTGTTTCCCACTCCTTTCAATTGGCATTTGAGATATGACCTCCAGCTATCGGGAGATTTTCATCCGGTTGAAATGTTTTGGGAGGTTTTGTTTGGTGCAACTTTGTCCTCTAGAGAGATAGGCTTATCAGAATTGCCGGTTGATTGTATTAAATGACCAATTTGATGAATTTGTAATGTATTAGAAATGAGATAGACATCGCATAGGGGGAGTTTTAATTTGGTGTTGGGGGCAATAAAAGATTAACTTCGTTGATTAAATTGTTTCACAAAATTAAGATACCTGTAAAGGTACAAGATATTTTTTAGAGCTGTTGTTATAAAATATTTAGTTTTTCATTTAATTCCAGTAATCTTGATTGATTGATTGATAATAATAATGATAATAAGAATTGCTGTCAAAAACTTAGTTGGTAAAAAAGTTTGTATATTAACATAATTTCATGTTAACTTCAACATTTCCACGGGACAGCAAAAATTGAGATACGTTGGTTTTTCTTAAAAAATAAAAACATTACTAAGTTTGCTTTTTCTGAATGCTAGAATGAATGCTGGGCATTCTGGATCCATTCATGATGCAGCAATTTTATATGACATTAAACGACATGACCAATCCACATAGTTTCTTTATTGTTATGCTGAATTACTTGATTGAATTGCATCAAGAAGAAATTTTCCTTAAAAAAGTTGGAAAAGGCAATGTCAAAACACAAATCTATTCTTCAAAAAGTTTTGATAAATATCACCTTTTTAAAAAACATATTTTATTTTTACATGCATTCAGTGGCTGTGATACAACTTCTGCGCTGTTTAAAAAAGAACAAAAAAACTTTCATAAAATCATTAGAAAAACTTGCCAATTTCAACCAACTGGCTAAAGTTTTTATACAAGAAAACTGCCTTTTACAGCAATTACACGAAAATGGAGTACGCATTATACTAGCGATATACAATGCTCCTAAATATGGGGACAATAATATCGATCATCTTGTTAACTACAAAACTTCATAAACCGGTCCAATTGTCTAATCTTCCACCTACAAGCGCAGCAGCCCATCAGCATATAAACCGTGTATATTACCAAGTACAAAAATGGTTAGGGCATGATTCAGAACCCTAGGAATGGGGTTGGGTTCTGAAAAATAAATTCCTCGAGCCAATGACAAAAATATTACCACCAGCTCCAGATGTGGTTCACGATGCGAGTGCAGAAAATCAGGGTTTCAATTCACTTTAGCTTGTGGCCAGTGTAATGGGCAAGCTTGCCTCAATGATGTACCATTGCAAAGCGAACCCGAGGAAGAGAGTGCATTTGACCCGGAAATTCTAGAAGGCCTGGAAACAACAATTCAGGAGAATGAAAATGATACAGAAATTTTCGAAAGCCCGGAAGATGACGATGAAGAAGAAGAAAATTAATACTTTTGTTCTTTAAGTTATTAAAGATTTGTTCATTTTTAATTCACTTTAATTTAAATTATAAGAAATATACAGTTACCGACTACAGATAAAATTAAAATATATTTATTCGTTTTATTTCTACTTAAAATTAATTAATATAAAATTGATTACACAAAGAAGGTAAGTATTATTAAATGAATATATTGTAATGTAATCTGAGGATGGTTAATTGGAGATGTATATCAATTAGTTATAATAGTGTATAGTAAAATTATCCTATTTTAATAATAAAAATAAAGATAAATTATAGTTAAGTTAGAGATTTAAATATAAAGAAAAAGAATGATATTATAACCTATTATAAATTAGAAAAGTCAATTTTGAAACATAAAAAAAATAGAAATCGAGTAATGAAAAATAAAAAAAGAGGGTTGTTGATGGATAAAAGTTGTAAGAACTGAAAAGAAAAAATTTTGATAAGAAAAAGGAAATTTTGGAAAAATTTAGAATTATCATAAAATAACAAGTATTAAATAAATATAAGACATAGTAAAGAAAGGAGAAAGAAGAAAAATATCAAAGAGAGGTCCGTAGGTGTTTGTAGAATTTTACTGGTGGAAAGTCAGCAAACGATACAATCTTGTAAAGTTAGAAGTTTAATAGAATATTATAATAGTTGGTCGTAGAAAATAATTAAAATTGAAAGGAGATTGAGAAAGGTGTGAGAAGTAAACAATTGTAAAGAGTCAAAGGAGACCTTTGAGTGTTGTCGAGGTCAGAAGGTAGTGAAGAATAGATAAAGAGATAAGTGGTTTAATAATAGTTGTTTTGTTGATAGATTGAAGTTATTTCCAGCTTATTATCTCTCATTTCGAGGTTGACCCCTTTTTTTTTGCTTTGCTTTTGCTTAATTAACAATGCCGTTTTTGATTAAAAAGGACTGTAAATTTTAAATGATGTTTTACAGAATAGACCCCGTTATCTGTTTATTATTTTAAGCGGTATAATTGAAATACGTCTTCCAAATATAGTAAACGAAAAACAATGTTCCTAAATAGTATATACTTAAATAATAAAAAGCGATTTCTAAATTTATAAATTACTCCGATATAAAGTCTCTTGAACGTTGAGGAAATTGCTACCAAAACGTCGTAACTTACAGCAATTGATAAAAGGATAACACACAATAAAGAACACTGGTGAATGAATTCCTTCTTTTTACTTTACCCACAAATTTTCCGTTAACGACCGACTCTCGAACAACGAATTTTCCGACTCGAAGAAGACAATCGCACCTGCAATGAATTTTCAGTGTCTGCTTTCCGTTTTCTACGAATCCATTTTATTATTAAATCGTATCGAAAATAATGCACCGGAACTAACGGAGGACGAAAATCCCAAAACGATTCGCCGAGAGAGAAGATTTATTCGCGCAATAAAAGCAAACCAAATAATTTCGTATAATCCATCTCTATGCACCCCTATGTAAAATTCCTATGGCTAGCGCTAGACAAGGGTAAGCTTCGGATACCCCGAGTTTCAGCTTTGCAGGACAGGATAACGCGGCAGTAGAGCATTTTAATTGAAAGGACTCTCAGGGGCGTCGTTCTTTATTTTAGTTGGCAGTATTTTAAAGCTGTTTAAAATAAAGAGGAATTCATTATTTCCTTAACTCGTTGATGGTTAATCTCGTATATTTACTCAAAATTATAAAACTGGAACAGGATTTTATTCAGCTGTGTATAAATTAGCTAAAAAAACACGCAGAAAATATTAACAAAGATTAGAATGGACATATTGACGTGATATGTTGAAAGTTGGTAAAATAACACCAATTTTTTTCATTAGAAAATGTCGGCACATCTTTAATATTTCTGCAATTGAAAATGGATAAACTATACATGATGATCTCGATTTCTACCTGTGGGAAAACTCCGGCATGCGTAAAGTTCCAATCCAGCCCGAGAGATCTTTAGAACAAATAATAAATAAATATTTTCAAAAACAAACGGTTTAGTGCTTAATGCACCAGGTGTTTCGCGCATAGCAGTCACTTTGATCTTAGCCGACCTGTCAATTTTCATTTCGTACACATTTAAATAGACCTCTCTCTTTCTGTGATGAAAATAACATCTTCTCTACCAATCAGCATAGGTTTTTAAATAAAAAATCAACAACTACTGCGGTATATTCATATAATAGTCAATTAATAAATAACATGCAAGCAGGAGAGTGTCCGGTTGAAATATTTTCGGGCTTTCGACTGCATCAATCGAGAATTTCTTTTAAATAAACTTTATATTTATGGAATAAGAGGAATTGCCCTTAATTGGATTAAAGATTTTATGGTTAATCGGACACAATACGGAGTTGTCGAAAATATTTCACCAGTACAAGTGCACAATGATCTTGGTGTTCCACAGGGCTCCATTTTGGGTCCTATACTTTTTAATTTGTTTATCAACGACTTGGATAAAATTCACATATCTGCATCTTTTACCATCTATGCTGATGACACTCTTGCCTTGTCAGATAAGTCAGAGAAAGCCTTAAGTGATAATTGCACTTCTGTTTTCACTGAATTAACAGACTGGTTCTTGGCCAACTCCCTTTTTCGCAATATTGACAAAACAAAATGTATTATATTTCATGATTTTCAAAATCTGTATCGACCAATAGTGACAATATAACATTTTTGCACTTGCAAATTGACAAATTGACTGCGATAAACTAATATCGAAGTTACATTCATTGTCGTATCAATTCAGAAATCTAAAAGAATTTAAATCAATGGTTGCAGCTATATTATGCTCAAGTTGAGAGCAGGCTGCGAATATTTTTGGGGATTTTCCTCGGCCTCTTTAAAAGACGATAATTCGTTCTGTGATTGGTCTTTCAAATAGAACATCTTGTATTCTTGTATATTCTATTCTATTCTAATATTGAAGTTGTTTCCTAGAAGAAAAATGAAGAAAGAGAATATAAATGAAGGATAATACAAAAATAAAATAAAAATGTAATTAATATGCACCTAGAACTCAAAATTCAAGCAATAAAGGCACACTATAAAAGCAGAGATAGCTACAAATTCAGGAAGCATCACCACACCACTGTGTTATATTCCTTAACCACAATATTCTTCTATTGACTGTTATTCTTCTGCCTTCGATTTTTCTTGTGCAAGAAAAAATATATTACACTTTCTTTCCACGATATTTCTGATTCTCTGGTAAACCCACATCTCGAGTTCGAAAATCCGAAGTAACCAACTTCATTTAGACCAACTATGTTGCTTACTCAGTCTTGAGACGGACTTGCATGTCATCCCAATTCTCATTAAGTTGGCAACTCAGATATTTAAACGAACGAGCTTAATTTGTAGGCCTTTGACTTGCAAAATTCGTCCATCTCTGTTTTCCTTAACAACTTTGTTTTAACAATTTTCATATATTTAAGTTTAGACCAATATCGCATCTTTTGGCTGCTTCTTACAAATAATCTTTACTTACTTAAATTTTGTCGCTCATGTCTTCAATTGTTGACGCCTTTGTGTCAATTTTCAAGCGTATTACAAATATTTTTTTTGGGGTTAAACAGCAACTAAAGCTGGAGAAAAACATAAAGCAACTTAGACAACCTAATTTTAATTAATAATCCTTTTTAAAACTGTTGATTTTCTAAATTGTACCCTTTTAATTTAACTATCACCGAAATTCTAGCAGATAGAAATTGCACGATGGAGTTAATTGAGAGCTATTAGGGTCGAATTTATCAATGTTAACTCTCCCTCGGCATATACAAGTTTCGACGCAACTAAAAGGTCCTTAATAATAGTGATTTCGTGAAATGACCGATGTTATACAATAAGGAATAATTTGTTGGAATATTGATGAGTCCTATAACTGATTGTTAAGATAAATGTACCTACTGTAATGATATTTCTTTAAAAACGAAAAGGATAATATTTTAAGTGGACCTAATGGTACACTATCGTTTTAGAATTAGTACTTTATTAAAGTCGATATAAAGTGGAATTAGTGGAGGTTTAATTTAATGATAATTATTTGCAAGAAATAGTTTATTTCAAACTGGAATTTTCACATGTTCTTAGAACTGATAGAATTTAAGAAAATTAAATTAAATTCTTACTTAAATGAGATATAAAGTTTACATTTTAATATGTTCATTTTTCAAAGAATTTAAGATTTTCTCAATAACTAGTGTATTTTCTCATTACAACGATGTTTAAGCATCACTGCCAATTTTTTAAAAAAATAATCGCTATATAAATAATTAATTCAAAAGTGAAATAATCTCCATTCGTTATAAAAATCACAGACACGCTGAGACTACTCCACAAATTCTTATAGAAAATTGCCAAACTTCTGCTTGAGTTTCTATAAATAGAACATACAGGGTGGTGAGTCAGAATAAGACCCACAAACTCTAACTACAGATTGAAAAGCTGCTAAAAAGGTATGTCCTAAAATGCATCCCCTCTGAGATACAGGGTATCGAAAGTACGAAAAAAATTAATTAAAGTTTAATTTCTTTTCTCTAAAATTCCGGAAGGAAAAAATTTGAAACTTGGTGCACTAATCAAAGTTATAATTTTGTATTCTCGTAAACCAGTGGCGTAGTTCTGATGGTGTGTTCCTTCATATTTTCTTGGGAGAAGTGAATGGACAAATGCGCGTTTGACATCAGTTGGGCTCATCGATACTCAACTTAAAAGTCATAACATTCCATGTACTTAAAAGTGGAGGATTCTGAGATAATTGAGAAAAACTGAAGATATGTCCTTAGTAGAGACATAAATTCCTATGTGCAATAATCGCATAATGCTAATTTCTTACAACATATAGGAATATGAGTCAACCTGAACCTTGATTATTCTGACAGATAAACTGACAAACAAACCCAACCTCAAATTCATAATACTCCACTTAGATAAGAGTTAAAATCTGAAATAATTTTTGCGAAATACTGAAGATAAGTACTCTTAATTTGTTGAACTTTATGTTGGAGTATCATTTTTAGAGCCTTTCCTGATTGATTTATCTAGAAAAATATTATCCAATTAGCATGTTTTTGATAAAGAGAAACAATTATTGTGTATTAATATCTACTTAAAAGAAAGAAACGGTTTAGTGGGTATACTACATAGAAACAAACAAGGCATTGTTTAAAATTTTTTCCTTCGGGAATATTGGAGAAAACAAATTAAACCCTAATTTTTTTCGTACTTTGGAAGGGATGCATTTTAGGACATACCTTGGTAGCAACTTTTCACCTTAAAATGAGGTGAGGAATCTGTGTTCAGGGTTTGTTGCTCTTATTGGTACACTGGTGTAACCTTTGCAGGACTAGAACATGTGTTGGTTAGACCGAGATCTAATCGAGCAGTTATCGTAAATAATTAGCTGTTACACAGGGTCATTCATTGGGGGAAATGTGCATACAGGTGCTTCTAAATAACCTATATTTTATGGGTCTATCGTTCTTTATAACCAAGATACAGGGTGATTTATTAATTTTCCCCACTTTTCCAATTAATCATAACTTATGAACCACCCTATACATTTTTATAATATTTGGTTCGTATGTTCTTTGTCCATAGGAGCGTCGATTAACATAATAAAAAATAGTCTTATTAAAGGTCCGGACTTATAAAAATTAATAAGTAGGTTTCGAGTCGAAACAACACCCTGTATATCAATATTTTAAAATTTTATTTACAAATTTGGAAAGAGCACAAAAAAATAAGTAAGACTAAATGTTTTAAAGGAGGGTTAGCCATATGTGAGTAATAATTATTGAAGGTATGGAAGAAAAAGTCCTTTTTATCTCACAAGTTATTTATTGAGGGTGCGACCGGCTGGCCCTGCGTGGAAAAATTATGGAGTTAAAAAACAAAATTGTTAAGTTACATGATTTTAAGGAATTTATTTTTATTTTTAATTTATAATATAATTTAATTTTATTTCAAAAAAGCAAAAACTCACCATAACTTTTCCACGCAGGAATTACCACAGGAAAAACACCAACAACATGTCA
The DNA here is from genome assembly GCA_949320105.2 of Crepidodera aurea. Lineage (NCBI taxonomy): Eukaryota > Metazoa > Arthropoda > Insecta > Coleoptera > Chrysomelidae > Crepidodera > Crepidodera aurea. The sequence goes on along the minus strand of OX439475.1, from coordinate 17,800,263 downwards.
TAAATCAAAATAAGGAACGAATTGTACAGGTCCCCAATATATAAATGTAATTTATAATAATTTAAAATATTGTTATAAAATTTTTAAGCTTTTTTTAAAAACCAGTCATAAGGACATTTACATACAAATTAAAAATTAAACTAACCTTTGTTTAACCAGCTAATTTTAAAATGTCTCGACTCAAAAATAATTTCTATCCCAAATGGTACTTTTCCAGCTTTAATCCATAAAAATCATCACCTATTTCTTCCTCTCCTAATTTCTGGAACCCAACCTTATTGAAAAACGAGAGGACAGGTCCGTATTTGGGACAAATTATTATTATCAATGACTAACTTTCAAACACCCTGTATGCGTAAAAAAATTATCAAAAAATTATAAAAGTGAGGAAGAATGCCCATTCCAAAAACAGCACAACTTTATTTTAAACAAAAATAACGTTGCAACAAATTGTATTAAGTTAAATGAAAAGAATTAGACACAAAAAAATATAAACAACGTAACTTATAACAGTTGTTCAAAGTGGCCTCCATTTTGCTCAATACATTTCCGTGCTCTTGAAGTAAGATTTGTAATTGACTTACTAATCATAGCTTGGTCATTTCTCAGTTCCTCGCATGCGTCCTCAATTCTCCGTGGAAGGTCCTCTCTAGTGTTTAACTTCAGTTTAGTAAACTTTTGATTTTAAATAATCCCAAACATGGTAATCGATTGGATTAAAATCGGGCTCCCGTGCAGGCCAGTTGTGAGGTCCTTCTCTGCCTATCCAATGATTTAGGAAGTTGTTATTTAAACAAAAATAACGTTGCATCAAATCTACATTTTAAAGGTTAAACGTAACAGAAAATCAAAAAACTAGAATTTTCTTTATACTTAATACAATTTGTTGCAACATTACTTTTATTTAAAATAAAGTTATGCTTTTTTCGGAATGGGCATTTTTATAAATTTTTTTTTTTAATTTTGTGCCACCTCTTTATATAAACATCTAGATTTGACTCAAGTTAATAATTAAAAAAGTTGTATGGGGAAGCACCAAATACATTCAGTCTTATTTATTTTTTGTGCACTTTCCAAATTTGTAAATAAAATTTTAAAATATTGATATACAGGGTGTTGTTTCGACTCGAAACATAGTTATTAATTTTTTTTAAGTCCGGATCTGGAATAAGAGTTTTTTTTATTATGTTAATCGACGCCACTGTGGACAGAGAACATACGAACCAAATATTATAAAAATGTATAGGGTGGTTAATAAGTTATGATTAATTGAAAAAATGTGGAAAATTAATAAATCACCTTGCACAAAATATAGGTTATTTAGAAGCACCTCGGTGTCCTCCATCATGTATGCGCATTTTCCAATGAATCACCCTGTGTATGATAGTTTTCTTTTGATTATTTGGTGCTGCTCTTTAATTAAAGAACACGTGAAACTTTATTAAAAAACCTTGCAAAGGACGAAAGAACAAATATTCATATTAAAGAATTAATATTAAACCTAAAATTCCACTTTGATCATTCTCTCCACCATTGCAGACGTAAACAAACATCAGTCCAACGCTTTTTAAACCTGTAAACACCTGCGTTCTCATTTTAGGCTCCAATCCCATTTCAAACACCAACTGCACTCAATATACTTAGTTTTCGCTAATAAAAACTTTTTAATAAATTACCCCTCCATAAAATCCATTCATAGAAAATACACAACGAGCATTTAATGCGTTCATAAAACTTTTTGCACTCGGTTTGTTTCCAATTCGCTGAAAAAACGCGAACCCCTAAACAAAAGTTTCTCTAATACCGGCATTCACAAAGTGAGCCGTTTTAGCTTTTGCGTCGATTTTAAACCAGTTTAAAAATTTTCGAATTGTCCACGGACAAAACGGAACGACCTAACAGGCGAAAGTATTTTGTTGAAAGTTTTTGTTTGGGAAGTTTGTAGTTTGGAGGACTATTCAATCGAGTTTCCGTATTTTACGGACACTGATCCCTGATGCCGATTCGAATCGATTTAGTTGTTCAGGGCCGCAGATTTGCAGGACCAGACTAAATAGGTAAGTTTTTTATGAGTCCACCAAGTCAGAATTTATATTGCAAATTTTAAGGTTTAAAAGTTAGAAAAAAAATCACTTTTTACATATACATGGTGTGCCGTTTTCAAAATACAAGAATGAATAAAAGAGGTATCTATCTATCTGTGATGGGGGTGTCGATACACTGCGACCTATAAGATCTATTGTGCCCCCCTACTACTGCCCAGTCGTTAAGGACGTCTCAACGACTAGAGCAGTTCCTCCAGTCCTATTGCTTTCAAAAAGTTCAGGATGTCGTTAGGCTTCAGGTTAGGTAGATCTTCCTCTTCTATTTGATATTCTCCGAGGTATCGTACCCTTGGATTTTGCAGGGTAATGCATTCTGAGAGAATGTGGATAGAGGTTTCCTCCTCTTCCTGCATTCTTCTTTGTCTACTAATCCGAGTTTCTTTAGGTGGCTTCTCAACCGGCAGTGCCCTGTTAGGATACCCGTTAGTATTTAGAGCTTATTTGTACTTTTACTGACGCAGTCGTCAGATCTCTTCTGGTTATAGTATCAAGTTCATCAAGTATTGTACTGGTGCTTATTCCGCAGAAGGTTTCCGGTCCCAGAAATGGTGTTTTTGCGAGTACGTCTGCTATTTAATTACCCTCCACTCCAGTGTGTCCAGGAACCCATAGGAAGGTAACAGTATTGTTCTTGCCTAGTTCGTTTAGATTCTCTAGGCACTCCCAAACCATCTTGGAGTTGATTGCGTGGGAGTTCAAGGCATTAATGGCTGTCTTGTCTGCGAAAATTTCTTTCTATGTTGAACTGGACACATTTTCCGATGGCGTATATTTCAGTTTGGAAAATGCTCGGAGATTTGCCTAAACTTTCGGAATATTTGGAATAAAAGAGGTAAAAATAAGGTCAGTACGTCATTTTATACTTATCGTGCAGGGGAAATTAACTTTTAAATGTTGGCAACACTTCACGATGTTGCCGTTGTTACTACAAAAACGAAAATTATTGATTCATCAATCGACATTCGTTTGCAGGTTAGATTATTTCGTTTGATTTGTTTTCTTTAAAATTTACAAGAAACAGTAATTTGTATTTCTAAACAGTTATTTCGATAACTAATTGATTGAAAACTTAAAAACATTTAAAATGCCTAAACCTTTAACTAGCAAATGACAAGAAATTGTAACACCTCTGAACAAAATATCTATACAGAAAATCAATTAAAACATAATCTTCTAGGGTTCTTTGCGAACTCGTTAGTCACTTTGTTGACGAAATCGTTTTTGAAAATGTGTTGCCTGTGTACACTCATCATTGCGACGTCATTGAGTCGAGCTTCAGACATGGTGCTCCTCAACCAGGTTTTGTTTCTCATAAGGCTACTAAATGACCTTTCAGCTGTACAAGTCGTACAAGGTAAAGCAACAAGGATCTTCAAAGCCTCCTTAATTTCAGGAAAAAAATATTCAGTTTCCTTGAGGATTTCCACAACACTCACACTCAGTTTGAACGATTCTGGTTTTTCCTCCATATTCATAGTTGCCCCCCCCTGCCCTTCTCTGGCGACGCCCTTGTCACCTTTTAACATAACCTCAAAACTGTCCAGAAAAATTATTTTACGTTTTTGCAATTAAATTATCTATCTCGCCTGCACTAAATGGACGGCGACTTATGTGACTACTTATACTTTGATCTTAAAAATATTATAAATATCTAACAACACGGATTTATGAAAAAGCGATCTATCGAAAGTAACCTTCTTATTTACACGCAATACTTGTTAGACGGGATGGACCGTGGATTGAAAATAGACGCCATTTATACCGACTTCAGTAAAGCATTTGATAAAATTGTTATGATCAATTCTGCTTCATAAGCTTGTTGAGGTTGGTATTTATCGTAATTTGCTTAGATGGTTTTCATCTAATATAAGTAACTGGACTCAAGCTGTTAAAATTGGCATGTATAGCTCTACAATTTCTATTATTACATCTGGCGTACCGCAGGGATCTCATATGGGACCGCAGCTTTTTAATATTTACATTAATGATATTGCCAGCTGTTTTACCTTTTCGAAATGTATTATGTCCGCTGATCATTTAAAGGTTTTTCATACGGTTGACAGTTGACAATTTAATCTCCTATTGTACCCGTAATTGCTTGCATCTCAATCTAAACAAATGTCACTACGTTAGTTTTTCAAGAAACAGAAACATTTTACTTAATAAGTGTAGTATTGACAATACACCTCTAGTTAGAGTATCTATTGTAAAAGATCTTGGAATTTTTTAAGACAGCAAACTATTATTTGATCATCAATCACGTCATTACTAAAGCACAAAAGGCACTTGGTTTCATTATACGAACATCTGAAGACTTAAAAAAAATAGAAACAGCCCGCACCCTCTTTATGCCTTACGTTAACGGCGTGTTTTGGATCTGTTATTTGGAATCCTCAGTACATTTAGAAAACTAAACTTGAAAACGTGCAAGAGAAATTTGTTAAATATATTAATAAAAAATTCACCTAATTCACCACAATTTCTAATCCTGCGAAGGACCCCAGCACTTAAAATGAAATTTTCTTTTGCGATTATTGAAACACTCCCAGTTTGATCCTGTGCTTGTTGGACTTAATACGATTGGGTCTGGCGCAGTAGTTTCTAATATTCGATTAAATTCGGTTTCATTTTTAATTCAGGTAAATGGTAGTGGGCAAGGAAACATTTCCTGATACCGCAATAAATTTTAAACATCCATCCTTATCAAAGAAAGCTGAAATGACGTAGAAAATCTAGTTTTTGTAACTTTTGTTTTTCTTTTTAATTAGCACCAGGGTTTGGCTTCTAATGGATCTGAGAATAGCGAGCTATTTAATTTGAAAACTGGAAACGTGTTTATATTATACAATTAGTGTACAATTACAATTACGAGTATAGTGGTTTAACAGATTATTCCAGAAAATAAATCAAACTATTTATACGTAAACACTTAGAGAATAGTTATTTATGGTACTAGTGTGTTGAAAATAAGTCACGCGAGAAAATTCTCAAGAGAAAGTGGAAGAAATCGTTTTTTTATGAGATAATAAGTAATAAGCTTTGTGATCAAATCAAAGCTACTTGTGTCTCAGTACCCTATAAATGTCAGAATGAGTTGACAGTGACTTTTTTACATTTTGGTCAATGTTAGCAAATGTTTAAATAAATTTTGACACTTTCAGAAAAGGGCTTTTTTAAAAAAAAACGTATGGAGAAAACCGATGAAAATTACGTTCCTGAGGATATGCTTACGGAAGCGGAAGAAGCAGCGATGCAGATTTTTGCCAGAAAAGTCCCGAGATGCTTACGACAAAGAGTTCAAAATGTTTGGGTCTTGGATGAATTCACGGAAGATAAAAGGTATCGATGAAAATGTTCTATTGGCTTATTTTTACATTTGCAAAAAAAATTAGCCTCATCGTCGCTATGGACCAAATACTCGATGCTTCGCTCGACTATTCACCTTTATAAAAAAATCGACATTTCAAGATATGGCAAACTAACCAGCTTTTTGAAAAGCAGATCACAGGGATACAAACCAAAGAAGTTCAAGACATTAGAACGACCTGAAATAGAGAAGTTTTTGAACGAAGCTCCCGACAACGAGTACCTGTTGATGAAAGTGGCTTTGATAATGGGGATTAGCGGTGCTTGTAGATGCGATGATTTGGTCAATTTGAAAATAGAAAACATTCAAGACAAAGGAAAATATTTTCACGTAGTTTTTCCAGATACTAAAACCAAGAAATCGAGAAGTTTTAACATACCCGATCAATTTGTGTAAAAAGTACATGTCTTTGAGACCAAAAAATATTAGTTCCACCCGCTTTTTTGTTTTTTACAAAGATGGGAGGTGTACCAGCCAGTGTGTGGGAATAAATACGTTGTCGAAGATACCTCCAATAATTGCAATGTTTTTGAAATTGGAAGAACCAGCGCTCTACAACGGTCACTGCCTGAGAAGGTCTTCGGCGACTCTTTTGGCCAATGCAGGGGCTAACATGACTACTTTGAAACGTCACGGAGGATGGAAGTCCTCGACCGTAGCAGAAGGATACCTAGAAGAATCGGTGCACAACAAAATACAAATTGCAGAAAAATTACAAGGTTCTAATGCGTCGGCGTCTTCCAGCACCATCAGCAGCTGTACCGATATAGGAGCGTCTGGTTCCAATGAACCAACGAATTTTACAATGACTTCAAATTCGAATAAATCGTTAGCGTTTACCTTTAATTTCAATATCAATGTGAATTCTGCTTGTAATAGTAATAAATAAATAGAATACTACTTTAAATATGAACGTGAGCTATTTGATAGTTTACTTGTCTAAAATGACATTGATAATGACAGTCATAACTGTCATGTGTTGGATAAATACAATAATTTATGGCATTATTTGTGACCTAATCCGTTTTGTTGATAAATAAGTGATTTTTACATTATTTTTAAATTAAAGGTGAGATATCCTTCCCTCTTTCTAAAAAGGCAATTTTTGTAAAATACGTGATATTGTTAAAAGTTTTGTTTTTATTCTAGAAAATGTTATTCAATTTTATAAAAAGCTTCTGAATCTTTTCTCTTCTTCCTTGGTATGATGCCTTAATTTAAAATTGAATAAATCGTTGTCTTAAAAAGGTTTGTTAGAGAAATAGCTTGTTTGATGTCTTCACATTTTAACATTCTTGTATCTATTTTAAACATTTAACACTATTTCTTTTACATCGGGGGTCAAAAATTTATTTTTTGCCTCAAACTTCTCTTGAATATATTTTAAATTTAGTGCAATATTTATCCGAAGACAATACGATATTAACAAGTCATATTTTAAAACTTAATGCTACTGGATTCAGTTTTTGTAGTAAATTCCTTTGTTTTTCTAACAAAAAATAAAATATAGGCAACCCATAATATTTATTTGCCATTTAATGAAATAAAATTATAACAAACAAAAACATTTCATTTAAGAAAATTAATGTAATTACATAGGTACCTACTCTCGAAGATTGACTTAAAATACCAAGATGTGTTATAACAACGACACCATGTTATCAATAGAAATTTTTAAAATGCAACCCTGATCATAGCCTCATAGACTTCGATTGTTTTAATTTGTACAAATAAATATTTTTACTTTTCCGATATAATTTGTTAGACACTGTATTTGAGTTTTATGTAGTCAGAGTCACAAAAAACAAAATAATCCAAAAAAAATGATCTATTATTGAATTCCATTCAAAATCAAATGGATATTTAAACTTTTATTGTTTTTGTTATTATTATAAAATTGCTGAAACTCAAATTTCAGGTTTATACACAATTTTAACTACTTTAAAATGAGGTAGCACTTGCTAAATATTTGCGTTTTAATATAATATAAAAAATGGAAGAAAAAAATGCTATTTTGTAGTAGAATTCATAGATTAAACAAGTCAACTTTCTTAAGAGTTTTTATTACATTTGTTCACATTACTCAATTAGCATAGGTTCTAGAATTTGGTGCTATTAAAAATTAGGAAATAATTCATAATTCCTAATCATTTTATGAACAAAAATAAAGTTGCCATTAAAACACTATCGAAAAAATAATTTTTCACATTTTTTTTTGTATAATTTTTCTTTGACCGTAAATCCACCCGTGCCCTAAATATGACTATTAAGTCAACATTAATAATAGAAGAATAATGATTAGTTAGCAGCTCCTATATAGAGGAAACAAAAAATACGACCTCTAATGGCCGTTGCATGTCCGACGTGGCAGCGTTTCTCCCGTATCCCCGAATTCGGTTTTAGAAATAATAATAACGGAGCCTACCCAAAAGCTAATCAGGAAATTAAAGTAGTCCGGTTTAGGAAAGCATTCATTTATTTTCATTGGGATAATAGCAAGGATTTATTTGGACGTCCGTCTCAGCCGCCTTCAATTGCGACGTTTGAATGGATCCTAATCCTGGTCTGTTTCGGCACCGTGACATCCTTCGAAAATTAAAATTAGTTTTAGTGATCTAAAGAGACGGAAATAATTTGGAACCAAGTTTGTTTTAACTTATGAATGTATTTTTAAACTATGAATCAAAACGTATTAAAAAAATTATACATATTCCAATGGATTACCAAATATGGGACCTCTGAAGATTGGCGATACATATTGTATTCCTGAAAGTCAATCCATCAAATATTTAGGAATCACTATAGATAGGTATTTACGCTGGGATTTGCAGGAGAAAAATACGGTTAGAAAGTTGAGAGGTAAGGTACTCTCCAAGTTCAAATATTTGAGAAACTTTCTGGATAAATAGCATTTAAGAAAGCTGTACTTCGCACTTGTTCAATCTCAAATATCCTATGGTATACCTAATAGGTTGGGGAGAAGTGAATGACTATTAATTAGCAAACCTTTACGTCATTCAAAAATGGATACTGAAAATCATACTCAGTAAAGGCAGAACTTACTATAACAATACTGTGTACAAGGAAGCTGCTCTTCTGGATATTCGCCAACTATTCTGTCAACCATAATGAACGCTATTAAAAAAGGAAATATCCATCTGGAACCGTATTTTAGTAGAAAATAAGTTTATTTTAACTATGAATCAAAACATATTAAAAAAATTACACAGATAATACTTTAAACCGGTGTTAGTTGACTCATTTTTTCCTATTATTGTTAAATTTTCATTCATTTATTCTATTTTGATATTAACCATCTTTAATCGAGCGCCTGTAGTTAATACAATATTCCAACTAGTATTTCTATATGTAGCAAATGGATACCGTATAATTCCAACCCAATTAGTGTGCAGCAAGGAGTTGTCTGGGTACTCCATATGCCAGTCAATGACTAAACTCCCCACGCTTGCGTAGTTCCGTCTTGGAATTATCTTCCCACATTAATTCTAAACATTTATGCTAATGTCGACACTCGGTTATGAGCTACCACAGCTTCTGTGGTCTTCATTATCCTTAATTCTCGATGTATCTTTACTTCGATCCTAGTTTGACAGTAGTACATCTAGTACGCTGAAAAATATAATAGTGTATAGTCTTCAGCGATACTCCACCCGAATTTTCTTCTTAAATTGTATTCTCGGTATCCTGGACAAGGAAGTGCCTTTCGTGAATGTATCTGGTGAAGATTAAACGCAGGTATATGGCTGCTCCTCTCCTTCATTAATTAGCTCGCACTCGCATTTTGTACATCCAGGATTATCAGGCCTTACCACCACAATCCTGCAGATATCTCTATTGGCTTCTTTGGCGCAAATCTGCATAGTTGGAAACCGAATCGGTCGTTGTTGCGCTGGTTTATGCTGTTAGCCCCCATAAAATCCTTATGGGGCGCAGTTCAGAATATTATTATGAAAATAAAATCTCCCGTAGAGTAGGGGGGTTCAAATATTTGTTAGGGAAGAAGAATAAACAGATTACTTATATTCACCATAATAAATTTTATCAGTTTAAAAGCAATAATTTAGTTAGAATCTTTGAGTTGTACCAATCAGCTCACAAAGGCTATAACATTACAATACAAGCTATTATATTCTATTATTATCTCATAATAAATATATAGATAATAGATATAGGTAGTATCTTGAAGGTACTAAGTGCTGGAGTATATGTTTTATTGCCGTCACTATGATGGGTAGGTTAAAATCTATTCATCCAGGTGCTGGCAGGCAGATATGATCAAAGGCCAGGTTATAGAAGCCAAACCGAAGAAGCAGCTACATCTAATGAGCGCCTAAGCGATAGCACATGTAAGCGAAAAGTGTGCTGGAAGGTTTTGAATTAGAGTAAGCAGGTGCCAATGCCAGAGGTGGAAGATTTAAATAATGCAGAAAAGCAGATTAAAGATAAATAAGAGAAGAAATTAGAAAGCAGTTTTGGCCTAAAAAGAAATTTATTGTTTTTATTTAGAATTTGGACTTAAACCCTTGGCAATCGATGGACTTACCAGAAGTGTAGTGTGGCCAATAAGTGGAAAAGGCTGGATCCGGATCCACAATGAAGTGTATTTCTATGTAAATAGAAGTTAATGATCCAAATGTCTTATATTAACTTTTTATTTTTTCATTCATTATCCCGTTTCATTTAGTTCTTCCTGGTTTTCTTTTTAGATATTTTTTTAATGACTATTTTATGACTATTTTTCTGATTTCGTTTTTTCTGTACTGACCAATTCTCGACTATATATATATACTTCCTCCTTAATCCAAACTTTATTTTTATGCTAAATATTACAAGATCGTTCAGAAAACGCTGAAATCGCCATTTCAATCTTTCAGCGAAATCATCGGAATTTAAACAGTTATTTCAGTTTATATCTCATCAAAATAATTTATTCATGAGTCCTGGCAAATTGTTTTCAGGGAAATGATAACGATGCGATGAAAGGATCAGTTCGTAAGCAGATTTTTGAGTGAATTAAATCAATTTAATATTTCGTTTGTACGGTTTTTTTGTCATTGAATGTAAAGAAGTCCAATTATGATCATTAGTTGTCCATGTTGGAAAATTTGTTTTTAGAAGCAACACGATTTAACAAATGAATGAAATAATATATATATAAATAATATTAAAAATATTAATATATATATTAACGCTACTTAAAAATCACTCGATGATATCCTAACTCCGCTGACATATTTAGTAAACATGTTATTCGAATGCGGTACATTTTCTTCCAAAATACTTACAGGCAAATTGTTGCCAAAATGTCATTGGAAAATTACAGGCCTGTGACGGTCCCCTGTGAATTATCTAAGGTATTAGAATATGCATTTCTAGATCGCCTATTATCAACATGGATTTTGCGCAGAAAAGTCAATAGCAACAGCCACGATGTCATTTTATAATCCAATTATTGAATATATTGAATCAGCCGATTGCCCTGTAGCGATATTCTGCGATTTAAGTAGGGCATTCGACTGCGTTAACTCTCTATATGCTTATGTCGATGTGGAATCAAACCATGGAGTTTGAAGATACCTTTTAAAACTACCCTAGAAAGAAACCAAACTCCTGACCCTTACAAAGAAACGATATTGTATACAAAAAATGATGTGTATAAAATATTAGTTCCTTCTTTCTCCAACATACGTGATTTTTTACTGCCACTTCATTCAATATTACTATTATACTCCAAAAGAGAAAAATCTGTCCTATATTTCAAAAGCACAAAAAGGAGCCGACCTGAAACCGTCATCCATACCTCCCCTTTCATTCCATCTGACAATCCACTTATTTCACGCAAAGGGAATTTTTTGTGAATGTCCACGCCTCCCCTAAGTGGCCGCAGAAGTGGACATATCTTCTTATATTCAGGACCGGTCGCAAGATTTATTTAAGATATGGAAAATGCAGTAGTAATATTTAAAGAACACGTTTTATGGTAAGACACTTTCTAGGGTGTAGAGATATCTAAGGGCAATGTTTTCTTCTGATTCTGCTGATATAACTATATGATCAGCATAAACTAGATTATTATTTTCGATCTCCGCAACAAATATCAAGTTTCAAAGTATTTAATCTTCTCAAAGTCATTCCACCTCAAACAACCTCTCCTGGAGATAATGCATTGAACTACAACAGTCCAGACGCGTGTCAGAGGCTATACAAGTTTCGTCAAAGAGAGAATAAACAATGCAAATAAAGCATAACGGTATTGTACGATACACTTTTCTCAATCGCCAGATCAATATTAGTCATAGAATCACTTCCAAAGTGACTCATTTTCACTACATAAGCTGACTAGGACTGTTTAAAAACAATATTACAAAATTTATTGACAATAAAATCAGAAAACTTCGTTTTCTGGTGTCCTAGTAGACCATAATTACTTGTTATCAAAGGTATTGTAATTTTTGGTGACAGCAGCTGTCAAGTTTTGCCGCAGGTAAACTCGAAAAAACTACTGACAGGAGCTGTCATACAGTTTTTTCATCTAGAAACCATTTGTAATTCAAAATTGCGCGTTTAACTAGATCTTATACACCTCTATAGATTTCAATTCAACAAATATTTAAATCAAAGAATGAAAGAACTAGACCCACAGATAATTATGGTCACGCCCAAATATCTGTAATTATTTTTAACTATTTCTGTCCCGACTTTTCCTGACTCTAATTTGTATTCCTACTTGAAACTAAAAAACATAAAGGAGGTTATCGACACAACAAAATGACCAAAACCGCTAAAACTCGTGCCGGAATGGTTCCAACAAAATACAGCTAATGTTCGACGTCGATAAATTTTACAATTGACTATAACGGTCCTGATATATGTAAGGCTATTTTTCTACAACATTAAGGGTCAATGGGAGCGAGATTTCTCAATAAAATTTACACGCAACGCTGATTGTGCGGTGTCCCCTGAGAACTTCCCAATCGGCGTTTTTTTTATTCGAGAAGGGGCGAACTTTAATAAATGTTTGACTTGTGCAGCCAGAGGTGAAAGGGCGTGGAAAATTGGAGGTTTTTTTTTAAGGAAAGTGGAAATTGGAGAGTGGATTATATTTTTCCAAGTCGATATACTTTTGTGTTTTCCGTATTATACCGTAACTGAAGGGTGAAATTTTTATTGTGTGATGAAAATGGTGTTTTCTGCATTGTACTTGGGGCGCATTCGAATAAATTATCGATACCTGCATTTTAATTTATTAATCTTGTTTGATAGTTAAGTATGGTTGACATCTGGTGGAGTTATTTATTAGTAACACAATTTCATGAAAGACTGGAACGAATTGCGAAATGTATTAAAGTATTACCTAAAAGAACAATTTTTTATTTTTTTTCTTAGTTCACTAGCGTAGCGGATCTTACAGTTGGGCGATAAGTGAGAAATATTCTTATAGCGGAGTGAAATTAGAATTTTATATGGATGTAAGAGCTAAGCCAATTTTTTTTAATTATTTCGAATTTATACATAAACAGAAGCTTGTAAAAAATTTGTCAATAAATTTGGGCTGGAGATTCGCGAGATATGTGCCAAAAACTGAATTTTTGGTTTTTTTCGAGTGGATTCCTTCACTATTTTTTTAAATATCTCCGGCTCTAAGAGTCGTGGAAAAATAAAAAAAAAAATAAGATGACCGTGATGAAATAGAGTATCGATCCGTATAGTAGGGTTTTTTTAAAAATGCATCATAACCTCAAAAAACGAATTCGCGCACATTCTTTTTTTTACTGAATTGGCAATAAATAATCAAAAAATCCTCGAATTTTCTTAGAAATTGGAGAAAATATGTATTTTTATGTAGGAAAGACATGGTAAAAATTAAAAAAAAAGTATTTGTCCAGCCAAAATCGGCATTTTTCGAAAAAAATTGAAGTGGCCGCCATTTTTGGAAAAACAATAGTAGAGAAAAAAATTTGGACGCTGTTATGCATAAAGCATCCAATCCATATGATATTGAATCTGAGATATTAATGGTTTTGCAAAACGTTATATGAAAAACTCAGGAGCGCACAATTATCGGATATTAATTTTCTATAAGATAAATTAATTTTTGATGTATTAAACGTAATTAAACAGTAGTCATTTACAAAAATGTAAAATACTGCAAAATCAATCCTAGTATTTTGGATCAGTTTTGCGGATTTCATTATATTTGAATTTGGAAAGTGGATTGGATAAACAGTATATTTTTAATAAAACTAATGATAAAATGGATTGGGTATTTTTTGCAAAATAAAAATAGTTATTTTTTTGATAGGTTGGACGAGTTATCTTATATTTTAGATATTTGTGGATTGGATCGTTTATGCATAACAGCGTCCATTTTTATCTATCTATAAAGATTTTGTGTATTTTTGTCTAAGAAAACATTTTATTTCTTTATTTAAAGTGCCCAATTTTTAGGGAATAATAAAAAAATAAAAATTCGATTTTCATTTTTTACATTGATTTATATCACAAAAATCTTACTTTAGAACCTGAAATATTTTTTAAACATTTTTTGGACCGAAATACAGTTTTTCTAAGAAAATCAAGCATAAATATCGCGATAAAAAAATTGGGAAATAATGAAAATCGAATTTTTATTTTTTTATTATTCCCTAAATTGGGCACTTTAAATAAAGAAATAAAATGTTGGATTTTCTTAGACAAAAGTACACACAAAATCCTTCTTTTTAAGAGAAAAATACATATTTTCTCCAATTTTTAAGAAAACTCGATGATTCTTTGGTTATTTATTGCCAAAAAAACCCTACTATACGGATCGAGACTCTACTTTATCACGGTCATTTTATTATTTTTTTTTATTTTATCACGACTCTTAGAGCCAGAGATATTTGAAAAATAGTGAAGCAATCCACTCGAAAAATACAAAAAATGCCGTTTTTGGCACATATCTCGCGAAGCTCCGGCCCAAATTTATTGACAAATAAATTTTTTACAAGCTTCTCTTTATGTATAAAATTACAAAAAGAAAAACTAAAGAACAGCACAAACAAGAAAAACTATTTTGAAATTAAATTACCATTGTAAAAGTACAATATTCAGACTCTAGTGATGAAGTCCATCTACAACAAATAGTTGTAGAAGAGGCTGAAGTATATCAAACTAATTCTCAACTATTGGAAAACTCAAACTTAGAGAAATTTCTTTCCCGATTTCTAAAAGGAAAACAAATGAACAATTGAAAGAGAAAGAAGGTTATGGATACACAAAAATCATTCTAAAAATACATAACATTTAAGGAAACTATTATTGTAGCAGGGCCCTCTCTAGGTGGCGGACAACCCGGACATTTGTCCGGGGCGGCAAATCTAACGGGCGGCATTTTGGCATTTAATGTGACAAAATATTGATAAGTTAAATACCTAATTAAAGGAAATTTATACTTGTTGATTATTTCTTTAACAGATCACATTACTGTTTTTGCCTAAAAGCTAAAAAAATTGTAATCCTTACTTCTGAAGAAAACAACCATAAATTAAATAACAAAAAAGGCTTAGTATCGATGTCGCGCACCGCATAGAACAGCACGCAGGGCGCCGCGTAAACTTGTTTAAACGGGAATAGAAAGGAATATGCATTTACTTGTTTATTACTTCCAATATAAAAAGGCAGCTTCAATACACAATAGTTATTATTCTTGCTAATACGTCGGGGTGGTGAAGTACTGAAGTGCAAGTTTATATTACGTAGAATCTATTTCTAAAAAAAAATATTTCATAGTTTAGTGTGAATTGTTAATTTTTAAAGGTAAGTCCTTTAATGAAACTATTGTTGATGCAAGAGAACTGGCGGATAAAATTAACGTTGATTCTAATTTTTTTATTTTACAATTGATCAATCACTAAATGCACTAAATACTAGATTTGAACAACTTAGTCACTATAGTAACTATTTTCAATTTTTATATAATATATACGATTTAACAGATGAGATTTTTGCGGTTTCTGCGCTTTTGGGAAAAAAAAAGCGTAAACAATGTATTGAAATTAATAACAAGGTTAAATTTTGCCCTAAACCTTAGTGTTGCCTTAAGAATATTGCTTACTATACTGTATCGGATTTCTGATAACTAAATAATTATAGAAAATAACAAAATGTATACCAAATTTTACTAAAAATTAACATATCATAAATTATCTAATGGTAGATGTCTACATAACTGCCTATCCTTAAAAATCAAATAACTCACTTATTTTTCATCTAAACTTCAACATATTATACATTTTCGGAAAGGGACAGAGTTCACCTTCCAGATAGAATAAAAATATATAGGGTAATTCATTTCGGAAGCTCATAGTGGTTTGTATTTTAATTTCTCTCTCTTTCCACTGGATTAAAACCACTTAGTTGTTAAAAAAGTTTTTTTATTGACGTTTCGGCTTTCCAGATCGAAAGCCGTTATCAAAATGACATAAAATAAATAAATTTACTAGAAACAGAACACTTGATAATCTTGCAAAAATATGACATATTTCAATCATATTTTTGTGACGTTTCTGGGAACGAATTTTTGAAAGGATAGCGCATTTGCATATTATAAGAGAATTTATACTTCGTCATAAATGAAGTTTTCTTATTAATATTATCATAAGAAAAAACCAGATAAAAACTTATGATACTATCCCGATATAGAGGGTATCCTTTTTGCAATTAACTCTTTTTGTAAAATAAAAATAAATAAAACTTTTTTAACAACTAAGTGGTTTTAATCCAGTGGAAAGAGAGAGAAAATAAAAATATATAGGGTGTGTCGTTAAAAAAATCGACGTTATTTGCATTTGAAAAAGACCGTTTTTTTTAAAACGCCCTATATAAGATTTTACTAAATAAACGTTTATACTGAAAAAAACTTTATATAAAAAGAAACTGTTCAGTGAAAACCGCACCTCCCTATCGTTTATGAGTTCTGAGATATTTGCAGTTAAAATGGGTCAGAACCTTCTGGGACACCCGGTTTTCGACGTATTGCTGAAAACGTTGACAACAAATGAAAAATTGTACCTGTATATAATAGATATTAATTTAAAAAAGTCGAAAAAATGTTTTTATTTTTTTCGCCTTACCTTTTAAGTTTAAGTTTAAGTTTAAATTTGTTATTTCTTGATCAAAAGACAAAAGAATCCCTTTCTTTACCGGTGTTTTAAATACCATTCTTGGAGTTCCGGCTTCCGGTCGCTTATCCACCTCTATATCTAAAATTTTGCTGTGAGCTTGGTGGCGCCATCTAGCATCGTAATCCGAAACCAGCAGCCAAAGGGCAAAAGGGATTTATATCATCTACTCTACGGAAGCAGGAGAGAGAAGGATTTCCCTTATTGATCCTGAGTTTCAGTTTGTTACTCCACCACTAGATTACGCTGATGGTAATTTTGCAGGATTTATTTATATATTTAGAAAACGACTACTAACTTAAATCTACTATTTTAATTATTTTATTTATCATTTCGATTTGATTATTATTTATCGTAGATATACAGGGTGTTCCTTAAGTAATTGTACATAGAAGTATGGTAGATTCCTCACTTTAAAATATTACGATTTGAACAATCTTGCTCTAATAAAATGTTGCTAATAAGTAATATACAGGGTGTTAAATGTTAAAATTTAAGATTTATTTTTTGCAATAACTTTAGCGTTTTTGGATATATATACATAAAAATTTGGAACGGGGTTTTTGGGCACGAGAAATCAGAATCTGGAACCTACTTCGATATAATTTGTAGATGGGGGAAATTGAGGTCATATTCGGATTCAGGAGGTCATTTTATATAAGAATCGGCAGGAATGGTGTCAGGGCCAGAATTTTTTTTTGCAGGCCAGTGTAATCATTAAGCTGATCCCTAAAATGCGATTATCTCGTAAACCGTTAATTTTTAAGGTTAATAACAAGTATACTTTTTTTCTACTAAAGTAACGTAGCTTTAATATTCTTTTATAAAAATAGCGCTAACTTAAAGAGCAAAAAAGATTATCGCACATGTATGCCACAAGTGTCGCCTAACTAGCGCCCTCTACAAATTACACCGAAGTAGGTACCAAATATGATTTCTCGTTCCCAAAAACCCCTAGTTCCAAGTTTTTATGTATACATATACAGAAACGCTAAAGTTATTGCAAAAAATAAATCTTAAAATTTAACCTTTAACACCCTGTATATTCTTTATTAGCAACATTTTATTAGAACAAGTTGGTTCAAATCGTAATATTTTAAAGTGAGGAATCTACCATACTTTTATGTACAATTACTTAAGGACAACCATGTATATACTTACTATAAATACATATTTATAAATACTTTCTTCAGCAGTGATGGGGTAAATATACAGGAAAAAATATTCGGAAACAAACAAGGATCTGCTATCTTTAAAGTATCAACTGCACTTTGAGGAAGACAGGAATCTACTTTTTGTCATTTCACTGTTCAAATATCCCATTCACTGCGTAGAATAACCGTGTTTATTTTTTGTAAATCATCTGAATATAACTTAATCGCTGGTTCAAAAAATTTATAGAAGTTTCGGGGGGGGGGGGGGGGGGGGGCCGGGCCCCCAGGTGTCTAATTGAATCGGTAATTTGAGAAAGCACATAAGTCAAGAAAAGTACATTTTTCAGGAAACACAAAAAACTAGTCACTGACTTATGGGGTTTCTTAATTAACTGTGATTTTCGGCCAATCATATCTCGGTTTTGGATTTGGGAAGACTGATTGATATGATTTCTCTTCAGTGCGTACAAATACATGTTACGAATGCATTGCAATAAAAAAGTAATTTTCATAAAAACACTGACTTATGGGGTTTCTCAAATAACCGATTCAATTGACCTCTGTCCAAAGTCGCGTATTAAGAGTGCAACAACCTCCACATTTTTTTGGAAAATATATATTAAAATATTTTTTTAAACTAATCGTTTTTGAGAATTCAAGGGACACATATCAATGTAACAATTAAATGAGGTATCTAAAAAATCACTTATCATTGAACTCCTTTTCGGAATTATTGCACCCTTACCTAATACCCTTAGAAATTTTGCTCGATAATTTTTCTTCACTTTGTATATTTAATAAAAAAACGTACTTATTATATTTGTATTAAATACAGCCTATTTTATTCCAGGTAAGAAAATGCAAGTTAGGTAAGTTTTTAGAAATATATACTTATTCAAAATCGATACATCTGTCCTGATATATCTCTTTCATCTCCGAGTGAGGTACCTGACACCGAAGATTGAGGGGTTTGTCGTTGTATCTAATAAATATATAGGGAGATGAAATGGTGTTTGGCACTTAGGTCCATCGATATGGGGTGTTGAAGGCGATAAAGTAGATGCGTTCGAATTGAATAGCATGATTGAAACTTATGAAAGATTAGAGGAACACGTGTTCGAGGACTTATTTATTACATCGTATGAGAGTGAATCAGCGATAAAATTAACCTAGGATAATGTCATTCACGCATATTTTTTGATGTGCATTCCTTGTATGCAGTAATAAAGCTGCGAGATATTATTATGGACGACAGGGGGATATATCTTTATTGCTAAAATATAAAATACTTGACAGAAATATCCATAAATATAATTAAAAACGATAACTACGGCTAGTTGAGCAAAACAGAATTACACTAAAGAAAATTAATATACAGAGCATGCCAAGGAATAAATTAATTTTTGCTGTAAATATTCAATAATTTAGTTCTAGTCCTAGGCGTTTCTACCGTTATTTATGTATAAGGCGGATTCATAGTTTGTTTCTTTTACTACATACGAATTTTTTTCCGATTTTATCTTTTATATTGATCGCATCCTATGTGTCCTTTGTTTTGACTTACTAAATAATTTTAAATTGCTTTAAAATTGACATTTGTTTTCACAATTTTGTCTATTAAACTTGTTTTGCTTTTTAGTTGTCTTATCATCTTTACTTCCTTCCTCTTCCCTGTATAATTTTCTAAGTTTCTGTTCTTGTATCTTAATTTTTTTTTCGTTTATAACAATTTGGGTCATTTCACAAGTCTATAGCTCCATTTTCTTCATTATTTTAGTTATTCCACTGCAATCCTTCGTTGTTTTAAAAATTGTCCATTTTTCTTTTATTTAACATTTTTTTCCTGAATTTTCTATTAAGAATTTACCGATATTTTTTTGGTACGTAACATTTTCAAGTCCATAACATTTTATTTTCTTTCTTTTGTCTTTAATTTTCTCTTTGTCTCTATTTTTACTAATCGTATCTTGTCTCGATGCTTTTACATGTTTAATAGTGTTCCATTTTCTCCAGGTTCTTTTCTTGTACATTTATGGATATTTTATATTTGCCATTATTAGATCTTTATCTATGCTTTACCTCATGAGTATGCTTACATTGTTGTTTTAGGAATCTTATCCCTGCTTTCCCATATATTCTTGTATTTCCGCATTCTTAAACAAAAATATCTCATAATTATTCCGTTTTCTCTTTCTTTATTATTTATTTTTGAAGATTTTCATAAATGTGTCTGTTACTTTATTCTTCCATTACCATTTTCTGCATTTTCTATTATTTCTCTCTAATAATTTCATTCATACGCTTATAATTCATTTATTTTTGTAACGTCTTTTGTTTTATTTAGTTAGACTAACACATTCGGTTTATTCTTCAACATCTGCCCCAGAATACTTTATTCTTCTTTTTTTTTCACTCTTTCTTGTTGATTTCTGTAATTTGAAATTTCCAACATGTTTATGTAGTTTAATCATTTGTTCTACTATTTCTTTTTCTTTCCCTACTTATTCTTAAATTTATGCTTTTTTCTTCTTTGTTTTCTCCTTATTCAAATCCTTTTTTCTTCGCCTGGTCTGTCGACTTTTTTTCACTCCGCGATATTTAGTTAATTTTTCTTCTGTTGGTGAAGAGGGTGTTTGTACCATTCAGAGTGCGAGAGATGTATATTTTTTCCTCAGGAGTTGGAAACGAGAGAGATTGGGGCGCTGGAGACGTTATTGTAAACTTCTCCATAAGGAAATAGATAGGGGAGATATTGGCATCATCGGAGGTTACGTCTCTCGAATGAAGAGATTTTTCGGGCTAGATGGAGGGTAGTACGCCATATGGGACTGATCTGTATTCGGCAACGGGGCGAATGTAGGAATTGTAAGTGTGAATCAGGGTTTTGGTGTTGCACCGGCCAAAATGGAGGCCGGCTCGTTTACGCATTCTGTTAAGCGTATTGGCAAGGTCGGGAGACTATTTAGGTGTTTGAGTGAATCGAACACCTAAATAGTCTACTTCCCTTTGTTGAGCGATTGACTCATTGGAGATTTACATTGACGTTTTGGGGGATCTGGGTGGGCCTTTTGGAATTCGGATGTTTGAAGATGATGAATTGAGTTTTTTGGGGATTCACCTATTGCTCCAGCTTGGGAACTGATTCAGTAGGTCCTGGGTTCGGATGCTAAGTTGGTTAGAATTTTGGGCTACCGAAATCAGAGCAGTATCATCGGCGTAGAGAAGGCAAGATAGTTGGTTTGGCGGAGGAATATCACAAGTGTAGATAAGGTAGAGGAGAGGAGCCAGGACGAAGCCCTAGGGCACTCCAGCGAGGGGAGTGATTGGTTAGGAAATGAAAAAAAAAATCAGTGGACCAATACAATCCAAAGTTATAGATGTGTCCTTCTTCGCTGTGTCCACTCTGTATATATTAATATAGACATCATTTTTAATTAAAAACTTGACAACCGTGGCAAAATAATATAAAACTTACAAATAACTACCCGTATATTACTAATATTAATAATGGCATTGCACGGTTTATTATGTTATATGTAGGGAAGTTTTATTAAAAAAATTGTAATAAACGAGACACCCAGTCGACGCCACAATAAATTATTTTGAATACATTTTACGCGTGCTGTGAAAGGGCCGATTGCCGTTCAAAGGGTTGTAAAATTAAATATAAATTAATTGATTTACTTTAATTGCCGAGCAGCTATAATTCGAGCCGTGTCTAGTGCCACGGACAACGTTGTTGTTAATCAATTTATAGGATTTACATCAAAGAAATAATTTTCCATCTAAATGAAATATAGTGAAAAATTAATATATAAATTTGTTTGTTTATATATTTATTTTTGCGTATTAAAATGTATGTTTTAAAATATCGATAATTTCATCAAAAATATTTTATACATTTGGAAATATTTTATACGGGGTGGTAAATACGCATTCCTTAATGGGTGTCATATTATTTACAATCCCAATCCATTCATTAGTCGTAACTTAAAATTCACCCTACATTTTTTTATTATTTTCTCTTCTATACCGATTGTAGTTTCGACAAACGTATCAATTTACAATTACGTCTAAACAAGATAAATACAATAAAAAATAAAGATTTAAGATGCCGCTTTTACATTTTGGTAGTCTTTCTAACTTTCTTCTATACCTTCATTGCGTCTTTGTCTATTTTTCAGAGCTATTTGGGTCTTTCAACTACAAGCTGGATGTATTTCATCCTGATATGCCGCATTTCTTATTTTAATATCTTCTAGATTTTCTTCTATTTCATCTTTTGCAGTTTCAAGTTTATGATCTTCAGTCTCTTCAAAAGATGAGAAGATGATTTCGTTTTCTTCTTGTTTAAATTTATAGGCATAAAACTTTTTCCATACTTCCTGTTTTTCCAAAGTTTCAGCTCTTTATTGATTGTATTTCGTATTTCCCTCTCCAAGATGTTCGATTCTGTTTCAGAATTTTCTGTTTTATAATTTTAATTGAGTCCCTCTCCAAACCCCTCCCATATTTTTTTTTCTATTTTCATTTGTGACTGCATAATTTACAAAGATTGTATTGAGAACGCAGAAGTTACAGGGTGTTAGATATAAATTATTGGCATGCTGTTGGTTAACCAGCCACTACCATAGTTAATGCAGTCGATCAATGAAAATTTGGAGTATTCCATGTTTAATTTTAAATTATATGAACCCGTATAGTCCAGTAATGTACAAAATTATAATCACAAAACCATTGAAATTCATAATTGCTTTTCGATTATTCACGAATTGGCGTCTGAATTGAAAATAATGAGTGATTATAATGGTTTAACACGCTTGATGTGATTTAAATAAATATTTTCCTGTTAAATTCGTTAAATCTGTTTGACTTGGTACATTATTCAGAAACAAACCATCATACAGTCATAAATGATTGTAGATATTAGTTAACAACAATAATATAATTAATATAATTTACTTCTTATTGTTTTTTTTTGCTTGCACAACATATAAATAGTACAGGAGATTCAATTGATTTTACTAATATTGCAATCTTAACTAAAGAAAGTAATTTGTTTAAAAGATATTTTTGAGAAATGGTTTACGAAAAAAATTTAATTTTTGAAAATTTTAGGCACACTCAATCAAGAAAAATCAAAAAACTTTACGTTTTTTAACTTTACGCGTCAAGTAGGTATTTTAAGATGGCATAAAAAACAGACATGGAAATTTTCAAACTAAAAGCCTTTTCCTAAAAAGATGGAACAAAAAACTTTTAATTTTTGAATTCTTATCCCGACTTTACAAAGGGATAACTCAAAAATTAAAAGATAATTGTCCTGTTCAAACGTTTTTCTATATAATTCCCTAAACTTTATTTTTGTTGAAACAAAATTATTACTGAAATTTCTAATAAAAGTATCGGTAAACGTGAAACATAATCTGTACTACATTGAGGATTTAGTAACCCCAAAATACCACTTAATCCAAAAATGCACACGTCAGTTCCTATTACGTTTTCGGTCTACTCGTTGGTTCACGACATAATTTTCCTCTTCGCAGAAAATAGTAACTGTCCGCAATTCCTGCAAGTAAGACATATATGTCCCTTTCAATCCTTCAGAGATTCAGAATGGACTCACTATTTCTATCCTCTTGTCCAGTGGTGGAACTACAGAATGGGGCAAAGAGTTGGTTAATGTTTTCTTTATTTTTTCCCAATTTACTGAAAATAAAGTGTGTTAAATTCATAATATACATTATTTACCGTCAATGACCACCTTGTCTTTTGCTATCAACTATCTCAACATTGATCAAAAATCCCAACTGGTTTGCTCGCTTGACATGACATGTCTTAATCCTTAATTGTTTTTGATATATCAGAAAAATGAAGATATTTGGTGGTACTAAATCATTTCCAATTTTTTAACTTTCTCAATGCTCATTTTCTTCGTTGAAACCTCGACTTTAAAATGCTATGAAAAAAAATATATTGTACGAAAAAATAGCGTAATTTGTAGAGTACAAAAAGGAAGAGAGTCCCGAACACATTGATTTTAATTAATTTATAATAAATATATTCTTTTGCGTCATCCTGTATATTTCTATTCATATTTAAGAGCCGACATGGAACAACTTAATCCATCAAAATAGAGGAATAAAGCCCAATTAAAAAAAATCTATTATGAGGGATATGTGTCCGAAATCCCTTAATAAACTCAGGTAGTTAGTACCCAAGGATATGATATTTTTAGGAATTCGTTTGTTTCAATAAAAATATTCATTCATATAACACGAGAGGTTTAAATGTAAATGTAATATATTGTACCTACTTAATTTGATTATAATGTTAGTTGTTAAATTTTAAGTAATTTCATATTGTGTATTTTTAATTAATTTTGTATGTACCGGGTGGCCAAATAAGCGAGGTAAACGGCTGTATCTCAGGACCTGCTCATCTGACAACAATGGAATTTTTTTTATTACTATAAATGTGGCCATAAAAAACTCTGGAAATTACTTTCGAGTTCCTAGGATGGCCGCTAGGGGGCGTATTTGGTATAATAGTTCATAAAAGCTTAATTTTCTCGCTTAAAGTCCCAATGAAGTGGGTCTGAAAATATTGTCATGGCAATCTACGATCATTGTTGAATAAAAAACCTTGCATCAATTTTTTTGACGGCTGTTAAATAAAGTGGTGGGGGAAGGTTTTACCATGAAAAAGAAAAATGCTTGTAGTGTCAGTTTGGCTTGGCATTTTACTGAAACAACTTTTGATTAAAAGAGCATTTTTGGAGGTATTTTTCTATAAAAATGAAACAACAATTTATTTTTCCATTGTTCTGCGAGAGGGCGTTGATTTATAACTTACCATATTTCTTTAAATATCTCTAAAAAGTTAAATGAAATCATATATTTTTTCTTACGAAAATAAGTAGAACATTAAAAACTAAAAAAAATAGTGCAAATCGCAAAACGATACCTCTATTTATAACGAAGTTATTAACAAAAATTTTCTTAAGGCACCGGAAGCGCGTCCTCAGGCGCATTGTTCGTCCCATAAACAAGTAATCATAATGACATGGGCCATGAACGTATTAAAAATAGTCAGGTCATTGTTGTCAGTTGAGCAGATCCTGAGATACAGCCGCTTACCTCGCTTATTTGGCCACCCGGTATATTAGGGTTTCCTATTTAACATAAAGATCAATCTATCTATAAACTAGTTTATCATCCTTGGTTAGTACCGACCAAAAAACAATTTCTTAAAGCACACAAAAGACAGGATGGTCTGTTCGTAGCATTGCAGTGCGACGTTGCCATATCAGCATACACAAATATAGATATAGCGCCATATTTAAATATTTTTAGGAGTCATTTTATATTTAATTATTAAAAAAACGTAAGAAGTAATTAGTAATTCAATGAACCACAAAACACTACCTAAATGTTTCGATATTACATCGGTCACAAATTTTATATATATATATATATATATATATATATATATATATATATATATATATATATATATTGATTATTTAAATTAATTTTTAATTAAGATAGGACAATGCTCTATTAATGCGTAATAATTATAACTATATACATTTGTTACCTAGTTGTAATGTATTCCCATTATCGTAGAAAAAGTAACTCTCATTAAAATTAATAAATTGTATATACTTTAAGAAATTTGTTAACTAATAATAGTCCGTTCTTCATCCGTATCCTCCAAATAGTCGTGGTCATTTTGGGATGTTTTAGAAATATACCCCAAATTTTTATTTAAAAAAGAATTTTTTAGTTAGGTTTTATTTGATATCTGAGAGATTATGTCAAATACGGTAAATACAGCTGGCAACGTCGGACTGTGATACGATCAAGACGCTCCTCAAAAGACAGGTATACTCGAGTAATATGGCTGGTACTTCTGGGGTTTAAGAAGGTAGAACACAGTGAATAAAGACTAGTGCTGACAAGGATTCGACACTTTAACGTTATTTCGTGTTTAAATAAAAGTCAGTTCTTTTTCGTTAGTACAACTGTTTAGAAGAAAAATGGGATCTCGGCAAGTAGAAATAATTTCTCAAGACCAAATTAAAATTGAACCAAAATGGAAGGATGAAATTTTAGAGAGCGTCCAACAAGAACAAATTCATTTAACGAATGATAACATTTTCAAAATTAAAGAAGAATTACATATTAAGGATGAAAGTGAGCAAAGTTTAGAAGATGGTGATAAGTACGACAACATTTTTGAAGAGAGTCGTAAACATGAATGCAGCGTTTGTGCAAAAACATTTACTCGGAGAAGCACGTTAAATAGACATTTTGTGATTCATTCAGGTGAAAAGAATTTCAGATGCAACATTTGTGATAAATTATTTAATTTGAAGGGTAATCTAAATAAACATTTACTAACTCATACATTTGAAAAGAATTTTAAGTGCAACATTTGTGAAAAATCATTTACTAAAAAAGACAATTTAAAGAACCATATACTAATTCATACAGGTGAAAAGAATTTCAAGTGCAAAATTTGTGCTAAATCATTTAATCAGACGGGACATCTAAGTAGACATTTACTAATTCATACAGGTGAGAAGAATTTCAAGTGCAACATTTGTGATAAATCATATACTCAGAAGATCTCTCTAAATAAACATTTATTGATTCATTGAGGTGAAAATAATTTTAAGTGCAACATTTGTCAAAAATCATATTCCTGGATCCGAAAGTAATGTATTCGGCAACCAAAATTTTTTTTAATATTAAATATATAATTAATTATAAATATGTACTTACCACCATCTTTCATAAGTATTGTATTTGCTATAGGCAGGACCAAAGTGTTCCTGTATCTGTAATAAAAAACATATAGGGCAAAGGAATTATAAATAACATAACAAGAATATTTCATTTCTTACCAGAAATGTACAATATTATCCTTTTATATACATTAAATTCCTTTGCACTATTAAAAATAGTATATAAAGTAAAAAAATATGTAAAAAATGTAAATAATTGTATTAGTCTGAACGCTTTTATGAGCTTTAAAACAATATCATTCAAAATTCTAAAATAAACTCCTGAATAATTATTTGTATCATTTCCTTTTGTAGATTAAGTACTTCTATAATTTGATTTCCATTTTGCAACTCTTGATTATATCTTTTACCATTAGTGCACGGGGAGTCAAATTGACATCAAAAACTTTTAATGGTTTTGAAACCTATTTAACACATTAACACAAAGACAGCAGCAGGTAGAGATTAAGGGGAACAACTCTGAGGTCCAAAATTGAGTGATACGAGGCACTGTTTTGAGGCCCGAATTATTTAATTTATATATAAAAAACTTAACTCGAATGTTAATATGCAGATATTAGGTTTTAATGATAAAGATTGGGAAGCTGTTTTTAAATTCTCAAGAGAAAGTTGTACTATATTATAAAACAGTGTATGTAGCAAGGGTTTCGCAGTCCCTAACTTTTTAAGTTCATTTTGAGAGAAAGAAAAAAATAGGTACATATTGGTAAAAGTCTAATCGACATTCCTATGTTCTCATTTTTCCAAAATTTGATTTATTTTTTAGAAAACCAAAGCAAATTTCGAAAAACATAACGGGAACATAAATTAGATCTTTGCCAACACGTAATAATTTTTTCATCCACTAATAATGAAAAATAAACTTTAAAAGTTAGGGACTACGAAACACTTTCATGGCATCATTTTGTATCAGAATTCAAAGGAAATAATCATTTATGAATAGAAATAAAATATATTCACTTTTTTAAATGTTTTTTATTATTTCATATCGTACGTAGGTAAGTAAAAAAAAATCAGGAAAGTTATTCAAAAGGGCGCACTCGAATAGCGTCCCATTTTACCTGTTTTAATCCGGATTTTTTAATTGTATTTTATAATTTTTAACGGACACAAATGTGGTCCTACAATGTCGATTTCAATACTATATTTCTTGATTAACACTAACGCCATGAATTCAGAACATTTGTTGGAGTCAAAGCAAGTCAGACATCTATTAAGCATTAAAAAGGAGAGAAGATAGATGAAAAAACAAGACATTCTCGGCCTTAAATTCTTGTTTTGCGTGAGATAACTGGCCAATACGTTTTTTGTTTGTAAGCAAAAGTTAATCTATAAACTGAAAAATAAGACGATTAACATTTAAATGAAGAAATAGATGGTATAATAATAATAATTTTGTTGCGAAACTATACAGGGTGACACAGGGGTGTGTGCATGCTCCATAACTTTTTTTCTACCCAAGCTATCGATTTGATATTTTTTTAAACGGTAGGACCGACAATGAGGTATATTGTAAAAATATTTCTATTTATATTCAGGTTGTCCCAAATAAGTTACACAACTAAGTTCTGTTTTTTTAAAATGGCAACCCCCCACTTTTGTCGATATAACGCACCTAGGTTTCTTCGACTTATTTGCAATAGTTTTTGTGTCAAAATAGCATTGTGCAGAGATCCA
The DNA here is from genome assembly GCA_949320105.2 of Crepidodera aurea. Classification (NCBI taxonomy): domain Eukaryota; kingdom Metazoa; phylum Arthropoda; class Insecta; order Coleoptera; family Chrysomelidae; genus Crepidodera; species Crepidodera aurea. The sequence goes on along the minus strand of OX439475.1, from coordinate 17,771,965 downwards.
CAAAAAAATTCAGAATTTTAGCACATCTTTCGAGATGTAGACAAACTCGGAGTCGATGTTCTATCGCCTACTACGATTTTTTGAAAATGACAAATTACAAATGAGGCCATCAGAATCAGAACGGCATAACCCCAAAAAGATAGTTTTGAGATAATTTGAAAACAAAATTTGTATGATTTTGATGTGTATTTTGTTCTGAAATATATTTAGTGTAAAGTACTATTATGTTATTAAAATATTAATAATTAGAATATGCATTATCTCCATGAACAAGTTTTGAAATAGTTTGGTAATTAAAAAAAAAATGTGGGACAGGCCGTTTTGTCTTCGGGAAATTATTGTAAAAATTTTTAGGCCATTTTTTAAATAAGGAAATTATTTCACAAAGTAATACAAAAAATATTTTATTAATTCCAAATACATATAAAAAATAACAGAACAGCGTTTGATTTTAACAAGCTATAAATAGACCATAGTCTCGTTATCATCATCTAAAATAATGAAGTCTTCAGAAGGGTTTTCTGTAGTTATCAAACCTTTATAAAAATTATGATAAATCGGGGAAATAAAATTGCATAGCTCTAGCAAATCTTTTTTCTTTTTAGAATCAACTTTGCGTCCATTTGGATATAATAAATCCAAGGATTCAAATAACTGAAGATTTTCTTTTCGCTATATCCACTACCATGAACAGCACCGACTAATTATTGGAATATTTAAAGTATATTTTAAACAGGTGCTCTGCCTTAAACTGTAGCCACTGCATTTTCAGCCACTCAACTTTTTCTCTCTCTCTCTGGTGGATTGTCTATTGGTAATTTGCGCTTTTAATGTTTTTGTAGAAAAAAAAATCCTCACTGGTCACAGTCACAACATTAAATGACTTTTTCTTTCTGGCATCTTTAATAACGGTAGTCCAATCTTGAGGTAAAAATATGTTTGTATGAAGCTTTTTCTGTTTCTCAATTAAACCAAAGTCTTGGTCGCAGGGCAGATAGGTGACGGCCTCAATTAGCAATAGCTCGACTTTTTCAAATGCACCACCCTAATTTTTATTATATCATTGCATGGCATTTTTTAAGAGCTTTTTGTTGATATAGGGTTTGTGGTGTTTATTTTGTAAAACTTACGAGATTTATGCAAAATAAGAAATGTTTGACGGTTTATTCGACAAAAAAAGGGATCGAGTAGGCCGCTGTCGTAAAATTTGACAGATTCATACAATTTTGAAAATAAAATGTTTCAACAAAGTGAAATTGTAATAGAAACAAAAATACATTACAAAGTAAACAATTTTAGTAATACAATTTGCAAGAACATCAAAGAATGATTAATAGGAAACATTTTTTATTTATGCTCATACTTAGGTCACCTTCACGATCATGTTCCACACAAAAATCATTAGTATTTCATGTTCTTGTAAATAGTATTAGTTACTAAAATAGTTTACTTTTGATTTTCCAAAAATATCCATTCAGGCAAGTCGTACCCACATATACAACTACTTTAATTTTCGTTCCAGTCTTTTGGTATTGCTCAACATAAAATTAAATTACAAAAATTTTATTAGTTAATAGATACCTTTAAAATAAATCTGTAAGTTTTATACCATAAGAGTTAATTGAAATATGACAGAGGTTTGCCAGTCCCTATATACTTCTTTTGTGATAATTTCAAAAACTGTGGCCAATCGTCGGATTTGAATTTCATTTTGATAGCTTTAGATGTCCAAAGTTGTTAAAGTTGAAAAATTGAAAATTAGGAATTTGTATTTGTACCCATCTTTCCAAGATTAGTTTGACAATATAAAAGTATATAAATATAAAAGTAAAAATGTTGTATATGAAAAAGTATGAATATGTAGAAAAGCAAAAATGTAGGCAAGTAAAAAAGGTATGAGTGGGGGAAACTTCAACCGAGAGGAACAGATTCAATTATTTTGTGTATTTCATTTCAGATTGTAGTATATAGTAGTATGCTTAACTGTTTTAAGATGAAGACCCACAAAGGAAATATCTAACACAACAGAAAATTAAATAATCCCCCTTAAAAAAAAATTCCGTCTTCGCTACTGTAATTACAGTGTCTCAGAAATCGCATTACGTTGAGCGACAGATGTGTGTGGTTTGGTCCGTTTGGGGCATTATCGGATGACGTGGGATAGTTTGTCACAATCACAATGGTGGTAAGACCGGGTGAAATGAGGTAAATGTCGTTGATGAAAGGATTAGGGATATAAATTGTGGTGCATTGGGATCAAAATAGGAAGTGCATTCGTTAAATGCTGAAGTATACCCAATTGAGAATAAAGGCGAAAAATCGCGCACAAGTAGTGTATGGTAATATATAGGTCATTTATTTTAGCGCGGCAGTGATGCAATTTCTAGTTATTTCTGTTGTCAACGGAATAAACACTAAAGCACTAAGAACAAATACGATTTAATCTTAACGTGCACGGGAAATTAACTGTTAAAGGTTGGCAACACCTCACGACGTTGCCGATGTGATATAACGAAAATTGTTGCTTTTAGCAATGAATGTGGAGTAATTACAAACTGACCTCCAAAGTGTCAATGTACTGTAACATAGTGGCATATTACAATAAAAACTCCAAACCTACATAAATATTAATTTTTATTTGAATCTTAAAACACTTCTTACTATTTAAAATTCTTTATAGGTAGTCAAGATTTCATTGTTCCATAGACTACCAGTTCTTTTTACAACCATTCCAATCTTCAATCAAGTTGATAGCACATTAAATGCACTTATAATACTTATGTTCAAGCTAGAAAAAAAAAGTCACTGGCAGAATTTTATCTTTAAGTAAAAGAAGTGCAACGCCGCAGATTTTTGACGTGTGTCGTCACTGCCTCGCTAAAATAAATTACCTTTATTGTAGTGATTTTGTTTAATTTTTTATCCAAAAGATATAGAGAATAATAAACCTGGAAGCAAACAAAATGCGTCAAAATGAAGTAGGTTTCAATTATTTCAAGAATTAATTGGTAATAACGAATGTTATTTGAATTTACAAACAAATTGTAGCCGTACAGTTATTACGCATCAAGCACGTGATTACACAGAGACGTACTCATAAATGTTTTTTCAAAAAAAAAAATTGATGGTCCAGATAAAAAATTATCTATTGTCACAAGTCTCAGTAATGAATTTTTTTTTCTACAGAGTTCTCAATTTAATATATATTTTTACCCGCTAACTATTTCATTTTGTCGTTATTGTTGTGTATGGAAAAAATGACGTAAAATTTATAAGTAAATTAAGAAAAGTAAGACGATTAATTTCCGCAAGGGGGGTGGGGGTAGCCAAATATACGTTTTTGAGGGTTGGATATTGGTTTTTTACGATTTGTAGTTGAAATATGCATCCTATCGAAAAAAGTTTAATACAAAAGTTGTTAATAATTTAAAAATCTAAAACTATTATATTAATCATTTTTCAACATAACCTCAAAATGACCGAGAAAAACGCTAAAATGTGTATTTTTTTCTGAAAACGTTCTTTTTTGTGTTTTAAATAAGCTGTAATTTTTAATCTTTAATAAATGATCGAAACTGCTACAGAAATATAACATTACGGCGTATTTACATTCACAAGAGGTACTCAAAAATAAATTAAATCGCTATTCCCAAATCTGCTAACACAATTATAATCTTATAAAATAAATATAGATTATTTAAGATATTAATAATCTTGTATAATCCTCTAATTCTCTGTTAAGTGGATTGGTACAATCGTAAGTCGCCGTGTCGGTTATTGACGCCAATCTACCTATGTTAATCTTCCGGATTGAAGGGATAAAGATTAATAATAATAATAATAATACACGCCCTGCAATTAACTCCCTTACGAGTGAACCCCAGAAGCTCTGCAGCTAAAGCGAAAATTCGATTTTATAGGTTTTACCAAAATATACACTTAATAAATTATTATTTATTAATTAATAAACTTAAATCAGTTATTAGTATGTGATATCGATGAAACTTGGTACATAGGTACTTGGAAGGGTGTAGGAAACTATAAAAAAATCTTTGCTGTCTAAGGTATATGCTAAGTTCACAATTTCGATAACCATTTAAATGTAAAAAAATTTCGTGAAAAATTCTTCAAAACTTTCTGACCAAGGAATATGAAGTCCGAATAAGATCGTATGACTCAATTTTTTGTTATAAGCATTAGAAACCTTGAAAAATTGGTAAAAATACAAATTTTCAATTTTTCAGCTTTGACAATTTTGGCCATCTAAAACTATGAAATTGGGGTCTCAGAAGTCCAATTTGAAATCAGACGGTGTAAAACTTACAGAAAGGTATCTATTATAATGGCGGTTAAAAGCAAACATTTTAAAATTATTTTCATGTATACAGGGTGGTCCTTTAGTAAACTAGGCAAATTATTTAATTTTTTTTAAATGGAATGCTGTACTTATTTGGACATTTTTAGAACTGCCATAGTTAGTCCTATGCACCCCAAATTTTTTTGTAAAAAAGGTTATTTTTTCCCAGATGATCAAAAATGTGTTTTTACTAAATAACTTTTAAACAACCAAAAATAGGTACGGAGAGTATATGGCAAGGTGAGGGGGATAAAATTGAGTATCCATTGATGAATAATTATACAGGATGTCCCATTTGAAAAAAACTGAAAAAACTTCAATGTAATCTTGAGTCCCTTGTCTTTGTTCATTGCCAATTTTAATGTTTTAGCATTACATCTAAATAAGTGCGATTTTTTAAAAAGAGATGTATAAATTCAAATAATTATAGGAAAAAGGTTGTTTTCTCCCAGATGGCTAAGAGTTTTACAAAAAAAAATGACTAGTTTACTAATGGACCACCCTGTGTACATGAAAATAATTTTAAATTGTTTGCTTTTAACCACCATTAATAGATACCTTTCAAATAACTCTGTAAGTTTTATACCATAAGAGTTAATTGAAATACAACAGACGTTTGCCAGGCCCTGTATAGGTACTTGTTTTGTGATATTTTCAAAAGATGTGGTCAATCGTAGGATTTTAATTTCAGAATGGACTTCTGAGCCCCCATTTTGATACAAAAAATTGAGTCATAGGATCTTATTCGGACTTCATATTCCTTGATCAGAAAGGTTTGAAGAATTTTTCACGAAATTTTCAGACAATTTGACCGGTATGTTTTTTACATTTAAATAGTGCTCTTTGATTTTTTCATTATATCTCGAAAAAAAAAAATCGAATAACTAATAACACCATGTGAAAAAGAGGAAAATTTGACTATAAATTATATTATAAGTTATTTAAAAAGAATATGTATTAGTATAAAAAATTATTCAAAATAAGAAAACAAATTCGAAAACTATTCAGGCGAGGCGTTCTGGAAAAAACTGAACTATCTTTGCCTAAAATGTACGCAAAGAAAAAAAAGAAAGCATTTTAAAGAGGAGACTCTAAGCTTTCTCGCAGGAAGTCAATAGTTTTAATTTTTTTTTGTTTTCTCTTAGAAAATTTTACCGGAAGATATAAGAAGATCTACATTAATAGAGTCATAACAAAAAAAATCCTTGTACATTTATCATCATTATACTTTTAGTTTTGATGTAAAAATAATTAAAATGAACATTGTCTCTGTTTAATAAAACTTATGTTTTAAAATTATCATTTTTTTACAGCATTCATTCCACACAATTTTTATTTTCAAAATAGTGTTAAAAGTAGTAAAAAAATCGATTTAAAAATAAGGTGAAGGAATCGTTTGGAGACCAAGACAAATAATATTTTAAACTTTAGTGAAATGGTGGTATTTAGAGCCTGATTTCCGAATTTGTGCCATCAAATCCAATGGAGTAGAATGATACAGTTAAAAACAAGCAGAGAAATTTTAAAAAAATTAGAAAATACCTCGATAAACTCTTGTTAATCTAGCAAGCGGACTTTTTAACGATCACTTTATTTTTCCCTACAATGTGTAGAAGGTAGTTTGAAACTGGCAAGCAAAAAGGTTTTTTTTACCGTTGAAAATTCAAAGCAAAATGAACTATGCGCGGCGTAGAGAATATGGTCATTATTAGATACCTTTCGCTGAAAGGCAGATCCTAAAAGGGACGGGAAAATTCGTCGCTGTAAATAATCGCCTCGTATGCAAACGAAGGCAATAACATTATAGTAAATGCAAATGGGCCGGTCGTAAATCCATCGCGCTACAAACGCCGATGGCTCTCGACTCGGCGATATACTTTCAGAGGATGCTCCAGCTCACAGCGCCGCGACGCCACGTTCAAGTTTCGCCGTCGACATCGACGATATTAATTGGTGCTTCGGGTTTGTATTTGAAATTAATTAGTTCAGGATGGATTTAATAAATGGTAGCTTTGCGTGGGTTTTATTGAATAACGGTTTGCTTTAAAACGTTATTTTAATAAAAATTCGAACAAAAAATTATTCTTTTTCGATCTATGTTATAATTCTACAGAAAACCATCAAAGTTTGATATTTAAGAGTTATCACAAGGAACCAGCTGCAATTTTTATTTCACTGATTAACGGAAAAAAGGATTAACGTCTTTTTTTAACCAAAGGAAATGCTGTAATTGAGTAGCAATACCGGTCTAAGACTGTATTACCTCATCTTTTGCTTATTTTTTTCTTAAAATTTCAGTTTTTTCTGCAACATTACATTAGCTGTTTCTAATATTGTAATTGTTTCTTCTGTTAAAACTCATATCACTGCTAGTGATGCAATCGTCTAGCCTCTCCCATTATTAACTACGATATTTTACATCGTTAGCATCAAATTTAAAGACTCTTTATGAGATCTGTCTTGTTTTCTTAACAGCTTTTTCCTTATTTTCAATGTTTTCATCTTAGTATAGTCTCTACTGAGTATATCTATTCCTTTCTTCCTTATTTATTTATTTATTTATATAAGAATACAAACAGGACGAGCCCAGAACAATATTCACTGTTTACTAATCTAATACAAAATTGATAAATCGTTATTAAATGTTGCTCAACAATAAAAATAAGAAAAAATATATATTATACATATTATATAAAAAGAAACTAGTCAAGATGAGATACATATAATTTTTTAATAGTATTATTAAAAGTTATCAAAGAGGAAGAGAAGATATTCACATCGGTGAGTGACGAGATTGTATTGTATGATTTACTGTATCTTTGCAGATGAAAATTTAGGTAGTAGTTAGTAGAGCTTTGACTAATTTTGAAAATATTTTTCACTCGCGTGTTATAGGATGGAGTAATGAAATTAATTTTACTTAAAATTTCGCTAGATTCAATTTGCCCGTTAACGATTTTGTAGATAAATTTAACATCTGAAAGTTGACGTCTGTCGACTAGTGATATGGGCTTCAGTTCTCGTTTGCAAATATCGAAGTATGTGTTATATCTTTTGGTTTTACCAAGAATATGCTTGGAATATAAATATAACCAAATAATATGAATGAGTAAATTAAACACTTCTTCATCTGCTAATTACTATATTACTACTCAAATAATGACCATGTCATAGTGTCATGCGCAAGCGCACTGGTTCAGTATAAACTGTAGTACATGGTGTCCCAAATATATTACACATTTCCCCCTTTTATAATATCTTACTATTTTACTATTTACATTTCTGTATATACAAGTCTATCTATAGGTTTCGTTATACGTTTGGGTCTTTCAACCCCACTAGTACTATCACTGTGTTCATCACTGGTCACAATCTTACAATTATTATTAGTATTTTCTTCAACCGACAAATCTATTTCTACAGTAGGATTTTCTAAAATATTTGAAGTTTTAAACTGATATTTATTTATTTGATTGATATGTCTTTTCCAAGTCACATTGTTTAAATCTGGAATTTGTACTATATAAGTAGATTTGCCGATTTTTTTAAATATGATAGCTTTTATCCACGTTGGATGTTAAACATTTCTATAGTCTTTTACAGTTACAATTTCACCAATTTCGAAAATTACAAATCTTTTTCCTCCATAATAATATTTTTGTTTTGCCTGCTTTGTTAGGATGCGACTTTTAATATCTGTCGGCGGTTTTATGTTTTTTGGAGGTTTCAAATTATCGAAACGGGTTCTCAATTTTCTTTGGAACATTAATTCCGCTGGACTAAAACCGGTTGTACAATGAGCAGTATTCCTATAGTCAAAAAGGAAATTACACAGTGCTTTGTTCAGCGAAATACTTTTATTGACTCCCAAATTATTTTTAAGACCGTTTTTTACCGTTTTTACCGCATTTTCTGCTGCGCCGTTTGCTGATGGCTGGTAAGGTGGAGATGTAATATGAACTATATCATTCATTCTCAAAAAATCTTGAAAATTGAAAACTGATCTGAGCACTTCAATTGTTGTTTGTGAAGTTATCGAGTTCAACTGGAAAACTTCCAACCACTTTGAATATGCGTCTACGATTATCAAAAATTGTTTGTTGCAAAATGGTCCCATGAAATCAATGTGTAATCGATGCCAAATTTCGGGTGGAAAAGGCCAACAATCCAAAACAGCTTTGTTTGGCGTTTTTTTAAACATCATACAATTTTCACAGGTTCGACATATTTGGTACGAATTGACCGTAATAATTAATCAACCCTAAAAAAGATTTTAGTTGCGTTAAATTCTCAGGTTGAGTTGCATTTTTAATCGCTACAATTTTTTTATCGTCGGTATGTAAACCGTCTTTATTAATGACAAAACCTAAATATGCTATTTCCTTCATAAAAAAACTGCATTTCTCTGGACTAATTTTTAAACCAGACTCATCCAGTATTTTCAAATCTCGCTCCAGTCTTTCTACATGTTCTGAACGGTTTCTCCCTGTAATCAAAATGTCATCGAGAAAAACAATAACCCCGTCTATTTATAAACCCGATAAGAGAGCTTCCATTAGTTTCTGGAATTTAGCAGGTATGCTCGCGATTCCAAAAGGTGCCCGGTTAAATCTGTATAGTCCCTTGTGAGTTGTTATTGTAACTAACTTTTTTGAAGATTCATCAAGACAAATCTGTTGGTACGCATTCGAGAGATCCAGTTTGGAAAACTCAATACCACCTTGTAATTTTACAAACAATTCATTGATACGAGGCAGGGGGTATTGATCCACCTCAATAAAAGGATTGACTGTCACTTTGAAATCGCCACAGATTCGTACGGTGCCATTTTTTTTAACACTGGTACCACCGGTGTACCCCATGGACTATAGTCAACTGGCTTGATAACCCCTAAATCTTTTAGTCGGTTCAATTCCACCTCCACCATTTCTTTCATTGCAAACGGCAGAGGGCGAGCTCTGAAGAATTTCGGTACAACATTAACATCTTTCAATTTTATCGATATCACACCCTTAGTGAATTTACCTAATCCGGGTGCAAAAACTTTAGAATACTTTTTAATCACGAAATCTACGTCATCAGGCATTTGCATGAAATCCAACTCTGATATGTTCAAATTGAACAGATTAAAAAAATCGCGACCTAACAAAGGCGGGCCCAAGGCATTTTGAATAATATAAAAATCTAATAGCTCACATTTTTTTCTAAATTCGATATTACAAGTAATTTGACCGATCGGTACAATTTTATTACCATTATATAAATTGAAAATCTTATTTGATTTCTGTAATTCTTTTTCTGAAAAGTTTTCCAAGTAATATGATTCTGACATAACGCTAAAACTAGACCCTGTATCTAAATTAAATTCGTAATCTGAATTTTCAATTCTTAATTTGATATAAATAGGGTTCACATCGACATCTAAAGAATATAAAGAATAATCATCTGATTCCAAATAATTCTGAACATTACTATGTGAAGTTTTATTTGTTGTAAATCTTTTATCTACTTTTTTAGGACAGACCGAAACCAAGTGGCCTTTTTTTTCGCAAATATGACAAAAACATTCTCTAAAAGAACACTTATCTGAACTGTGATTTTTCCTTCCACATACGGTGCATCGGTGCTGTGTGTTTGTTTTTGTTGTCATCAGCTGGTTCCTGGTAGCTACGTTCTGGAAATTTCTCCGTGCTGAGGTTGCTGATGACGTCGACGGTCCTACGCCATGCGCAACTCTACCTTTTGGTCGCGCACGTGCATAATAAACCTCTGCTTCTTTCTTGATGGAAACGGCGCCGGCGGATGAATTTTCATATGGCCGCGCGGCTGATTTTGCAGAAGCAATTTCAATAGCCTCCGTGAAGGTGACTGCCTTCTTCTCCTCCATCAATCGTTCCTGCACTAACTCCAACTGTGCCGAATCGAAATCACAACTTGCCGCAATGTTTCTGAGTCTAGCAGCCCATTCCTTTGCAGACTCATTCGCGGTTTCTCTGGCACTATAAAACTTAAATCGCGCAGCGAACACTGTCCGAACCGACTTAAAATGTGTACTTAATAATTGTACAAGTTCCTCATAAGTTTTTTTTTCCGGTTCTACGGGTAGACACAAATCAAAGACCAATTGGTAGGCATCTTCCGTCAATAAATTTAATAAGATTGCCCTTTTTCGCTCGATTTTATCGATCGAATTTGCAATGAAATAGTTTTCAAGACGTCGCCTATAAATTGTCCAATCTGAATTTACCGGGTCGAACTCCCGTAATTGACCAACATTTTCGCTTTGTACGGCCATTTTGTTCACACACGCGTTCACAATTTTGAAAAAAATTTAGGTTCTTGTCCTGGTGTCGGTAATTTAATTTGAAACACACCACGAATCGAATCCTCGTCGCCACTGTTATATCTTTTGGTTTTACCAAGAATATGCTTGGAATATAAATATAACCAAATAATATGAATGAGTAAATTAAACACTTCTTCATCTGCTAATTACTATATTACTACTCAAATAATGACCATGTCATAGTGTCATGCGCAAGCGCACTGGTTCAGTATAAACTGTATTACATGGTGTCCCAAATATATTACAGTATGCATAAGTATGAAATTTTTTTGAAACATATTTTATAAATTTATCTTGGACTTTTTGTAATCGGTCGATATAACAGTTATAATAGGAATTCCACATAGAAGAACGGAAGCTTAAAACACTATTGACATATGCCATGTATAGATTTCTAACAGACTCTACCTCTTTGAAGTCGTGACAAACGCGCATTAGGAATCCTAGTGCTTTATTAGCTTTGTTTGAAACATATTCGATATGTTGGTCAAAAAAGAGTTTGGAATCGATATAAATACCGAGATCTTTGACCACCGAAACTTTTGTTAAAAGTTCATTATTGAGGAAATATTCGTTTTCGATAGTGTCTTTATTCCTTGAGAATGTTATACACTGACATTTTTTTGTATTCAGATAAAGATGGTTTTGCTGGCAATACAGAGTCAGACGATTTAAATCTTCTTGGATCTGGAGTTTATCGGAAGAATTAGATATTTTTCGAAAAAATTTCATGTCGTCGGCAAACTCCAAGAATTTTGTATTAACGAAACAATAGGAGATATCGTTAATGTATATGTTGAACAGAAGGGGGCCCAGGTGTGACCCTTGAGGAACCCCTGAGGTTTTTCTAGAAATAGGAGAACGAAACTTTCCGATGGATATAGATTGGAATCTCTTGCTGATGTAGGAACCAAACCACCTAAGCAGATTGCCATGTATACCGACTTCGGAAAGCTTTTTAAGTAGGATGGTATGATCGATTTTATCGAAAGCCTTACTAAAATCGGTGTAAATGGCGTCTACCTGATAACCCATGTTCATAATTTCAGTTATTATACCTCAAGGTTTTATACTGGTGAAGAGTGGTACAGGCGAGCAGTTTGAAGATGTAATGCTGCCTAAGCTACCTGGATAACTTCTAGATTATTTTCCAAAAAGCATAAGAGAGGAAAGATTAAAGTTATGAGATCCATTTAAAGTGAGGTATTCCTAGCAGAACTGCCTACTTATGTAGAGTGCAAGCTCCTCACAATTCCTTGAGTATGGATATTTTGAGATACATTTCGAGCGAGTAACTGGCTGCTAACATTTGAAAAGACCTTCTGAATGTGTTTTGGGATGCAGTTTGAGTTGTAAAATTTTGCTTCTTACATTTCTCTCTTTTTGAGTAAGTCTTTTACGTCTCTGAGTAAGTTTCCAAAGTTTTAGCACATTTTCAACTTGTATCATGTACGCTTTTATTCTCTGGAAAAAATTAATATTAGACATTTTCGAATATTACTTAAATAATTAGGTCTAACCACACCTTTTGTCGTTTATAGGCACGATTACATCTAATTTTAATATTTAATTAATGTTTATCACTTGAATGATTCACTAATGAGACCAACATATTTTGCAAAACTGAATTTTTAATATGAAAAAATAATCAACAGCGTAACAGTGGTTAAAATATTCGATATTATATGAAAAGTGTTGTTTTTTCATTGTTTCAAATTCAGCGGTTAACAATGCTGTCATATCATTTTAAAATTACACATTCGTTGATAGATTGATTAGTTTTTACTTTAAATAAAAGTAATTTGATTTAAAATTTAATACAAAAACCGTATTTAAATGCACATTGATGCAAAATGCTTTTATTTATTGGTGTTCGTATAAAAAGTGAACGACCTCAGCGCATCTGTGAACGCAATTAAAATTTTAATTTTTGATCATATCTGCCCTTATTGTAACACAAATGGAAACCTGTGTTTTGTTGAATTGCCTACAACAGAATGTTGTTGGAAAATCAAATATGTTGCTGTGCGGAACAATAGAACGAGGTGTGGATAAATTGAATGTGGCTACTTTTTTGACCAATTATGTAAATACGTAATTGCCACTGTCGATAATTATATATACTATACAGGATGTAGTTAATACCTGTCATAATGGACTATCTGACTAATAAAAAATAAGATCTGATTTTGTTTGTTTTTAAAATTATTTGCCCCCTTATTAACCTTGAAAAACAAAAATGCATAATGTAGTAAATAATGTCGATCGTTAACAAAAGAAAATTATATTCTTCATGATACCCAACTTAATTAATATTTTTATAAATTTTTAACAGATTTATTTTAAAAATGTGGCCAAATTTTTCAAATTAAAAATCGAAAAAAAAGTCGAGTACCACAGCTAATATATAATACAGGGTGTTTCATAGTTAAATCGGCATACGTTAACTGTAAATAGAGAGTACTTAGGTGATTCCAAATAACATTGGTTACAGGGTCTAAACCTTTAATAACCGCGATACGGGGTGTTTCATCCATTTAGGCCAATATTTTGGTAAGCCGTAACTTTAGAACCACCCTGTAGATTTCTCTCATATTGGTAAAGGTATAGTGTGTTTATAGCTCAATCCTATAGTGTGAGATCTACAATTAAAATCCAGATCCTGATTAAGAAGAATTTGTAAAATTTGAAATCGCCAAAACAACACCCTGTGTAACAGATTTTTTAAAGTTGGGATGGATATTTGAAAAGATCGGAAAAAAATGAGTTAAAGTGAAATTTTTTGTTAAGTGCACATCCCACTCTACTACTGGAGTTTTAACGTCAAATTATATCAAATGCATTTTTTTCATTTTCACAAGCAGTAACTTTCGAAATACCTGGTTTCATATTTGGTACAGGTATCATTTTTTAGTAGCCCAATCGTATAATGTAAGGACTATACTAAAATTTGAAAATCCCCAACGCAACACGCTGTATATCACATTTTTTTTTTAAATTGGATCAGATATTCGAAACGAATGGAAAAAACTGAGATATTTTGACATATTTCTATAAATGCGCATCTCGTTCTACATATTACTAAACTTTTAAAGTAAATTCAATTAATGCAATACTTCAATTGTCATTTTCATAAGTCATAACTTTGGAAACACAATGTAGATTTCTTTCATATTTGGTACAGGTAGACTGTTTAAATAGACCAATCGTACAATACAAGAACTAAAGTTAAAATCTAGATCCTGATTGAAAATGACAATAAGTATTGAATTAATTGAATTTACTTTAAAAGTTTAGTAATATGTAGAACCAGATATGCATTTCTAAAAATATGTCAAAATATCTAAGTTTTTTCCATTCGTTTCGAATGTCTGAACCAATTAAAAAAAACTGATGTACAATTACAATTACAACGATTTAGACGCGAGTTGGACGGCTGTTAACCAGATCAACACTTTGATTTTGTAATTCGAGGAGCCCGTCATTCTCAGACCGGTTTCGGAATTTTTGTGCCTCATAAGTGAGAAGTAGACAAGCTCAACATCCGTCCAACGCGCGTCTAAATCGATTTTTAATTTAGGAGATCCTTTTTATTTTTTATTGATTTATTAATACACCACCCTAACAACAAATGCCTTAGACAGACAGACAGTAATATACAAGAACTATTTACAATAGTTAGCAAAACAAAACATAGGAGTACGTGCTCTGAAAAAAAAACTATAGTGTAGAAAAAACGAGTATAAAATTGCAATAGTTAAATTATAATATTTACAATTCAGTTTTCTTAATACTAAACATTAAATAAGTCATTTTCAGCTTGAAACTTCATATAATTAGTATGTACTTACTTGATGTACGGTGAAAAAGTGATACGCATAAATATGAAGCCTTGTTGGTATCCTGCTTTCATGAAAATTTACCAACGAAAGTAGATGTGGCGAATTTGATTATTTAATATTTTAAACAATAATACAATACCGCTGTATATCCGATGTGTTTGTAAAGAGTTAATATTAAAACTCTGAAGTAGTACTTGATTTATATATTTAATGACAGCAAGTTCTGTTCACAACAATTGTTTAATGTTAAAAGGTTGTCCTGAAGGCATAAGGAATCAGTTATTGAATTAATTTTGCTGTAAAGTTTACATGCCAATGTCATTTATAAAGATTATAAATAACAAAGGCCCAAGGACTGAACCCTGAGGAACACCTCATGTTGCATTTATTTCGTGAGACTTGTGCCCATAGTACTCAACTTTAAAAATTCTTCCTTATAAATATCAATTAAAAAATGCAATTAAATTTTGTGTTAAGCCACAATTAGAAAGAGTTTTAACAGATATCTAAAAATAAATATTTATTAAATGAGAGAAATACAGTCTGATTAAAAAATGAAAACTAATGAAAAGCTTGGCGGAATTTTTATATCGATGCCTCATTTTTATAGTCTCCCGGCTTTATCCACTGGCAAATGAAATTATGCGGTTAGAAGAATCTACCGCTTCGATGCCACAAATCCCTGACTATCAAAATGCCGGGGGAGACCAAATTAAAATAATCTCTTTATATTCGTCACAATTATCCCCTTCAAATTTAGAGAACAATGAATCTCCCACTAATGCCATTACAGTCAAAATGAACAAAAATTCGCTTTATTGATTTTGTCAATAATCTTTTTATTCGGTCAACCTAGAACGGGTATAGACGTAGTGATACGCTTACATTTTTCTGCTATTCATCTCAAGAATATACAAAATATATGCAGTATCATTGATGAGATCGGCTAAACTAATAAATAAAAAAGGAAAAATATCTATTAAGATTTTGGTTACTCACAAATCGAGCTTCAGAAACTGTGATAAGAGTAATTAGAAAATAATTAGGAAAAATGTACTATGTTAAATACATCTGGCAACGCCGTCAAAGAGGTTAAGACGCGCGCGAAATTTAAACACATCGAATGCAGTATGTAGGGATATCAGTGTGTGAAATTGTAAGTAAAACAGTGAGTGAAACAGAGTTACTGTAAGCATACTTTTGTCTCTTTTGGGAGTTGCCAAATATAAATACTACTTTTTAAATTTCGAAAAATTATCAGTAACAAAATCTACAACCAACCTCTTTACGCTCGGACATTTACAATTATTTATTTAACAAATTGGACAATTTTCGTCGAAGCTATTGTTTATTGTTCAATTGTTGTAAACTGGCTAATTAACAAATTGATAACAATGCCCCCCAAATACTTAGAGGACTCGAATTTTTTCCAAATAAAACTCTGGGTCCCCGGGGAGTAGCATGCCCACAAAATTGTAGCACATAATTGTTTATTGTTCAATTGTTCTAAATTGGCTAATTAACAAATTGATAATTCTGCTCCCTAAATACTTAAAGGACTCGAATTTTTTCCAAAAACTCCGGTTCCCCGGAGAGTAGCATGCCCACATAGTTGTAGCACATAATTGTTTATTGTTCAATTGTTGTGAACTGGCTAATTAACAAATTAATAACTCTGCTCCTGAAAAGTGTCCAAATTGTTAAATAAATAATTATAAATGCCCGAGCGTAAAGAGGTTAGTTGTAGATTTTGTTACTGATAATTTTTCGAAAATTTAAAAAACAGCCGTATGTCGATCCGATTTCTCCGAAAAAAGTTACAGGTATAATGCTAGTTTGGCCCCACTATGAATAGCAGAATCAAACAAGGCTTGATCTGCGTCATCTGTTGTAGACACTAGATATTCTTCAGTCTTTGATCAGTAAGTTGGTTGATTCTAAACACAATAGATGCGAAAGTTTGGGTGAGATTTCAATAATTTAAAAGATATAGAAAAGGTAAAAAATAAACTAAATATTTTGTACTAATTTCCAAAAAAATTAATTTACATTTAGGAAATTAAGTAGGTTGACCCCGATAATAATAAATCGTTTTGCTGGTGTTTTCGTATTATAAGTTGGTTATTGTTATAGTAAAATCGCAATCGAGCCGGAGTAATATAACTGTCAGAACAGGAAAGTTCAGATGTGGGTGCCTATATATTATTTACGGGGTACATAAAATCATCATTTAAAAATATATATTTTTTGAATATGTATTATTGAGTATTATTTCGGTACGTAGGTACTTTACAAAAAGATTTTTTTGTAAGTGATGACGGGTTTTCAAAACGTGGTTCTTTAATATTTCAATCTAAAAAAACCGGAGACTACCATGAGGATATGAACGCTGATGTTTTTGAAGAATATTTTCAGTAGATGATAGAACATTTACCAAAGGGTTCAGTTATACTAGTGGATAACGCTAATTACCATTCCCGTCTAATTGAACGTGTGCCAAATACTTAATGGAAGAAAGATAATATCATTAAGTGGCTAACAGACAGAAACATAACTTTCCAGAAAAATCAATAAAAATAGGACTATTAGAAATTGTAAAATTAAATAAGCCTCCAGTACGTTATGTTGTGGATGAACTTGATGTTGTGCGACTTCCTCCCTATCACTGCAAACTAAATCCTATTGAACTGATATAGACACAAGTTAAAGGATATGTAGGTCGATACAATACGACATTTAAGTTAAAAGATGTAGAAGCATTGTTAGAAACCTCCATATCACTTGTTACGAAGGAACATTGGCAAAAGGCAATCGAGCATGTGTTAAAAGAAGAAGAAAACATGTGGAATCTGGACAAAATCTTAGATGTCGATACTACAGTGCCACCTTTAATAATATCAGTAAATAATGACTCATCATTCAAGTGAATATAGTGATTCAGAGACTTTCACGTTTCCTGATCTTCGAGAGTAAGTAAGCATATCTATTTTATATCAAAATGTTACAATCATATTAGTAAAAAGGAGTAGGGTCTGGTGGCGCGGCTTTGAGACCACCAGAAAGTGGTGAAAATATTTAATTTACCAAGTTTACCAACCAAAAAAACACAAAAAACAAAAAATTGGCCTTATCATTAGCCCGGCGGTTAAATTAAAATTATTTAAGTTTAAAATGCTTAGTAACAAAAAAAATAAAAATACAAACAAATACACCCTAATTTACACAACCGTGCGCTCATCAGAGTCTTAAAAGGGATCAAAATAAGGATAGTCTATTGTTATGTCCAACAAAACCCGGCGGCACAGGCAAAATTCTTAATTTTATCACACCTTTTAACTACCGCTTGTGCTGTAAAACTCCCATAAAATTTTGATTCATTACTCCGTATCGATTGTGAATTTACTACAAAACGTTGAAACTTAATTTTTTGGGATATTTCGAATAACTTCTTAATGAAATAGAGTAACGTTTTGGATGACTCAACATTTAGTAAAATTAGTAAAATTACATCATTATCGCTCTATTGGTATAAAGCAAAACTAGTAAAAAATCTTTGAGATTATGGATGTACATTTTATAAAAATGAGATAAAAAAGAAAATTGGCTTGTACCTCTAAGACTATTAAATTAATACTGACCGCAAACCAAGCTGTAATAATTTGTGCGATAATGGCTTTAACTGAATAAATTTTATTAACATGTATTGCAATATCCACTTTTTTTGCTGATATCGACTGCGCACCGAGTGTTAACAACATATACCTAATTCCCATATTTCACCAAACTTTTTCCCACGCAAAACAATTTTACTTCAAAAAAAAAATCTGAGAGTGAATGAGATCGATTTGCTTAATTTATAGTCACCTTTTTGTCGTGCTTTCCTCATTTCGCCAGAAATTGGGTGTTCCCAAGAAAGCCTGCCGAAGACGTCAACAGCAGATAGAGCAGAAGTGGCTGATGACGGATGCCTCTCACTATCTCTAATGGTCCTCGTCGAAAGGCAAAAAGTGCGACGGTTTAATGAGTTCCGGCGTAGTAGGGGATGGTCTAAGATTACAAAAACGAAACATTAATTTTTGCTTTGGTGTAATCATCGTCGAGTCCTGTTTATCCTAATAATTTTAATGCTTATTTTAGCAAAAAATGCAAGATGACTTGATAATATGACATTTCAAAATGAACTTAAATTACATTTTTATATACGGGGTGTGACCTTTTCAGGGCAAATAGATATGAAATTTATTTTGACGCGTATTATTACATCCAGGAAAGAAAATATAGTAAATTAAAATTACTATTTAATAATGGTCTTTAGTGATGAAGATCTTTTTTTATAATTTTCCTAAATGTATATTGCACAAAGGATGTGAAATAAAATCATACAAGCTCCCAAGAACAAGGACATTAAAAATGTCCTACACTGCACCAGCGTCTGGACTTCAACAACTACTCCTTGGGCTATTTGCCCCACCAGGTATTGAATTACGAAAGTCCAGACGTGGTTTGGTGCCCGATCAAGTCGGGGCTTTAACCCAAAAACTTCGATTTTGTCATTAAAGGAGTTTGCCATTCTTAGACCGGTTTCGGCATTATTGTGCCTCATCAGTAAGAAGCAGGCTAGCTCGACATCCTGTCACTAAAGAATGTCTGAAAGTAAATTCGACTCGCCTCGTTCTTGATAAAAGTGTTTGCGTTATAGCACGACACGAACGAGGAGAGCCCAACGCCATCATCACTTTAATAACAAAATCAAAGCTTGCAAAACTATAGATACTAAATAGAGACTAAATGTATATTGTCCAATTAAAATAAAGGACCAGGCACCTTTCTTATGGGAAAATGGCTTTCTGTCAAATTTTCTGAAAAGTTGGTATGATGTAGAACTCGATGCTCTGACAAAAAGTGTCCATTGGCCCAAACCGATCCTATGAATAGTTTTCGAGGTACAGGGTGTTACACATCGGAAATGCCACTTTTTTGTAACCAGATTTCTCATAAAAGACCTGTTTTACTCGCATTTGTTGTAGAAAACATGAATTATAGATTATTTGGCAACAATATTTTATAAACAATTACTATACAATTTGGTAACTTACAGGGTGGTTCGAAAATAAGTAATATGGTTTTTTTGAAGAAATTATTTATTTTATAACAGCTTTAAAAATACAAGCAAATGTCATTTCATCATGAATATATAGTTTGAGTAATTACTTCTTGGTGATGAATCATATTTTATACAGGGTGACTCATAAATGTAGTTACAGAAGGCATATAATGTATTTTAGCTTTAACGAATCGCCCTGTATAAACGATGTGTTATAAAAATTTTGTATTATCTTAAATAAATGTACGAACTGTCACTCTAGCACCACTGTATGTCATACAGCGTGTTAAACTGATTGCAAACACTTTAAAAATTAGAAAACCCGTATTTTGTGCACCACCCTGTATTTTAAAAGTTTCTCCGTCAACTTTATAAATTAATACATTTTTACATTAATACAAGTTCAGTATTTAACTGAGCAAAATTTTGTTGTAATCATATGGCCAGCTTTCCTAAAATGGGTACCCATAGTTACTAATTGTTCTAAAATAATATAAAAAAAGCTTACTAATTATGAAAACAGAGTTATGGGTACACATTTTAGGAAAACTGGTCATAGGATTACAACAAAATTTTGCTCAGTTAAATATTGAACTTCTGTTAATGTGAACATGTATTAATTTATAAAGTTGAGGGAGAAACTTTTAAAATACAGGGTGGTGCACAAAACACAGGTTTTCTAATTTTTAAAGTGTTTGCAATCAGTTTAACACGCTGTATGACATATAGTGGTGCTAGAGTGACAGGTCGTACATTTATTTAAGATATTATAAAAGTTTTATAACACATCGTTTATACAGGGTGATTCGTTAAAGCTAAAATACATTATATGTCTTCTGTAACTACATTTATGAGTTACCCTGTATAAAACATGATTCATCACCAAGAACTAATTACTTAAACTATATATTCATGATGCAATGACATTTGCTTGTATTTTTAAAGCTGTTATAAAGAAAATAATTTCTTCAAAAAAACCATATTACTTATTTTCGAACCACCCTGTAAGTAACCAAATTGTACAGTAATTGTTATTAAAATATTGTTGCCAAATGATCTATAATTCATGTTTTCTACAACAAACGCGAATAAAACAGGTCTTTTATGAGAAATTAGGTTACAAAAAGTGGCATTTCTGATGTTTAACACCCTGTACCTCGAAAACTAGCCATAGGATCGGTTTGGGCCAATGGACACTTTTTGTCAGAGCATCGAGTTCTAAATCATACCAACTTTTCAGAAAATTTGACGGAAAGCCATTTTACCATAAGAAAGGTGCCTGGTCCAACCAAAAGCTGCACATAACCTAATCAACATTTTTGTTTAATTGTCAACTAGATATTTATATTGCGTTTCTTGTTAAATACATTATCTCCGCGTCTATGAAAATAATCACCTAGCACTTCCCAGACCAAATTAATTGACGCATAACGGAGGAACGTGTGTCGGACACGTGCGCTTCCTTACCATCAGACATCGTACAACATTTTACTTACCCGTGAAAGTGTAGAATAATGTATTCGCGTGTACCCTAGGAACTTTTCCAACGTTGCGTAACTTCCGGTTTCCCGTAGACGTTTAGATAAAGGGGACCCAAATAACAAATTCATCATCCTTGTTCTCTTTCGCGTCCTACTAACATGGCCGGTAATTAAAACTTTTGGAAACGCGAAACGCAGTCATATAGTGTTTCTAAAAAAAATGAAAACAGTTGATACTTGAACGTTAAAATTTGATTTCGTGTTAATGTAAGTTGGCAAACCTGTTATATTAATAATATTGGCACTCCTGGTTGTCAATGTCAAGTCTCAACAATTGTTCTCTAGTTGTAAAGGTTTTGTGTTGTATTCATATTCTGATTGTTAAATATATGTTTATTCCATTCACTCCTTTTAATCAAGCACTCCCACATTATAACCAACTGAACTAATATTTTGTACGTTTGTAAACTTCAAATAGAGCGTTGTTAAAAAACTTAAGACAAGGTCTGAAAGCTGTTAAACCTTTGAATGTTTTCTTGAACAAAACTGAGAGCAGTTAGCATGATGTTTGACAAACGGTTCCTACAATTGCGGTGATTAATAGTTTAGATAATTCTATTTTAATTTTAGTACAATTTACTAGAAGTGGCCCAGGCTTTTGATAAAGTTTGGAATGAGGGCCTTAACCACAAGTTAAATTTGTTACTACCACGTCAGTATTCAGAAATCTTTATATTCTGATCTAAGAGAAATTAAGGCAGGAGTATCCCAAGGTAGTGTACTAGGCCCAGTACTCTACTTACTGTATACCAGTGATATTCCTAACCTTGAGCACGATACTATTGCAACATTTGCTAATGATACTGCCATTCTGGCTGTTGGAAAAGACCATGAAGAAGCTAACCGAAAAATATAAATATCTGTAGACCAGATTAACACCTGGACTAAAAAATGGCGTATTAAGTTAAATGAAAATAAATCTGTTCATGTTAACTTTACTAATAAACGAAACCAACACATTCCCATAAGAATAAATAACGGTCAGATTTCCTGCTAATACAGCAAAATATCTTGGAATGACACTCGACGCTAGACTTCATTGGAAAGTCCACATTAAAAAGAAACGTAAATTGCTTGGTATAAAATAAAAAAAGATGTATTGGTTATTAGGAAGAAAATCCAAATTGTCCACACATAACAAACTGCTTCTATACAAGCAGATATTGAAACCCGTTTGGACGTTTGGTAGCCAGCTTTGGGGCTGCGCCAGTAAAAGTAACATTCAAGTTATCCAACGTTTTCAAAATAAAGTATTAAGGAACATCGTCGATGCGCCCTAGTACTGTCGCAACAGTGATCTTCAAAGGGACCTGGATGTAGAAACTGTTGACAAGACTATATCTAAATATGTGAACAACGGCTGCTCCAACATAGGAACGTTGAGGTCATCCAGCTCCTCGATAATACCAATTTAGTAAGAAAACTCAAGAGGACCAAACCTTTTGTGCTAGTTCAGTGACAGTGCTAGTTACAAACAGAGTAATGTGCTGATTTTATGTTACACGTTACCGGTAGTGTTACTAAAATTATCAGACCCTAAGTTACACTAGTGAATAGGACCTTAGTATTTAAGAATTCTAGTTAAGTTAGGTTAGAACAAAATTGCTCATTGATCTTCATGATCAGATTGTAATTATAGAAAACATTCCCACAGAGTGTTTTGCTACGAAAAAAAAAAAAAATAGTAAAATTTACTGTACTAGCAACTTGAGTTCATCTATTTATAGTTTCTCTTCATATTGTTTAGTGTAACTGATGAACAATTGTTTTTACAAAGAAAGTACAAAATCAATACTACAAAAAGAGGGTTTAAACAATTTGGTGGCGAATACTTTCGGTTCTTAAAATAACTTAAAATCGTATATTTTTTAGCTTTGAAAGACCCAAATTTAATCCCATAGATCAACACTAGTCGCCACTAGATTGTTAACAACCAATTTATGTGGACAGGGTTAGCGATAAGATAACGGCATCTTCATGTGATGCTATTATGGCAACATCATCCTCAAATGTTGCTTCTAAGATATAACTCCTCGACTAATCAGATGTGTTAAGTTGATAAAGCTGAGATCCAAGGATGCTGCATTGAGGGTCTCTGTAACTGAAAGATAATCCGGTAGATCAACACTAGTCGCCATTAACGTATGTTAAACTGACACAGCCGTTTCGGCACAATCAACCGAAAATATTACAGAATTTCCTAACGATTTATTAACTATTTTCTAACATAAACTACAATTTTCTAACTCAAGTGGTTCGCGAGAAAATGGTGTTATATTAGCTTAACTGTTAAGCTGGCGGTGGTTCTGAACAAATAATTTATTTTTTTTTTCTATAACTTTTTCCCCAAAATAGTTATGAAGCCTAATTTTATAACTTTAATAACTCTCGAATGGTATATACCTACATATATGATGCATTTTCCAACAACAGTACAGTTGTGATAGGAAATAGCCTAGGAGAATTTTTTGCTCAAGAGAATATTGATGCAAAAAAACTATTTTTTTGCACTTTCTATCCCAACAACTGTAGAATTATTGTAAAATTCACCGTAATTAAAAATTTTTTTTTTTCAGTTAACACGATTTTTTGGAGTTATCAAATAGTATGTCGACGAAAATGCATTTCGATTCAATATTTTGCAATTTCATGGCAAAAAAAAAGTTCTCGGCGGACTCGGCAGCCGTAAAATCTTCAAATTTGCTCGAATTCTAATTTTATATATATACCATTCGAGAGTTATTAAAAAGTTAGAAAAATGGGCGTTAGAATCATCTTCATAACTATTTCGGGAAAAAGTTATAGAAGCGTTGTGCCAGCTTAACAGTCAAGCTAGCACAACACCATTTTCTCGCGTACCACTTGAGTTAGAAAATTCTAGTTAGTGTTAGAAAATAGTTAATAAATAAATAGTTAGAAAATACCGTATATTTTCAATTGAATGTGCTGAAACGGTTGTGTCAGTTTAAAATACGTTCGCCATTAAAATAGAACTATAATCATTATTTTATTTGCAAATAAAAATTCAGTACGGTTTCGGCAACAAATTTATACTCACATGTTCTATAAAATTTTGTGGTTCGTTATAAACTTTATTAATAAAATAAACATGCCAAGAGAAACTAATAATGTACCAGTTTCTAGGTTCACGTGTCAAAGTAAACCGCGTTAGACATATTTATACAAGTCGTGAAAAAAACAATATAAATTCTTGCTGTTGTTTGACATTTGGATGATGCTCCAGTCATTTGCCAGATGAAAATGATAAACCACTATTTTTCTCATATTTGTTTTTTAGAAATGTTTTATTTTCATGCGCGATTTGTCAACGAGGCTTTATTTACACATCCAGACTTCCAGCCACTTTACGAGTAATTTGTAGTAGTCGTAAAAAGCGTCTTCTTCCGAAAAAGAATGTCGTATAGAAATGTAAATTTAGAATGCCGAATGTGTGAGGGAAACGAAAATTAGTTCTTGTCGGAAATAATCTAAATTTTAAATGAATCATGGGAAATAATGGTACTTTATTTTGTTTGCTTAAAAAAAAATACGTGGAACCATCCACACGTTTTATCAAACGTATAAATAGAAAATGGGAATAGGAAATTAATAAAATATATTTTCTTTTTACGAAATACGAGATTTGCTCTCTTTAAGTTAACCATAATATAGTAAAACAGAATCTTTTAAAAATATTTTCCAAGGACGACGGTGCCCAAAGTCCGGGACAGATGCAGGCAAGTACATTTGCAGGTACGATACATTTGCTGACATCTCCTAATTGTTAATTAAAAGTGAGGCAGTTGCAGGTCTAATCCTATTTTTTTGATATAACATTTATGTCTAATTCACAAACCAATAACTTCGGACTATAAGTATTACATACATTTTTGTATTTTGTAATCGTCTATTATTGCGGAATTCAAAACTGAAGAGATATGCAGCCCCAACTCTTGTACTTTCCTCCACAAGCATTCATTGAAATGGAAGTTGCACCCACTAACACGGATATTTGAAAAAGCTTAACCTAACCTTTTTTTAAGAGGTGGAAATATTCGAAAGACTTCTGGGAAGATGCCCCAGGTGTTCAGGATTCTACAGGACAAGAGCACCTTATCCGGTAGCCTACCTGCTAAAACCATACCTTCTTCTCGCCTCCTGCAGCACTGCAGCACTCTGGCTAGCAGCACTTGTGGGCTTTATCTTCAGGGTGTTGCTGGTCTTATCTCCCTTCTCTCTCGCGCTCCTCTGCCTCCTTTTCCCGCATGATCTTTGTGACGGTTGTGCACACCGTGCTCCAGTTGCTTCGTTTCTCAATAATTTTAGCGATTAGGTTGTTTCCACCTACAGGGCCTATCTCCGTTCTTAACCTGGCTGGGGCTCCTTCCCATCTTGGATACTTGAATAGTGTATGCTCCGGGCTGTCGACTTCGTTGCAGTAAGCGCAGTTGTCGTCCTTTTTGCCTTAGTATAAGTGTGAAAGCACCCATGACCCGAACCCGATAGTACCTGGGTCAAATAATAATTACCAGCCCTATGTTTACAGTTCACCTAACTCTTTATGTTGGGGCTTAACCTAACCTAAGAACCTAACCTAACATTAACCTAACCTAATCCGAAAAAAATCAATTTTCATTATTTGACATGTGTTTGGGATAAATATACAAATGTACTTGTCCGCATCTGTCCCGACACCCGTGTTCAGGTCTAAACAATGAGATTATTAAACAAATTTTCATTGTCTACTTCTAAATATGATTTGTAGCGGATATTTGACATTAATTACTTTGACGTTACTTTACACTGCAACGATTTCAATCCTGGGGTGTCGGTAATGGTGTTTCTGTTGAGGTTTTTCTAGGTTTTCCTGTGGGAAAACCTAGAAAAACCTCAACTACAAAGCAAATGCACCATTAATTGTCAGTAAGTCGCCCCAGAGCGCAACGGCACATAATAATAATAGCCGCTCTTGGAGTTCAGACTGCTTCTGGGGTTCACTAGTAAGAAGGTGAATTGAAGGGCGTATATTATTATTATTAATATAGTAACTACGTTTTAAGCCACCAATTTTCAAAACATATATTATATATTTCTGAAGGTTATTTACATAACTTTTGAAAATATCGTCAGGTGCATTAGTAGAAGTAAAATTTATTTTCCACAATTTATCTGTAACCTGTGAAACTATAAGAAATGAAAATACTTTCCCCTTGGTGCGATCATATGTGGCAACCTCATCATGATGCACTACATTTCTTCATCGATAATCATATATCTTTGAAGTGCTTCCGGCTAATAAATCATAGTATTCCATTCAAAACTTATCGTACCATCCAATATGATTGAAAAAGAATGCCCAGTAATGTTAAAAAATAAGTCCATGTAACAACAAAAAGATAAACTAAGTAATAAAGCTATTTACTGGACTTTTATCTACTTCAGGTTTTTTCTGCGAAGCCTCACTGTAACATACATTACAAATATTGTTAATAATTAAGTGATAAACATTAACCCTCTAAAAATGTAAGTACCAAGAGATCCTTGTCCATTGTAATCCTTGTAGTCCTTGTAAAAATGGAACTTATGGCCCCTGTAAGATATATATAATCGAAAAGGATTATGACAAGAGGTTCTGCCCCAGCTGGCATTGATTCAAATTGTAGCTAAGCCAACTTAATAGTGAATTTAAATTGGATTGAATATTTAACTGAGATTTGTCAGTAATAAGAAGAGTTGCATCATCTGCGTATAAACAAGTAAGACACTGTGAAAGGTTTTTAGGTAAATCATTTAGGTAGAGAGTGAATAATAATGGCCCCAGGATTGAACCCTGTGGAACTCCAGTATTATTCAGTATCCATGATGAATAATTCTTCGTTGAGTTTTGGCCATTTGTTGAACTTATTTTTACAGCCTGTGGACGATCAGATAGATATCACTGAAACCACTTTTGTGGTATGCCGCGAGCACCATAATGTGATATTTTTTCGTCGGTACATATTATTCTAGAATCCGCACAAGAATGTTAGAACTCTTCTGGATCATCCCTTTTTAATTTCCATGTATTGTAACTTTACTTTTGGAGTAATAAATACTAATACTAATATTATCTGTGAAAATTATCGTGGAGCCGTTAAATCAAAATATAATAAATCGTGTGAGAAAACGCTGAACTCTCGAACCTTCCTATTTTTTAGCTAAATCCAAGAGAGTGTTTTCATCATCACTAATTAGCCTCTTACTTTTGACTGTCATACATAAACCTAATTTCAACTTGGCCCAATTATCCAGTTAGCGTTCAAATTTATTATCCCATATTTAGGGTCCTTGCTCAGGAATAATTTATTATGACGACACAACGTCGTCACAGACTCGTTCCGTCTTAATCACTCCTAGAAACGTATATCATTAGTTAATGAAAACTTAAGGTTCGCTATGAATTAATATTTCAATGAGATTGCCATCTTGGTAGGCATCTTGCTTTTACGCCGATTGAATATCTAATACAAATTGTTTGAGTTTGATAAACTTTGATCTATTCGAGTTTGGGACAGCAGAATTGTTCCGATTTGGGATTGCCTTTATCCCCTTAAATTGTTTATTAACCTCCATCATTAAAATTTGCAGTAAGTCCATAACTCGTTATTTAACCACATGTTTCAGAATAATTGATGTAGATATAAAAAAAACTAACGCTTAATGTATTCCTTAAATAATCCAAAAAGTTTAACAATTACCTTTTAAGAGGTCATTCTCAAACTTTTAAAACTGAAAGTAGTGAAACTAATAAAAATCTTTTTAGAAAACTTAAGACCTTTTCATGAAACTTGATGTGTTTATAAAAAACTTTATATCTCTTCTGAAGTGGAAAAGTATATCCGCCCATGTCGTTAAAACTACGTGGAAAAGAATTCAGAATAATGAGATAATGACCATTTAAACTGCCGTACAGGGAAAAAATAAAAAGAGTTTATCTTTTCTTCTTTTCATTTTCGCCAGAGCAGGATTGGGACTTCATGGAAAAATATAGGGTTGTGGTATACAATCCAACACAGGGCTGGATCAAAAGATGTGGATGTGATCTTCAAGAATTTGATAATAGAACAGCTCCTTAGATTGGTCATTTTGATAGTCCTTTTTGTAGAAATCTATCAACGATTCAAATTGGACCAACTCATTACCAAGACTAAGTTCTAAATCTTCGTTGTAAACTATAACTAATTCTTCTGCTGCAGCATTCAAACTTGCAGCGTCCATCTCCTCTAAGTGATTGAGAAATACAAATCACATCGAACGCAATCTTTCAGCTAGAGATGACTGGGATAAAACATGACACTTTGAATTTCTTTGTTGGTGATAGGTTAGAGTCTTGCGTTTTCATATAATAGAGCGGATTCAACCTTACAGTTCTTGTTCTGGTGCGTCATTGTAGGGTTTTTTTATGGCTGTTGGATATGTTTTCCATTTAGTTAATCATTGTAGGTACTAGTCAGTATTTGATTTATTTTCCTTGAGCTGATTCTTCGTATTCATCGAACTTGTCTCTTTTGGATTCGACAAATAATTTTAATAATTCCAATGCACGCATTACAGAGTCAAGAATCCGTTTTGGGTCCTGTAACATTTTGTTTGTGAGACCACTCATCTTTTCCAGAAGATGCGTTGCCTCGTTCCTCACGATGTCTTTTTTGCTGCTAATTAGAAAGTATGCTGGATAGAGTTTCTTTGATTTCGGAATAACCATCGACAATTGCTTTAGTAGCTTCAGCTCGACAAGACCAGCGAGTATCGCTAATATTTTCCAAAACGTAAAACTTTGTGTTTTTTTTCTCTGATAATTTTTTAATTAGTATTCGGTGTCCTTCTGTGCTTGCTGTGAAACATATATTTAAATTCTGAACAAAATCAAAGAATTGAACGTCAAAAATCTTTCCTTTGTCATCGATTCTTCCATATATCGAACAACTATAGTCAGTTGATCGATATGAGATTCTTAGGAAATCTTACCTAAAAATTTCTATTGTGAAGGCCCCTCTCTTGTAGAGGTCCTGATCTTATATAATCTAGTGGCAGGGAAGATCTGGTGTTGAAGTTTTGTTGAAGGATCCAAAAATTCAAACGATTAAGATAGATACTTTCGTTTTATTATTACTTTCGGTGACTTGAGTCGTATAAACAGGAAAAACTGTAATTTATAAGGAATATTTTCTGTAAAACATATGTAGGTCGGAACCATAAGTGCAACCTTGAATAAAACACCGTGATTGTTACAGGAATATCTAGTAATAAATAATAACCCAACAATATTTGTACGACTAACAGATGGACACATTAAATTCAACAGGAATGTTTGGTATTTCTTACAGAATTCCCCTAGAAAATCAAACCATATGAAAGTATAGAATTAGCTAGTCCGTCGTAGGTCAGCTTTAGCACATCCAATGTCATAGTTGGCTTAAGTTGTCTGATAACAAAACAAATGCTACATATAGTGTATTTGAAAATCAAGAGAGAGTAAATTCCCAGAAATGTTTTGCAGTTATCAGTGTTAAAGGCAGTAAACCATAGACGTGCGTTTTCAAAATTAAATTAATATGGAAATAGAAATATTTAATTTGTTTTAGTTATTTATACCTAGATTACCAATTTTAGATAGATAAACAT
Source organism: Crepidodera aurea (assembly GCA_949320105.2). Taxonomy (NCBI): domain Eukaryota; kingdom Metazoa; phylum Arthropoda; class Insecta; order Coleoptera; family Chrysomelidae; genus Crepidodera; species Crepidodera aurea. The sequence goes on along the minus strand of OX439475.1, from coordinate 17,742,111 downwards.
AATTCGTAAGTAGTAATTTAATTTGGGTAAAATGAAGAAAAAGTCAATATTATTTTAGGCATTTTGTTTTAGGCATATGTTTATTTACAAAATATGTATATAATATGTACAGATAATTACAATTATTTATAAATTAATATGAGGAGCTAAAAAAACAATTAAGTAGGTATATGAGAAAAAAAAAACCAACCGCAAGGATAAAATTTGACGAGCAACATGCAAAAAATACGACAATATTAAATCTTAAAAAATAAAAATCTAAAAATAAAATTAAAGTACATAAATTAATAATTTTAAAGTTATGGTTCCTCGCACTCTGTGTCAGAAGATTCACCATCTGATTCTAGAGAAATTACAATGGGCTCTATAGTAATATCAATTATGTTATCTAGCTCCCACATTTTTTTTTCTATTTCTGTAACGTGTCTAATACATTTTTGCCAATTTTCACTTGTTACTTCAGATATTGCCTTATTGAAGAGATTTTTAACATCTGATAATTTAAAAGTAGTGTTATTTCTGGCAACATAACCTTTAACTTGAGCCCATATTAATTCTATCGGATTCAGCTCACAATGGTAGGGTGGTAAACGAAGGATTTCAATTTCTCGTTTTTTGGCTATCTCCTCAATATTATAATAGTTAACAATTCTGCCCTCAGCATTGTATTGTCAAAGGCTAAATTTTTAGAAGATAACCATTTTGCAATTTCACCCTTTTTCCATTTAGTGGTTGGTAAAGGTTCAAGTAATCTGGAGTGGTAACTTGCATTGTCCATTACAATAACCGATCCTTTTGGTATGAATTGAATCATCTGTTCAAAATATTCCTCAAACACGTCTCCATTCATTTCTTCGTGATAATCAACGGTTTTTTTTGATTCAAATAAGAGTAAACCATTCTCAAAAAAACCGTTTGTACTGCCTATATGACAAATAATTAATATTTTACCTTTTCCTATAGGTTCCTTAAAACCAGTAGTATATCCTTCTAGAAAAGCTTGATGGGATGATTTTATATTTTTGTCTTTCCAAACTCTTCCTACACAATGTCCTTCATTAACCCATGTTTCATCTAAATAATAAATGTTTTTATTTTGAGCTTTAACTTGTTGTATTCTTCTGAGGTACTGTCTTCTCCAACATACAATTTCTTCAGAATCAATTAGCATTGAGTGTCTGCCCATTTTTTCAAATTTAAAGTTTAACTCATGTAACACTTTCCATAGTTTATCCCGGCTTATTGTGGGTAAATCAACATCATTCGTAATGGCTTGCAAAACTTTATCTAAAGTTGGTATTTGCTTGTTTATAAAAAATGAGTGAACAAGCTTACGAATAGCATTTTTAAAAAACTCGTCCACGTTGACTTTTAATAGTTTTGGTCTACCTGAATTCGGCTTTGGTGAGGTTACTCCACCTGATTTTTCCTCCTTTAGAACTCTATATATTGTAGATTTTCCATATCCCATTGCCTTACATGTTGTTTTGATGTTTAAAATAGTGGTACACATTCACTACAGCACTCTTTTCATTGAGCGATAAATGGTCTAGTTTTAATTTTTTCACTGGCGTATACTCACAAACTGCTTCCATTTTTAGTCACTACTATTTGTCACGTTTATCGAAAATCAAATAACTGCATTTCTAGAAACTATTTAAGTCAAAATATCTGTCATTAGAAGCTGTTGCCATTCGGAGGTCGTTAAATAACAATTATCCCTTTCTATTCTGGTTACGCCTATGACGCACGTTAATCCTCTTAGGCCTACTGTAGTAACAATGAGAGATCGTAAAATAATGTGATAGTCCAAGAAATTTAATAAATTTTGTATTGAAATTAACAAAAACAATTTAGAATGCATTACAAATATTGAAGTTTTACCGCACGTACTGTACTATAGTTTTGCATACCGAATTACTTTTTATTCTGGGAATTTACTCTCTCTTGATTTTCAAATACACTATAGTAGTAGTTGTCTTTCCCAGGTGAGCTTTTGATCAATTGGTAGGCCTAGAAACTGACCTCCTCATCTGCACTCCGTTTGAAAATGCATGATAGCACAAAAAATCTCGAATACAATACATCATAAAATGTAAATAAGCAAACCCTAAGGGATTAACCAATAACTCTAGACCTCAGTGACAGGGAACACGAAATTACTTTAATATAAAAAATAGTAAACTGTCAATATTAAGTATCCACATTTTTGTTTTCTCTTCTTAATTTTCTAACTTCCCTTGAATATTGCCTCCTCCAACAAATAATTCTCTCCATTCGTCTCAATTAATGTCTACTAAAAGTTTATTCAAAGTAGGTATCTTTTCTTCGGATCAGTTATTTCATAGTACCTTCTATTTCAGTGGGTTTTCTCACAGTTGACGTTTTAGGTGCTACTGTAATACTTCCATCGTTTCGTTGCTTCAAAGTATATAAATGGTTGCTTCTCCAACTCCGGTCATATGTGAACACTTAGAAACTATACTCCGAACAGTACTATTGAAATATTCATGTACAAGAGCGTACAATTATGTTTCTGAAATATCGACTTTATTAAATGTCTTTTGTTCTGTTGGCTTTTCCAAATTCACCAAAGAAATACTTGAAGATCAAACAACTTGGCTTTGAAATATCAAAATAGTGAAATGAGAAAAGAGCACTGTCCAAACGTAAATTGTAAATATTTGATATTCCCCTTTGTAATGTTGGTAAAAGTTTTATATACTGTCATCGGCAAATTCTTCCTTACTCTCCAAATATAAATACATTTAACACTAAAGTTTTCATATGCACGGTTATATTGCAATTTAATTTCAGAGGAGTATAATTAGACGTTTGTGCCATTTTTATTCACTTGATCAATATTGCTTTTTATCGCCTATTATTACAGAACTAACAATTCTGCGTGTTACAATCACAGGACTACACAAACAGAAATGTAAATTTCAACTCAAATAATTTACAATCTGCACAACACTTTCTGCTGATTAGAAATTTTAATCCTTTCTAAGAAAGTTGAGAGCTATTTAAATTGATCTTGAATTGTAAATATTTTCTACCAGTAGAGATTACATACTTACCATATTTTTGTTGATTAAAATGACTAGAAAATTTAAGACAAGAATTAAAATATAATGGTATTTTTTAAAATTTTAGGAAGAAAACCCAAGATTTCATTTTGGAATAAATAATGCTAAACATTTTATTTTAGAAATTATCCGCCACTGATTTATGATGTTATATTGGGGTTTATCTTCTGGGTCATAAAAATATCAATCATTTTCAAACAGAGTAGGTATACCTGGGGTACATATGTGTGTTCAATTTTTATCAACTAGCTTTCGTTGGCGAATTTTTTGGTTGAAATATTATTAATACTGTTTTTAATTAGAATTGAATAATACCATTCGTAATAAGGGAAAACATTTTACGTATTTTATCTATTAATATTTTCTTAATTTTTTATTGGAGAAATACACTGTGTGATTGACTAGAAAGTATATGAAAACAATTATCAACATCTTTTTATCCTCCAGTCCTCGTTATTTTCTATTTCATTCGACTATTGGTTTCAATAAATTGTTTTTTCCTCGTCATCTGTTACTAAATTCGAAAATGGAAATACGAACGATTCAATCATGTTCTGAAAACGCAAGAACGACACTGCGCCACTTTAATTTTACAAAATGGGGAAAGCCACATTCTCCTCATTTGCGTTAGTCACCCGTTCTTTGTTGATTCTTTTCTCTCGCCCGAATGATTAAAATGTACTTTTGGTCGCAGGAAGAAGAAATTTCTAAATTAAAAAACTTACATTTCACTTTAATCTGGTAATGGTCGGCTGGATGCGGAAAATAGGTGGTGAAATTTGTTAGTTTTTTGTCACTTTTTATCAAGAAGCCTTCTTTATGTTCGGCAGTAAAAGAAAAGAGATTTTGCAGCACCAAAGTGGTCACGAGAAATGCTTTATTTAAGATTTCTTTCTTTCACATTTTTGGAAATCGTTCATTTCTAATGATGATAAATCGTTAATTTATTTTTTTTTATATTTTTTAACAATACTTTCGCCAATTACAGAAGTTTTCTTGCAGTAAAACATCTATGTTCCTATGGTCTCATTTTTTCAAAATTTGCTTTGGTTCTTTTCTAAAAAAATGGGAAAAATCATAAAAAAATGGAATTTTGCGATGTTTTTTAGAAGAAATTAAATCCAATTTTGAAAAAGTGAGAACATAGGAACATATATTAGACCTTTACCAATACGTACTTATTTTTGCATTCTCTAAAACTGAAAAATGAACCTATAAAGTTAGGAACTAACCCTTACAGACCCTATTTTATAGTACAACTTCCTCTTAATCCTACCATGTAAATAAATTTAATGATGGTTTATTTTAGAACAAGGTCGCTTATAATAATAATAATAAACTGGTTGACAAATTTCTATACAATTTCAGTATTTCTCCCTTTTTAATATCATCTAGCTAGATATACTTTAAATGTCACTCTAATATATTTTTTATGAGATGAGATTTATAATTTTTATAATTTAATTATCCGAAATATTTTACATTTGTTATTTCAATTTTATTAAAAAAGACATCCAGTATATTTTTATAAGATTTAAAGTTTTATTTTCACAAAAAATCTTGTTTGCTTTTAGAGACTTACATACCCCATTTGTTTTATTGGTTTTATATTTGGAGAGTAAGGAAGAATTTGCCGATGACAGTATATAAAACTTTTACCAACATTACAAAGGGGAATATCAAATATTTACAATTTACGTTTGGACAGTGCTCTTTTCTCATTTCACTATTTTGATATTTCAAAGCCGAGTTGTTTGATCTTCAAGTATTTCTTTGATGAATTTGGAAAAGCCAACAGAACAAAAGACATTTAATAAAGTCGATATTTCAGAAACATAATTGTACGAGGATGGAACAATCCAAACAATTTATCGTATTGATAATAGAGAGATTAATTAATCTGTAGCCTAAGGTATAAAAAAACCTTCCAATATTTTAACACATTATTATATAAAAATTACTGTTTTACTTTGCTCTCAATCAGCCGCTTTTATTTATTCGTCGGTCGTTTGAAAGCTCTTTTTTTAAATTTAAAAAGAAGACGTAGTGGCTAGGGGCTATATCTGCATTATATAGTTAAGTTCTGAGAAGGGATTCCTTAGTCATATAAGAACTGGGACTACTTAAATGGCTTGTTTGAGTAAAGAAGCAAATAGTCACAATTTTTTATCAATTATCCTTGAAGATCACCAAAAATTATTTCAAGGCATCCTTGTCAAATGTCGTGAGCTTTGAACGAAACAGTTGATATAAACTCTAAAAGATATGTCAAAAACAAAAAACTCCATAATAAAGATGTATTTAATACCGATACTGATGTTTACGTCGGAAACATTAAACTCTTGGCGATACTGAGGTTAGGCAAAGGGTTAACCACTGAGCCTAGTAAAACCCAGGTTTGAATACGCTTGGAAAAGTATACTGCATCATTCTGTAAAGAATGCCTTCCAGACTTCCAGTTTGAAAATACACCTAGCTTTATCAAATGGTTAACTTACGCATTTATAATACAGATCAAAGAACTGCAGTAATGCTAGATCTTCTCGGCGGCTCTAAGCGCCCAAAAATATTTAAATCGGGATATCTAGTGGTACACATGAGGATTATTAATAAAATCCAATTTTTCCCAACAGCATTACTAACAAACTTGTTGCCTAGATTTCGCCTCTATAAAGCGGACAACTCAAGTGAAAATACACCATAATAAACTTTTCACACTAATATGTCAGACAGCCAGGCTAGAGACGGCTCTAAATTTTTTTAAGTATAAATCCAGATGACTCTGCGACTGCAAAAAGTCCTTCAAGTAACAAAGAACTAAACGGCCCTTTAAACCTAAACTGGTAGCATAAGATAGGCAAGGTAGAGACTGGACTGTGAAAATTATGTTCGTATGCAGACGCAGAAGTAATAAAATAGTTTTCTGGAAAACTCTTCTTTTCTACAAGCCCCAAAGAATAAGTGGCAACGAGTAAAGAAAGTTATCAAGATTTCCTCTAATTAAACCAATACATACCTTGCCTCCACTAGAAAAAATTATAGAAATTGCTGTTTATAATCAATTAATGAATCCTAATATGTAACCAATCTGGTTTTAGAAAAAAAAATTCCTGTGAATCAGCGCTACAAATTACACTTTGTAACATTCAAACTAAATTAGACGAAAATAAATATGTTGTAGCAGTATTTTTGGACTTAAAAAGGGCTTTCGAGACAATTGACAGGCAAAAAATGTTATCAAAATTGAAACAATATGGTATTGGGGTAGAGTATTGGAGTGGTTTAGTAACTATTTAAATAATCGCAGAGAGTCCGTTTTGCTGACTAAACATCCTGTAACATAAATAATGATATAGGGATTCCTCAGGGGAGTGCATTGGGTCCTCTTCATTTTATTTTATATATTAATGATACTGAACTCTTTGTTGAATGTGAATTCATTAATCTTTTTGCTGATGATAGATACTTTAATAACATGTAGTGATGCGAATCTGGATAAAGCCATAGAGAAAATGAATGGTGAATAAATACTTGAACATAAATAAGCTAAAATTAAACGTAAGAAAAACTAAAGCAATTTTAACATTGAAGTTGTTTCTAATATCAAATATCTGGGGTTTCAACTAGACAATTACTTAAATTTCGATAGCCACTTTAACCATATTTATAAAAAATATCTAAAAAACTTGGTTTCTTTAGTAGAATTTCCCAGAACGTATCAACTGAAACCAAAATTACTGTATATAATACCATAATTCAGCCACATTTTGATTATTGCGCATCTGTATTATACTTATTCAACTTAAATAAATTAAACTTCAAAATCATGGAATGATAGTAATACTGAAAACAAATCGTCTGACTTCAATGTTTAATAGTCTAAATTGGTTTCAAGATGTACAAATAACATTTACATTGCAAGAACTACATATCAAAAAACTATGAATTCTTTACTCTTTCAAGGTTTCAAAAAATTCAATGATCTCCCTTTATCTATACGCGAAGCAACCACAATAAACTGTTTAAAATTAAACTTAAGGACTTTATTAAAAATACTCAATTTAATTTAGATTTATATAGTTTTATATATAATTCATTTCGGAAGCTCATCGTGGTTTGCTAGTTCAATTTCTTTTTATTTCTCTCGATTAAAACCACTTATTTTTCTTAAAAAAGTTTTAATTTGACGTTTCGGCTTTCTTTATATGTATATTAGGATTCCTAATTAATAAATATCTATCTATCTATCTAATACTGTTTCTCTTTCTTTTATTTGTTCAGCTGTTAAACAATTTATGCCCCCGTTTTATTATTTTTTGTTTGTTTTATTACCAATTTTATGCGTCGTTTTTTGGTTTCTAAAAAATACATCCCTGTAATTATTTTCATAAAAAAATTGAAAGTTATTCATTCCGATTTCTGCTGAATAGAATTTTCAACCAATCAGCCAAATTCGAACAAACTCAGTCATTTCCATTGAAATCTTTGAAACGTCTCGAACAAGAGCGCGATTTCGAATGGAAGAAATGAAATATTAATTGTCAGCCGGTGATGAATTTTCTTGTGGCTTTTCGCCGTAGAACGAGAGTTCTGACAGAAACACTCATAATTCATACAGCAATTTATAAAATGTTCTTAATGCTCATTATCTCGGGGGTGGCGTCCCGGTTAATGAATGCTAAATGACAGCGCTTACCAGGGGTTGTAACTGAACAAACGAGAAACATTTTTAGTTTCGGAGATTTCTTATTCGACTTGGTGGATTTGTTAATAGGATATTCCAGTAGCGGGTAATTAGGAATAAAATTTTACGAAGGTGGAATTTTTTTTAACCATAAAAATACCAAAAAAGGACCATGCGAGTGACAAAACTGCACAAAGGATGTGAAATGAAATCACACAAGCTCCCAAGAACAAGGACATTAAAAATGTCCTACACTGCACTCTACTTGCTCTAACGCAACCACTTTTATCAAGAACGAGGCGAGTCGAATTCATTTTCAGACATTCTTTAGTGACAGGATGTCGAGCTAGCCTGCTTCTTACTGATGAGGCACAATAATGCCGAAACCGGTCTAAGAATGGCAAGCTCCTTTAATAACACAATCGAAGTTTTTGGGTTAAAGCCCCGACTTGATCGGGCACCAAACCACGTCTGGACTTTCGTAATTCAATACCTGGTGGTGCATATAGTCCAAGGAGTAGTTATTGAAGTCAGACGCTGGTGCAGTGTAGGACATTTTTAATGTCCTTTTTCTTGGGAGCTTGTGTGATTTTATTTCACATCCTTTGTGCAACATAATTTTGTTTGTCATACATGAGGTTGTTAAATGGCCAATAATATTAGAAAAACAAATATAAAATATGCATGCTTTTTAACAGACTATTATAAGGCTATAATAAAGCTCCTCTAGCCTATCGCATATTCAATTTAGAAATTCAATCACAGAAATTTCGCATCATCATTACCTGATTGGTGATTACCAAAGTCAGTTTATTCGACAAGGTAGACACGTCCGTTACGATAAATTCAAGTTCAAAATGATAATCCTAGAAATTAGACGGAAATAGGGGTAGGCCATGGCCAGATAACTGGTGGAATCATGATGATAGTGTCGCGAGTAATTAATGAAGGGGCATAATGCAATAGTAATTTAGATTATGCGGGTGATTATTCAGACAGAATATTGAAATTGCACCTTGTTGGTTTTGGCTTGATGCAAGGCCTGAATGTTTTTGAAATGGTCGGGTTATTTCCGTAAAGGTTAATTACTGTGTTTTTATGGTTAATTAAACAAATAACCGACGACAAAGGATCTAAGAACTGTAATAAGCAGAAGTTTTTTGAGAGAATTTATTATATTAAAACTTTAGATTTTATTTGAGACACTCGGTATAACTAAATTTATTTAACTTACGATGAAAATGTCAAATAAGTAGGTACGATTTTTCATTACCAATGCAAATCTTTCGAAAGACAATTTAGTCAGAAATTCTTTGCAACCAAAGTTCAGTTGAAACATATTTTAATTTTTATTCTACCGGAAATCAAATATTAAATTTCATAAAACAAGCGTTCTGATTGGATGACAATATTATAAACAATTCGAATGTGGGATATTCAGGGAGGGTCCAGAAATTTGATAAAAACTAAATTTTCGCGACAAAACAGTCAGTGAGAAACTCACCTGCAAAGCCGTAGCCAGGGGGGATCAAGGGGATAGATCCCCCCGAAATGAAAAAAAACATTTCTTTAGTAAATACTAAATTGTATGTTTTTCTACTGGCCAACTAACCTCCCCCCCCCCCAGAAATTGTTTTCTGGCTTTAAGGAGCTGCCAGGTGTTCTCAAACCGCGTTTTAAAATTGGTAGGGAAAGTGGTCACTCAAAGGAGTGATATCTTAAAGCCTGGCTTAAGGGCGCGTTTTTCGGCCAATCAGTGGTTTGTTCTGTGCGACAAAAGTTTTGCAGCGGCCAGGGTTCTGACTTTTCGCAGTTTTCTTTTCAAAGAACCCGAAGAGGGAAGTGGAAGTTTTTTCAATGCCTAATTAATACCAATTATAATTTAGGATGCATCATTTTGGGTTATACATTCCCTCAACTTTATTAATTAGAAATTCTAGGATTTCTGAAATATTTTTTATACGGTCCTTACTATATGATATATGGATTCATTCAATTCCCTAAATTTATCGCGGATTACCATAACTATTACTTTGATTATCCCCTTCTCGAACTACATGGTTTTTCGCTGAGTGAAAGATTACTGGTATTACTCAAAGCCTATTCTGTTACCACTGGTTAACCCAAATTAATATATGTGTCTTACCTCCCCTTAATTATATTGTTCAGAATGTCCACTTTATAGTGGGTTATGGAATCATCTAAGAGGACAATATTTGTGGTAAATATTTTATAGGATTACAGTGGAAGTACTAGGTGAAATGAAAGAGCATTTTGAAGAGGAAGGTCAGCAATTAGTAAAATATTTATGATTAAATACACATTGTAGCCCAGTTGTCAGTTGAATTCAAATATTCAATCGAGTGGTTCGGTAAAAAACTAAAGTATATTTGCCGAAAATGTAACAAAAAAAGCATTTTAAAGAGGAGACTAAGATTTCTCAGGAAGCCGTTAGTTTTTAATTTTTTTCTCATAGAAAATTTGACCGTAAGTTATAATTTCTAAAATTCTCACTGATTTTTCTAATACTGAAGATATATATTGATAGAGGCATAACAAAAAAAATCCTTGTACATTTACCATCATTATACTTTTACTTTTGATGTAAAAATAATCAAAATGATGAACAGTGTTTTTGTTTAATAATACTTGTTTTAAAATAATCGTTTTTTTACAACATTCGTTCTACGCCTTTTTTATTTTCAAAATAGTGTTTATTTATTTGTATAAATAAATTTATGAATTATTACACATTCTAAACTGTATTTTTAACTTTAACCACTAATTGAAAAATATTTTAAACCCAAAAGCAACATATCCAATGCTAGGTATACATGAAAACAAATTCAGAATTACTTGTGGTGTATCAGATGATGATATGATGCGCCAACGACTCCTAGAAGAAGATATTCAATTGGATAAAGCCATATCAATATGTAAAAATATGGAAACGTCGCAGATGCAGTACGAGGAAATGGAGACAAACAGAATAGAGATATGGCAGATATACATAAAAATATGGTTAGGCTAATGGATTACAGAGTAATCCGCAGTCACTACTTTGAAACAACCCCCCCCCCCCGAGTAGAAATAAACTACATTAAAAAGAATAATGGTAGAGCTTCCTCCAGCCGTAACAACTCCAGTAATCCAAATAAATTTTTTTATGGAACTTCCAAATTGAGCAACGAAGAGAGTAGGCGAAGAGCAAATTACAACCTGAGATGCTACCGATGTGGCCAGGATCACCGTGGACAAAACTGCAGGGCAATAAAAGCTAAGTGTCATTTTTGTAATAAAATAGGGCATTATTCAAATGTGTGCATGCATAACACACATTTTAAGCTATCATGAAAATATGAAACATATTCAAAAGCAATATTATGACATAGGTACTATTAAACAAACTCCTTTAAAAGAAAACCAAAGAGCCTATTTAAGGGACTGTAAGGGTGTCCGAACTAGTGATATAACTAATCAAGTTAGAAATAAGACCTATTCCTGAAACTTGACAATTCTAACAATGTATTAGATAGAAATAGACAATTTCTTGTACCTGTTAATGCACCTGTTAATGTCAATACTGATCGTCAATAGGAAAAAATTCATATCTCTGAAAACAATGATAGCAGTTACTCAGACGAGCAAGACTCATATGATAACTTAAATAGATATTGTCCAGTAAAAGCAACTTCAACAGTTTGAATTTATAATTGTACAAAATAAGTTATTCGGATTTATTTTCTCTGTATTTTGTTATTTTGTAGTTTAGATCAGATTGTATTGTTTTTTCTTATTTTGGTTACGATATTAAAAAAACCATGGGGATGTAATATATGTTATGTTGGTATGCCTAAAGGGTTGGCTGTACTTCACTGTCAAAGGAAATAAAGACGAGCGGGCGCTTAACGTCGAGCCGCTGAATGAAATACATCTTGTGTTTAATTTACAAACCTAACCTATCACATCATAGTACGAACTAGGCAAGAATAACGCTGTTACCCTCCTATGGGTTCCGGGACACACTGGAGTGGAGGGTAATGAAATAGCAGACGTACTCGCAAAAAAAGGGGCTGAAACACCATTTCTGGGACCTGAACCCTTCTGCGGAATAAGCACCAGTACAATACTTGATGAACTTGGAAAAGAAGTAAATAACAAAAGATCCCAATACTGGATAGGACTACAAGGAATGAGGCAGGCCAAGACACTACTGGGAAACTATAACCAGAAGAGATCTGACGACTGCGTCAGTTAAAGTAAAAATAAGCTCAGAATACTAACGGGTATCCTAACAGGGCACTGCCGGCTGAGAGGCCACCTAAAGAAACTCGGATTAGTAGACAAAGAAGATCGCAGATTCTGCGAGGAAGAGGAGGAAACCTCTATCCACTTTCTCTCAGAATGCAAAATCCAAGAGTACGATACCTCGGAGAATATCAAATAGAAGAGGAAGATCTACCTAACCTGAAGCCTACCGACATCCTGAACTTTTTGAAAGCAATAGGACTGGAGGAACTGCTCTAATCGTTGATACATCCTCAACGATTGGGCAGCAGTAGGGCGCACAATAGATCTTATAGGTCGCACTGTATCGACACCCCATCACAGATAGATAGATAGATAGATCACATCATAGTACCTCTTCGAGAACACCTTCAAAATGGGGTCCAAAATATGAAAATTTTGAAGTTTAAAATGACATTGAATTTAAACTAGACTACACATAGTGAATGACGATTTTGGTAAAAGTGAGTAAACTGTGGCTGTGTTGATTAGAATAAGAACTGTCAATTTAAAATTTTATTAAATTTTATTAATACTTTCATTACAATTTGTTTGGTCTATGGCAATGCTAGAAGAGCATTCTCAACTGGTTGATTTTGTAATAGCTTATAGACATTATCTTTATATGCAACTTTTTTTGAAATTTTCATTTAATGTTTTTTTATAAAAAAACCAAATATGATAGCATCCTTGATAATTTACAAATTATCAGAAATATAAATCCTTACCATTGATTGAACTGAGCAAAAAATCTACGTTCTCGGCGTTAAAAGACTTAATTTCAGTCATACTAAATATTCAAAGCTTTAGTTTAAATTGTTTGCCTTTTTGTTCGCGACTTAAATACACAATTTGTTCATCTAAACAAGTAATCCGGACCACTCATACCTAGTGAACTGAAACTCGATATCTGCGGATTCTATGGTAATTTATGCGATGTCTTCTTGTTATAAGGGTGGAATTAATTTGTAGGGGTTAATACTGAAAATTCGGAAAGCTATCAATGTTGACTGAAACAAACTTCGAATTAAACGAGGTCGCGTTGTGTTCATCTTTGATGTCAAAAAGGGCAATTGTCTGGTATTCGAACTGAACGAGAGAATGTTTTGTTTGCATTTAATAAAGAAGTAATGAGCGCAAAATTAAAATACGCTCTATAAAGGGGACTGTACAAAGAAAATATTAAAATCGGTCAGTGTGAGGAAATCGTAGGGTATTGTAATATTAAATATTATATGGGGGATTAAAAAGTTGCGGTAAGCATCACTCGTGAATATTTTAATCTCCTAAGAATGGTATTTACTGGGTTATAAAGGGTGTGACAAAACGGTAGGTCATAAATTGAACCACGTATTCTTGGGTCAAAAATAACTCGATTTAACATAACTTACCTTAAGAGCATTCACTACCTTGGTGAAACTGGCTGTGCTTTCTTATATCTCAGAAATTTTTTCAGTGAAAACCGTTTATCACAAAAAAAATTGATGACTTTCCGGTATTCTCATATACCCCCTGATTAGCTAAAAAATAACAATTTTCATGAAATCTTTCCTGTTTTTGAATAAAAACGCACACAAGATTTGAAAATCTTCATTCGACTCATGCTACTACTTTTCTTAATTTTGTAGAATTCAAACGTTCCTCGATATAAATGAAACAGCTCACATTGTCATTAGTAATACCCGACCTAGTTTCGAGAACAATATTCTTCAACTAGATTATTAAAAGAACCGAATAATTATAACCGCAAAGTTAAAGAAACAGCATTGATATGCATAAATAATAACGAATGTGTTTCTAATTGTTCGGTCGATATTTCAAAAATTTGGATGCCTATTTTACAAAAAGAGTTAATTCGAAAAAGGATACCCTCTATATCGGGATAGTATCATACATTTTTATCTGGTTTTTAATAAGAAAACTTCATTTATGACGAAGTATAAATTCTCTTATAATATTCAAATGCGCTTAACGGTTTTTAGCGTTTTTCTCGATAATTTTGAGGTTATGTTAAAAAATGATTAATACAAAAGTTTTAGATTTTTTAATTATCTACAACTTTTGCACTAAACCACAACATTTTTTTATATAAAAATAGGGGAAGCAACCCCAATTAAAGTAATAAAAAATCAAGTATTCTTAGTATTATCAGTAAAAAGGATAGTTAGAGATTCTTGAGAATATAGTAATACAGAAAAGCCAAATTTAAAATCTACTTAATGAGGATAATGGACCGATGGTTTAATCCCCAAATACCATCAAGAGCCAATAAAGGACTTGATGTACAGTAACGTAAACAAACCTCATTTCAACTTTAGGTATCTAACAATTCATTCAGTGTAGATCTGTAAAATTTTGAAAATAAAATATTTTAAAGTTAAAAGTTCCATTATTTGTGGGTTTCAATTTATTGATTACTATTTCGAATCAACAAATAAAATTTAATTAAAAACAGACTTTTATGCAAGTGCAATAAAAAGAAAAAATAAAAACATTTTTACAAAAACAAGATTTTATTAATTTCTTTAATTGTTAGACCTAAGTTTTTCTATGAGTAACAGATTCAAAATCTTGCGCGCCCGCGCAAGAATACCTTTTTTATATTAGATATACACGTCAAGTTAAATATAAGCTTGTAAAAATGGTGTGTGTATTTTTGTGTGTTGAATCAAGGCAAACATAACTATCATTAAAAAAAGATCAGTTTCTATAACCCAATTCATTGATTGGTTTTGGTCACCTAATTTTTACGTTCCCCACGCCAATGGTCTTTATCTAATAAGAATATTTAAATCGTTCTGTTTAAAAGCTATGTTGCCAAATACAAAAACAGTTATATTTTACCACGCCTACTATATGGTATAGTCGTGACAGGGTAAGGAAACCCCTTAAGAATGGGATTTACTGGATTATACTGGGGTCAAAAATAACTCGATAACCTTAATGCAAATGTGCACACAAAAAAGTGACAGCCCTTGGAAAGTACAAAATGAAAATCGATTTTTTCCAATATTTCATGAACTGTTTAACATTTTGTAATGAATATGGATACATGGCTTTCTTATCATAAGAGCATCTTTTTCATATAAAATCACGAAATCAGTACAGCCCATAAAAATTTTAGGGGGTTTTGAACCCCTAAAAGCCCCCAAACATTTGTATGCATTAGAATTAAATTATGGTCTATTTTTATGTATGAGAGAGTAATAAAACAGCATTTCTAATGCAAAACTTAGTACGGTCATTTTAAATATTTTTACGGAATAATCTAAATATTTCCTAAAATTGTTATAAATGTACCTGAGCTAATACAAGTTTTGGGTTTTTTATTGGTCTTTTATAACCATAAGCTGTACAGAACAATAGAAAAAGGTTTGGACAGGCCAAAAGCCCTGTGTATTAAAGATAACATAGCCGTATCTTATTTTCAATAAGTACCTATTTGCCAATTTTGTTTTATTTTAATTCCAAGAATTTCTTACAGTAATCGAATTATAAGTAGATAAATCCCTTACCAACAAATTTCACCGAAAATGCGATTGTAGGTTTTCCATTTGGTAAGGAGGTCCAGTTGTGTATTCTTAACAGCTTACTAAATGTCGTTTAGTTGCAACATGCAAGGTGCAGTGTGCAGTCTATTGTGAATTCTAGTGTGATCATCGAAAATTTGGAAGTACCGCGTAAACGACAAAAAATCGGTCCTTTAACAGTTAATGAAAAAACATTAATATTTAATTGTTTTAAATCATTTACAGACAAACATTTATGTAAAAGTGTTGATGACACAGTGGAATTAGTTAGTAGTACGCTTGGTGATGGGAAATCTACGATTTACAGAGTTGTTAAAGAAGAGAAATATGGCGAGTTTCAAACAGCACGTAAAGCTCCAGGAAAACCAAAATTTCAAATAGAAAATCATTTGAAAGAAAGACTTCGAAGGAAAGTGCATGCGTTCTTCTTTAGAAAAGAATTTCCGACAGTAGACAAAGTTCTTGCCACGGTTCGAGATGATAAGGATTACCCTGAAATGAGTCGAAGCACACAATGGAAACTTTTAAAAGAAATAGGTTTTCTATGGAAAAAAGAAGCGATATTGTAGTATGGAGAAGAAATTACCTAAGGACTATAAAAGAAATGAGAAACCAAAGAAGAAATATATTTTATTTAGATGAAACATGGATCAACGAGGGACATACACCAAATAAATTTTGGCAAGATGAAACTGTTACATGTCGAAGACAGGCTTTTTTAAATAATTTATCTACTGGTTTAAATCCACTATCAGGAAAGGGGCGCAGACTGATAATAGTACACATCGGTAGTTCAAACGGTTTTGTTAAAGGTGGTTTATTGACTGTTGAATCTACTCGTACCGGTGACTACCATGAGGACATGAATGCTGATGTCTTTAAAGAGTGGTTCGAACAAATGATAGATCTTCTTCCTCAGAACTGTATAATAGTAATGGATAATGCAAGTTATCACTCGAGACTTACAGACAAAATGCCCACAACCAAGTGGTTAAAAAAAGATTTACAGAATTGGCCAAATTCAAAGAATATTAAGTTCCATCCCGGTTCTGTGAGAAGAGAACTGTATCATTTGTGTTCCCTTCATAAAGAGAAATTAAAAAAATATGAAATTGATGAAATTGCAAAAAATCGTGGGATGACGGTGGTTAGATCACCACCATATCGTTGCGAAGTAAACCCGATTGAACTGATATGGGCACAGATAAAGGGAGAAGTTTCAAGAAAAAATATTTCTTTTAAAATGAGTGATGTTAAACAGTTGTTTTTGGAGGCTGTAAATAATGTGAAGCCTGAAAACTGGGAAAAGGCAGTAAATCATACGATTAAAGAAGAAGAGAAAATGTGGAAGTTGGACAATATTACTGATGAAATGATCGAGCCACTCATTGTAAATATTGGTTGCGACAGTTTATCTTCTGATTTCGATTCTGATTTGGATTTGTAGGTAAGAAGTAGTTTTTATATTAAAATTATTATTTATGAACGTAACGTTGTTTAAAAGTCAAAGTTTAAACCCTTATACCTACATAACCCGTTTGACACAATGTTCTTAACATACCTTGTGGAAAAATAAAATATTTTAGAAAAAATTGCACTTTTTTACCTTTAGCTGCTTAGAAGTTATAAGCAGGTTAATTAGGTGAAAATATAAGTGTACACCCGATATATTTATTATATTTATACAAAGGTTATTTCATACGAAAATGCTCGAGGTATAACTTCACAAAATATTTTAACTGTCTACTAAAAGAAGTGGTACGCCTATGGATTATGAACGCTTTATTATTTTAATACTCTCTCATACATAAAAATAGACTATAGTATTGTGACACTATTGATTTAATACATCATTTTTGTAATTTTTTTCCTCTTAGCAATTTTTCGAAAAGCCAGTTTTTATTGGGATGCGGCCTCTTTTTCATTATCCTTAAAATGAGTAACAAAAAGTAAGTTATAACTGAGTATTCATGTTATTCGCAGGTATAAAAAATATGTACAAATGTCTAGTATTTACTATAATAAATGTTCAAAATAGCCTCCATTTTCATGGATACACATTTGGCACCGTTTTAAAATGGAAAATCGAATTTTTTGGCAGATGATTGGCTTCTGACGAAATCGATTTGCATTTTCAATGATTCGATGCCTCAGTTGTTGTTCGTCGATTATTTCAACAGAATACACGTCCTCTTCCATAAAACCCCAGAAGCAAAAGTCAACAGGGTTAAGATCTGGATCTCTGGCTGGCCAAGAAATAGGTGCATCAGATACACTTCCAAACCAACGTTCAGGGTACAGACCGAAAAGATATTCCCGAACTTCGTTTTATGGGCTGTACAGATTTCTTACGATAAGATAATGTTAAACAAAAAATCGATTTTTATTTTGTACTTTCCAAGGGCTGTAACTTTTTTTGTGTACACATTTACATTAAGGAAAGTTATGTTCAATCGAGTTATCTTTGACCCCAGAATACGTGGTTCAATTTATGACCCACGTTTTTGTTACATCCTGTATAATAATTTTGTTTAGATTAAATAAAACAATTGACATTGTAATTGTTTAAAATAAAATAACCTTTAGTTTTTTTAGTGTAAACAAATTAAATTCAAAAATCTTTTATTTAGCACCCAAAAACACATTTTGAATAATTTGAGAAATATTTAACCCAGAGACCCTTTACGGTTTAATCATTCTTTTTAATCTCCTTTTTTTTCGAATGTTTTTCGTTTGTGAAAATATATTCTCACGACTTTCTAATCTCGAAAAACATTATTTCCAAGTCAGTCTATCGTCAGCTCATTTATTCGGTCTGAATCCTAACTCTGTTAACATATTTTTACGATATTTTACCGTTGATATCTACATGTTGAATTCTTCTTTAATAAATTTAGTTTATCGAAAAAAACAAGGCAAAGGCAGTTTTTATATAATGCGTTTTAAAAATCTACTTATAGCGTCTTCTCTAAAATTAGAATAAATGATATAATAATAAATATAAATGATAATAATACTATATACTATCAACTACGTGTGAAAAAGCGTAACACAAAATATTATTAACTACATTTTACAGTGTCATGATAACAACGATTTCTACCCAGCACTCTGCAAAAACAACATTTCAAACTGATGTTTTTTAACCAACGAAGTGAATGTTCTTACTAAAACTCTTCAAATCCAGCTTTTGTTTCATTCTTTTTTAAATGACCGACAATTTATCAACTTCTCTACCACACTTAAAAAGCCGGAGACATCTTTTAATTAATGGAACCCTTTATCTCGGGAACGCTTCTGTTAGAGCACAAACAACAATTTTTGAGGGAGCATGTGGATTGAGTAAAATACTAGAGATAACATAATAATTAGCGAAAAGCTCTTGGGATTAACTCAAAAACTTAATGAGTTCATGAGCGTACTGTTTAAAGAAACTTTCTTTTTATCACAAACGATAAATGCATAATTTTTCTTTAGTTACCAACTGAGGTTGTTTGATGAATGTCAAGGAATATTTGGGCGGGCATAATAGATCATTATACTAAGCTTAGCTGCTGAAATATATCTAAAGTTAATATATTTTTATATTTTTCGATTGTTACTTCAGTGGCCTTTCCGCTTTGTTTTTAAAAATATATGTCTTGTTCTTAATGAATTGCAGATGTTTGTAAGCATTTCATGGGTGACTTCACTGCACACCTTATTTTTATTCTTATAACTCCATAAGAAAGAATCTAGATTTTGAATTCCAAAGTGAACCCATTAATAATAATAATAATATAATAACTGCTTTATTGAAAGGAAAACAATAGAAAAATGTATAAAGATGAGTATCAAACTAAAGCCTAAAATACCGATAGGTGCGTAGTCACTTAAATATAAAAAAATATACATAAATAACATGTTACAATTTACATCTACATGAAACATGAAGCCATTAATATATGTGTTGATTAAAATAGGACCAAGCACGGATCCTTGCGGTACTCCATATTCAACTATTCTTGCATTGCTAAGAACATTATCTATTCTCACAGTCTGTTGTCTATTGGTGAGCTAACTTTTAAAAAGATTTAAATAATTATTTCATATACCAATATCATCCAAGCACTGCAGGAGAAGATGATGACTAACCGTGTTAGATGCTTTTGAAAGATCCAGAAATATTCACAAACAGGCCTTGCTTTCATTAAGAGATTCACTTACTTGTGGCGGCGTCTTGTGTGGATATTTTCTCTCTAAAACCAAACTGTTGGTTTGAGATTATTTCATATTTATTTAGGTACGAAATTAGTCTAATTGCCGATGTTTTTATGGTAATCTGGTATTGAAACCACATTACATTGACATTACGTTGTAGACATCTTGCGCCGATTACAGTTTTATCCAAAAAATAGGGACCTATATTAATATAATAATTTTTTGAAAACTAAAAGTCGAAAATCAGGAATACATTTTTTTTAGTAGTAAATGGTTTTTTCTACGCCCTATCTTTAAAGTACCTTGCATTTTACCGGTTTGTAGCGCTTAAAACGGCTGTTTATGGTTAGAGTGCAAAAAAAGTAAAAAAGCGTTAAAGAAAGTGCCATAACGTTAACTTTAATTCACGCTTTCCATAAGCCAATACAGTTGATTGGTGCAATATCAAGTCACCTTTGACTTTGACAACACATGAACTGTAACTGATTTGATGTTAACAGATTTGTTTATGGTATCAATAATTCGATTTGTTTTAATTTAGAAGTTGTTCCTGTTATTATTATTATTATGGATAGTAAAGATTCCGAGTTTGAAATATGCACTCCCGAAGAAATCATAGAAAAGGCAAATGTGGTTACATTAAATTTGCTGCTGGAGAAATCCAAAGAAAATTATCTAAAAGAATATGAGACTTTTATGAAATGGTGGAACCAGAATGATATTCATATGTTTACAGAGTGAGTGAGTGCTATTAGCTTTTTTTGAAGAAAGATCTAGAAAATTCATGAATCAAACAGAAACAAACGTTACTGGATCAAAAATTCACATTAGCCAACCAAACAATTGCGTTTTCAATACTCACATTGCGAAATGAAACTAAAATATAGAATGTAGTTGTAGATTTTTTTTTAATGTTATTGTGTACAATTTCCAATTCAGTCATTAGTTGTAATTTACTGAAATAGTTTAATAAAATATTCCAAATTCCATTATTTGTATAGGGCTTTAGAAAAAATATTGTATGCAACATATGCATAAAGTGTTTTTTTTTTCACTCATTGAATTGCCGCACTTGTCTGACGGCTCGTACGGTCAACTTTTCCATTCGTGAAAAAAAGTACCACTTTATGCACTTGTTGCATAAATTACTATTATTATCCATTAAGAAGATAATACTTACATAGGGTATTGTTATTTCATCTAATTCCAACCACGAGTCACTTATTTCTTTCCATAAAACTTTTTAGCTGAAGAAATAAATCTTTAAAGTTACAGTTTAAAAAATTAAGTGTGTATAAATTTCCAGGAAGAAAAATCCAAATCTTTGTTGCATTTTCATTTGATTTCCATAAATATCCGAATTTAAATTTTCTCACTCCGCTTCGTGATTTGATAATATTTCCCAGATTCAAATTTTCGCAGAGCTTTTAAACCCAAAACTAATAAATTGGAAGACGTGCAACAGCTGACCTAATATTGATAATTCTTCCTATAGCTGAGTTTGAATTTTTATTTCCCCTTGGCGGCAGTAATTTCTTATATTTCTAAAATATTTAAGATTAATGCCACCTTTGCCGGAGATAATTTTTGGTTGGATATTTACAGAATCGGCTTTAAAATTTTCTGAAGCCTCATGGATTATATAGTAATCGTTTAATACGCATTCTAATCACATTTAAATATTTAAGAAATTGAATAGTATTTTATCCACATTATTATACCTCAGGTCAGTATAAAAAAACAAATATTATGCAAAGAATTTAAAATATCAAGTCGCTTCTTAAGGTTGAAAAATTCTAACACAAAGGGAATATTAATAAAATAATTTAATTTTTTTTTAAACTTTATAACTCTACCAAAAATGGCCCAAATTTATATTTTGAGAAAACCGTTTCAGTACTTTTATCTACTACATTTAGAAATTTCGGTGCAAAAAAATATGGAAGTAACAACAATAAGCTTATAATGCAATAGAATATCCGTTACTATCCCAATGGTGTTCTCTCTGACTTCTTATTTGTGCAGCTCCAAAATCCTGGCCACGGTCCAAAATTGGCTAAAACTTTTCTCTATGCCACCCCCTCTAGTAGTCAATGATTAAAACTTTTTGAGATATATCAGTTCCGAAAACATCACACCCCTGCCGCTTCATATAGAAAAAAGGAGGTTGCGGAAGTTGATAATGAAGGAATTAACAAATGGATATACTAATTTTCTCTTGAAGCAAAGAAAATTTGAACTCCGAGTAATTATTTTAGAATGACTAAAGTTTGCACTATGCAGTGATATAACTTCGTAAAGATTAGATGATTCGTTTAAGCGTATGAAGTATTTTAAAAGCAGAAATCATATGAGATGTGAGTCAATTTTAAAAGCACGTGTATATTTATCAAGATAAACGTTAGGTTTAGGCACTAAATTATTTCGAAATTACTTGATAAACAGGCAGTATCTGTATAGGAATTTTTACATTGGGACATCGCAACCTTAACCATTTCTGTTCCCGTTCTAACTCATTTAGCAATTTCCAGGCCAGTTATTTTCAATTTTCTTTCAAGATGTCATTCGAAATAAATAACTTCTCCCCCTGGGTCTCTTTTCGCGCCTCCTTTTTGCAATAATGCCTTCTGCATCCATTGATCCACGGTGTTTTGCCTGTGGCTTCCGTTCCACTGTTTGTTTTAATTAGAATGGAACGGAAAATGAATATGTATCCCCGAGGTTTTAGGACTAAATTTCTCAATGCCGATAAATTTGGGGTATTTTCCTTTGGGAAGAGTGATTTTTCAGAAAAGATTCAATTAGTGGAATAATTTGATTTAATTATTTGTTGGCGAGATATCAATATTATGAAAAGGTAAAACATTCTTTATATAGGTAGAAAAAGAATGAAATTTTAGATGAAATATTCATATAAATTATTAGTTTGTTTTTTTATACATAATTGTAATATATTTGAATATTTAATTTTCTATTTTTATAATTGCTAAACACTTGTATATTATATAATAATAACTCTTTATTTTTCATATAGCCCAGTTGCCAGAGAAGGATATTGACCAATAGCTCGCACAAAATGTGATATCGATGAAACTTGGCAGTTAAGTACTTGAAAGGATGTAGAAAATGACAAAAAAATCTTTGCTGTTCTAGTGTATGCTATTTTGAAAATAAAAATTGTTAACATCCAGGGTAAATACAATCTGTCTTTTTCAATATATGAATAATGACAGAGAAGTGGCATCCACTGATACCGCTTCTAGATGTTAATATGATGACATATTACTTATTGATCACAGTTTACATTTTTTAGCATACACTAACACTAATGGTACAACGCTATCGTCTATGGGGTAGGTCCAATGGGTCATATCTCTTCAGTCTTTTCGTTGGCTGGTTGATAAAGAGATTTGCAACTAGTTCATTTGGGTGAACACAATCGGTTTTGATAACTCACGGCTGATTTGACACATTCTTCGATGACTGTTGGAACTTGAAGGTTTCTGTGAAGTTAGGAATATACCAGGGAGCGTTAGCAGCTGATCTGAGTACTTTGGATTGAAACCGCTGTATCTTCATGACATTCGAGTTGCTTGCTGAGCCCCAGAGTTGTATTCCGTATGTCCATATAGGCCTTATTATGGATCTATATGCCAGCACCTTTTTCTTGACAGATAGTTGTGATGACCGGCACATCAGCCAGTACATTTTTCTGTAACCTCTTTTGCCATATATGTTTACCTCAGGTTAGGCGCCTGTCTAAATAGATACCGAGGTATTTCACATCTTCTTTTTGGGGGAGTGGACAATTGTTCATCGTAACTGGAGGACAAGTATCACGCTTAAGGGTAATTGTCACATGAACAGATTTGGAGGTATTAGCTTTGATGCGCCAGAACTTTATCCATTTATCGACTTTGTTAAGGTGGAGTTGTAGGTATTTAGAATTGGCCCGAGCACGCTGCCTTATGGTACCCCAGATTTTATCGGTACCAAGTGTGTGTAGGATTCTCTATATTTCACTTGAAAATGTCTTTCTGTCAGATAAGATTTTAGCACTTCAAAAACGGTGTATGGTAAGTTCATTTTTATTTTGTAGAGTAACAACCCATCATGCCAAACCTTGTCGAAGGCCTGAGTAACATCGATGAAGGCTGCGGAACAATATCTCTTATGTTCAAGATCATACCGTATTTTTAGGGCAACTGTATGTACCTGTTCTATGGTAGCGTGTTGGTTACGAAAACCAAACTGATGGTTGGGAATTACATTTTTTCATCTAGTAGTGGTTTTAGTCGTCGAATTAAGAGCTTCTCGAACACTTTTGATAGGATTGGCAGGAGGCTAATGGGTCTGTATGACTTAGCATCAGTCGGGTCTTGTTCTGGTTTTTGAATAAGGATCATTTGAGCTACTTTCCACTGAGATGGTAACTTATAATATATTTTTTAGTAAATTTTCCGCTCTTTCAAATGGTGCTATTAGTTTTTCGAAATTTTTATTTATTTTTTGAGATATAATGGAAGAACCAAATTTTCGATTTTATTTTCGAAATTTAGAGCAGCAAAGATTTTTTTATCGTTTTCTACACTCATTCAAGTACTTAAGTGCCAAGTTTCATCGATATCACATTTTGTGCGAGGTCAAACTCCCTGACAACTGGGCTAATAAGACAAACAATAGAAAAAGAAAAACTAAATACACACACGCTATAATTCTAAACCGATTAAAAGACTGCAAATATAAAACTTTAGCTATGGAATAAAAACATTTTTCCATAAGAAAAATTTTCAAATGCTTTCTAACTGTATTAATATTTGTACAACTTTTTAGCTCAATCGGTAGTTTATTGAACAATTTTGGACCCATAAAATTTGGTGTCTTATACCTTATAGCTTTGTCTTGTTTGATAACTATGAACATCTCTGTTAGTAACAAAATAACTTTTGTTTTTAAAGATGTACACGCAAATCTCCGAACTTACTTTGTGAAATGTTTGTCATACATCGTATTATTCGCTTTTGTGCAATGAAAACATTTGAAGCATGCGTAGAGTTATCCCAGAGACATACTTAGTATCTAAGTCGAGAGTCGACTTGAGCAAAGTATACACTAACAAGTTGATGAGATTGTAGTACCTCTCGTAAATTAATACAAAGATATTTTTGCGACTTCACTTTTCCCCCAAGTTTACTACATCAAATCTCGACTATTAAAATATTTAGAAGTTTTTTCCAGAAGAGAAGAGCTTGTAACTTTTAACGCATCACTGTTATTTGATGAAATGATAACATCATCAGCGTATGCAATATAATGACTATTACCACAAACCAAATTGGCCCCAAGATAGACCCTTGTGGAACTCCCACGTGTTGCACGTATAATCATTACATACAAGTTAGATGATGTATAGGGGTGCAGAGCAATGGGAAAAGTGTATTTAAAATGTCATACAAATCGAAAAATACATGTATATTCATCACGAAATATCCTGTTTACCACCAAATCTACGCCCTTGCTAGTAATACTTTTAAATTTATCATAAACTGTCCGTAACTACATGTAATTATCACCGAAAAAAAAACCGTTATCTAATAATTACCACGATACAGAAACACTTAATAACTTTCCACTACGGATAGTTCAGTTTTCAACCAAAGCAAATATTTCACTAATTATACGCCAGATACATTTTTTCAGCAGTTCGATATTTCGCTTTCATTTACCGCTCACGGTATAATGTAGCGTATACAGATGCTAAATTACCGTTTGTGTTGTCTAATGAGTAATCTCTCACAGTTACGTTAATTAACTTAAGTACCAGTTTCCAGATTGGAGTAACGAGGGGGTTTTCGATCGTGCATATCCGGTAGCTGAAACTAGATATATATCTGCTATTGTCATTATTAGCAACGCGCTTGATGTAAGACTAACTTTTGATTTTGTTTTATGCTATCAAATTTTCTATTTTTTTCTGTATTACTTGTTACGAAGAAATCAGTGCACGGGTGTAGGATTTTCTAGAATAGGATTTTATCAATAGTAAAAACACAAGAACTTTTTTTTTATCGGATAAATATCGAGTAAAATTACTGATCAAAAATGTTGAGATAAAAAGAAATTTATCCATAAAAGAAAAGATAAATCAACGACAGAATATAAGAATAAAAAACAAAAACTTTTAGATGTGCTACAAAAACTTTATTTTTATTGAAACACAATTATTATAGATTGGTTGGATTGGTGTACTTATTTTAATATTTTCTAATATTTTTTGCATTTTGCCAACTCTTACACTTAATTGCTATGAAATTATAACTAAAGTTGACAAATAAAGTTACGTCCGCTTACTAGATATTGAGGAAGAGAAGTTTTTATCACGATAAAAAAGGATGCACCTTTTTTATCGATGTCAAAGTGACAAAAGCATTTCCAAGTATATGACGTTTTAATATTGCAGTTAATTTATCGAAATATGAAAACTGCAGGAACTGGTTATGTAATAGTAATAATCTTTATTCTAAATAGAAGTCCTCATATACAAAAATTCTGATAATCCTTTGAGTATGGAAACCGAATATTTAATCTATAAAATTTGACAGGACGAGTAGTATTTGGAAAGATTATTTTTTGAATCATTTTGTGTTAAAAACAGAGAAAGACACTTTACACTCAAAAGTTCGATATTTTCTTTTACATTTAAACGCCAAATATTGATATAATTGCTTTAACGTAATATAAGTTGCCTATCTAGTAGTAGGCATTTAAGATTATTTATTAAGGGTAACAGTTAGACTTTGACATTACTTGACAGTTTTAAACGAATTTATGGATGGAGCGGTGTTGTGTCTTAAGATAAACGAATAAAAACAGGTTAGTTTACAAATATATTTTGAAATTTGGGTATTAACATAGATTTGCAATACATTTTAGTATAATAATAATTGATAATACTAAATAAAAGTTGTTAAATATTTATACTTGACATTTCAAAAAAGGTAAACAATAGTTTAATCAAAAAACAAAAACGAAGAGGCGGTTTTATCAAAGGTAATACCACGAGTCCTCCAAATTTTATCGATTAAATTTTTGGTTTTCACGAAAACGGCTTTATTTGGAAAAACCACGAAAACAAACTGATTGATAAAATCACGAGTCCGCAGGACGAGTGATTTTATCTTAAATCTGTTTGTTTGAGTGGTTTTGCCTAAAATAAAGGCGTTTGAGTATGAAGATCAAAAATTTAATCTATAAAATTTCAGAGGACGAGTCGTATTTGAAAGGATTATTTTTTGATTCATTTTGTATTAAAAACAGAGAACATAGTCATTTATGCAAAAGACACTTTACACACAAATATTGAAAATTTTCTTTACCAATTTAAATTGAAACCTGAGCTGTTAGGCTGTTATAGTTTTACATACAGGGCCACCAAGGCGATTTTTTGACTGGCTACCCCGCGAAACGGCGCCTTAAATAAAAGCGAAGAAGAAGAATGAAATGATGTCTTTCTTAATTTAATTAATTTTAAGTTTAGTGTTAAAGTGAGGTATGTAAAAATGTTAAAGGCGTTTTTGAAACAAACTAATAAAAACAGGTTAGTTTACAAATACATTTTGAAATTTGGTTATTAACATAGATTTGCAATACATTTTAGTATAATAATAATTGATAAATGTAAATGTAAAATGTAAATTTAACATCTCAAATAGGTAAACACAGTTTAATCAAAAAACAAAAACGACGAAGCGGTTTTATCAGTATAAAACGCAATGATTGGTTAGGATCCTGAGTTGTTATTGGCTGAAACCACAAAATCTGACTGTTTTGACAGATGAAAAAAATAATCAAAGGTAATACCACGAGTCCTCCAAATTTTATCGATTAAATTTTTGGTTTTCACGAAAACGGCTTTATTTGGAAAAACCACGAAAACAAACTGATTGATAAAATCACGAGTCCGCAGGACGAGTGATTTTATCTTAAATCAGTTTGTTTGAGTGGTTTTGCCTAAAATAAAGGCGTTTGAGTACGAAGATCAAAAATTTAATCTATAAAATTTCAGAGGACGAGTCGTATTTGAAAGGATTATTTTTTGAATCATTTTGTATTAAAAACAGAGAACATAGTCATTTATGCAAAAGACACTTTACACACAAATATTGAAAATTTTCTTTACCAATTTAAATTGAAACCTGAGCTGTTAGGCTGTTATAGTTTTACATACAGGGCCACCAAGGCGATTTTTTGACTGGCTACCCCGCGAAACGCCGTAAATAAAAGCGAAGAAGAAGAATGAAATGAAGTCTTTCTTAATTTAATTAATTTTAAGTTTAGTGTTGAAGTGAGGTATGTAAAAATGTTAAAGGCGTTTTGGCGTTAATAAAAACAGGTTAGTTTACAAATACATTTTGAAATTTGGTTATTAACATAGATTTGCAATACATTTTAGTATAATAAAAATTGTTAAATGTTTACATTTGACATTTCAAAAAGGTAAACACAGTTTAATCAAGAAACAAATACGAAGAAGCGGTTTTATCAGTATAAAACACAATGATTGGTTAGGATCCTGAGCTGTTATTGGCTGAAACCACAAAATCTGACTGTATTGACAGATGAAAAAAATAATCAGTATAAAACTCAATGATTGGTTAGGATTGTGAGCTCTTATTGGCTGAAACCACAAATTCTGACTGTTTTGACAGATTAAAAAAATAATCATAATAATAATACAATCAATATTTCTTAAAACAGGAATACACTTACAAGATGAAGAAGTTTAGTTTTCTTTGATGTATCCCAGATTATATTTAAACGAACTCAATGTTTCACTTTCCTTGATATGAATGGGTAGATTGTTATATTGAGTAAATCCTTTGTAAAATAAAAAATTCATGGTTTTTTTGAAATGAGTTATATTTACATAAAAATTTGAATTTGTTCGAGTCTGATAATTGTGAACTTGATTATTGAATGTGATGAATCGATTAAAATAAGTAGGTAGCTTTCCTTTCAACATTCAGTTCTTAACAACTAGCATCATCAATGGGAGTGGACTTCTTGCATTTAAAATTGATTCGCATTGCTCTGTTCTGCAATTTTTGCAATGCTGCGATACTATTAGAATCTAATAACGACAAGAAACTTGGACAATATTCGAAGTGAGTGTGGATTATAGTTCTCTAGACTGTTAACGATGTTAACATATTTTTAGTTATTTTGCTATGAGTGTAATTGAAATGATTTTTGAAATTAAGAAAGTTGTCCACTTTAAAGCCAAGATATCTTAATTTCTGCACTATTTCAATGTTTTCGTTGTATATCGATATATTTACGTTGATTTGGCGATATTTGTATTTTGAAGTAATTATAATGGCCTTATCATTAATATTCAAAAATTCAGTGATAGAATATCACATACATTTGTTCACTTTATCTATCCAGGTTCAGACTGTCGAGGGTGATTATATTTTTTCAATGGACATTTCACCATTCACCTTGGTTACTTGAGAGCGGCCTCTCAGGTAATTATCAAACTATTTTAATACTGTCCCATTAATTCTATAATACTGCAGATTAATTAACACTATGTGAAATAAAGAAGTGAACTAATAAACTAATAAAATTAAACAAAATTTGTTATAATAATTGAACCACCAAGTGGTAAATAATTATAGATAGCATTTATTGACATATCCATATTTAACATAAATTTGTAGTCCCTAAAAAATAAAGTTAATAAACTAGTAAAATAGTCACTGGGAGATTTAAATGTTTTTTTTTTATTTTTTTTTTATTTTTTTTTTATTAAACACTCATAAAGGCATTTAGTATATTACAATCTGGTCAACAGTGACCAATGAGCGATTTAATTCTAACTTAATCTAATAGAGTTTGAAACTTAAAACTAAGGTATACTCATCAGTGTTCCTTAGGTTCTGTAGAAAGGATTGCACTAAACTTTACCGTGCACACACAAGCTCTGCTTTTGCACTAAAAACACTAAACTAACCCAAAGGGCTTGATCCTCTTAGGTCTTCTTTCTAACTCAGTATTGTCTAGGAGCTGGATCGCTTCGACATTGACATGATGATGAAGTCTTTCTTCATGACTCTTGGCTAATTTCTTGATGGTCTGGTCAACAGTGCCCATTTCCAGATCCCTGTGGAGGTCACTATTGCGAATGTACCAAGGGGCATTCACTATGTTCCTCAGTGCTTTGTTTTGAAATCTTTGGATGATTGCTAAGTTGCTTGCTTTGGTGCATCCCCATAGTTGGATACCATAGGTCCATACAGGCTTAAGTATCTGCTTGTAAAGCATAAGCTTATTATGTAGAGACAGAGTGGAGTTTCTTCCAATTAGCCAGTACATTTTTCTATATTTCAGTCCAAGTTCTTCTCTTTTCTTTTTAACATGCACTTTCCATCGGAGTTTGGCATCTAATGTAATGCCTAAGTATTTTGCTGTGTTTGAATATGGAATCAGGTTATTGTTTATTCTGACTGGAATATGATCTATTCTTTTGTTTGTAAAGTTAATGTGGAGTGATTTAGTTTCAAGTTTAATTTTCCATCTCTTCGTCCAGTCATAGATAAGGTGGACGGCTGTTTGTAGCTTGTGGGTTGCTTCTTCATTGCTCTTTCCTACCGCTAGGCTATGGTATTGTTTTCTAACTCTGGAATATCACATGTGTACAGTAAGTATAGGACAGGTCCTAGGATACTTCCTTGTGGTACTCCAGCCTTAATTTCTTTAAGATCGGAATAGGCTTCTTCTTGCCTAATTCTAAGTTATCTTTCCGATATATAGGAATGGAAGATATCTGTATCTTGTTTTGGAAGGAAAAGCTTGAGCTTATGTATTAAGCCTTCATGCCAAAACTTATGAAACGCTTGTGCTACATCAAGAAAGATAGTAGCACAAATGTTTTTCTCCTCTAATAATTTCTCTATAATGTTGGTTATTCTATGAACTTGGTCGATCGTAGAGTGCTTATGTCTAAATCCAAATTGGTGATCACGGATAATTTCTCTTTCTTCGATAAGTGGTTTTAGTCTTTTGAGTAGGAGTTTCTCAAATAGTTTCGGCATAACAGGCAGTAATGAGATCGGTCTGTATGGCGATTCCTCATGTGGTGGTTTCCCTGGCTTGGGTATCATTATGACTTATGAAGGCAGCATTTATTAGGTTAGTTAGTTTAATTATTGCTTTTTTGGGTAATTGTTTTAAAATTTCTCCAGTAATTAAGTCCAAACCTGGAGCTTTTTTCGGATTGATATTTTCTTTTATTTCGGTAATTACTTCTTTGGGAGAGGTAAATTCTATTTCTTGATCAATCTGTGGCTGATCTTCCAGAGTGGGTTCTTCATCTTGATCTTCATGAGGTTGAAAGATTTTTTCTAGATGATTTGCAAATCTTGTTGCTTTTTGCTCATTATTTCTAGCCCATTTACCATCTTCCAATTTGACAGGCGGTATTCGCATTATGGGTCTTACATTTAAATGTGAATATAATTTTATATATTTTGTGATTTTTTCCATTTTTTACATCTTTTATATTTTGCAACATATTTATTTCAAGATGTTTTTTGGTACCTTTGTGTCCAAAATCTACCCATTTCTTCACTTCAAATCTTCTACCATTTCTTCCTCCTTTGTGTTTGTTCTAGTATTATGCTTCTTTTATGTTCTTCCATCATTTCTTTTAGGATTTGTTGGGATTATCTATTTTTTCCAGCTCTTTTCGACAAAATCTTCTTTTTGTGTTTATGTTCGATTTGTTTTTTTATTATCTTTCTTTTTTCTTTTCTGCTTCAACTACAATCATCACTCTGGCTATTATGTGGTGATTCTCAGTTATGTCAAGTTCTTTTGAAGAACTGCAATTTATTTCACACCCTTTTTTAAGTGACCGCTAATACATCCAGTTTTAGTCTTCAGCATTCTCCGGTTTTCTTTTACTTTAGTCTTTAAACAACGCAAAAATGCAAAAATAATTTATAAAAATAATCTAAAAAGTTATTCATTGTACTAAAATATATTTTTTGTTTCAGGTAAATCTACATTTAAATCATCTATCAGAGAGAATTCGCTTACGCGCTGGGAAATCTCGTGTTGACACAACAATCCACCTGTTGGCTTTTGAGCCTTGTAGTGGGGCAACCACGATTACGGCAAAAGACAATTTTGGAAGGTATTCGTAAGTAGGAATAATGCGCGTTTTTAATATCGCTTCTAGTACTCTGGAATTTATTATTGAAAGGAAAAAATAAGGAAATTAAAAAAATTTAATTTTTAAAGAGATCACTTTTATGTAACTATTAAAGATGTTAACAAAGATTCATTTTGGTCCACAATCAATAGAAATTGAATAGATACGAAAAATATTTTGTAAAAAACCCTCAAGTGCCTTTAGCTCCATATTGTAAAATAATTTCTTATTTAAAGGGCTACTCTACATTGACAAACCAAATTTTTCTTGAAAAAAGTTACTTTAAAAAAATTGTAGACAGTGTTAAATTGAATTATATCACACGTCATAAAAATAAATATGAAATACCATATGCTAACTGCAGGTCAGATGTCCTATAATTTTCTGGGACCAACTGTATTCAACTCCCTACCAGAAAGCATACATTCCATAAAATCACTTTGACAACTGAAAAAAGCGATAGATAAATTAATAAGAGGTCAACATCGTGAAAGAATTGGTCAAATATTTGATGAGAAAAAAAAAATCTTTACCCTGCTATACAATATATTTACACTTTTACTTCAGATTTATTCTATTTATACCAGATATGGTTAATTATATATCCATTTACACGTCTCTAAATGTTTCTTTTATTGTTCTGTATATATTTATTTTACACTTTTGAATATTCACATGGTTTTCACCACGTACAGGCAACACCTGTTGCTTCTATGGATTTCCCAAATGTTTATTTACAGAATGTATTATTATTATTACTATGCTTGTATTATTTTGTGTGAACAAACATAATTTTATTACTATTATTTATTAAACACATATTCTTAAGCGAGACACTCTGTAGGTACATTATTTTAAATTTTAATAACATATCGACCCCATACTTCCAAAACAGAATCTATAAAGAAACTCTGCTAAGCTCGAAATATTCAAGTTGGTTTAAATACTTTCTCTGTAATTGCAAATTGAAGAAATAAAGATTAATATCTCCTTTAATACGAAAAATTAATAAATACTACAGCAGCCAGTTTTTACTAATAAAACAAAGAATCTTCGTTCGTGAACATATAGTCTACTATCTAGAAAATTTTTATTTTAATCTAAAAATTCATTTCATCTTTACAACCAGAGATAACGGATGCTTTCTCTGAGCGTAAATTTTTACAACTTCACTGCTATTTTTACTTTTACGTAGTTATAAAAATTGTCGATCATAAAAGTTTACTTACTTAAAAATTGGTATTATAGTTGGAAGAAGGGTTTAGTGCGTAACTAATAAAACTTATCTTGACTGAACCACTCACCTAGCTCGAGTTTTATGAGAAACAGGATATAAAAATGACTGATATGAACACCAATATCTACCTTAATATGAAGTTCATTTTATGCGAGAAAATTCTTATAAAAGAGGCGAATTCTTTTCGATTTATTAACTAAAATGTAAAGGAAAATGGTAATGTTGGCGAGAGGATAATCTTACATTAGCAGAATTCAGTTGTTAATTAATTTCTAACCTAACTTGTAGCCTGATGATGCCCCAAGATGGGTGAAACTAGTATTTAGGATGATTTCTTCCAAATTTTAAAAAAGTTTTTGACTTCACTTTTCTTTTTTTACATATTTTGTTTATAAAATACTTTAACTTTAATATTATTTGATCGTACTTTCAGAAAAAACTCGAAATTGTTGTCACACTCTTTGTTTCTTTTAATAGATTTGATCCTACATCCTTTTAGCTTACTTCCACAATTATATTATTATTAATGTCGAATCAAATAGATTGGTAAATGGATTGATAAAGCTCAGTTGCACAATTTATATATTAGGAGTATAATCATCATATGCATGCCAATACATATAACTTTTATTATCATTAGGAA
Source organism: Crepidodera aurea (assembly GCA_949320105.2). Lineage (NCBI taxonomy): Eukaryota > Metazoa > Arthropoda > Insecta > Coleoptera > Chrysomelidae > Crepidodera > Crepidodera aurea. Next base: position 17,708,224 of record OX439475.1, on the reverse strand, counting down.
TATAGCGTGAAATGAAACTTTCAAATACCTGCAAGATATTTCGAGATCAAATAACAAAAGTCATTGAAACTTCTGCAGAAACGAAAGGAACAAAACATATAGACGTTCAGCTTCGTAGTCGAACATTATCTAAAGACTCATTTACATTAAAATTATATTATTCAACGTATCGCATCTCTGTTAGGGGCAAACATTTGCTTCAACTTCTCGTATATGCAACCAAAGAAACTAACATGTGGAAGTAGCAGAAACAAATTGTCGGTGCTCCTGCAAAACAATGGCGACAAATATATGTATATAGGGTAGCTCGTTTTAGAAGGCTGTATCGGATTTTTTGTCAGAATGTTAAATCTAATCAAGAAATATATAAATATCCATATATTTAGAATGATATATTGGCAATTTCTCCTCCAAAGATATACAATAACATACCCTCCAATGTTAAATCAATATCAATAGGGAGTTTTAAAGCATATATTGACAGTGTGTACAAGTAGGAGAAACAAAAAGCAGTTTCTTAACAGTTGAATATGCTGTCCCCCAGGGAACTATACTAGGCCCTAAATTTAAATACTGAAGGGAGTGTGGTGAGTTTTGCTGTTGACAAGGCAATATTTTACCAAGATAACAGTTGGATGGAACTAAAACTAAAAGTAGAAAATGATTTTCGACATATATTACGATTATTTAAATCCAAACTGTTGACCGTAAACTTTGACAAGATCTACTTCACTCCTTTCACACCTTATACATGACTAACTTACTTTACCTTACCTACACTGATAAAAAAGTTTATGTAAAATCATGTGAAAATACAGATATTTACGTACTAATCCTATTACCTTATGAATTCTGTAAAAATATAATGGAAACTCACTAGATTTATTGAGTAATCTTACGAAATGATTACTCTGATTTTTTCGTTAATGTGTGAATTTACTGATAATGATATTGTTACAAAAAGTAACATTTCGATGTATTAAATTTTTTGGCTTAATTTTAATTATCTACTAAAGTGATTTTGTTTATTTTATTAAAAAAAGGGAATAAATGTAATCAAATTCGATATCAAGGAAAACATAAGAAATGTGAAACAAAAAACAAAATAATAAAAAACCTAGAGAAAAAGTTCAAAGAAAACAATGGACAATTAGCTGACATATTAAGCAAAAGCTTGAAGAGAAGTACCAAACATATAAAATGTGAAAGCATAGATTTCAAAATAAACGTAGACAAAATTATAGAAATAACTATGGGAAAAAGATGACATTTATTTGTACAAAATAGTATGTAACAATCCATATACTATAGACATTAGAAACTTTAAAAGGTATTGCCAAAGTCTTTGCCACGTGATAGAAACGGTTCTATAACGTGGCGGTGACTAAAATGGGGAACAGTTTCTTGGTGGCAGCTACGTGGTGGTGTGGTGGTCGACACTAAACTCGAAACTATGTTCACTGCGCTTGTGTCTGCGTTTAGAAATTAAAACTTTAAAGTTATTTTTGTGTGGCAAAAACGTGGCGAGAATTACTGCAATCATATAATCAAGTGCCGCCACTTTAAAGGTATATTAATGGTTCCCACAAACCGACACTAAAACTATCACTGCCACTTCTAAGTAGTATTTAAGTGATATGGTTTGGTGGCCGTAACTATTATTTTCTACTTTAATGTTTGTGCAACTTTGAGGTTGTCTCGCTTAGTGGTTATAACGTTTCAAACACCTTCAGTGGCACCAAAATATTATAAAACTATTAAGTGACTCCCAGCGGTGAACTTTACGTGACTACAACTAGGCAAAAATAAAATTAAGTTATTCTTACTGTGTAGGAGTAGATTTAGTGATTATTACGTAATAGCCACCCAATCGAAGTTGGGATATCAGTTTCTGTCACTATAATGCTACATGGGATTTTGTGGCCTTCGATTTTCTGGCCAAAGAATGTTTGAATTTAAATGTAGTAACTAAGTAAAGAATAATTTTAATTTTTACATAGCAAAGACGTATTAAGGAATAATTCCATAATAAAATTATAAAGTAAAAAAACATTCTCGTTTGCTTGTTTTTCTAAATTAAGACCGTAATCAGGACGACCCTGTACATGTAAATGTATGGCCCAAGGACTTTGACAACTTACATGCATTAAATAAACCGATGTCGTGATACTCAAAGAGCAAGTTGGAGCATTAGTTTTCAAAACTATACAGTATTTATCACACGGATAAATAAATTGTAGCCACTTGCGTTAGAAGACAGCCTTTCCTTACAAAACGTCATGTTTATTTGCTACCATTTATTTAACAGTTTTGAGCACTTTAGCGGAAGCATACACATTTCTTTTTATTTATTTTAAAATAAACAAAAAGAACCTGTAAATATTAAATCTGCTTTTTCTCTTATTCGTGTATATTTTTACTTCTTTAATCAAACGTGTTCACACTGTATAACTTCTTTTACGACTTAGTATCATCGTTACACCAAAAAAATAAGAATACAATTTCGTGTCCATAAATTTTTTGCTGCAGCCTAATGTGGCTCCAAGCTCAACACAATAATTCAGAAATCATAAACAACCGAGTTGGGCACTAAATTTAAATGCTTCATCCTTCATTTAAATTACTCCCTGGGGAGGTTTAAAGGGAACATTTTTATTTTGAACACATTTCTTTTGGTTTTTGAAAGATTATATTTTGTATAAACTTGCACTAAATTGTTTATTGTATGCTTTCTAAAATAAGATTAAAATTATGAAAATTTTAAGCAATTCAAGTTTTAGGGAGATAAATTATTTTTTCCGCAAATCGGTAGGAAATGTTGACATTCCAGGCAAAATTTCTTAAAAAATAGTCAAGATTTCCTAACTGTTAGGAAATATTCATTTGCTTACAGTTGTTAGTGTTCTACATAAATGATTGAAAACACGTTGTTTGTAAGAATATATTTTAAATTTAGTTTGTTATATTTACAGTTATTTGACAGTTAGTACAATTATTGAACATCGGAGGAACATTATTAGAACTATGAGAAACATTTTGAACAAAATGCGGGGTAGTAGGGTTACTTTGTTGAACATTTTGTACTGTGAAAATTTTATTTGCTAAGAGAGTCTTCAATATATCCTTCAGCAACGTTTGATGACTTCTATCCGCTATGCCTCTTTAAACTAGTTATGTCGGCACCAGAGTCAACCAATATTGTTGCAGAAAACCGACGAAAGCAGTGACCAGTATATTCTTTCGGATTTACCAAGTTCAAATAAGTAGCTGCTATTTTAGGCATTTTCCTAAATTGATGTATTCCTACCACTTGTCTACAACCCTTTCCGCTTTGATATTTAAAGAAAAATCGGTCATTGTTCATATTTTCTGGTCTTATGGAAACATACTTTCGATAAACATTCAAGTACTACAAATGATCTTGGTTTGTTGGTCTTCGAATCAGGTATGCTAATTAACGTATCGTGTAGAGTTATTCGGACTAACTCATCCATTCTACAGGCCCCAGAAATACCAAATATTAAAGCCACCTAAAAAATAAATAAATGTGTAATCTAAATAGAAATTAAAACCTTGTAAATTACCTTAATCATTAAATGTTATTTATCTGGAGCTTCCTGGATATATTCGATTTGTTCCTTCGTTAAAATCTTAGATTTCTTTGCTCTATAACCTTTTGAGCTTGCCGTTTCAATAAAGAACGAAGTTTTGAATATATAGATATATCTCCATTGTGTTTAATTGCAAGGGTTGACTTCAACATTGAATAATTGGCCCATAATGTTGAAGATTTCATCTTTAAACAAAGGTCTAGGAAGTATGCCATTACAACATTTTCCGAGAAAGAACTCGTGTTTTTACTCTTGCTGTAGTCCATAAAACGTGTATATGAATATTCGTACTTTTCTCTTGATTTCTTTGGCAATAAATCTAATGAAGCAGTATTCACTGCCTCAATCAGCTTTGGAGGAGTCCCAGGAATGGAAAATTCATCATCACTTATCATTTTACACTGTTTTGCTTTCTAAAACACCAGCAATTAAATTTATTTATATATGCGTCAAGTTTGACAATTCAACATTAATACGTTTCCATAGTAACGCAACCAATTGTATTACGAATTTCAAAGCACCATTTATTTGTGAATAACATTATTCGCGATTTTTTCCAAATTAATCATTATCTATCGAATTTTAAACGATTTGCGCCTCGACTAAGCAATCTTCACAGTCGTCCAGGAATGTAGCCTTTTTCCTGTTCGGTAAACAATGTACTATTGTCAGACTAAGTTTGTTCAAATTTGTAGCAAAATGCTATTTTTTCAATACTTCAAAAACTGTATATATTCACAACTTTGTCTTAACAGGATCAAATAGTTTTAAGGGTAAGTTCATCTTGTATGTGATAAGAGTAACGAAAATAATAAGCCACTGTTTTCTTGTACTACACTGGTGAAAGGAACCTACACACGTTTTTGTAATACTACCGATAAATCTGTGCCCATATCAATTTTCTGTTTATATTTACACTTGACGACATGGCACTATCAAAAAAAGAACACCAACACTCTCGGTGAGTCACTTCTCTTTGATGTCATGCAAGCTCCATGTGCCGGGAGAAACGGTTTGTTGAAGATCAAATAATTTGATGCATTTTTATAACGATCCATGAATAAGATTTTTTTTAATTATATTTAGCGCTGTATCAATTTTTAATGACAGAATAGGCACGTTAAATTATGTCAAAGTCAACAAATTTTTAAGCTGCTTCTTTTATATATTTTTTTACTTACTCAGTTATGTAAAAGAAAATTGGAATACGCCAAAAAAATATGTATTTTTTTTTAGCACAAATGAGAGGCCATTAATGGACTTAAAATTATCTCATCGGCTGGCGCTACATGAGCGCCGCTCTAGCGGTAGCGCGAACAACAATTGTCCTCAGAATGAAACCCATCGCGCTGGTCAGGCATAAGTTTAATTGCAAAACACGTTTATTTATTTTTATTAACTGTACACAATGTCGGGTATAACAAAAAATGTTATTAAATATTAAATTACATTTGCCTTAATTTGGTTTTGACTACTACAGTATTTGAAGATGTTTTTACTGTTAGTGTAAGTTGTTGTACACTTTCAAGCATTCGATAAAGAGTGTTTTCTCCATAGCACTAGTGTTGCACCTTTGTATTTCGCAATGATCTGTAGATCTTAAATTATAATCTACCAACTCTGATCTTTTAACAAGATAATCTCTTAAATATACAGGAGCTTGCTTATTAACAATCTTATATATTAACACTGAGTATGATTCTGAAATGAGTTGACGGACATCGGAGTATATCTGTGGCATCTAAGAATAATTCTCATTGCTGAACAAGAAATAGATATTGACATACAATAGTTGAAATGTGGAAATATAATTGTATTGTACACAATTTTCCTGCACCATAACAAAAGATTTCTACTGAGATGTGGGTTCAAGCAGGTCAATTTAACAATTTTGCGACAGAAAAGCCTCACTAAGACGTGTATGAGATGAAAATTGACAGATCGTCTGAGATCAAAGGGACTGATTTGCGCGAAACCCCTGGTGCGCTAAGCACTAAAACGAAAACAAACCTTTACAAATCGACAATCGAGGTATGTAAGTTAAAGAAAAGTCACTGACTCGGATAATTATTGTCGGCACTGGTCGCCAGATGTCGCTTCGAGAGATGTCGGGTTTATTTTATTTTATTGCTAATTAAATAGACAATTTAAAATGATATATCACTTGCCCACCATATTCATTTCAACAAAAGTAGCTGTCACTCTGAAGGAGAATGCGGAGTAGAATTTCACGACTAAAGCAAATCTGTTTAAGCGTTGAGGGGCAAAACATAATTTCCACACTGTATATCTGTATTTCTATAGAAAGATATGGATTAAATTAATTAATTGATGTTGTGTTTCATAACATCGAGAACAATTGGTGAATAATAATTCATGGCTTGACAAATCACCTTTAGAAAACCATCGCACCTCTCCGCCATTTTTCAAATTCCCAACATTTCATGAAATTTGAACAAAACGCGCTTTGATTTTAGAACCGTATACACAAACCCCGCAAACAATTCTATCCATTTCCGTTCAACCATCTCTCTCCAAAAACGACATTCCTGATGAAAACCCCTACTATTTTAAACGAGTCAACTGTCCAGTCTGCAGTCCTTACAATTTCTGCATTACCCGTTGAACTTCTTTGTGTTTACCGAGAATAAGTTTTAAACTAGAGCCGAGAATTCCGGCAGTCAACCATGTATTTATCTTCTTTTTCCTGCATTGCCATGATTTATTTCCACTCCACCATTAGTGAATATCCAAAAAGTTAGACCGTTAAATGTTTCTAGCCCGCTAGCTTCGAATGCAGCATCCGCTGGCCATGTGAGATTAAAGGAGCACGTTGCCAAGTTTAAAAAATAATCCAACAATGCCCAATTTTAAACACTTAAATAATAAAAGAAATTTTTCATCTAGCTGTAAAGTCGTTTCTCGCAAGAAAAATGATTACAAAATAAAAAATATATTTTTCTTCGTATAACTCCATATATTTTATGCAATCTATCATATACAGATGTGGAAAAATGTTAACGGAACATAGGATTACCACTGCGTTGTGGACGAGAGATCATGTAGAAGTCGAAACAGTGGTTCAATTGAATAGTTGATAAGCCGTCGCGCACATTTCTTATATTTTGTGCTGGTAGTCTCTCGTCTGTTAATCCTATGTTCCGTTAAAATTTTTCCACATCTGTATATTGAAAGGTGTGTTCAAATTTTAGAGGTTGACTTTATCGTCTGGAGTTGCCCAAACACAAGCTATTCTAAACGATCGTTAACGGGAAATTATCTCCTTTCCACCTAAACAGCAAAAAAGTGTGGTATTGGCTACAAGCCATTTTTCTGCTACATAGGAGTAAAAAACTTGGCAACATTGTAACTATGGAGGACAAGATCATTCCTCTTGACGACGATCTTTTAAATCATCCTGATGACTTGAGCTTCCTCTTTCTTTTTCGAATTACATTCATATTTTCATTAGAGTCATATTCACATTAAAGGCTTTGTTCGAAAAATCACAATGCATTTTGAAATATCGCGTAATTGTTAAGTTTCCCAGTTGCGTTTTTCTTTAAAGGAAATACGTTACTTTGAGGGGTGCAACCCGTCATAACGAGTGCATTGTCGGGACAGGAAAGCACGGTTGTAAAATTTCAAGAAGCAATAAAATTCGAGATACTTGACAAGTTTATGGGATGGTGAACCTAAATAAATAAAGAGCAAATTACTTCGTCTAACTGTTTTAACGAATTTAATAACCAAATCCTAATAAAATGTTTGTCTAATTATTCCTGCGCTTTTTAGATATACACATTCGCGCTTCCAATATGGGAGTTTCAGATAAAAATTAATTTTCTTCACTTAATTATACCTTCTCAAATCAACAATGATTTTAAATTGAAAATGACCTAAATTTTAAAATTGAATTGAAATTACTGAATAAGTAGGTAAGATGTTAAATTAAATGGAATAAATTAAAGTGAAATAAAATAATTAAATTTCAAATAAAGATTTTTTTAATTAATTAAAATAAAACGCGGGGTATTTAAAAATTCAATCGTGGTTTGAATTTTTTCAGATCTAGTTGCATCCTGAAAATAATTGTCTCTTCCCCAATTTTGTTCCTAAATTCTATTAAAACTTAGCTAAATATAAAGGTACTTATTCTATTAAAAATGGCTTCATTCTGTGGATTTTTTGGCCTCTTTCGGGCCGTATATCCCTCAATAAATCAGATTTTAATACTAAACGTACCCAATTCAGGAAATACCCTTAAATATTTCTTGTTGACATCACAAGTAAAAGAAAAAAGCGACCTCTTTGTGACCGTCTTTCTACGAAAAAATGGCACATAAAAGAAGGAATATCTGGAAAAAAACTAGTCTTCTTTTGATGTCGGCTGAATAAATTGCATGATATATTTTTTTGGTTGGAGTAACGATGTTTTACTCATTTTTGCCGAGATGATAAGGGACGAGGATGGAACATAGAGAGTAATTTGTTTCAGCTAGAAATTGGATAAAAAGAATATGAGATGAGTGCCACCTTTGAGATATAAAGATAAGTGCGTGTTATGCTTTTCGTGTCAAAAACAATGCCCATTTTAGTTCGGGACCTAGAAAAAGATAATTTTTATTAAAATTGTTAAATATACTTAATTTTTATTTTTTATTTTTTGGGGTTTATTTGCATTTGATGAACGTCTTTTTGTCACACACTATAATCATTTTCGCACCCTATATACCTGCTAAATACAGGGTGTTCCATAAGTAAATGTCAAAATTTGTATATTATTACTTGATCACCGGATTTAAAACTAACTAAATTTTTTTTATGGGGTCATCTTAAATATTTAGTTAATTCATATTTATTTTAGGAATCAGTAGTTAAAAACAATTATTTTCCATTACAAAGCTAACAGAAATAACCTTCAAATGATGTTTCATGTGCAACGTTTTAGCTGTCAATATCGAATATTTCTTAATAATTGTTTAATTTCGAATTAATAATAACTTCCAGAATAGATTATGGCAGCATCATATATGGATCAGCGATCAGCGGTATTAGAGGATTTGGATAGGATACAAAGTGCTGCAATCCGACTTCCTACAGGGGCTTTTAGAATGAGCCCAATTGAAGCCATCTTAGCTGAATCTTCCATTATTCCACTAAGTCTGAGACGCGACATGCAAGTAATCACCTATGCTGCAAAGGTACAATCGTTGCTACAAAATATAAATAATAGTAAATTTAATAACATAGACAATGATTATGCGATTCTCTCCACTAGAACAAGACCAGCTAACATTCGGTTTCTTGAAACAGTAAACAAATATCAGATGGAACAAGAAGAAACTACCATATATAAACTTATCACTTAGCTGTTGGACAAAGGAAAATACTTCAGCTACTTCTTACCAATCATTATTTTTTGAGCAACTTTCCCGTTATGAAAACCATCTAATAATATATACTGATGGATCACAATCATCAAGAGGGGAAGGTGCTGCCATCGTAACGGACAAGCTAGCTTTCTCATGGGTCATGCCACCTGATTGTAGTATATACTGCTGAATTCTATGCTGTCTGGTAAGCTCTATTATTCTTTATGTCCGGGGAAAAAGAAAAAAGCTTAATATGTACCGATTCACTTAGTGTTCTACTGTCTCTAAAAAAACAAATTCACTTCTAACAAATGGGCTTCAAGAAGAATAGAACTAGTTACAAATATGGAAAATATGGACAAATATGTCACCATGATCTGGATCCCCGGACACTGCAGTAGAAGTAATGAACTAGCTGACTGTGCTGCCAAAGAAGCATCTGAAAAGGACCTGATAGATAGAGGCATTCCCATCCCAATAAGGGACAAAAAACTTTCCATTAAAAAAGCAATTCTTAATAAATGGCAAATCTCTGGGAAGCCAGCGACCTTCAACTAAAATCAACGAAACGTTCTATAAAAAATGGATTTATCAAAAAAAACTGTGATGAAAAGAACGTTGTATTATGCCGAATGCGTTTAGGACATACGAACCTGACACACTTATACCTGTTAGCAGGAAACCAACGTCCTAGATATGAACGTTGTAGAAGACGCCTAACAGAACCACAGCTTTTGGAATGCCCTGAATATGCTCAAGCTAGACAAATGCTCAATTGGAACCCTGAGACAGAAAACATACTAGAAAATGAAGAATATAAAATACAAACGCTTCTAACCTACCTGAAAAGCATAAATGTATTCAACAACTCCACTCTGTCTCTACATAATAAGTTTATGCTTTATAAGCAGATACTTAAGCCTGTATAGACCTATGGTATGCAACTATGGGGATGCACCAAAGCAAGCAACTTAGCAATCATCCAAAGATTTCAAAACAAAACACTGAGGAACATAGTAGATGACCAAGGGACATTCGCAATAGTGACCTCCATAGGGATATGAAAATGGACGCTGTTGAGGCTATCCAGCCCCTTGACAATACTGGGTTAGAAAGAAGACTTAAGAGGATCAAGCCCTTTGAGTTAGTTTAGTGTTTTTAGTGCAAAAGCAGAGCTTGTGTGTGCACGTTAAAGTTTAGTGTAATCCATTCTACAGAACCGAAAGAACGCTGATGAGTATACCTTAGTTTCAAGTTTCAAACTCTATTAGATTAAGTTAGAATTAATTAATGGGTGTTTAATAATACAAAAAATAAAAAAAAAACTTCTTAAAGATCTCATTTCCGAGTCTACTGTTTCTTTTTCGAATAATTTCACTGACGTGTATTAGGATTGGGGCAAATATAGTATTATATAAAAGTTTGGGACTTCTAACTTATAGAGCTAGTCCGCCCCTGCTCTTCAAGTGTAGTTGAAATAAAATTTGTAAGTTTGTTTAAAAAGTATTGGTCCACTTTGAGAGTAACTAGAAGTTCCTCTAATTCAGAAAGACCTTTAAAAATATATTACTTGAAAACCTTCTGACTTTGACTTTTAAGGCCGAATTTTTCCAAAGTTGCACAAAAAAAATTTAAATTTCTGATGATAATCCATAATTCTTGACCTTGAGGTATTACAGTAAACTTAGACACTCTGTATACAGAATATGGTATATTTATTTTATCCTTGTATAGAACTTAGGAAAATATAAGTAAGTTCATATCTCATTTGCTAAAATAAATAATTAGTGTCGATTGTTATTTCAGCGGTTGGTAAAGTATCTCTATTTTCAGTAGTTTCAGCTGATGTTTATCCACGGAAGGGAGACTGCACTTGATACTTCATATCCTGTGTCTATGAAGTTTCATTGAATTTATTAGGTACAGTAATGTTTTTAGTAGTCCAGGAAGATTTATGGGGTGTTTTTGGTTGTTTTAAAACTTAAAAAATTAAAAGACAGTTTGGCATTTTCAGTGTATCGTTGGAGAAAATTAGAATCTTTGTAAAATGTGTAGAATATCTTAATTTGTTAACAATATCTACGAGTGTATTGCATTATTAAAACTGTTTAAAATGGTCAATCGTTAATGTTAATATCTTTTTTTATATTACTCGAGGTACTACAAGCAATTCCTCTCATATTCTGCTTTTAACACAAAGAACTGCAGTGTACAAGCTTTAATGGCTTGAACATCTTCAGTCCTAAAACAAGACTGTGATTGATTAGTAGATAAAGAGCTCCAAAATTGACGCCATTGACAAAAACATTGAAATTACTTGCGATATAAACAAAGATGTATAAAGAGCGGCAAAAATTAATAAAATAGAAAATTTAAATAGTTAGATGTAATTTAATGTCTGCAGTGTTAATTTTGTTCATTAAATTCCATCTAAGTAGGTAGTGAAAATGCCACGACACAACCATTTCTCTAATTCAGAAATGAGAGATATCATTTTTTTTGGATTTGCTGCTGCCATCTAATAATTAATGCTTTGACAGCTGTACATTTTCATTTTAGTTTCAATGTTGAAATATGTTAAAGTAAATTAAACAGATACAGTGGCGAGAATATTTTAAATGTAAATATCTCGAAATGAGCTGAATGTATGCTATTAAAACAAGTATACGTTTTTTGTTCAAATTTACAGGGTGTATCATAAAGAAAAAAATTTTAAAAAGCCAGGAAAAAAAATGATACTTTTCTTCATCCAGTAGAGTGTAGGTGGCGCTCCCTTTATCTAATCTCAAAATTGATAACACGCTTATGATTTACTAACTTAAAAATATAACCATACCAAATTTCAAGTCAATTTGTTAAATAATGAAGAAATTATTTCAAAAAAACGAAAAATAAATATTAATATTTGGAGGTACTGAAGCTATGATTAAAATATTGACCATTCATTATGAAACACCCTGAATAAGATTTTAAAGCTATAGACGTTTTTGATGATACGTTTTTATTATTTAATTCGTATATGTATAGATAATTTTACGTTTTTTTTTAGAATTTATAAGAAACTAATCAATCACTCTTTATACCTAATGAAACATTTTTCTAAATGAAAAATTTATTGAATACGATCCGTAGGTATCTGTAATCTATGTCAAAATGACATTTGATAAATATCAAATAGTTTCTAATTGACAACTATGAACAAATTCAAAAATAAAAATCAATGAGAATTGGTAAGTTAATAAAATATTTCTATTTCTGTACTAATAATGCTTATACTTAAATTTTTATTCAATATTTACTTACTTGCTTTCGACCAGTAAGTAATAGCTGTAAATAAAAGCTGTCTTTAAATATGGTTATCTCAGGATAAATTCTAAGTGCTTTAATTATAAATATAGTCATAAATATTGGTTTGAAAAACTCAAGTTCAAATAAAGTAAAATTTTATTTACAACCACAAGTAGGTACCATTCTCTCACAAATCTACTGCGAAGGTCCATCGAGATTAAGATTTATTTGCGGTGAAAAATCAACTACATTTATGAGTTACAGTCAATACACTGGAGTCTAATAATAAAAACTAAGCACGACAGACCCGTAAAGGTCGAAATGGAATTAGTCTAGTCAAATGGTATTTTCGAAAATATGAGTCCGGTAAAAAATTTTTCAACGGAATTATATGTTTTTCGGGGTGCTGAATACGAATCTGAAGTTTGCTGTCTAGTAACAGGACCGGCTCAGGTCGAAAAACGCAAAAAACCTCGAAATTTTCCGAGTTTTTCCGGTTTTCCGCTCATTTCTTGCAAAGGACGCATCGTACGGAAAATGTCGCTGTATTCAAAGTTGAAGAGTATAAAATTTTGCGTCGAATGACCTCCCTAACATCCTAAACTCAATATTTATAAGGTCGCCATCGTCTATCGAAAAAAGCCAATTTTACCAAATTTTGTGAACACTGCTCATTGTTAGACGTCTCTGATTTAAAAACAGCCACTCTATGTGAAAAACTGGTAGAATAAAAGTTATAAGGCATCAAATTTTGAGTTCCCTCTTGGCCAATTTGAAGGGGTCCAATAATAACAAGTATGTGCCTGTCAACATCACCCCCCTACCTCTCAAACCCCTTAATTGAAGTACCAACCCCCCTCCCTCTCTCTCAAACCCCCCTTTCCAACCTTAGTTACTTCCCTCTCCTTTTTTTTGTAAGCCTGACTTGAGGATTTATAAGTATTATGTAGATGTAATAAGAAGTAATTAGTACTAAGTATTTACAAAAAAAAAAATATATATAAAAGAAGTAATTTTTCAAATAAATAAGCGGAAAACCGTAAAAATTTCGAGGTTTTTTGCGTTTTTCGAACTGAGCCGGTCCTGCCACGAGGCAGCAAACTTCAGATTTGTTAGCACATCTAAAAATTCAGATTTGTGTTCAGCACCCCAAAAACATATAATTCCGTTGACTCATGTTACGAAACGGGCACTTTTGAACACCATTTGACTAGACTAAATAAGCCTTGAGATTTTAGTTCCATTTGAACCAAAAATAATAACCTAAATTGTTATTGAAAACAAATTCTGTATATTCTTCCTTTTTCTTCTTCTTATGACGTCCTCTCCTTTCGAAGGTTGGCGATCCACATAGCTAACATTGTTCTGGACACAGCAGCTCGAAAGATTTCAATGGAAGTGCACCCAAACCATCTTCTGAGGTCTTTCAACCAGGAGTTCTGACGTCTACCAATAAATATTTTCTCTTGAATCTTTCCTTCAATTATTAGTCTCAGCAGTTCATACTTGTTGCCTCTCATAATGTGGCCTATGTATGTAGTTTTTCTTTCTTTAGTGAGGGCCATTAGTTTTTTCGGCTTCTTCATTCGTCTAAGCACTTCTTCGTTCGTAATTCGTTGGACCCATGAGATGCGGAGCATATAGCGATATAGGTACATTTCAAAAGCCTCAATTTTCTTTTCAGTTGCAGGGTCCAGGGTCCAGAATTCACATCCGTACAGCAACACACTGAAGACATAACATCTAATCATGCGATCCCTGAGCTCCAAACTCAGATCAGGACTAGTATAAAATTTTTTCATGTTTGTGAATGTTTTCCTGGCTTGTTCGATTCTGGAACGGATCTCTCGTTTCGGATCGCACCACGCGTTGACTATGATACCCAGATATTTAAAACACGAGACTTGTTCAATCTGATTGCAGTTAATCAAAATTGTTTCAGCGGTGGGTCTCTTGGAGAAGACTAGCAGTTTAGTCTTTAATATATTCATATCCAATCCATGATGCTCACTATATTCAGTTATTCTATTCATCATATTTTGTAGGTCTGATATATTATCGGCAAGGACTTCCTTTTTGTTATCTCTTAAAGTTTCTCTTCGTTTGCTAATTTTTTAAATCGTTTACCGTCCAATCCACTTCTTTTCAGATTAACCACCACCAATGGAGAAACTAAATCTAGAAGAAAATAAACGCAAAAAACAAAAAATAATATTTCTGGGTCTACTAGTCCACATTTTACTGCTCTTATCAGTTTTGGACGTGTACTTCTCCAGTCCATTAGATCATGGAATGCGTCCGGTTAAATCCACCAACAATCCACCAGCAAAGAGAGTAATACTTTTTATCGCCGACGGTCTTAGAGCTGAAGCCATCTTTGAAAAAGACAACGAAGAAATAACACCATTTCTAACAAGTATTAAATACAATAATGGAAGTTGGGGTATATCGCATACGAGAGTGCCTACAGAAACAAGACCGGGGCACGTAGCAATGCTAGCAGGAATTTACGAAGATCCCAGTGCGATCTTCAGTGGTTGGCAGTCAAATCCGATTAAATTCGACTCTGTAATCAATCAAAGTGCTAATACTTGGGCATGGGGACATCCAGATGTTGTTAACATCTTCAACAGAGACAATTTGTCAAAAATTCATACATATTTCTACGAAGAAGATGATGATTTTGCTAAAAACGATAGCTGGCTTTTTGATACATGGGTATTTGATAGAGTTGATACGTTTTTAAAAGAAGTGTCTGATTGTAAAACAGATTGTACTGAATATTTTGCGCAAGGAAACATATTTTTACTTCACCTATTAGGACTTGACACTGCGGGACATGGGTTCAAACCTCACTCAACAGAATACATTAACAATATTAAACTAGTCGATAAATATGTTAAAGAAATGGTTAAAAAATTCAATAGTACATTTCCAGATAATTCCAACGTATTTATTTTTACTTCTGATCATGGGATGTCAGATTGGGGTTCACATGGAACTGGGTTGGATCACGAAACGCAAACTCCCATCATTGCATGGGGAGCGGGAATTAGAAGAAACAAGGAAAAGCAGGATATAGAACAAATTGATATAACACCATTAATAGCAGCACTTATTGGTATTAATATACCTAGTAACTCTTTAGGTGCTTTACCGGTTGATTATCTCAGAGTTGAAAGCGAAATTTTAAAGGAAATGATTTTATCAAATATAATGGAGTTGATAGAGATTTTTAAAAGAAATATGGTTAGAATTCAAAATTACTCAGTAGTGCATTTGCCATTTAAGAATATTGCACCGGATTTTTTAAACTCCAAAGTAGAAAAACTAGAAGTAACTGATATAGATAATTTGAAAATGGAGTATAAAGATTTCATAATGTTTCTAAAAGACGGGATACAGTACTATCATAACTATTATCAATATCCTGTTTTAATAGCTACCAGTTTGGGGTTTTTGATGTGGATTTTGTTTTTATTTTTATCCATTTTTGGGTTAAATAACCGTAAAAAGTCCGATTTATACCACATTGATTTAATATTATTATCATTGTTATTAATTGTTTTTATGTGGTGCAAGAAAAGTCGATTTCCAGTATGGTATTACCTGTATTTTCATTTTCCGTTATTGTCTTATTTTGTATTCCTTAAAGATGTTGATATTCTTAATATTTTTTCTAAATATTCCAATCAGTATCTTCCTCAAATTGCTTTTTATGCAGTCGGTTTAGAACTTCTAATGTATGGGTTTTTTAACAGGGCTTCCTTTACTGTGATAATGATACTAGTAGGACTATGGATCTATTTATCAAGTGAACTTAGAAATATTTCAACTGGTACAGAAAGGGTTATTTGGTTAACTTGTTGCTTAATTATATCAGTTTTTCCAAGTCTTCCTGTTATGTTAACATCTTTTAATATGCCGGTATATTTCATTGGTTACCTAGGGTACTTACTGATTTTTGCAAAAATTTATTTTTGTGATTTGAAGCATTACGAAAAACTCAAAAGTGCAAAATTGCAGTACCAAGTACTGTTATTACAGTTGTTCTTTCTACAACTAGCTCTAATTTTTGTTGTGATGATAGAATATGATTTTGTCTCCTCTGATTCTAACTTAAAATATATCTCTTGGATTATATTTCTAGTGCCTATTTTGATAATACCAGTAAGCGATAATTTTATTGCTTTAAGACTGGCTTCTACCGTTTTTGGATTTGCTCCGTTTTACTTCTTGGTTTCTTCCAATTACGAAGTTTTATTTTCAGTATTTTATGTTTTTCTTCTGTACACTTGGTTACATGTAGAAGCTAAAACATTCAGATTTAAAATTTCACCAAAGATCATTTATTATCGAAAATTTGAAGAATATAAAAGTGAAAATGCTGTAACTGAAGATGCTTTCAGACGGGCATTCTTGTTTATAGTTTTTATTTTGCTTGGATTTTTTGGTACTGGAAATATAGCTAGTGTCAATTCTTTTGATCCTATGTGGGTAAGGGCTTTTATGACGGTGTATAGTCCATTCAAAATGATGGGTTTGATTTTATTAAAATTTACCGTTCCCTTCATTTTGGCTTGCAGTGTTTTTAGAGCTATTAACGAAGTGGGGAAACAAAACATTTTAAATATATTTTGCATTATATTGATGTTTTCTGACTTAATGGTTTTACAATTTTTATATCTTATTACAAATGAAGGATCTTGGGCAGATATTGGATCAAGTTTGTCTCATTTTATTATTATGGATGGGTTTGTAATAATTTTATTGATATTGTATGGAACAGCTTATTGGTTGACCAGTGTGAGATATAAATATTTTACTGTTATGTAATTTTATTTTAAATAGAAATAAAGATATTTAAAGAGAGTTAAGAATTTTTTTAAACTTAACTACAAAACAAAAATCCTTTGTACTTTATTGTTAATTTTAGGAAAAAAGTTATTCTGTAAGCTTTCTCAGGTAGTCATTAGTTTTTAATTTTTTTTTTGTTTTCTCACAGAAAATTTGACATTTATCGTCATTACACTTCTACTTTAGATGTAAAAATAATTAAAATGATAAACATTGTCTCTGTTTAATAAAATTAAATTATCATTTTTTTTAACTTTAATTAAATAAAATTAATTTCTGATTTATACAGTGTGACCCATTTTGTTTGGAAGCACCCCTGTAAAATCCGCATTTTTCAACCGATTTTGATTTAATTTTTTTTGTTACATTCAGTATCAAAAACAGTATTTTGGCACAAATTTTCATACCTTAATTTCCATTTTCAAGGCCCTCTATGTTAATTTTTCGTTGCCAAAAAAGACGAAAGTATATTAAGCATTTTTTTTCTCAAACATGACTACACCACTGGATTCAGAATCGTTACAAATGTAAACTATCAAAATTATATATAAAAAAAAAAATTTATTAACGACAAAGTTATAACAACATGAATTTGGAAAAAGTTATATTTTAATTAATTTTTTACGTAGAATGTAGACAAATTTTAAAAATGGCAACATAGTAAACAAAAACTAGGACTCGAAACATAGTTCCATAGTAAAAATTCGAAGCCGATAGCTTAACCCGTCCTGGAGTTTCTGTTAATTTTGATTATTTAATTCAAGAATATATTGTAATGGTATTGAATATAAAGCCTTTTTTTAACGTATAACTTAGACAGGAAGAAAATATTACTTATAAAAGATAACCTTAAAATTCAATCTAATAATAGTTCAACATAATTAGTTTAAGTTAAACGAAACGATAGTAAATTAAACGAAAAAGAGTTTAGGATTTATAAAATTAAAGAAATTTAGCAAAAAAGTACAACAATAATGAAGTTTAATGATATTTAGAAAATCAATGATGACGAACAAAAAGTGTCTTTGTACAAAGTTAATATAATTCGAAATGATATAAAAAGTATATCAAAAATTTTCATTTAATCTATAGAATAAGATGTTATTAGTCAAAATTTGCAATAAAATCAATAATTTTTTTAATTTTGTAAAAATTTAGGTTAAAAAAATGTCAAATTTTCATCTAGGAAGCTGTGACATTGTACTTTATAAAAAGCATTTCGTGTGTCAAAGTGAGGCTTTTTACCAAAATCTTTTGAAGAGTTCACGTCGCTCCGTATCATAAAAACAAAAGAAAAATCCAAAGCAACGCGATTTAAAAGAAAAAATTGTTACCTGTCAGAGAAAAAGTGAGGTTAATAAGAGATAAAAAGAATTCAAAAACAACAATCTTAACAGGTGGCTTTATCCAAAATTATCCATCCTATCCTGTGTTCCTGTTTGGAGATCTCCAGTCCCAGCTGTATTCCTGTATAAAAGTATCCAGATCCAACTATATTCGGCATAAAAATATCCATCCTGTTTCCTGATTTTGGTGTTATTTGGAAAAACGATTTTATAGAATCCCATTTATTTTGAACAACTAAAATAAGAACGAAAAGCTTAAATTGAATAAAAGGTACCATTTTAATTACTAAATATCGATATTTAAAAAGTTTAAACTATAAAAGCCCATAATAATAAAGTTAGATTGAAAACAATCTAACCTTATAAAAGTTTAATTATGTTAGGTTAGACGTTTAAGAAAATTTCGTATCACACTTGCAAATATTATTTTTATAAAAACTACACTTACCGTATTACACCAAACAATTGTTCCTGTACAGATAAAGTTAATCGTTAATTTTTTTCCTTTAATAAATGTTTATAATTTTTCATTGCGTTCGTTGTGATTGATTTTATAAAAATCTAACCTCTTAGAGAACCCTAGAACCTGAGATAGATATTGGCTATAATTTCCTATGTAATAAGACAGATGGCGCCCAACTACAATAACAATATTTATAAAACACGTTCTGTCTAAATATACGGAAAAAGGTAAATTAAATAAAAAATTAATAATAAATATAAAAAAAAAATCACATACCAATATAATATATATTTGATTTAAGAGATTCTTTTTTTCTGTGTAGGATCTTATATGTGTAGTATATAAGTGACAAACATTTGTCTTTACGCTTTCTTCTTCTAATTTTCTTTTTAACTTTTGCATTAACTTAGCCCAAAGTATGTACATTCTTCATAAAAAATCTTAAATAAAGCCTAAACTAATTTAAACCAACAAAATCCAAACATATCCCACGAGTTCTAAGACCATAAAAGTGAGTTTCTCTAACACTGATGGCAAATAAAGCATGTAGGGATTGAAATCCATCCGGAATTTGGAAAAGTGACTGAAGCGACGTAGTGTTTTCTAAACGAGGGTTGTTATCCTTTGTCGAGGGAATTTTATTAGGCTGAACAATACTCAAGAGGCCAGCTTCAGTCAGACATAGTTTCCAAAATCTCGGGCAAACACAAAACCACAAGAAATTATAATATCGTTTGATGAGGGCTCATTAGAGGAACGATGGAAATGTGAACTTGGAGCAGAGGATTTGGATTTTGAAACGATTTGTTGTAAGAGAGATTCTAGAGATTAGCTTTGCGATTTATCACTGGGTAATCACCTATAAACACTTGCTGCTATTTTTTAATTAGAAATAAAGTAAGTATATAAATTTTAACGAATTGTAACGTTTTTTAGGTCTAAAAAATTCCTCCAATCATCATACCATCGTGCTACAAACTCTTCAATACTTTATTTATTCGTGAGAAATGTGTATCATTTTGCCCTTGTTGTATAATATACTATTGCCTCTATGGGATTAGAATCCATAACTCAATGCTTATAAGTACAGAACTTCTTCTGGAAATAAAGTATAGTTAATAAAAAAGTTTAAATCAAAAATTTGTTTTTCTTTCGTATATCTTTTTGGTTTCTTTAATGCCAATGTTGGAGCACTGACAGTTCAATAATTTATGATGAAGGGGAAGAAGATCGCGGACATCTTTTTGAGATGTAGAGCTGAGGGCAAAGTATTTTTGCTTTTATAGTTTCGCTAAGGATTCTATTTGTTTATAATTTTTTCAGAAATTTGGCTTCATTTTTGTATTTCCAATGCCAGTAAATTTTAAATATTACAGTTTAGGTTATATGTATAAATTCCAAAAAATATTGCTAATAAATTATTTGGCCCCGCTATCTTCCCTTTTAAAATCATAATTTGCAATTTATACAAACTCTGAAATAACTACAAAAAACTACGCAAAATATTCGTTATGTACAAATTAAAATTGTATACGCCATTCAAAGTTAAAAAAACACATTTGTTCTTCATAATTCAGTCTCGCTGAATGGCCACATTTTTCAGACCATTTTTAAATGCGGAGCGGTTTTTAATTAGATTGACTTCAATTTCCGACTTTTAGTTTAACTTGTTGATGAGTAAAAATATTCATAATTAAAATAAACAAATTTTCGACTGCTAATGAAAATATGCGGAGATGCTCGGTTTAAAAAATACGTTTGTTGGATAAAGGGATTGCATCTAACAGTCTAAAAAATTTTTGTTGAAAAAAATAATAATAAACAAATCAAAAATTGTGTTTTATAGGCAATCGAAAGTGAGTAAAAATGTGAAATTTTACTCGTTTTTAAGGGCCAATATCAGGCGATATCTTCGAAAAAATAACCCAATTATTTCAGCAAAAAGAGCAGCACTTGAATATATTGAAACAAGAATGACCATGTTTCTTAAGATTTCCTTTTGACACATTTAACATGTCTCTCCAACCTATGATACCATAATTTAAATAATAAGAGGGAAAGTTTTTCAACCAAATAATTAATATGACCATATGATTTTTCAACTTGTTGGACTACCTTATTAGGATATAAGAACTGTAAATAAAGATGATCGCATCATTGTGCCTTGTGGTAGACTGTATGGTAGATTATATATAATTTTGTATTCCCTACCAGTCTTGTCACCTATACTGGTAATTAATTGTCGTTGTAATAAGTAACTCTCAAAAATTATTATTCGATATTTGTATGACAACTCTGTTCTTTGGTTTGTCCAAAAATTTTTGTGATCAACTGTATCGAAAGCTTTTTGGAGATCTATATTTCATTATCTTGCATTATTATGATATTTCGATACATTTTTAATATAATAAATTAATCAAAAATAGAATTCTAATTCCTTAGAAAATATTATAAAACAATTGATGAAAAACGCAGAACCAAAGAGCTAGTCGGATAGTCCTAAACTAACCAATTTATAATACTCGAACTGTCATTTTACTATGAATAGATACAAACACGTTAATATCATCTTGGCACTTACCATCACTCTATTTCCTTGGCCTCGTTCGATAACAGAAGGAACTTTCTATGTCAAGCATTCAAGTATTCTTCTTGTTAGACGTCCCGCGGTATAGAGAAATAAGTACACATTGTAGTTGAAAATGCAATATGACGATTACATGTAAGCAACAAAGCCAGTCAGTGCATTGGAGAGTCCTTGATGTAATAAAGATACGACCTATAAATTAAATTGATGTTGTGAATGGCGCTTCTGTCGTTTTCAACATTCATGTTGATATAGAACCGATAACGTCATTCACTGCCAACCTGCATTATGAAATATGTAGCAAGGAAACTAGTTCAAATTTCAATATCAATGCAAATAATCTACAGATAGTTTTAGAATGAGATTTTTACGAGGGTTGTTCTCTATACACAGCCTCTATCATTTGTTCAAGTATACTATTTAAGGAGGGAATATCAACCGAGCATGCAATTCTCGCCCTCACCACAGAAATGTATAATGCCTAAGAACCCTCCCTGTGTATTTTCATAGATCTGTCTAAAGCATTTGACACAGTGAATGCTTGGAAAACATTGGCATACCTTTGAAACTATTTGAGAGTTACATATCTAATCGACTACAGTGTGTTCAGATAATATCAGAAAGAACTGAACTTAGCAGTAATAAATTATGGTGTACTTCAAGGAACAGTTCTTGGACTGCTTCTTTTCAAGATATATCTGAACGATCACTTCAAAATTAACACTGAAGGAAAACTCATCACTTACGCAATCTCTGAAAAATATAGCAGAAAGAGATATACGCCACATTCAAGGCTTCGTTAGCCATAAGTTGCTGACGATAAACTTCGAGGAAACCTTCTTCTTGTCCATACATCTAGATAAAAAGAATACCCCCACATATAACTTTTTATATGTGAAATATTTTATATGTAAAATAAATTTATTTATTCCTGACCGGACTATTATAAGCTTATATCATGGTTACGCTATCAATAAACAAGGTTATAACTCCCTTAATTTCCCGTTGTCAGGCTTAATTCCCGTTGTTAGGATATTTTGACGTTTGTTGAATATTGCTGTCAGTGTTTCATTCTATTTAGTGAATGTCATTGCTGCACTGGCTTATTTGCTATTATTTGTCGGTCGGTTTGTATTTGGGTGTCCCATATTATTGTGAAGTCTGTAGTGTCAATGACAGGATCTGGACTGTATAGGTACCATTTATCATCTACATCTATATTATATTTCTTGCATATATTCCAGTACAGTAGAGAAACTACTTTATTGTGGCGGTCTAGGTTGGCCTTCTTTGTTAAGATAGGGCATCCCGATACTACATGATGTATGGTCTCATTTTGAATCCGACAAAGTCTATATTTTGGGTCATTGCCGGATTTCATGATTTTGGCGTTCATGTAGTTCGTAGTGATCGCCTGTTCCTGACAGGCTGTTATTAGTGCTTCCGTTTCGGATTTAAGATATGCAGTGGTAAGCCATTTCCATGATTGATTTTTGTTTATAGTTTCTTTCTCTACTTCCTTTACGATTTGGCCATGCATCGTTTTTCTCTCCATTTATTCAATTGTTCATGTTTCTTTCTCTCTTTAGTTCTTTCCTTGATAAACTTTACTCTTTTTGTTTAAGGATCACGCGAATTGATGTCTTCTATTCCTTCTTTCTTTATTATTATTATTATTATTACATTATATGAAATTAAGATAATAACAAGACGTCTAATATTATTTGTTGTAATGATCGCAAATATTGTAGATGATTTTGAATTATCCTTTACAAAAATAATAAAACGTTTGCGTGTATGCTATACACAATTTTGAAATTATATCTACTGTAAATAAGTGGCTGGCAATTTGGTTTTATCATCAGTAGCAAGTGAACTGTATTTATTAAATAATTTTTAATAAGGACATCACCCTTGCAATTTATTATCCATGAAATGAGAATCTCCAATACGTCGTCCATTTGTCGAACGCCTCAATGCATTTTAAATTATATTACGACGACAACAAAGCTGCGAAATTTGGTAAACTTATGGACGAAATAATAACGCACAGTAGGCTTGATAGAATCCACCAGGCGTCGGTCCCACATGCGGAAATTCAAAACCGGCTTTGGTGGCACGGTCCGGAAATTAAAGTCCAATATCTAATTAAAAGCCGCTCTGCATTTTGTATTTATATTTTCATAAACTGGGAAAAAATGGACCGTCATCAGCGAGACAGCTGAAACGAATTAAATGAGGAATGAATTGTTTAAAAAGCGGTTGGTTTTAAAGCCTTAAGGCAATTTTTATAATATAGAGATAGAAGCAACAAATATACAGTGTCCCAAAAAGTTTTATACAAATAGAGAAAAAGTTTATTTTACATTTCACAAAAAAAATTATTCTTGATAAAAAGCTCTGCATGACTTGCTGATCTATAATCAGGTACAAAATTTTTAAAACATTCTATAGAATATGGGGTAAACAAAAAGTAATGATTTGAATGGAGGGAAAAATACGTAGACACTGTAGTGAAGGGCAAAATGTTCATTGAAATTGTGAATAAGTAGCAAAAAATTATGAACAATTTTAGATTATTTATATTCCCAGATAAAAAAGACAATAAACAATCCAGAAATTGTTGATAACCTTCTTTATCAATTTATCAACAATGAATAATACTGATCCAATAGGTATTTTTATTTATTTATTTATTCAATAAATACAATGATAAGCGATAAGTGCTACTGCACTTGTTTCGCATGAAAGACATCATAAAACATCATCAACATTATAAATAGAATTATACCCAAAGACCAGACATGTGTATGAAACTTGACCGATCTTCTTTCCAATTAAGTATTCCCTTTTTGCCAGAGCATTTACTTCAGAATTTCGAGGACTCAAAAGGGTCGCCATGTATTAATTAAGCAGGTTTTTTCTTTACCTTTGATTTTCCAAAAATATCCATTCAGGCAAATTGTTCCCGCATATACACCTCAATTTTCTTTCCAGTCTTTTGGTATTGCTCAACATAGATTTAAATTACAAAAATTTGAGGAAAATGACATGTCATACTTTTTTTGAATATTTAAATAGGGAACATAAAATTATCTATCCACATTCTCTCAGAATGGGCAGCAGTAGGGGGCAGATAGATCTTATAGGTCGCAGTGTATCGACACCCCCATCACAGATAGATAGATAGATATATGTAAAATTACTTCGGAACTTGAACGTATCTACCGTCCCATTCTAAACAGGTGATTGTTCTTTGATTAAATTCTTAAATTTTTCGCCCAGTCCAAATTATTACTTTTTGTTTTCCCTTTATTTCATACAATGTTTTAAAAATTTTAAGTAAGTTAAACTTTTTCTCCATTTGTATAAAACTTTTTGGGACATCCTGTATAATAATAATAAAAAAGCGTAGGCACTGAACACCATTTAGTAATGGTGAAACGTAAAGTAATAGTAAAGAATAGACACACAAAGAAGAAAACACTACAAATATAAATTTAGGAATGATAATATTGAAGAGGAATGGAAAACTCGAAGGAAAATATTATAAAAAGGAAATTTCTAGTGAAAACGATAAGACAATTTGACACTTAATCAATATGTCAAATGAGATGTAAAAAATAATATGAAAACATAAAAAAAACGATGACAGGACATATACCAGAAAAGAAATAATTAAGATTATTTTTTTCATCTGTCAATACAGTCAGATTTTGTGGTTTCAGCCAATAACAGCTCAGGATCCTAACCAATCATTGTGTTTTATACTAATTATTTTTTTCATCTGTCAAAACAGTCAGATTTTGTGGTTTCAGCCAATAACAGCTCAGGATCCTAACCAATCATTGTGTTTTATACTGATAAAACCGCTTCGTCGTTTTTGTTTTTTGATTAAACTATATTTACCTTTTTTGAGATGTCAAATGTAAACATTTATCAATTATTATTATACTAAAATGTATTGCAAATCTATGTTAATACCCAAATTTCAAAATATATTTGTAAACTAACCTGTTTTTATTCGTTTATTGTCAATACAACACAGCTCCATCCATAAATTCGTTTAAAACTAACATAAAATGTCAAAACGTCTAAACGTTACACTTAATAAATAACCTTAAATGCCTACTACTAGATAGGCAACTTATATTACGTTTGTAATATTTGGCGTTTAAATGTAAAAGAAAATATCGAACTTTTGAGTGTAAAGTGTCTTTCTCTGTTTTTAATACAAAATGATTCAAAAAATAATCCTTTCAAATACGACTCGTCATCTGAAATTTTATAGATTAAATTTGGAGGACTCGTGGTATTACCTTTGATAAAACCGCATCTTCGTATTTGTTTCTTGATTAAACTGTGTTTACCTTTTTTGAAATTTCAAATGTAAACATTTAACAATTTTTATTATACTAAAATGTATTGCAAATCTATGTTAATAACCAAATTTCAAAATGTATTTGTAAACTAACCTGTTTTTATTAGTTGATTTCAAAACGCCTTTAATATTTTTACATACCTCACTTCAACACTAAACTTAAAATTAAAGTCAATTTATCAACAATGAATATTACTGATCCAATAGGTATTTTTTTTATTTATTTATTCAATAAATACAATGATAAGCGATAAGTGCTACTGCACTTGTTTCGCATGAAAGACATCATAAAACATCATCAACATTATAAATAGAATTATACCCAAAGACCAGACATGTGTATGAAACTTGACCGATCTTCTTTCCAATTAAGTATTCCCTTTTTGCCAGAGCATTTACTTCAGAATTTCGAGGACTCAAAAGGGTCGCCATGTATTAATTAAGCAGGTTTTTTCTTTACCTTTGATTTTCCAAAAATATCCATTCAGGCAAATTGTTCCCGCATATACACCTCAATTTTCGTTCTAGTCTTTTGGTATTGCTCAACGTAGATTTAAATTACAAAAATTTGGGGAAAATGACGTGTCATACTTTTTTTGAATATTTAAATAGGGAATATAAAATTATCTATCCACATTCTCTCAGAATGGGCAACAGTAGGGGGCAAATAGATCTTATAGGTCGCAGTGTATCGACACCCCCATCACAGATAGATAGATAGATATATGTAAAATTACTTCGGAACTTCAACGTATCTACCGTCCCATTCTAAACAGGTGATTGTTCTTTGATTAAATTCTTAAATTTTTCGCCCAGTCCAAATTATTACTTTTTGTTTTCCCTTTATTTCATACAATGTTTTAAAAATTTTAAGTAAGTTAAACTTTTTCTCCATTTGTATAAAACTTTTTGGGACATCCTGTATAATAATAATAAAAAAGCGTAGGCACTGAACACCATTTAGTAATGGTGAAACGTAAAGTAATAGTAAAGAATAGACACACAAAGAAGAAAACACTACAAATATAAATTTAGGAATGATTATATTGAAGACGAATGGAAAACTCGAAAGAAAATATTATAAAAAGGAAATTTCTGGTGAAAACGATAAGACAATTTGACACTTAATCAATATGTCAAATGAGATGTAAAAAATAATATGAAAACATAAAAAAACGATGACAGGACATATACCAGAAAAGAAATAATTAAGATTATTTTTTTCATCTGTCAATACAGTCAGATTTTGTGGTTTCAGCCAATAACAGCTCAGGATCCTAACCAATCATTGTGTTTTATACTGATTATTTTTTTCATCTGTCAAAACAGTCAGATTTTGTGGTTTCAGCCAATAACAGCTCAGGATCCTAACCAATCATTGTGTTTTATACTGATAAAACCGCTTCGTCGTTTTTGTTTTTTGATTAAACTATGTTTACCTTTTTTGAGATGTCAAATGTAAACATTTATCAATTATTATTATACTAAAATTTATTGCAAATCTATGTTAATACCCAAATTTCAAAATATATTTGTAAACTAACCTGTTTTTATTCGTTTATTGTCAATACAACACAGCTCAATCCATAAATTCGTTTAAAACTAACATAAAATGTCAAAACGTCCAAACGTTACACTTAATAAATAACCTTAAATGCCTACTACTAGATAGGCAACTTATATTACGTTTGTAATATTTGGCGTTTAAATGTAAAAGAAAATATCGAACTTTTGAGTGTAAAGTGTCTTTCTCTGTTTTTAATACAAAATGATTCAAAAAATAATCCTTTCAAATACGACTCGTCATCTGAAATTTTATAGATTAAATTTGGGGGACTCGTGGTATTACCTTTGATAAGACCGCATCTTCGTATTTGTTTCTTGATTAAACTGATTAAATTTCAAAATGTATTTGTAAGCTAACCTGTTTTTATTAGTTGATTTCAAAACGCCTTTAACATTTTTACATACCTCACTTCAACACTAAACTTAAAATTAATTAAATTAAGAAAGACTTCATTTCATTCTTCTTCTTCGCTTTTATTTACGGCGCCGTTTCGCGGGGTAGCCAGTCAAAAAATCGCCTTGGTGGCCCTGTATGTAAAACTATAACAGCTCAGGTTTCAATTTAAATTGGTAAAGAAAATTTTCAATATTTGTGTGTAAGGTGTCTTTTGCATAAATGACTATGTTCTCTGTTTTTAATACAAAATGATTCAAAAAATAATCCTTTCAAATACGACTCGTCCTCTGAAATTTTATAGATTAAATTTTTGATCTTCATACTCAAACGCCTTTATTTTAGGCAAAACCACTCAAACAAACTGATTTAAGATAAAATCAGTTTGTTTTCGTGGTTTTTCCAAATAAAGCCGTCTTCGTGAAAACCAAAAATTTAATCGATAAAATTTGGAGGACTCGTGGTATTACCTTTGATGAAAAATGGGCAAAACAAAAAGAAGTTTTGCAGGATAAATATTGCAGAAGTCAGAGGAAAAGATAGAAAAATAAAATAGTAAAAAAAGAGGAATTTGGATTGGATGTCAAAATGAAAAAATATTTTCATTATTTCAAAATATTTACAGGATTAAAATTAATCGATAAAGAAAGAAAAATAAAGAAGAAAATACAGAGATACAGCAAGAAAATAGAAGAACAAAAAAATAGAAAAGTTAAGATCACAAATTCTCTACACCTCTCCGACAGCATCCTTGCAATTTGTCGAGTTGATAGGGTGGGAATTAATAGCCATGGAATGACTAAAATGGTTTTGTCATTATTTATTCAGGATTTTTAAAATATTTTTTTCTTTGCCATTACATTTATTATTTCTGTATATAATTCTTTATATATTTTTGAATTACTGTATTTTATACGTGGTGTAGGTACAGTTGCATTACATTGAACAAACTTTACACCTTAATATTAAATTGTAAAACTTTTAACAAACCCCAAAAGCTGAATCAACAAAACATCAGTTTTATTTTAAATGCATTTTTTATTTACATTTTACCAACAAACGCAAAATCCTCGACACACAATAAATGAAAGCATTATTTCAGCCGTTCTGATTTTTTGTCAGCTGACAGCTTTTCCTAGATTTACTTTTCCGTTTCCTTTCTCTCGTAATCTACAATAGCGCCGCCAGATTGACGTTCTGCAATTAAGTTTCCATGGCCACCTGAGTCCTCACTTTACTTTTGTGACCATGTCACAATCATTGCTGATTATTTTTCGCTAGACTTGCCTGTCAAATGGCTAGAGAGTATTTTTTATTAATTGACACATCGGTTTGAAACTGGATGGAACCGACAAATATGGTTCTAAAATATTTCGACGGAACAAAACGATAAAGAGGGTTTAAATTGAAAATTTCACACCAACATTTTTTAACAATAAGAAGCTTTCGTTTCAGCTCGTTACTGTAGTAACCAAAAAACTTGGCGATAGTATTTTCCTACCCTGGGCTGTACCACAGCGATAGTATGTCTGTCAAGTGTCAAATTCTAAAAATACACCGGTCTTATGAAAATCTCATGTTATAATTATTTATATTACTTTGGTGTGAAATTTTCTTACCGAATCTCCCACGATCTTGAATTACTACCTGGAAATATCTCTTCGTGATACTTTTAAAAAATTCATGCTTTCGGAAATGTTTCCGATAGTAATTCAAGCTCTAGGGAGATTACAACTGAAAGTATTAATAAAATTTTAGATTGACAGTACCTACTTATTCTAATCAACACAGCCACAGTCTACTCACTTTTACCAAAATCGTCATTCACTATGTATCTAATTTAAATTCAATGTCATATTAAACTTCAAAATTTTCATATTTTGGGCCCCATTTTGAAGATGTTCTCGAAGAGGGACGGGGGCATATCAAATCACAAGCTTACTTTTTGATGGTTTATCAAAATCTAAAATCAGAATTTTAAGATTCATAAACACAAAGAATCAACACACACAGAGATCGAATTCAGATACCGAACAAATTTGTTCGCTGAATATATGTGGTTGTAAGCAAAAATAAGAGCCCTTTGAAAGGATGTATAAAGTTATACCACAGATTAGAGAACTACAGATAGGAAGGTCAGACAAGACAAACGAAATTAGACAGAAATAGAGTCGCAGCCCAATTTAAAACCCACTTTGAAGGCTGTCAGCAGTCTATGTGTCAGATTGAATATTTATTCAGATAATTCAGAACATTATGACAGAAAAAACACAATATTCTTCTTCTTCTTTCTCGGTTACGACTTGCATATTAGTTCATTTGCCAGTTCATAAAATCATTATATTAACAGTACCCTGGACGTTCTTTCAGAACTGGCAACATGGGTGCACCCCAATTTAAAGGGACAAGGTCACAGAAAGCGGCAATCGAAACATCAAAGGAAATGGGCGGAGCTTCATATCTGAAAGTCTCTAATCTGTGGTTATACATTACAAAAAATTAGAGGTGATATTACTATTTTGAAAGGTAAGATTTCACAAATTTGACAACTATGTCAGAATAAGCGCATTTGAAATTGAAAAAGTCAATAAGCAACTGGAATAATTAAATATGCCATACTTTATCAACGCACAGTTTTTGTTTCAAATATAGTATTTTCTTGTTCAGTCTGTATAGTTTTTAAACAGAAATAATCTCTGCAAGTTTTGATAGAATACGTTATCTTATACAAACAACAATTTACTACAAATCATTTTATAGATGGAGATAAGGAAAATCCTATTTAAAATAAGTCCAATTTAAAACGGTGCTCTCTAGGAACCGCATGACTCACGTTTCCCATTTTCCAGCTCTCAATATATATTGATATTCAATGAGATTATCTCAAATTCAGACCCAAATGACACAGCCTAATGAACTTAAGTTCTTATCCTATCTTAAAATATACTAATCCGTAACCAAATAGAAAAAACCTTCAGAGGGGTCAGCTTTATCAGTCCTACCCACGTTATTATGACGCACCCGTTATAATTTTCTTGATTGGGGTTGCGAATGCAGGCTCCCTTCCTTCAAACAGAGGAGGATTAGGAGTTATATGTTATGTTTATTATACAATTTAAGAATTATAAAACGTGTATAGCGTACTATTTTTTCTTCTTGGGGTTGTCGTAGAATATCAGATTCTTATGTCCTAACTGGAGACGTAAAAAACCTTTCCTGTTTTGCCTTTCAATCAGCTGCTCTCAAGTCTCAAGTCTCTCGGTTTCAGTTTAAACAGCACACAATTTCCTTGGTTTTTAATAATTTCCATCATACTTAAACAGCTTATTGAGTCACTCCCAATAATTTTGCAAACCATTCACAGGATGATAAGTGATCTAATCAACTAAAAATAAAACTACTGTGAAAATCATGATGTTTTTTTATCTTGTGCATAATTTTCCTTTCGCATAATAGATGTAAGGATTCCAATTCATCCTAAACCCGGACCACATAAATATTTCTCTAGTCGGGACTGCCTCACGTCCCTCGAGGGTAGGACCTGTGACGAAATTATCATAGGATGCCTTTTAGGACGCGCATCCCAGTATCATTACTGAATTACCATTGCATTTCAATTTCTGTCTTTGATGTTTCAATTAAAAAAACAATGAACCGGTCTTGCTGCAATTGCTATAAATTTGTTATCTCTAATTGCTAAATGATCAAACGTCGCGGTCCCATCTCATGTTGTGAAATTGGAACAAAATATTGTTTGATGACTATGCAATTACAGATAAATTTGTTAATGTAAATTTCACTTCTTACAATGCGTTATATCTGTTTGAATAGGAGTAAATTATGTAAAGTGTATCAGAAATTAAAATGAATAGAAATATTTATGGATGAACAGCGACCTTCCGGATATTTTTGTACAAAATACAAAATTTTACATTTATCAATTGAAACTGTCGAAAGTTGGTGTCATTTTTAGACCAGGGCTGGCGACTTTGAAAATGGTAAAAAGTGAAAAAAAAAATAATAGTAGGATGAAACCTATTGGAAAAGGAACAGAATATAACAAAAATGAAAGGAAAAATAATTTACGGGCGATCTGAGGTCGGGAAGTGGAAGGGAGCGAGTTTTTAAGGGTAGAAAACTGTTTATCTCGATTTCCGGCAAAACTACAAGTCCCATGGAAAAAAGTTAAATAGGAAAGTTGCAGGTAATAAAAAGATCTACACCTTTTGTATTTACACTTTTTTCACATAACCTCAAAATTTTTGTGAAAAATTCAAATAACCAAGTTTTTGGTTTTTTACTTTTCTTTTGCGACAAAAATTTTTCACGAAATTTGGTGAATACTTATCTTTTTATGTCCCAAACACACTGTAATTTTTTTGATTTAAAATATTTATTTTTCCACTTTATTTTGACTTAATATCGAAAAAGCACCCTAATTTTCAATTGAAAATTCTCGCGTCAAAATATCTGCTTTTTTAAAAAACTCGGTGGGCTTTTTGTACATGAGAATGTTGTTTCTTAATGTATTTGATAGTTCCGTTGAAGCGATATAACTTCATTGAATTATATTTGTCATTGGCCGAAGTTCAATGAATGAAGCTTTCCTATTAATTGAAGTAATGAGTCTGCTGTTGATCATTATGGGAATCGTTGAACTATTCCTATTATTGAGTTTAATAGAGGAAGCTTGGATGTGATTTAAATTGGTAAATATAATTAGAGAAAGGAACTGAAGTAGATGTGAATAGAAAAGTTTGTACCCGACGTACTTGAAGTATTTTATTTCAATTTTACATACGGTTACAAAAATATTACGTCAATTTACTTACATAGGAACTGTTTCTATTATTATTTTTTGATGTTTCGCCTTGGAAATTTTAAAAATTTTCGAGAACATTTTCCTATCCTGTGTATATTTGTATGGATGTTGGCTGCCTATTAGAACACAAAGAATCCTCTAACATTATTCAACAACAACAAGTATTCCGTGCCTAGAGGACGATGATTCGAGTGATGATGAGTTGGCACTGTTATATTCAGTATCAAATAGGTCACATTGGGTACATCCGATTAATAAAAAATGAAAACTTAATGGTGAATACCTTATGCAAGATGTTAGAGTTCGTTCAAGAAAACATAAGCAAGAAAACACTAACTGGAGGGAAGCAAGCGTGGATCCCAAAGAACACGGTGACTTCTCACTGCTTCTATTAACTGTTCCAGGTCGATTACAACAAAACTAACTAATATAAAAACAAAAATGACAAACGCAACACAAGGAAACATAACCTTCGTACTTAATTGGGAAAAGTAGAATTCGATAGGTGGCGCTGCAAAATGTCAATGTCATTTGCGGAGTGAGTAAAACAAACCATCTTCCATATAAGCCCTTGGAGTTTACACTAACCATTCAGAGTTTATTTGAATTTTTGAATGCTGAGCCTTCTTCTAGATGCATAAATGAGGGTCAAGCAGTTTTAAATGCTGGACATATCAACCCACAATAATGTTTTTAAAGAATTTAGTGAGTACAAAGAGTTACCCTGTGAAATAAAAAACAGTGCTACGTTAGATACATTTAAAGCAAAATTAAAAAGGTTTTTATTGGGGTACTATATTTTGTGATCCTTTATATTTATTATTTTAATTACCTGTCATTATTGTATTATTTGTGGCATTTTTATCTGTTGTATAATAACTTTTTTTTACCAAGGTGAAGTTAGATTTAATTACTACTAACTATTATATGAAATTTTTAAGCATTTATATTGTTTTATATACTGTAATTAGTTTTTTGACTTAATAAATGATTTATATAGAAGATATTCTACGAACTATGGCTTAATAAAGGCTTTCATCGAGGGTTTCAGTTTCTATAAAAGTTTACATTAGTAACTCAATAACAAATGAAACATGAAAAATATATATACATCTTAGTAAATAGATACTTTTCCAGACATATGATGAACTTACATCTACTGATAAAAAATTGAATACACCGTCAGATAAAGAGGTTTTTGTTTAAATGTCACTTGAAGAATCATTGTATAAAATTCAAAGCACTGATGAAGCAGGTAATAAATAAACAGAAAAAAAACAATCGGAGAAATGAAATTTTAATCATCATTGAATATATTATTTAATTTAACTGTTCACTTATTGTTACAGTTCAAATACAAATAATAATAATTCAAAAACACATTTTCAAATAATAATTATATAGATTAACAGAAGGAACACATTATATTCAAGTATTATACACAAAAAAAAGATTCTATCAATAGTTTGAAACAATCTGTTAAATTATTGCTTTTAAAACCAATGTATAAAATATTTCAGAAAGATATTTGATCAACGTCAAATAAATTTGAGACACTTTCAGCAGCCTCAATATTAGAATTCTCAGATGTTCTATGCTTAGGACGTTTTTGTTTTCGGGGTTATACTTCATGACTAGACTTTGGTAGTTTTACACTAGGTACTGCAGTTATACGAAGAAAGTTTATTTTAGCAAGTTCTGAAAAAGATGTTACTCATTTATATGTTGTTTACCTTTACAAATTGACGATTCATGATCATTATTAATAAGTAGGTACCTATAACTATACCCAATGTGTACTAACCTTGATTATAGAAGTCTTCCCTTGTCCCTAAAATGTAAAGAACACACAGGCATATTATCAGAAACCGGTTTCCCCATTTTTAGTTTCGTAGTCCAAACCTTTATTCTTTGAGATATCGTTTCCATAACTCCAAACGTATTTTCAATATTCATCATTTTTCCGATGGGAGGAAATTTATTGAAAGACAAATCGGGATTTTTTCCTTTTCGGCTAATACAACCAAATACACAGCAGTTTCGATTATATAGAGCCATAATTCGAAGAATATGACTTTAAATAACCAATATCTGTAAAGAAAATAAAAAATAGAATCACATAACCTCTTGGTGAATATAACAATATTACCCCAAAACCGATAACAGAAGAATTTATACTGGTTCACTAATGGAAACACACAGTTTTAAGTTTTCACTGACACAAAACCAAACAAATAAAATAAGATTTACAATACAATTCGCTAACTTGCATATAATACTAAAGCAATGCAAAACGGATTGTTTTACTCACAACGAAGCTTATGATTTATTCCGCCAGAGGTATCATCGAATTCTACTCTGCCCAATACAAAGCAGACAGCTCCTCACTACTGGTAAACAAACCTTATTAGCGCCCCTAGCGCATGCACGATATTAGACGAATGCATACGGACGTTAAAAAAATTGCCCTAGGAGCGATTCCAAAATATATGCATCTCTCTGTATCTGTAAATCGAGAAGGGTGGGTCACCCCACAGCACGTAGGCCACATTTGGCCCATTGTGCGTCCTTCTGAGGTTGAGCCTTCCTTCTAGCTCGTCAGCCAGCCTACTTGTTTAAAGTAGACGATGACGTCGCCTCAAGGTAGCTCCCTCATGTTGGCATGTGTTAGCCACCGCTCGCCGAAAAGAAAATGTCTCATTTGTGAGAGTGTCGGGCATTCGCAAAGAATGTGTTCGACAGTCTCGTCTTCCTGTTCACATCCTCTACACAGTGGAGTGTCAGATAACCCCATCCTGTAGAGGTGTTTTCGTAGATGACAGTGGCCAGTCAGGATACCTGTGGCTGTGCGCAGGTTCTGTCTGTTCATAGTCATGTATTTTTTGGCTGTTTCGCTGTTCGGATACTGTAATAGTTCCTTGGCTAGCTTGCAACCTGTTTCGTCGTCCCATCTACCCTTAAACTTGTCAAGGGAGTGTTTCTTCAGTAGGTCAGCCACAGCTGATGCCGATAAGCCTATGAAAGTGCCAGGTCCCAAAAGTTTTTGGGAGGCTGCTTTCTTAGCTAAAGAGTCAGCTGCACGGTTGCCTTTTGATTTTCCATGACCTTTGATCCAAACTAACGTGACCACGTTGCATGCAGTCGTATGCAGGCGTATGCAGACGGATGTATTTCTGTGTGCGTTGGTACATTTGATTAGCTAGGCAGCGATTTTTCGTCCATCCGTATGCGTATGTCCGTCTGCTGCTATATGCAGTGGCCTTTCCCCATACAATATTGCTTCTTCCTCCTTCTTCTATCGACTTAAAAGTAATTTATATTGCAAAAAATTTAATTAAGACTAAATATTGCATGGTTTTGTACCTATTGGATAATTCTCACCTGAAACATTTTAATCAACAACACATTTAAGTCTTTATTGAAAGCTGCACAATTAAAGATAAATAAAGGACATATTTATTCTTCTTAGTGGCAGTTTTACTTAATTTGATTACGTAAACCAAAACGGGAAGCTAAATTGTGGCCTAATTCAGTCACGATCGTTTTCGCCCTACTTTTTTCCGATACTTTCGAAAAATAAATCAAGACTTCACCCAATTCCTAACAATTTAGCAATAACATTCGTCGGTGTCCAAAAAGATGATCTTTATTGAATTCCATTTCACGCGAAATCGAAATCAGCGCCTCATCAGATTCTTCGCGAAACTTTACCGGGCACGAAACGCTTTTGCAAAAATGTTACTAGAAGGCAATAAATTATCCACTGCTTAATTGAAGAATGCTGTACCGAAATTTCCCAAGAACTCGTAGAAACTTTTAATTAAGTGGTAATGAAAAAACTTTTTTACAAAATGCTACTGCTATCTACCATGCGGTCTTATACTTATTTTCGGTTAATTAATATTTTCAGATGATGATAATGATGAGCTATTATCTTTCAACTCGGAAAATTTTAACTGTTAATTTAAGTTAACCATTCGTCATACTATAAAATATACTAATTCTAAATTATAAGTCTATGGAGATTGAAATGTTTCAGTTTACTGAACGTTTAATTTAAAAAACTTTTATAACCAATATTAAAATATTTATCTACTCATTTAATATTGATGCAAACATTGGCACCCAATACGTCCATAAGGATTCTTCAATAAAAATTCTTAAATAGCCATAATATATCACAAACACTTGGGAATTCAGAAACGAAACCAACTAGATCTTATACTTATTCGAGTCTACTGGTTAATTAATCTAAAATATAATTTTTAAGTGGCAATATATCAGCCCCGATAAATTATTTTCTCAAAATGACATTCGTCTCTTACCTTTATACTTTTAAAAACAAAATATCTTGAATTTATAAACAAACAAGAACAGATGCTAAATATTCATGCCAACCAACGATGTTCTACATTTAATTATAAAAAAATATAATAAAAGTTGAAGGTAAATTAAAAAAGTTCTCCCATCTCCTACAACTTATACGTCCGCTACGACAGCACGAACAGATGGAAAGAAATAGGGAGAGAAAGAAGTCTTTAGCCCATAGTAAAAGTGCATCCGGGATGATTGTAACAATCAATTTCGAACTGTTGAAATGAACGCACGCTGACAGTACTGACACTTCAATAAAAATAAAAGAATTGCTACATTTGCGGTTGGCAAGCCTGAGACGTAACTGTTTTCCCGGAAAACTTTTCGAGAGCACTCTTTTCTGTTTCCATTCGAAATCGAGTCTGAGGGTAGCAGTTGAATCCAGTGGTGGGCTACGTATTTAAATGAATCTTGCAAAACATATCTCCGAGAATTAATTAAGAACAGCAAACTATACAGAGAGAAATGAAGTGGTTTAAAAAGTATTTGTCGAATAGAAGACAAGAGGTGAAAGTTAATAATGTCACTTTAGATGAAATATTGAATGATCAAGGTTTGGGATAAAAGTGTATTCTGAAATAGAAGGAAAATAATGTTTTTATGTACATGATATATATTGTTATGATGTTAAAATGGGGCAAAATTTATAAGTGTATTTTAAGTTATATGAAAAAGACTTAAGAGATAGTAGTGTTGACAGTTTTGAGTTTTTAAAGTTTATGTGAATGTTAATTTTAATTTGATAAAAAATGTCAGATGTTAAAGAATTAAAATAAAGATTAATTATTAAAAGTATTCAGAGAAGAATTTTACAAGCATAGCAATTGGCTCCCAACGTGGGGCGATTAAAAGTATTTAGTTTTTATCATTTTCATAACAATTGGAATCCCAACGTGGGGCGATTAAAAGTATTTAGTTTTTCACATTAGCATAATAATTGGCGCCCAACGTGGGGCTATTAAAAGTATTTTGAAGAAATTTCACATTAGCATAACAATTGGCATCCCAACGTGGGGCTCTTTGAAAACAGGGCCTAAAACATAATTAAAATTAAAACGGGTAAAATTAAAGTGAGTTTCTTGAAAAAAGAGGTATGGATAAAACAGGAACAAAATTAACTAAAATGGCGAGATTAGGGGAAGCATTAATTAATGAAGGAAGAGATAGAGAAACATATGGTTTCGAGTTAGAAGAAGAAACGATTAAGCCAGGGGAACAAGTAGTAGTAAGAAATATATTAGAAGAAAGAACTATGGGAGAAATATCAGAAGAAAATCTGGATAACATGGAAAATCCAGACACTTCGGAAGGAGGAGATAGTCAAATACAAGAGGTAAATGTGGAAGACAAAGAACAGATGTTAATGCGATTTTTGAGTGAAAATTTTTCAAAAATATTTGAAGAACAGAAGAAAATGAAAGACGAAATTAAAAATCTAATGGAAGAAAAAATTAGTGATTCAAAGAAATCAATGGAGAAAAAGTTAAAAGAACATGAAATAGAATCGACTAGAAAATATGAAATGATCGAAGCGGAAATGATGATACAGATGGAGAAAATTACCAATTTACAAAGAAATTAGAAATAAACAAGAAGAAATAGAAATTTCTTTAATCATGCAAGAAGAGAAAATTATAAATTTGCAAACAAATATACAAAAAGAAGTGCAAAGAAACACTGAAATAAACATAAGTAGAACAAAGGACGAAATTGAAAAAGAGACGAAAGAAGAAATAGAAAATATTAAAAGAAATTTAATTATAAATGGTAGAGATATTACAAGTTTAGAGGAAGAAATAATACAAGACAATTGGAAAATTGCAGAAGAAGAGAATTTAAAAACCAGAAAACATACAGAACAGAATTTGAAAATAATAAGACAAGATATTGAAATGAATGGGAATTTAAATAGAAATAAAATTAAAAAAAATTATCATAAATGGAAAATTAAATTAAAAAAAAAAAATATTTTTTGGATTTTGGAAGAAAATTAAAAAAAAATTAATTTGGAAATAGCAGAGGAAGAGAATTTAAGTATATGAAAAGAAAAGAAGTGTGGTAAGCTTCAATTACCATTTGAAGGACCTTATATTATAGATAATGAAAATGGAATAAATAGTTACCGATTAATAGATCCAGTGACTAATAAAGTCCGAGGAGTATTTAATATTAGTCAATTATACAGATTTTGTTTTTAAAAGTTAAAGTTGAAGATTAAAATGGGGCAAAATTTGTAAAATTCGTTGAATTTTTCTTATTCATTACTTTGCAAGAAAAGTTCAACGAAATTTTAGGGAATGTTGTTATGATGTTAAAATGGGGCAAAATTTGTAAGTGTATTTTAAAATAAGTTATGTGAAAAAGACTTAAAGCTGATTTAGACGTATCCAGTAGCTGTCGACAGCCTCACTGTCACTCTTGCTAGGACACGCCCACCGCTGGACCGGGTCGTTTACATGAGTCCAGTTTGTCGCGAATGTGTGCTTCTGATCAGGTGTGTACGAAAATGAATTTAAAAGGAAATTTATTAAGATAATGTCCGCGCTCTTATTACAGGAGCTTACAGATATGTTTGAGGAAGAAATATTAAATAAAAAAAGGTTAAGGGTCAGAAAATGGATCAACGATAGAAATATAACGGAAGGTTTTGTTTTGCAGCAACAACTAAAACTAGAAGTTCCCTCTGAGTACAGGTTGGCGTTACGACGTACGTCAGAAAATTTGCTGTTTGTTTTTATACGCATTACAACGCAGATTCCATAAACATTCGTGTTATCTATAAAGTTGAACCAAGTTCAACGTTTCTAATTCGCTTCATTTTCGGGTCATTTTTTAAACGCCGCCACTGTTCACTCTATAAAGATGCGCGATGGACTGATTCGGGTGTTTGGGGGGACGCGGATGAGGACTACTGTCGTCAAAAATAGACGGGCTTTCTATTCGAGACAGCGCTGACGGACAGCGCTGTACTGTCACAAAAAAGTGTTTACATGGAGCCAACTACTCGACAGCGCTGACGGACAGTGAGACTGTCGACAGCTACTGGATACGTCTAAATCAGCTATTAAGAGATAGTAGTGTTGACAGTTTTGAGTTTTTGAAGTTTATGTGAATGTTAATTTTAATTTGATTATTTTTTTCATCTGTCAAAACAGTCAGATTTTGTGGTTTCAGCCAATAACAACTCAGGATCCTAACCAATCATTGTGTTTTATACTGATAAAACCGCTTCGTCGTTTTTGTTTTTTGATTAAACTGTGTTTACCTATTTGAGATGTCAAATGTAAACATTTATCAATTATTATTATACTAAAATGTATTGCAAATCTATGTTAATAACCAAATTTCAAAATGTATTTGTAAACTAACCTGTTTTTATTAGTTTATTTCAACATTCATTTAACACTTTTAGATACCTCACTTTAACACTAAACTTAAAATTAATTAAATTAAGAAAGACTTCATTTCATTCTTCTTCTTCGCTTTTATTTAAGGCGCCGTTTCGCGGGGTAGCCAGTCAAAACAGCTCAGGTTTCAATTTAAATTGGTAAAGATAATTTTCAATATTTGTGTGTAAAGTGTCTTTTGCATAAATGACTATGTTCTCTGTTTTTAATACAAAATGATTCAAAAAATAATCCTTTCAAATACGACTCGTCCTCTGAAATTTTATAGATTAAATTTTTGATCTTCATACTCAAACGCCTTTATTTTAGGCAAAACCACTCAAACAAACTGATTTAAGATAAAATCACTCGTCCTGCGGACTCGTGATTTTATCAATCAGTTTGTTTTCGTGGTTTTTCCAAATAAAGCCGTTTTCGTGAAAACCAAAAATTTAATCGATAAAATTTGGAGGACTCGTGGTATTACCTTTGATAAAAAATGTCAGATGTTAAAGAATTAAAATAAAGATTATTAAAAGTATTCAGAGAAGAATTTTACAAGCATAGCAATTGGCTCCCAACGTGGGGCGATTAAAAGTATTTAGTTTTTATCATTTTCATAACAATTGGAATCCCAACGTGGGGCGATTAAAAGTATTTAGTTTTTCACATTAGCATAACAATATTTAATTTTTATTTGATGCTTCAAACGAATGTTACTAAAATTTTGATTAGTCCTAAATAAGCACCAACTATTTGTAATTTAAGAGTAAGATCCCAGTTTTCAATCTTGTTGACTGGATAATGGTGAAAATGTCCTTTAGTTGTCCCCATTCACAAAATGGATAGGTTGTAATATTAATACGACCTAGATGAGTTTCCATTCCTAGTACTCCTTCTAGCAATACACTGGAACTAAAAACTATATCCACCACGAACGAAAAATATCATCTGGTAATATCGTCGTAATAGTTGATGCTACCAAAAATTTTGTTGAACTAAACTTTTTTGTGGCCATTTAACATTCTGACAAATATTATCCATGAGTTTTAAAGACAAAAGTAAGTCCGTATTGTCACATTACAACTGATATAGGATTATTTGTGCATTTAATAAATAATATTTGATACTAAATAGTAACGCCACTGAAGAGGGTAGCTACAACATCCGAATATTGCATTTTCGTATTTCACTGGAGGACCTGTTCATGCTTGTTTTGTCGATGAAGTGCAAGCAGAGCAGACTTTACAGGTACATCATAAAGTTCGAAGTTCAGAGAATGTTATTGCTACTGCGATACTGTACTGGTTTTTTTAAATCTTTGAAGTAGGTATTTTTACTCCTATTACAAACTCCTGGAACCATGTAGGACTCTCTATACATTTTTCATAACTATGAAGTAGTGAAGCAGATTTGTCATGGAGATTCGTATTCTGGATAAATATATCTCGTTTGAGAATCGACTAAAGAAATAAAACAATATTTTAAAATATTTTGTGGCACGGATATGTCAAACGTTGATCAAATTCGAGTCTATATTTACCTTGAAACAAAAGGAGTGCAAAAGTAGGAAAAATGATGAAAAGCTTTAGAAATATAAGTCAAATAAATATTAAAATCCCACAATATATCCTTCAAAATTTAAAATACAAAGTGACACTTTTGGATTAAAAATCAAGTGGCAACGAAAATTAATAGTATAGGGTGTTAATGAAGGTTTCGAAGCTAGACCTTTTTAAAGATGGCCTCTTCAAGTCGTTGCAATAAGTTAAAACAATCCTTTAGGCTTCATCAGTTAGGCTTTTCGAATCCAATAAATAAAATTCCAAACTCGTACAAGTCAATAGCTATATCCGCTATAAGATAACATTTTTAGATGTGCTACCATCTATGGTTAGAAGAGAGTATTGACAATAAATTTTAAGAGATAAAGGGATAAAAAGAAGAGAGTAGAATCAGTCAAAATTTATTGTCAATACTCTCTTCTAACCATAGATGGTAGCACATCCAAAAATTTTATCTTATAGCGGATATAGCTATTGACTTGTACGAGTTTGGAATTTTATTTATTGTATTCGAAAAGCCTAACTGATGAAGCCGAAAGGCAGAAACCGGTCTAAGGGTGTCTAATCTAATAAATTAAAATTCCTTACTGGTTTACCAACTTTGTACTAATCTCTTAAAGGGATAAAAAGAAGAGAGTGACATCTTGACTAGAATCAGTCAAAATTTATTGTCAATACCATAGAGGG
The DNA here is from genome assembly GCA_949320105.2 of Crepidodera aurea. Lineage (NCBI taxonomy): Eukaryota > Metazoa > Arthropoda > Insecta > Coleoptera > Chrysomelidae > Crepidodera > Crepidodera aurea. The sequence continues at coordinate 17,665,522 of OX439475.1, read as the reverse complement.
TAGCACATCTAAAAATCCTTTAAGCATTATTATAGAGTTTATACAGTCGATAAAATACTAATTCTACGCCCCTGAAGCTTTGTTTATAATCCTACATGTACCTTGAAATGAAGAACTCGCTTCCTAAACCCAGACTGGAAGCGAGTTCTTCGACATACATCAAGTACGCCGAAACCTCGCGCCACCAACACCACCATCCCCACCCCAGCCCTCCTACTGCAGCGCAACGGCGGGGGTATAAATGCGACCGAGCGAACCACTGTCGAATCAGTCAACGTCGGGAAGCACGGGAGATCACTTCGCCCACTGCCTCATCGCCTTTGATAATGTCTACCGCAGCTGTAGACGAAACGTCAGGAAGAAATTCCATTGGACCACGGCTTCAAAGCCCGGAAAACACTTTAGATTTTAACATTCTAATTGTCTCGTTTCATTGATAAAATTCGAACGCTTGATAGCGCTTAGTTGCCGCTTCTAACAAATTTCCGTAGAAATGGTTTAAACTTCAATCGTGGTAAAGTATCTTTGTCAATATTTAACTATCAATATGATTTGTTGTGTTATTAGTTTCGAAAATTAGTGTTAACGTAGATGTACAATTATTTTAGCGAAACAAAATATCTCATTCACCCAGATAATTTTTACATAGATTTAGGATTTTCCGATAAGCTGAAAATAAACTAATGCAAGACGAGTATACCAATAACAATTCCTCGCAATTATAAAAATTTTGAAGTCTTGCTATTAAAATGATGCTGCACTGCACCATAAGAACTTATTCCTTGTTCTCGCTCGGTGCCAACAGCGCTCACAAAAGGTGACTGAATGCTCGGTAAACTTTTCTAATTAATCGTTGAAAAGTTCACAATTTAAGTTGTTTCGTTGATAAGGGTGAAATTCAACTGGATCCGTGATTGGAAATCGTAATTAATTGGTGCCCTACGCGACTAACAACGAGACAGTTTACACAATTAGAATTATATTACGTTGAGTGAACGCGATTTTTCTTCGCTTGTTTGCGTTAAGTGTGAATGCTTGTGTACTATCAAAAGAGTGCTTAATTGAAATTAATGGAAAAGGAGTATCTAGTCTATGGATATATTTACCGACATTTCTAGTTTGGAACACACGCTGTACACATAATGGATATTCTTCAGGAAAGCGTTGATATAATGGTTTTATAGATACAAGTTTTGTCAAAATTTGAGTTTATTCATAAACATAGTCTCCTTCAAGAGTGATACACGCTTCTGTAACATCTCGATCCTTTCTTGTAGGCTTTGGCTTTGACAATCCCTTCTTTGGAGTCAAATCTCATTCCATGGAGCATCTTATTTAGATCTGCAAACGGATAGCAGTCGCTGAGAGTTAGATCCGTACATGAGAAAGCAATTCAAATTGCAGTTTGCAATTTGGTTAATGTTGGAATGGACTTTGTTTAATGTTGGAATGCAATCCACTCAACTGACTCTGGATTTGACTCAGAAGTGAAGATGTGGAACCAAGCGACCTACCTGCCACATACCGCATGTTAACATTATACAATTTTTACAATTTTTACTATTTTTACAATTTTTACAATTTTTTACAATTGTTAAATTTTTAAAAATTTTGACAATTGTTAAATTTTTAAAAATTTTGACAATTATTACAATTTTTACAATTTTTAAAGTTTTTACCTTTTTACAATCTTAACCTTTTTACAATTTTTACAATTTTACAATTTTTACAACTTTTACCTTTTTTACAATTTTTAAAATGTTTTCGATTTTTATAATTTTTAGTATTTTTAAAATTTTTAAATTTTTTACAATTATTACAATTTTTACAATTTTTACTTTTTTTACAATTTTTATCTTTTTTACCTTTCTCACAATTTTTACAATATTAACAATTTTTACAATTTTTACAATTTTTACAATTTTTACAATTTTTACAATTTTTTACAATTGTTAAATTTTTAAAAATTTTGACAATTATTACAATTTTTAAAGTTTTTACCTTTTTACAATCTTAACCTTTTTACAATTTTTGAATTTTTTACAATTTTTACCATTTTACAATTTTACCATTTTACAATTTTTACAATTTTTACAATTTTTACAACTTTTACCTTTTTTACAATTTTTAAAATGTTTTCGATTTTTATAATTTTTAGTATTTTTAAAATTTTTAAATTTTCTACAATTATTACAATTTTTACACTTTTTACAATTTTTACAATTTTTACAATTTTTACAATTTTTACAATTTTTACTTTTTTTACAATTTTTAACTTTTTTACCTTTCTCACAATTTTTACAATATTAACAATTTTTACAATTTTTACAATTTTTACAATTTTTACAATTTTTAAAGTTTTTACCTTTTTACAATCTTAACCTTTTTACAATTTTTGAATTTTTTACAATTTTTACAATTTTTACTTTTTTTACAATTTTTAACTTTTTTACCTTTCTCACAATTTTTACAATATTAACAATTTTTACAATTTTTACAATTTTTACAATTTTTACAATTTTTACAATTTTTACAATTTTTTACAATTATTAAATTTTTAAAAATTTTGACAATTATTACAATTTTTACAATTTTTAAAGTTTATACCTTTTTACAATTTTTGAATTTTTTACAATTTTTACCATTTTACAATTTTACCATTTTACAATTTTTACAATTTTACAATTTTTACAACTTTTACCTTTTTTACAATTTTTAAAATGTTTTCGATTTTTATAATTTTTAGTATTTTTAAAATTTTTAAATTTTCTACAATTATGACAATTTTTACACTTTTTACAATTTTTATAATTTTTACTTTTTTTACAATTTTTAACTTTTTTACCTTTCTCACAATTTTTACAATATTAACAATTTTTACAATTTTTACCTTTTTACAATTTTTAAAATTTTTACAATTATTACAATTTTTACAATTTTTACTTTTTTTACAATTTTTAACTTTTTTACCTTTCTCACAATTTTTACAATATTAACAATTTTTACAGTTTTTACAATTTTTTACAATTGTTAAATTTTTAAAAATTTTGACAATTATTACAATTTTTACAATTTTTAAAGTTTTACCTTTTTACAATCTTAACCTTTTTACAATTTTTGAATTTTTTACAATTTTTACCATTTTACAATTTTACCATTTTACAATTTTTACAATTTTACAATTTTTACAACTTTTACCTTTTTTACAATTTTTAAAATGTTTTCGATTTTTATAATTTTTAGTATTTTTAAAATTTTTAAATTTTCTACAATTATTACAATTTTTACACTTTTTACAATTTTTACAATTTTTACAATTTTTACTTTTTTTACAATTTTTAACTTTTTTACCTTTCTCACAATTTTTACAATATTAACAATTTTTACAATTTTTAACTTTTTACAATTTTTAAAATTTTTAAAATTTTTAATTTTTTTACAATTACCTATTTCAATTTTTTTAATCTACCTAATTGCACATTTTTCAATGAAACTGTTCATTTATATATATATTTTACTTAAATTATAACCTAAATTCTTCTCCATATTACAAATTCTATTATAAAAAATGTAGTTTTTCATTTCGTACATACACACAAAAAATAAACCCTTATGTAAACTATTCCCCTGAAAACACGTCCAGATAACATTGTTATTATTCTTGTGCTGTGGGTACAAAAGACTTATTCTTTCAATGGATTCCTATTATACGGGCTATTTGGATAACGCTGGAGCTGCCCAAAAAGGGTTTAAATTAATTCTTTTACAAACAACTATTTTCCGTCTCTTAGTGTTGTTCATTTTAGAGTATACGCTCGAAGAAACATACCGGTAGGTGTATTTTAAATGTTTTTGACGTATACATTACTATTTGCTTGTTTCTAAAACTGTTTTGTTATATCTTTGTAAAAATATATAGGATGGCTCATTAAAACGTCAATTCGATATTAGGTTTATCACAAACAGGAAAAAATCATAGAATTTGTGACTAATCAAAAACAATTTTGTAAGAAAGTCATCGGCCGAATCTGTTAAAAGGCTCTATCCAAATCGGAGAGGCCAACGTAAACATTGGAGACACGCAGAGACGTACTCATAAATTTTATTTTAAAAGTGTTGATAAAAAATATCTATGGCCACAAATCTCAGTAATGAATAATTTATAGCTGTGTCGATTTGTATATAATCAACAAATATTTCCAGCGAGAAAAAATGAAAAATGACAAATGAAAAAGGAAAAAGGAGAAAGGAAAAATGAATTATAAGCGTAAAAATATTATCATAAAATAAATACCTATTAATTCGAATTTAATATTCCAATTTTCATATTTTTTTTATTAAAAGGACTTTTTGTTGTTTAAAATGTAAATTTCGCTCTACATACACTAAAAAAATAGTTTTTAAACTTAACGTACCTCTTGATGACAAATTCTCATAAACTGTCATAAAGTATTTATTCCAGTTTCTCCAAATCAAATATATCAATTCTCGAAAATTCACTCTGCGGCAACATCAGCATTCGCTTAGTTATCAATCAATCTTAATATGTCACGCATGATTCCAGTTCCGAATTCCTTTCAATAACTCGGGAAAGGGAGAAGCGGCATCACTACATTACTGCCACTTATTTCTAGCATCACTTTTAATTACCAACCCCTTTTATGTACGCGGTACTATTTCTAGTTCCGCGTTTTTAAAACTCATCACCATAAATCAATTATGACTGTCGAAAATAACGAAGCAGAAGATTCTCATGTGGAATATTTATATGAAGGAGGGAGAAAATGCTTAACAGTTTAAAGCATTAAATAAACATAAAATTTTTTTTCTACATTTTGAGCCCTACTGTAGGCACGAATTACATTTTTATGGGACCGGTATTAATATTAATAAGAATAATAATAGATAGATAGATTTATTTATTAAATAGGAACCCCTAATATATTTATAAGATATAAATTACACAGTATATAAAATAAAAAATACAATAAACAGTTTGTTAAAATTATTCTACAACTATTTAGCAGGTAAATCAATTATTAAAACAGGAATTAAAAAAAGAATTTTACATACCACTATAAAACTATTGAATTGACAACACTAAAGTTATTACATATTAAAAAATATAATACAAAAAACTATTACCATTGGACAATTTTATCTGATACTCATAAATTCTTTGATCTTTATTTTAAAGACATTGAGAGATTGTGAATTTACATTTGTGGGTAGATTGTTAGAGTCTGAGAAAACTTTAAAAAACAATTGTACTTTTATAGCAAGTTCGCGAAATATATATGTCATTAATATTTCTTGTGTTATGTGAATGAACATCTTTGCTGAGAATAATATATTGATCCAAATATTCCGGAGCCATCCGATTTACAATTTTATAAACCAAAATCATGGAAAAATAAAATAACCTATCGTTTACTGAAAACCATTTTAGAGAACATAACATATTCCTTATAAGAGTATAACGATTAGTTCTTAGGATTATTCGCATTCCACGGTTTTGAAGTTTTTGAAGTATGTTCAGCTTATTGAGTTTTAGTAAGTATAAAATAGATGCACAATATTCAACGTGAGGTTGAATAATCGTATTATAAATAGTGATTCTTGTTTTAACTGATAAATTTTGAGCTGTTCTAATTTTTTTTAATATTTTTTTGGAAATATAATCAAAGTGGCCTTCAAAGGTCAAGAAATTATCTAAGTAAAATCCCAAATACTTCACTGATGTAACAATTTCAGTTCTTTCACTGCTGATAGATAAATGTATAATATTTGTATTCAATGAATTAAATTTGTAGTTAGTGGTAACTATCCTAGCCGTGGCTTTTTGAAACATTTAGTTTTAATTTATTATTGTCTAAATATATACTCAGAGTTTTTAAGAATGGCCTTTTCTAAATTTAAGTCAGAGCATGCAATAAAAGTATCACCTGCAAATAGCTTGATAAAGTCGCATTTTATGAATAGTTTTATTTCGTTAATGTATAATATAAATAGCAGAGGACCAAGTACACTGCCTTGCGGAACTCCTGTATCATTTTCCACTTCAGAAGATGTTTGATCGCCATAACGAACTCCTTGTTTTCGGTTTTGTAAGTAATCAATAAGCCAGTCAAGTGCTCTACCTTCTATACCACAATGTTTTAGTTTAATTAATAGTATCCCTCTATCAATTGTCTCAAAGGCCCTTCGAAAGTCAAGAAAAACACCAAGAGTATATTTGTTTTTATCCAAATTACCTTTAAGAAAACATAACGTATGCTGTAATGCCGACTCACAAGAAAATCCTTTGCGAAAACCAGATTGGTTATTAATCAAAACAGAATTCTTATTGACATGTTTTAATAATTGTTCATACACAGCAACTTCAAGAAGTATACCATTGAGTGAGGTCAAAAAAACTGCCCATTTTTTTTTCTTTCACGTGTCGAAAAATGCCTAAAGATAGAACAAACAGAACTTTATTATAAAAATGACTTTTTAAAGAACGTAAACTTTCTATTTCTTCATCAGTATCATTTTCTTTCGAATTAAATGAAATAATCACTGGTACAATATTTCTCAGAATCATTTCCTTTTCTATATCTGTTTTCTGTTCACTTGTCATTTATATCAGAAGGGTTACATTATATTTATACTTTTTACAGTGATAAAGTGGTAATTTTATGACCGTATTCTTTGGTCTAATTAACAATATGGTAAACTTTCTTTGATATATGTTTATAAACGAATTTCCATATTTCATCCTTCATCCTTTTTAATAATCGATCCTAAACAGACTGTTTCTAAAGTGGCGTTGAGAAACAAAACCAAAGCAAACAAAACGCGAAGTTAATAATTATAGCAATCGCTGCCGTTTTATCTCTTATTTCAAATTATCTACTAGAAACGAAAATAATATTACTCATGTGCCCATTGTAACTGAACTCTCACCTAGTTTTTAATTTAAATAATTTATATTACAAGTGTTAACACCCCATGTGTGATTCCCCTTCTTCATTACTCTGATTGATGGTAAATGTACTCTTTTCACTTCAGATGTCACATACAATAAGTTGCTTTATGTAAATTACCTAAAGTAAAGTTGATTAGCTATGACTGTGTAGAAGGGAATGTTTTTGTAATCCTATTATGACCACAATTATTTGAACTTCACATTTTAGTAGTACTAAATTCAGTTTGTAAAACTTTAAAAAAATTGATGTTGTTTTGATGTACGATAAATCTTTTCCTGTTGCGGAATACCCTAATTACTGGGATACTTTAAAAGAGAATACGTCTGCCTGATGTGAAACAAAATCTACTGTTTCGTAAATTGTGAGTCAAGAAAGATATTATAGTAAAATTCTACCCATTAAATACGGAATTTTGTTATCGCCTAACTGTTCTCTCTCTACTGATATTTTATGTATATTTCGCAATGAAACACACTGTATATAAAAAGGATTTGTCTTTTTTATTCTATGCGAATTAATAACAATTAAGTTCTTTCAGTTTATTAAAAAAAATGATGAAAATTAAATATCTTTCATATTTAATTTTCAAAAATTAATGATTGGTAATACAAAATATCTATTTGAACGTATTTAAACTAAATTGGTAGATTGTTACTCCAAGTCAGTACATAATATAAATAAAATGCCAAAGTACATAGTAAATTCTGATCTGCTACTCAATGACCAAAATAATAATAATAATGCTTGGTACAATAAATATATTTTTTTATTTCAGGTAAGAAAGACTACACAAAATTCATCTGCATAACTGTAAGTAAAATAATTATTTTGATGGATTAATCGTAAAACATTTATTAGACTATATAACAAAAGTTCTAAGGGCTGCATTTAACCCTTAGCGGTTAGATGGATTCAAAACTGTCCCACCTTTGCGACATTTGAAGATGCACGGTGGGACAATTTCAATACCACCTCAGACAGTTTATAAAGGTTAATATTTTATCTGATCTAGTTAGTGTTGGTGAGTGGTTCCTACCTACAGAAATCAGCACAATCGTTAATTCTTGTCTATCCGAAACACGTTTAGTTAATTGTGGCGTACCTCAGGGCTCAGTCCTTGGGCCTCTTTTATGTTTAATTTTTATCAACGACTTAGATATGACGGTTAATGATGGTTATTGATAAACTGTTGAATTTCAAATTAGAATAAATAAGCTAGTACAATGGTTTGACCAAAGTAAACTTGTTAATAAAGAAAAAACAGTTATTTTACTCCTAAGGTGAATGATAAACTTGAGAGCCAGCGAATAGATGGAAAATCTACTCATCAAGTACAGTCCACAAAATTCTTAGATGTTCACATAAATAACTCATTCAGCTGGGAATTTCATATTGATATACTGTGTAAAAAACATCTGTATGTTTTGCATTTTTTAGGCTTAGAAATAAATATATCTAATAAACCTGTTCTGTTGGCAAAAGATTTGTGAAATATAGCGTCACTGAGGTATAGGCAGTCCTTGTATTTATATTCTAGAACCTTAAATTTATGTCAAATCAAACCTAAAACATTTTCGTACCAATAACTACCATAATTATTTAACTCGGACTCGAAATGATTGATGATAACAACACATAATGAAAAAAAGCCCTCAATACATAGGTATCCCAATTTATAATAAACTTCCTAATATTGCGAATGAAAAAAAGTAGAGAAGATACTGATGGATAAATGTTTTTATTCTGTTGAAGAATATTTTGGAGTATACCTTTTAGTCGTTACATTTTAGATATACCTATTTTTCATTTCTTTATATTTTTGTATTTTTATATGTTGTATACCTTGTAAACTATTTCATACAACATTGTTAATCAAATTCCGATTTGATTACTACATACTACACAAGCTTCTTCTTAACTAATATTATCTGCCACAATCCAAAATCCAGCCAATCCTTCTTAGCTGACACTTCAAGCGAGTCGACACAAAGCTACTCATCATCTTTGCATTCTGTCCCTCTGGACAGGGACCAAGAGTTCGCTAAAAGAAGCATGGCCACTAGTCCGTAACCCACTAACGAGCTAGTAAACAAACTTGGTAGAGACAACTAACTTCAAGTGGTTTGTTAGACATTCCCTTCCATCTAGTTAACTTTGGGTAGTGAGTAGACAATTACCATAAAGAAAGGAGATAAACCGAGATTGGATTACAGAAAGGTTGGATTAAGTAGACGAATAACTCTTGTTAAATATTGACGTATCAGTAACAATAACAGAAATGTCCGAAAGATTAAAATTACGTATTATTTTTTCCCTTGAAAATATGCCAAACTTTTAAACAAATTCTAAATGATAATAAACGAATTAAATACTTCTATAGTACAAAGTATTGTTAGATTTACTAAATATATGTACTGGGCGATTTTTAATCGTGATTTAACATTGCTGTCTTAAAAACCGTAAATGATATTTACAGTTCCCGATTTATACAGGGTGTTTCATAGTTAAACCGACATACGTTAACTGTAAATAGAGGGTACTTAGGTGATTCCAATTAACCTTTTTTATTTAAAAAAATCTGATATACAGGATGCTATTTTAGAGATTACCAACTTTTACAAATTTTTTTAATCCGGATCAGGATGTTAACTGTAGTTCTTTTATTGTACGATTTGGCTAATTAAACAATCTACCTGTACCAAATATGGAAGAAATCTACAGGGTGATTCCAAAGTTATGGCTTAATTAATTTTAACTTTAAAAATTTAGCAATATGGAGAACGAGATGTGCATTTATAAAAAGATGTCAGAATATCTCAGTTTTTTCCATTCGTTTCGAATGTCTGATCCAATTTAAAAAAAAATTTTTTGGGATTTTAAATTTTACAAATTTTTCTTAATCCGTATCTGGATTTTAACTGTAGTATAGTCCTTCCATTATACGATTAGGCTACTAAAATATGATACCTGTACCAAATATGAAAGAAAATAATGCATTTGATGTAATTTGACGTTAAAACTCCAGTAGTAGAATGGGATGTGCACTTAAAAAAAATTTTCACTTGAACTCATTTTTTTCGTTCTTTTCAAATATCCATCCCAATTTAAAAAAATCTGATATACAGGGTGTTGTTTTGGGGATTTTCAAATTTTACAAATTATTCTTAATCCTGATCTACACTATAGGATTTGGCTATTAACACAATATACCTGTAACAAGTATGAGATAAATCTACAGGGTGGTTCTAAAGGTACGGCTAATCAAAAATATTGGCCGAAATGGATGAAACACCCGTTATCTCGGTTATTAAAGGCATTAGACCCAGTAACCCAGGTTATTGGAATCACCTAAGTACCCTCTATTTACAGTTAACGTATGTCGGTTTAACTATGAAACACCCTGTATAAAAAAACTAAAAATGTCGATTTTTGTTTTTGAAACCAAAATGAATTATTCAAATGTCGAAAATCAGTATAAGCAAATCATTACAATATCTAATAGTATTGGGAAAGAAGGCAAATAAAAATTAAAGAAATTATATAATATTTAAACCTTTTATATACCCCATACAAAAAATCTAGACTTTTTAAGATAATTTGTTTCATGATCTTCTTGTGCGAACGTATAAGTAGAAGCTAAATTCCGTTTATTCACTTTCAACTTGATCAATACAACGTTTTCTGTAAACAATTATAACCTTGCTGTGATAATTTCATTTTGGAGATATGAAAAGCGTATGAACAGCGGTGTTGTATACAGTGAATCCGCACTGATAACAAACTATTGAGTGCTCTTTTTTTAACACAAAAATTATACATATAGGAGAGATCGTATTGTCGTGTGTTCTTCTGATGGAAACCATTAGAAACTACAACATTTTCTCTCCAAATCGACAATAAAGGTCATCAAAATGCGTTACTTTTTCCAACACATATTTGGGCACAGGACAACTTTTTTAACTTTTGTCCTTGTTTGGTTTTTCGCATTGATTTTTGTCCAAATAACGACTTCTATAATTGATATCGTGCTCATTTCCAATTGTTTTCATTTCTATTCTACGCTGGGAAACCCGGCTGACTTCTCCCACATAAAAAAAATAATCACAATGACTTCGAACACCCCATTTCCACAATGGCGTCCAAAACAATGGTAAAAAATAACGCGGCAAATCGCGCAAATGATCGACACCCTGAAGTCAGCGGCTTTATTCTCAAATGAAGAAATCGTGCCACAAATTTACATGGGTACAAATTAGAGGAACAATATATTATGAGAAATTGAAGACAAAGGGACCTCGCACCACAATGGAACGATGCTCGAGTGTTTCACAGCCCGCTGCCTCACTTTGTGCCCCTTTTATAAATGAAAATCTCTAATAAATGACGACTGATCGACTGTCGTCGCCGATGTCGATGACGTCATCTGCAGGAGGATCTATAATAAACTAAATGATGTATATTTTATGGTATTGTACTAAGCGGAAGAGCCTGTGGTAAATCACCCTTTTCGCCTTAAAGTTGTTAAACTCAAGACGAGGGCTGGGCTCCTAACTTTTGTTAAGACGTCTAATTTGTATTCAGAAGGTATGAAAAAAAGGGGAGTTCTAACAGAAATGCAAATAAAGCGATTGGAGAAGAAGTAACATATTTAGGGAAATAGTGATTTTAGTCAAGGGGGTACAGACAAAATCAGAAAAAATTTACCCTTAAAACATAACCGGCTTATCGTGGACTGTATAATTAGATTACCTGCTTCCTGCTAGTTCTCGTAGAGTTTGAAGAGATGAAATAAAATGAGAAGAATAATTTACTACTTTTCTTTTTATTTTTTACTTAGTTCTAAGTTATTACTTCGAAAAACGAACTTATATCAAACGAATTTGTTATTCAACGATTGTAGAATGTACTTATAAAAAAATGATCGGTTGTTGTATAATGTGAATGCTTTATTTTCGCTCGTGAGGACGGAAATCGCGGTAGTATCGCGTGCAAAAATTAATTTTTGTTGGTTTAGACTTCGCCCTCTATTTAAACTTTCCGGGAACTCTTTGGGCTATCTCAGATATCTTTATAATGGATTCCTCCGGAGCTTTGAGCTCGTGTAACAGTTACTGTGAATTGCTGTGACGGCTGGGTAAACTTATTAGCTTGTAAGTGACCAAGTGAGCGTTTATTTAAGTTTTCTACTCCTATACTTTATATTACTTATTAAATGTGGGCTACTCGATTCATACCAAACCTCATTATAGGACAATTGTTAAAGGTAATTCTACTAGAGCTCAGATTTGGCTGGATATTTTTCATAAGTTTGATGTTACATTCATTGGAAATTTAACGATATCTGTGAAAAAATAACGAGACCGCCCAAAGTCTGAGCTCTAGCTGGTATTTGGTAAGACAATTCCATGAATTTAAACTGAAGTGACACATAAATAGATAACAAACACACATCGTTAACCGGGCAACGTGGTATTATCGATTTTTTATCCAGTTATATTTTCTCTTCCTTCCTCAGAGGCTAAATATCAGATAGCAAACTACGATTTTTGAAGTTTCGTATGACATTTTTTACATATGAGTGGAATTGCCATTATAAAACTGACCTTGCACCAATAGAAATTTCTACGTTGTAATCAACTAGGTTTTTGATAGATATTATTGTCAGTTCTGTAAAAGCAAAAATTTTAATTTAATTTAAACATGTCTAGTAGCGATATTGAAATACTTCCTACACCTCTGGAAATTTCGGAAAAAGCAAAACTGTTTGTTGTACCTACTTTGGTGCCCCATACATCTAAAAAATTATAAGGACAGTTCTTACACTTTTCAGAAAATGTATTCTTGGCGAATTTCGAAGAACTATCAAATAAATTTAAATCTTTATCTCTGTGGACACATTATTCAATCCTTAAAACCCCCTTAAATATAAAACATCAACTTGATATTAGAAAATATGCAAAATTACAGGCCTTTTTAAAGCGAAAATCAGTAATAGTTTTCATTTAAAGAACTTATTTATATTTTGTCGTAGAAAAAATAGTGTATGCAACTTTCATGTAATGGCTGTTAATATCAATATTTAGTATACAGGATTGGCTTTAATTATTTGGATTAATTAAATATGCTGGACGTTTTCCAACAGTGAATATACCGGGTAAAAATGAAACGAGGGCCATGCCTATATCTCCTTCAGTTTTCAACTGATTTGAATAAAATTTGGTACATAGATATGAGACACCATTTTGGATTGATATAGTAATTAAAATAAAATAGCCGACTTCCGGTTTCGCCAGAAATGTCACCAACTTCGATTTTTTAAATGGACCACGCTATATATTTGATATTTTTTGGATTCTATGGCTCAAATTACATACGACAGTGTTGCCAAATTTTTTATTTTTGAATAAAAAAATTCAAATTATCAGATTTTTTGAAGAAATGATTATGTTTAAGATTTAGAAGAAAATGGTACATAATGTATATATCGTTGAATTGGTAATTAAACGACGATTACTATGAATTACTAACACCAATTAGACTAGATTTTGACCTGATCAAGGCCTCCTGTGCTAAAACAAAATCTGAGAATTTGAATTTTTTTATTGAAAAATAAAAAAATTGACAACACTGTCATATGTAATTTGAGTCACAGAATCCAAAAAAGATCAAATATATAGGGCGTTCCATTTAAAAAATCGAAGTTGGTGATATTTCTGACGAAACCGGAAGTCGGCCATTTTGTTTTTATACCTCTGTCAATCCAAAATGGTGTGTCATATCTATGTACCAAATTTTATTCACATCGGTTGAAAAGTGAACTCATTGTCACCCGGTATATCTAGAAAATACAGCAATAAATTTGATACTTTCGCAAATAATTAACTTTAGCATAAAAATTGATTTATTATCGATTTACTACCTGCCTCATCAAAAACGAAAAGCACTTTCTATGAAAGATCAACTAAACTTTTATTATTGATATCGCATCTTCTAGTATGGGGTGCATTGCAAATAAAGGCCCCCCAATCGACTCCAACTAACATCTGTTTATCGTACTTTGGCACTGTCAGTGTAAAATATACATACATTCACCTCCCGTAGGGACATTATCATTTTGGCGTTTATTGTGACGCGGGATTTCGACGGGGGTGCATTTTACGACAAAAATTTGTTCGTCCTTTCATCTTTATTATCGCGAATTCAATGCGCTATTTAATATTCCTTACTCATGTCGTATTTTATTTAGTACGCCATATTGTTTTGACAATCTCGGAGGCCTTTACAATTGCTGTTTATTGGACTATATCGTAATTTATAACTTGTTTTATATACGTTTTAAAATATTTATTAAGGCCTACTAGTATATAATCATTTTAACGGAATATACAGGGGGTAGTTGAAATGATGATTTTGCAGTTAAATTCTAAAATTCAAGGTAAAAGTCAATAAAATTGTGTGTCCCTTAAAAGATTCCCAGGTACGGATTAAAATATCTTTTGAAATAGTTAGGCATTTTATACCTATAGAACAGAACATAATGGCTAGAGTGGTTTGTGTTTTGTCCTGCTGTAACTATTGAAGAATCTACTAGGCCGCGGGGCAGACAAAACTCTGGATAATTCGTAAATGTTGACATTCGTTCCTCTGTTGGAAATTTGAAATTGTACAATTTGCATCAAAAGTAGATAATTTATCTGTCATTTTCCTAAAACAGCATCAACAAAATAAAATAACTCGTAGAAAATTACCACAATTATGCAAACTGCGAACGAACATAATTGGAGAAAATGCATTACGAACTCAAGTAAAACATTTTCAAATTGTTCATTTCTCGCAGACACAAGTCTTTTGTAAAACGACAAATTCTTCGAGAGGTGCAACAATCAGGAGCGTAGACATATAATGGAATTCCAAGAAAATAATTATATTTTACGACGGTTGATCAATTCCAATATCTACAGTATGTGCAGACATTCAAGGAAAACATCATTAATTGTTTTTAGACTCTTCAAATATTGAATTTTCCTATATTTTTATTTAAAAGGGTGAACAATGATATTATTATTAAAATTTCAATTTATTAATATACTTTTTAGGTTGTTTCAGACCTGAACGAAAACAAAGATATACGCCATTGATACAAGAATACACCTGAATAAAAGCAAATGTCGAATTAAGTATAATTAACAATTCTGAATGAGAAACAGGAGTACACACAACAAAGAGAGGATTTCAAGGAATATGTAATATTAGAATTATGATGTTTAGAATAAAGTTATTGTTCGTTATTGTATTAAAATTTAAATGCTGTAGTAGAAACTATAGAAGTTGTATGCAATTTAGATTCTTACTTGTTTGACGAAATATTACGACTACTTGTTGAAGAATAGATTTTTAAACGTTATTTCTCAATAAATCTTCAATTATCGCTCACCGATGGAGTGACGTTATTTGAAGGGCAACTTTTTAATTTTAGCTGTGTTATGTTATTTATGGTCTTTTCGTCCAAGTTATAAATAAAAAAATGTATGTTTTCTATTCTACCTTTCCGCTTTACAGTAACAAATAATTATTTCACTCCCTGTAGGATATTAGAATATTTTTGATCCGATTTTGTTAACACTCTTTAAAATATTTTGCACAATAAAAAAATTGACGTACTTTGAACACAAACGCAATTATTGCTCTTTTCACAGTTACAGATAAAATATATTTGATTTTTCAATTATTTTACCCTCATATTTACATTCTCTCGTGTCCATTGCTCCCTCATATAAATGCAAAACGTTTTATTCCAATTTGTTAATTAAATTATTATGCTGGTTGCATTTATGGCTTTTGAATAATTACCAATGCATAGTTAGATTTTATCGTAGAGTACACATGTTTGGTTTACACCTTAACTAGAATCATTTATTTGTTGCCGACTTGACATCCGTATGCATTTGCATTTTAGAGCAAAAAATAGGTACGTGAAAAGTTCATCGCGAACAGCGGACAATCCATATTTGTTTTGTAGTTGCAGTAAACTCTCATAAATTTAATACTTTATCTTGCAAAAAGCAGAATTTTCTACTGTTGGTTGCCCAAAAAGTGCCTGCCCCTTGCGATCCAATGCCTCGCATTCGCACAGCACATGGTTCCTTATTGCATAGCCTGCACTTAAGGTCTCCATTGTACAGTCCTATATTGGTTAGGAATCATTGGAACTGGTGCGTGATCAGTCATGAGTCCTCTTATCACTCTCAGCTTATTTCTGTCCAATGAGAGCAGTTCAGCTGTTCTTTTGGAACACGGTCTTCCTATGCATGATTTTCTGTTGTTCTGACACATTTTTCTAGTGTTGCAAGTGTCTTTCCCTCCGGAGGTCTGTTCTGTTCCGGGTATTTATCCTGTTCCCATTTTTGCAAGTTGGTCAGCTTTCTCATTACCATCGATACCCTAATGTCCAGGCACCCAGGCCTTCGCACAGGATAGGGAAGAGCAAGAACGACGAGAACATACGGTGCTTCAATGCGAGAGAAATGGAGAGAAGTCTGGGTATGGGCATCACTCCAGATAACTTTCTGGAGGTGGTAACAAGATGCGAAGGAAATTTTAACGTAGTGTATTGGGAAGATGATCAAAGAGAAAGAGGAGGAGGAAAGACTGGCTCAGGGACGAAATACGTGGAACATGTGAGGTGGTCGAGAATCGTACTTGCGAAGATTCTGGTAGTAAAGTTGATGTGCGCTGAAGCGAGAGAACGAGTGCGTCCCTCCCGTGGGTTTGATGTGACGCCGACAAGGAATATCCGAGCTCTCGGGAGGCGGTGTTCGGGGTGGATGTTTTAGCGAGTATGCCGTAGTACCTTCCAGGGAGAGTCTCACAGTAACGATGACCCGGTGTAGACAAGCTATGGAGTCTACGGAAGATAATCGTTTCCTATAAAAGGTTTCGACCACCCAAAAAAAAAAAATAAAAAAAGGCACCCTGGCCAATTCAACTCTATTCTGGTCTCCCTGGATTTCCGAAGCTTAGTCAATAATGTGTGTTATAACTTCCACGTTATAGCTTTTATTTTTTCTAAGTAGTAACTTGTATATTTGTATAATTTGGTCTGCAAGAACGAGTAGGTATTCCCGATCGATCCCGGCGCATGAGATTTAAGAGACAAGATGCAAGAATAAAGACAGATCGATCTCAGAAAGAAACTAGAAGAATTTGGCTTCGACTGTAAGAAAACAAATTAATTCCAGCACTGGTGTTGTGCCAGAAAGAGCATCATTGACAGCATCAAGCGCTTCCAGAATGAGAAAATTGTTAACATCATTGACATTACAGTAACCATCATAGGGATAGAAAGTTTAAGTTTTATGATACAGTCTTACGATTTTTGCACTGACTAAATTATTCAATCGATGAAATATGTTACCTCTGCTTTGAAGATCCTATAGAAGACATACATATGACATAGTATACAAAAACAAAACTTATATTAGTACTAAAAATTCCTAAATTACTTCCCTTTACCCTTAAACTTCCGGGCGTAACTAGTTATGGAATTCAATAGAATGCCAATATGCGTAATATAGCTTTAAACAATGGGAATATTATACGAAAAAACTCGTCATGAAAGTGCCTAGGGCTGGTGGCAGGGTCAATACGCCAGGAAATTATTCATTGAATTGAAAATTAGACGCATTGCTCATAACGACGTGCATTTTATCGTTTTTTCGTATGGCGTCACCGCAACGGCAGTGGGTCCATAAACGGGTCATTTGATAGGGTGATATTTTCAAACCTGCTCTTGTAAGCAGACAAAAACATAATAGAAGCTAAATAGATTGGTAATTCAATTTTATTATTTTTAACATAATATGTAGTATGCAGCGTAATTTATGCAACGAAAATTAAGTGGTATGTGTATTTTAATTCTGCCGAAGACTAAAAGTATACAGCAAAAACAGACTTAAGACTTAATTTTTCACTCTTTGTAAATTATTGTTGAATCATTTAGAGATATAATTTAATCTACGAAAACTAACCTTTCGGCTAGTTATTAGCCAACTGTTAAGGTGATTAGGGCAGGAACAGCTCAATTGCTGTCTAATCTAAGTTCAGGTCAGGTGCAGCTTCAATATGAAGATAGGTCATATGTTTATAACTTTTTTAGGGCACGGCTAATATATTACCCCATGTTTCTAAACTGCTGTTGATACAAGTTGAACCCATTTTGTACAGGATATTTCAAATTCTGTCTGACTGGGACTATTCAAAATGGCGGTTTTTTAGTTTTTGTTTACCAATACTATCCTTACTAACCACAAAGAATATAAAAACATCTTAACCAATTTGATAAAAAAAAATCCGACTTCAAAGGAAAACTTTAATTTTGGTTTTCATGGACTAGCTGATTTTTTATTTATCAATCAGAAAACAATGTGCCTCCTACGTAGAAGAAGAGCAGTTAACAGTTTCCTATTCTGAATTTCTGTTGTTACAATGTTAAAATACAAATGTTTAGAAATTTAAAATAGTTCTATTTTACTCCTATTTTTAATAATAATCACTAATTTGTTATCATACAATATAAAACATACCAAAACATTAATATTCTTCACCAAATATAATAATGATGATGCGGATAATAATTTTTTGAAAAATCGTTATAAAGTTGTGTTACTATTGACTACTATGGCAGTAATGACATAACGACCACTTAATCATTACACCTATCATTTGGAAACTAGTTCCTGGATGTCTAGGTACCATTATAAATCAGGCTTATGAGAAAAACTCGCTAAAACCGAATCTATCAAAAACTCAAGTAAGTGTTTTCCATTTAAATACCCGTAAGTTTCACAACAAACTAAACGTGTCCTGAGAGGGCAAAGAACTAGAATACGCCGAAACACTAAAGTATCTGGGTGTAATCTTGGATAGAACACTAACTTACAAACAGCACTGCCATAAAAACAGACAAAAAGTAGTTGATAGAAATAGCCTTGTACAAAAACTATCCGGAATCAAATGGGGTGCAAAACCTCAAGTCTTGAGAACATCCGCGCAAGCCCTCTGTTTTTCAACTGCAGAATATGCCTGCCCAGTCTGGTACAGATCAAGTCATGCAAAACATGTCGATATCGCCTAAAACCAAACTTGCAGGATTATTACTGGCTGCATGAAACCCGACACCAATCAATCAATTGTACAAAGCAGCGGGCTTCGCGGAACAAAGTGAAAGAAGAATGGGTATAGAGCACGTAGAAAAATTTAAGCAAACCTTCGATGATCGCTATCTCCTTTATGGCCAAGAACAGAAGCGGAAAAGCTCAAATCAAGGAAAAATTTTCTTCAATATGCCACCATGGAACCGCCCGACAACTTCCCTATCAACGAAAGCCCCTGTGCAGTGTCAAATTTGGACTGGAAGACATGGAGAACGCCAAACAGAATACGAACCGGCGTGGCAACCGCAAAAACAAACAAACTAAAGTGGAAAATTGAGGAAGGCCAACAATGCATCTCTGAATGTGGGGAGATACAAAACATGGGCCATCTGCTGGGATGCACATTATGCTCTGCAACGTGCTCCATCAATGAGATGTGGATTGCAAATTAAAATGCTATAGACGTAGCCTGGTACTGGACACGAAAAAGTAAAAAGTAAGGTAAGGCTTACTGTCCACGAAGACCGCACGTCATACGCACGCTATCGTCATTTCATTTGATGATTGCTTGCATTTTAGATATAAACAAGCGAAACTGTGTCCACGGTGCAGCAACGTCGCGTCTTCCTTTCTTCATGAGTTCGTCATGCAGCTCGTGCTGTAGCATGTTACTACCCATGCGTTTCCCAACCCAAGACGAACGCATGACGAAAGGCAGACGCGACGTTGCTGCACCGTGGACACAGCTTCGCTTGTTTATACCTAAAATACAAGCAACCGTCAAATTAAATGACGATAGCGTGTCATACGCACGCGGTCTACGTGGACAGTAAACCTTACTCTTGTAGTATTATACTGATATTGTAAAACCGGACAGTAACCTGAGATAGCACTATATTAAGAAAATTTTATCGCTCTCTCCAATTTGTGTTCTGTTTTCCTTAAATCACCCCTGCCCTGCAGTATTTCGTTAGGAAAACCAAAACATCTCTTGAGCTGACCAATCGTTGAATCTTAAAAACCCTTACTCTTGTTCTCTCTGGTAAATAAAATAACTTTTTAATTTCTGCAAGTCCATAAATTTTTCCAGTCTGGAAACAATTTGCATTGACGTTCACAATTCTATACATTGCGTAAATTGGAACACAAACTAAGGGTTCTTCAAAAACCTAATAATACTGTCATTAAAAGTTTTTGCTTTGTACATGTAAACATGTAAGCGGAAAACAACAATGGAAATGAATTTGTTTTATAATATAAAATATTTGACAGTTGAAAGCATATTTGTTGCTGAATTAAAGAAAATTTATAATAAATTCAAATTAAAAATATAACAATCTTTAATATCGCATGATGGGACCTTTGATTCACTGTTTCTTCAATTCTATCAATTTTTTACTAGGCCAAATTTTAAATAATAACGAATTCGCAAACTAACATTTTTTTTATTTATCTAAAATTTTATTCTCGGAAGATGTCCCTTACTATATTTTAATCAGATGATTGATATCAATTTTTTACAGTCGATAATAACATATCTCAGTAGCTCATTATTCACAACAAAAGGAAGTAACGATCCTTTTACTCATAGCCGAAAAAACTTTCCCCTATTCCATAAGTCTAATGTACACGAAAATTTCAACAACCCCCATTTCGACCTTTCTCTAGGAATTGTGCGTCACGTTCTGAATCGTCAATCCTTGGGGGAGAAACGCGCCTCACGCATATCATGCACTTTTCAGAACTGATGGAGTGATAAAAATCCCTTAAGACTTATTGCGAAACAAATTATGTAGTGTGGAAAATTAATATTTTTTTTATATTTATCGATGTCGAGATTTTTATTGGAAGGGTGCATGACTGTCTTTCTAAATTGATGCTACACAGAGTGAAACTAAATCATTTTATTTAGGGTACAGATTATATTACATTGAGTGTGCCTCGTCTGTTGTGATTATCATCTTATCTTATTATTAGACTCCTTAGCATTAGTTCGAATTCCCTTATGTAGCTGATTGTTCTTTGCTCCCCATAGCCACGTATTTGGAAGTTTAGTCTTGCTAGACCTTCTATTTGGGTACTTCTCTGTATCTCTGTATCTGTAAAGCTAGAAGGGTGGGTCACCCCACAGCAAGTAGGCCACATTTGGCTCGTTGTGCATCCTTCTGAGTTTGAGCCTTCCTTCTAGCTCGTCAGCCAGCCTACTTGTTTAAAGTAGGTGATGACGTCGCCTGAAGGTAGCTCCCTCATGTTGGCCTGTGTTAACCTCTGCTCGCCGAAAAGAAAATGTCTTATTTGTGAGAGTGTCGGGCATTCGCAAAGAATTTGTTTGACAGCCTCGTCTTCCTGTTCACATCCTCTACACAGTGAAGTGTCAGATAACCCCATCCTGTGGAGGTGTTTTCGTAGATAACAGTAGCCAGTCAAGATACCAGTGGCTGTGCGCAGGTTCTCTTTAGTCATAGTCATGTATTTTTTGGCTGTTGCGCTGTTCAGGTACTGTAGAAGTTCCTTGGCTAGCTTGCAGCCTGTTTTGTCGTCCCATCTACAGTTAAACTTTTTAAGGTAGTGCTTCTTTAGTGCCCATTTAATTTGCAGACTCAGGGATCTGCAATATTACGGTACTTGCACTGTTTTCTTTTTCTCTAGGCAGATTCTACAAAGAAGCTTTGCTGCCAAGCCCACGCTGTTCATGTCTTTGCTGAGTAGACAATGTCCTGTTAAAAGGACTACAATTATTTTCTAGTTCTTCTATTGAGACAGTAAGTTCTCAGTAAATTTTGGTAATAGTTCTTTAATGAACTCTTTAGCTTGCCTCTGGTGATATTTTCTAGTATTCCTGAGGTTTGTTTTGCGTCTATTTATCTATAAAAGGGATTTGGGCCGCTTATATCCTTTGAGCCCCCTTCTCGGACTTATTTGTGAGGCTTTTCATTGCTCTATTATTCCAAATGCAACATTTTTAAGCGTTTTTGTTTTTGCATGTAGAAATAACTTTTCTTTCAAAACTTTATTTTATGGCCCTTTAACCACAAAAGCGAATTTAAAACCATTTATTTACCAAAATCGAAATTCTTTTGAAATATTGTTCTCTGCTGTGTTAGACCCTTCATATTCTGACAGGTTTTTATTTAACTGGTCCCTCACAATTTTCCCCCGAAAAATGAAGTTAAACTGCCTCAGGACGGCTTCGAAGAAAGCGAGTGATCAATGTTTCCCTTTCGATTTATTTTGTCGAAAAAGAACGTGATAAATTTATCGCGGTTACCGGAGATTGATTAGGTTTATTCAAATGTTGGTTGGTTCGTAGAGGGAAACTGTATATTTTCTGGATTTTTGTGTTTTCGGAGTTATCTGCAGTTGAAAAACCCACCGCATTAGCGGTAGATCAGTTAGGTACTTCAAGAAAAAAGTAAATGGTAGATTAAAAGTGCTTCTAGAGCAATTTATTTTTATATTAGACGAATAATGTTTGGTTAATTGGCGCTGCCAAGTAGGATATTTTAGGTATAATAGTATCTAGTCATAAAAACTTATTAACCTGTATTTAAAGTAAATCTGTTCCCACACTTAAAATAATGATAACAGTGATCGCCGACAACTATTAGAAAATATTTAGTCTCTCCAGAAACTGCATAATTATTTTTAAAACAGTTTGTTCGAGAACAATGTTCTATAATCTAGGCAGTAGATTTTTGTTTTATCGAGAAGTCAGTGGTAAAGAACTTCTGCACTAAATATTTTTTTATTGTTGATGTAACTGTTCAAAAGATACTGACTTAAATTTCAATTTTTTTCACTGATAAAGGGAGGATTTTAAGTTCTTTAAAATAAGGGAAAAATTTTAATATAGTGAAATACTCTGCTTTTAACAAAAATGTAGTGTAAGGGAACGAACTTGAAATTTGTATTTTTTGCGTGATTAAATGGTCAAACTCTCTTTTGAGCTACTTTTATCAATTTTTCTGATATGTTGTAACACTGTTGCATAGTTTAACGTAAATAAAGAAAACAATTCAAAAAGTACCTAAATATTTTAAAACTACATTATTTACATTTCTATTTTTAAAAATTTTAGAATTTATCCTATTGACATATTTAAAATATAACTTGAAATAATTTAGAATGTTTAAATTGTTTACTGAATAAAAATGCAACTTCCTAAAATTAATCTGACTAAATATTTTCATTAGTTACCTTTTACATCTAATATTTAAATGTAGGTTCTGAACATCAACAGTCATTTTATTTCATGTAACATTTTAATTCAACCAACAAAAGAAAAACAAACATTTTTAATAAGGTATTCAGATGATTGTTTAAAATTTTAATATCTACATTAAAAATATTCTCATTTATTTGTCCCTTGAATTAAAATGTTTGTTGAATAAAAATGACACTCGTTTTAAAATGAACTTGTTGATAATTTTTATTCGGGATTGTAATGTTGGTTGCTGGAGCCATCGAGCACTACGAAATAAGTAATTTGGCAACGTTGGATATGAAACAAATAACCCGTAGATGTCGTACTTGTTCTGAGGTAAATAGGACAAAGAACGGCACAAAATATGAGATTACGAGAATCTTAAAAAATAGTGGTAGTAAAACACGTAATAAACTTATTTACCGTACCGTACATTGATCAGCAGACCAGTAGATAAAGAATGTCTTCACTCGCCTACACTCAAATATGGGCAAATAAAAATTGACCCACCCCACAACTTTTTGTAATATAAAGCGGCGAATTTATGTACTCACTGTATAATACCGCGTCACACCCTAATTGTGAGCTCTGTAAGTGGTCAACCCACCAGGCCCTAATATCCATCAAAAGCAAAGCATGACTAGATTTTTTACGGTTTTCGGAAATTGGGAAAGGGCAGTAGGAAAAAGGGACCTTTTTCGTGAATAATAGCGTGACATGGACCCGTACATACACTCACCCCATCTGGTCCATTATCGCAAAAACAGGATCATGACGTGTTTACCAACGTTAAAAAGATAAAGTTACTAAATCAGTCGAGACGATAAGGCGCTTTTTACATGAAAAATATTACGATGTTTTTTTTCGGGCATTACATTTTGTTCAGGCTCATTCGCGTCAAAGATAACATAGTGAAGACGGAGAGATTTGTAATCGGAATTTTTAGTGATCATTAATTATGACGATGATTGATCTTAGTACAAATGGATAGCCTCTCCGCTAGTGCATTTTATCCTAGGTACTGGATATTTTAATCCTGAATTGAAAGATCCATAACTTACTCAAATTTTAACTCACTGACAACGAATTAGACCAAGAGCAATCGTTCTTGTAACAAAAAAAATTCTTAGCAATATGTGGATGATCGGAAAATTTAGGGTAAATTATAAGGAAATTGAAAAAAGTAAATTAGACAAATTAAAAGTTCCGGAAGTTGGGTGGGGTTAGCTAAATATACAACTTGAGAGTTGGATATTGGTTATTATCGATTGGTGGCTGAAATATACATCTTATCGAAAAAAGTTTAATGTAGAAGTTGTAGATAATTCAAAAATGTAAAACTTTTGTATTAATTAGTTTTCAAAATAACATCAAAATTATCGAGAAAAACGATAAGAACCGTTTTTTTGTTTTTAATTTTTATTCATAAATATAATTTTTTTTTCATGAAATTCGGAGAAAACGTTTTTCTTTGTGTTTTAAATAAGCTGTAAAATTAAAGCAAAATATTTTTCGATTTTATACGAATTTAAATTAAAAAAAAGTCTAATTTTCAATCGAAAAAGTACACTAAAAAATTTTCAATTTTTTAACTTTATCAGTGCTCATTTTCTGCGTTGAATCTTCGACTTTAAGATGGTATGAAAAAATATATTGTTTGTATGGAAATATATCGTTAAAAATGCAGGAAACCAAAAAACGACATTTTCATAATCGATTTTTCAGTTAATCTAGACATTTTTTTATTTTTTAATGCAAATAAGCATTGAAATTGATGAAAAAGATTAATTTTCATGTAGTATAATGCCATTTACATTCAATTAACAGTTACTGGTTTTGAAATTACCGAGGACATTGTTTAAACAATAATCGAATATTTAAAAACTTCATAAAACTTCGCTTTAATTATACAGGGTGTTTCGTAGGTAAATGAACATACGCTAACCGTGGACAAAGGACACTTAGACGAATAAGAAAAACCCATATTCGATATATCTAACTGGCTTTATTTCAGTTACAGGGTGTTTTATCAATCTTGCTCATTTTTCTTTTTTTCTTTTCTGGATTAATTAATCCAGAAAAGAAAAAAAAAGAGAAATTTAAATACAAACCTCTATGAGCTTCCGAAATGAATTGCTCATTTCTTTTATCCCCCGTATTTTTGGAACCACCTTGTATATTTATTTGATATTTGGCAAGCTTCTTCTACTCCATTAACACCGTCAAGAGGCAGACCAAAATTAAAATCCAGGTCCGTCTTCAAAAAAAATTATTATCAAAACGATTTTGCTCTTAAACAACACCCCTGTATATTAAAATTTTCAAAATTGGGTTACATATTCGAAAATACCGGAAAAAGTATAACGGGAATACAAAGTTTTTGAGACTGCATGTTTCATTCTACATAAAATTTTAAAAGCAAACTTACGAATTGCGAATTATTATGAAATTCGATTATTGTTTAAACAATGTTTTCCGTAATTTCAAAACCTTTAATACTCTGTTTGAAAATGATTGATAGCAAAATTTTTATGACCCAGAAGATAAACCCCAATATAACATCATAAATCAGTGGCGGATAATTTCTAAAATAAAATGTTTAGCATTATTTGTTCCAAAATTTTGGGTTTTCTTCCTAAAATTTTTAAAAATACCAATTTATTTCAATTCTTGGTAAGTATCTAATCTCTACAGGTAGAAAATATTTACAACTCAAGGTCAATTTAAGTAGAGCTCAACTTTCTTAGAAAGGATTAAAATTTCTAATCGGCAGAAAGTGTTGTGCAGATTGTAAATTATTTTAGTTAAACGTCGACTGGGAGAAAACCCACTCAAATAGACCGCACTATGAAACAACTGATCCGAAGAAAAGTGCATTCGTTTTATTTACAAAAAAAGATACCTACTTTGAATAAACTTTTAGTAAACATTAATGGAGACGACACTTTGCCAAATGTTAAAAGAGACAAATTGTGGAAAACTTTACATGAATTAGACTTCGTTTGGGAGAAGAACAATAGAAAATCTGAAATTATTTGTTGGAGGAGGGAGGCAATATTTAAGGGAAATTAGAAAATTAAGAAGACAGGTTTACTATTTTTTATATTAAAGTAATTTCGTGTTCCCCGCCACTGAGGTATACAATTATAGGTTATTCCCTTAGGGTTTGCTTATTTACATTTTATGATGTATTGTATTCGAGATTTTTCGGGGTGGTCATATTAAAATCTAGTGAAAATTCAGATAAGAAGGTATCAACATTTACTTTTTTTCTGCATTGAACAATCCGGTATAAAGATCTTTGCCATAAAAACTGTGCTATCACGCATTTTCAAACGGAGTATAATTGAATATAAATACATGAAAATTAACCTTTTTCATAAATTTCAATGCTTATTTGCAATAGGAAATAAAAAATTGTCTAGATTAATTGAAAAATTGATTAAGAAAAAGTCGTTTTTTGGTTTTCTGCATTTTTAACGATATTTTTCTATATGAACGATATATTTTTTTCATACCGTCTTAATGTCGACGTTTCAACGAAGAAAATAATCACTAATAAAGTTAAAAAATTGAAAATTTATTAGTGAACATTTTGGATTGAAGATTAGGCTTTTTTTTAATTTAAATTCGTATTAGTTAAAACACAAAGAAGAACGTTTTCACCAAGTTTCATAAAAAAAATATTTTTGCAGGAGATAAAAATTAAAAACGAAAAAATGGTTTTTATCGTTTTTCTCGATAATTTTGATGTTAGGTTGAAAAATAATTAATACAAAAGTTTTACATTTTTAAATTATCTACAACTTTTGGATTAAACTTTTTTCGATATGATGTATGATGTATGACGTATGATGTATACTTCAGCCACAAATCGTAAAAAACCAATATCCAACCCTCAAGTTGTATATTTAGCTACCCCCACCCAACTTCCGAAACTTTTAATTTCTCTAATTTATTTTTTTTAATTTACTTATAACTTACACTAAATTCTCTGATTATCTACATACGTCTAAGAATTTTTTGTGAATTCGGGTATTTAAAATCGGTTTGGCCCCAGTTTATTCTAAAGATCCGTTTAAAAAAATAAATTCTAGCCGTCTCTTGCATCGACCAGGACCATTTTTTATAAAGATCGAAACTAAACACTAAAATTTGAAATATATCCTCCAGCCACCAGGTTAGACGGAAGCGTTCGGCGTTAAGTAATAAATAATGTTGGCATGGGCGTATCTAAAAGAATGAAGGCGCATAACCGCGCTTTCAAAGTCTCAAAACGCGATCCAAATATTTTATAATTACTATATATTGTCTTGTGCCTCAAGCATGGGCGCCGCTACTTAAGGGCAAGGGGGGCGGATCCCCCCCCCTGGATTTTAAATTTATTAGTCAAGACGCGTGAGATGTGATAAACTTAAATTGCTGGAGTATCAAATTTTCATTTCGCAATGTTTTTTAAACCACACTCCTAGTAAGCATTGTTCAAAAGGATCTTCATTTCAATTTAATGCAATACTTTGATTTGAAAAAATATGCCCCAACACCCCTGACATTTTTGGTAACGGCGCCCATGGCCTCGAGACTCAATTTTGGACCTTATTTTATTGCCTAGCGTAAACAAATTATTTTGTACATACTTTACCAGATTTTCTGTTTCTTT
Source organism: Crepidodera aurea (assembly GCA_949320105.2). Lineage (NCBI taxonomy): Eukaryota > Metazoa > Arthropoda > Insecta > Coleoptera > Chrysomelidae > Crepidodera > Crepidodera aurea. Next base: position 17,637,535 of record OX439475.1, on the reverse strand, counting down.
TATACGCAAACTATATTTTTTTTGTCGATTGTCTAAAATTGTTTCTACCAAGTACCAAGGGGCATTTATTGCTGAATTATCCGAATATTTCTTTATTTGCTGCTGCCGCATACCTGAATATCACATTGACATCAGCATCTGTTTGTACAATAAAGTTTTATTAGATATATACAGACAGGATGGATATTCGTCCTAACAACCAATACATTTTTCTAAATTGTAATCCTTCTCTTTTTCAAGTTAGCTTTTCAGACGAAGAAATACCCAAATATTTAGGGGTACCTGAGGGATCTCACATGGGACCACTATTATTCAATATCTTTGTCAAAGATCTTTCTAATGTTATCACTAGCAGTTTTGTATTGATTTTCTTGAAATTGTTGACTTACTTTACTTTACTTAAATAGAAACAGTGAGATTTTCCAGATTAAATAAGTCCCTCAATAGAATAATGAAATCAGCAAACTTGAACTGTTCGATTCATCTTTACCATCCTCGAGAAGGGCATTAAAAAAACTGTTTTACTTATTTTTACACCTATAAAAAGTTGTTTAAATCTTGAATAATCACCTTCAAGTTCAAACTCGTTTATTTGTCACTATTTAAATTTTTACATTCTCTGGTTTGATATCCCAAACAATGTTTCGCAAGCTGAAGAATATTTACGCCCGCTGAAAACTCACAGGAACTTCCATGCCAGTAAGGTAAAACAAACGTTGTTATGCAGCGTTGAAAACGGTTTTTGCCAGTTTCCGAACCAGGCTTTTAGGCCTATTTTAACAAAATTTATTTGCCGAAGTTGAGGCGTAACGATGGAAGTATAAAAAAGGGATCGCTTTTTTATATTTCCGTTAGATGCCGTTTTCAATGTTATAGCCGATAACCAAGGCCGTTTTTTTTCTTTAAGAGAAGTGGCCAGGAGATCCTAAATCAAAGTTATTATGACAAATATTTTAAGGCCTCGAGAGTGATGTATGGTTCTTAAAGTGAAAGTAACAAGAATAAAGAAAGGGAAAATGAGGAAATTGTTTTTACTGTTTCAGTTTTGAACACTTTGTATTTATGCCCATAAGCATAAATAACTGAATTTGTAGATATTTTTCTGACTAGTTTTAGCAGTTAAATAAGTAAATATTTATTTTAAAGGGTTTTTAATTATTTACAACATTTTTCCTTTTTCTAAATGGTGAATTAAACCATGAAAATATTTTTTTTGACACGACTATAGTTTAGAGAAGAAAGGAGTGCAGTAATTTAATTTGTAGAAGTAGTACAGGTTTAAGAGGTAGAAATTTTATTTTTACCTCATCCTTCAATGCTTATAAGTAGTTAAAATGAACATTTTAATACATTTTATCTGCCTAATAAAAGACTTCGTTTGATTTAATCATGTTTCCATGGTTTTTACTGTAATAAACCTGTTCTTTTGACTTTATTTATTCATATGTATTTTAATTGATTCGGAATTTTGTATTAATATATATTTCAAAATGGCTTCATTCTAAAAATATTATCAGTCCTCCTAGCCAAGCAACATAAAAACAAATTCAAAAAATATATTATAGAGGAGATGGCCCCAGAAAAAGGAATTGAAATTCTCAGATTACCTCCTTACCATGCAGAGTTAAGTCCCAATGAACTGATGTGGTCACAATTAAAAGGTTATGTTTCTCAAAACAATATAACATTTAAATTACCTGATGTGCGATATTTGTTTTTGAAGGGAGTTTCAGATGTAAATGGAGAGAACATTTGAGAAAAGTGGAAAATTCATTTTGGAAAGTGGATATAACTTAATATACCCTATAATAATAAACCTCAGAAAAGAAAATGATAATGATACCAGTAGTTATAGTGAAGACAGTGACTTTTAAAGATAGTTCTTGAACTTTTTATTTTTTTTTAGTCTTTGATTTTAGGTACTGAAGTGTTTTAATGCCAAGAGATTAAAAAAAGTTTAATCCCATTAACAACATATAATCAATCTTCCGTTTATTTATTGGTTTATTTTTATTTTGCAAAGTACGCCTATGGAATGTGACTTTTACTGCACTCCTCTTTTATCCAGAGTATAAGAACTATTCAGGGTATGGGGAAAAACTTAATATGAGTGTGATTTTTGGGGACGAATATTTCTAAAGTAGTGTGAATTATCTGAACATGTTTCGATCTCCATTTGGCCATATAAACTTTCTTTAGCCAATGATCTTCCTGAATTTTCATCTCACAATCGTACTATAATAATTGTCTGGACTTAATAATGTCAAAACTCGTATAAACGCGTTAAGTACATCATTCAACCTTTATACCCTACATGCTTTTCTTTTAAAGTATCAACAAGTTTTTTTGGCTCCGCAATCATTTCGCTAAAGGATACCTACTTAAATACCAACTATTCATCGTAATTTTGCCACGTTTGGTTAATATGGTCTAGTTGTTAAAATTAGTGTCGGCCACATATTATCAATTTATTAAAAAAATATCTATTTTACCTTTATCAAATTCGTCTTTGTGATATAATTGAGCCCGTTGATAATTCCACAATTAAACTGGAATATCTGAAAGCTTACAGACAACATCATAACTAACGACGACAAATTTGAAGCATAATTAGTAAAAAAGGACAAAAAGAAGGTGGTAAAATTGGGCCATATACCATTTTAATTCGATTTTTTTATAAAATTTTAAGTAATTGATCCAAAAAATCGTAATGAGATATTTATATCTATTTAAAATTACCTAATAGAGAGAGAACTAGCAATAGAATTTGGTTTTAAATTGAAAAATTGACTGTATTCATTTGAAATAGTCTTTCTGTTCATGTAGAACAGAAAATCTCATAAATTTAATACCGTTTTCTCTAACCTTTTGTTTCCGAAAAATTGTAAATTTTGCCAACCCGTATACACTGACACTTCCGCAGAATTTATATACCCAAGATAACCCAAAAAGCCATGGATATCCAAAATTTCAGGTGTGATTTTACCTATCATTACTGCAAACAAAAGATAAAAGATAAAAAGCAAAAGGCCCGCCAGCTAAAACATTTCCCACAAATCCGAAGTCGAAACTTTACACGTTTGTATCTTGAGCTGGTTGGACCACTTGAGCGGACAATATTTTTTATCATGTTACTTCTAAAAAAAATCACAAATTAAAACTGTTTTCTTCTTTATTTTGTGCTCACTTCCATTATTACAATATTCTTTGCTTTTAGAACTTTTACTTATCACTCACACTAAATCTGAAGCTTTTGTCCTCTTCAGTCTTCGTTCCATACTATATTGATCGAGAATCTCGATGTTCATATGATCATGAAGACTAGCGTCGTAATTTTTGGCAAATACTTTAATTTCTTATACTGAAAATCTCAGTGTCCAATCTTTCACTGCATTTATTTCATTACCCATCATTAAAATGACATTGTGGACCTCGTGCCCAATATTTTTCTTTCCACTAATTTGATCCTTCATTACCCGTCATTAAAATTTGAATCTCAGTGCCCATTCACTACACTGATGATTTAATCTTTCATTACCCATCGTTATAATTACACTGTCGATCTTAGTGTCCAATATGGAGTTCAGTGATGATCACATCGTACTGGACAATCGTCAGTACAACTCAATTGGTAATGTTGGTGAGCAAAAATTAAACACCACTTGCCGCGGTTATACTGTGGATGGGTGAATCGGGTTTTCCTTTCGTAATCAACTCCAAGATGGTTTGGGAGTGCCTAGAGAATCTAAACGAACTAGGCTAGAACAACACTGTTACCCTCCTATGGGTTCCGGTACACACTGGAGTGGAGGGTAATGAAATAGCAGACGGACTCGCAAAAAAAGGGGCTGAAACACCATTTCTGAAGTAAATAACAAAAGATCCCAATACTAGATAGGACTACAAGGAATGAGGCAGTCCAAGACACTACTGGGAAACTATAGCCAGAAGAGATCTGACGACTGCATCAGTAAAAGTAAAAATAAGCTCAGAATACTAACGGGTACTAACAGAGCACTGCCGGCTGTGAGGCCACCTAAAGAAACTCGGATTAGTAGACAAAGAAGAATGCAGGTTCTGCGAGGAAGAGGAGGAAACCTCTATCCACATTCTCTCAGAATGCACTACCCTGCAAAATTCAAGGGTACGATACCTCTGAGAATATAAAATAGAAGAGGAAGATCTACCTCACCTGAAGCCTACCGACATCCTGAACTTTTTGAAGCAATAGGACTGGAGGAACTACCCTAATCGTTGAGACATCCTTAACGATTGGGCAGCAGTAGGGGGCACAATAGATCTTATAGGTCGCAGTGTATCCACACCCATCACAGATAGATAGATAGATAATCTTTCATTACCCATCTTTATAATTACACTGTCGATCTTAGTGTCCAATATTGAGTTCAGTGATGATTACATCGTACTGGACAATCGTCTGTACAACTCAATTGGTAATGTTGGTGAGCATCGATCTAAAAATTAAACAGCACTTGCCGCGGTTAGACTGTGGATGGGTGAATCGGGTTTTCCTTTCGGTCATGATGGTTAATTTCATGTTAAAATAAATAATTGCAGGAAAGTTGATAACAAAACTATGGAAATTAATTTTATTATTTCCTCATTGTAGTGTCGTCTATTATATTCTGCTATTATCAGTTTTTGCATTCGTGGAAAAATTTTATTTAAATTTTTGTGACGTTTTCTAAATGAAGCTCGTAAAACTACCACCAGCGACATTTTGGGGTACTGGAGGGAATTATGACATTAATTTTGTCCATTTAAATCATGGGACTATCCTTCTTGGAGTCTCCTTCCGATTCGCCTTGCCGTCGTTGGCCAAGGAGTGCAAATCCTATTGTTAGCGGGACGCTACGATAGCGCTCGACAATTGTCGAGCATCTACGTGCAGGATAATTCACCGAAAATCTAGTAGGCAGACGAAGCATGCCAGTCGCGCGCCAACTAGATGATGTGGGAGTATCGTCAGTTTGGTCCTGAAAAATACGCTCGTATTACGAACTTATAAGACATAACCTAAAAGTTCGGCAAAACTTTGTTTCAAACAGGATTAATTAGTGATAAGTTTGGTGTGTTTTAGTGTAATTTTTGGTGTAGTTGGAGTTTGATTTTTCGTAGAATTTTTGAAATGTGATTTTTATGAAATCTGTGCAAAATGGTTGACAACAGTTGCGTTATCGAAGGAACCGTTAAATTTAGGGATGGCAAAAAAGTAAGATATTTCCCGAAAAAATACATATATTTGATAACGCTGCTGATATCTCTTTTATGGGTCAATTAAAACAAGCCGTTACTGATAAGAGTTTAGGTTAGTTTTTACGTCTACAGATAAATGGATTTTTATTAATAGGGTTGTCAAGTAGCAATTAAGAAATCAAAAAGTTTAAGTTATGGTAGTTGATAAGTGTGTAAACAAGTGGTAAAAATTAATCTTGAGATTTAAAGGGCCGACTGTCAATCATTATTTACTGTTTTAATTTGAAACAATAAAGGCCTTAAAGATGAACTCGTGTTAACTAGAATAATTACTTTTTTAATTAACAAATAAAACAAAACATAAAAATAAATACCAAATCTCAAAAAAAAGTTAATTATTCTGTTAAATAGTTGTTGTTAATTAAGTATTCTTTAATGGTCCACATGTCACTTTATATGTAGTGTTAAGTGAGACTAAAAGAATTATTTTTATTTGCATAAAATATATTAACAACAAACTTCTTAGAAGCGTTTCGCTTTTTTCCTGTTCATTTATGTGTCTGTCAGATGAATTAGTTTTTATCATCCTATTTTTGGTTGCCCCCTACAAGCAACCATCAAAAGCCAACAGAATGCTTGTTCCAGTTCGAAATGGTAGCATCTTACCCTTTAACGGGCGATTTCCCAGCATGCCAGAAAGGACAACCTCGTCCTTATGCCAGTGATTACCGATCTACAGCCTAAAATCGGTGCGAGTTCTTTTCCTGGTGACAATATAACGTATATAAAACAATAGTATAATATTAAATATGATTGTTGTAAATAGCTTATTGCACATGAGTAGATAATATTCCTACGAGTGCATAATTGCTTAACAACAAGAGTTTCGTATAATATTTTATCTACGACCAATTAAAAAATTCATATACTCACTAGAAAAAATTATATTAAATTATTTTTCAGTATAATAATTAATAAGTAAAATTAGAACAGTATTTGATTATTGTGGGTGCTTTGGGGGTTTGTGTTATATTAGTTACTGATGATGTTGATTGATTTATTTCATTAGGTTCTGGTAAATTCGACGTGAACTCGATTGGAATTTCTTTAATTGATTTAAGATTTTTGTAGGCGGTAGATGTTTTTGTGTATTTCCACCATGTCGTTTGAACGCTAATAAATCTGAGTCAATTAAAATTGTCACTGATGTGCGTCGGAAGCAGTGGCCTATGAATGACGACTGATCACTAATATTTAAAAATGTTGCAACTTGTCTAAGAACATCAGTTATTTTTCGACGTATTTCCAAATATTTTTTACAAATTTCATAAAATGTGCCTGGTACAACGAAGGACCTATGTATTTTTGTTTTAGTGTCGGGCTCCACAAATACCAATAATCATAACTGCCTTCAAAAAATTGAAGTATTTATAATAAAACAATACTTATATAATATTTAAACACATACCTTTTTAAATAAAAAATTGTAATCTGGCGCTTCTTTGAGGATTTATTTATTTCCTCAGAAGAAAATGTTCTGGATTTTATACATTAATATCCGCTTGTCTGTTGTTTTAGGAAAGCTTTTAGTTTTGGAAAATTTGCAATATTTATTTCATGGTTAGTATTTAGCACAGAGCGAATCATTGAATAACTATACTCCGTTTGCAAATGCATGATAGCACAGTTTTTATGGCAAAGGTCTTTATACTGGATTGTTCAATGCAGAAAAAAAGTAAATGTTGATACCTTCTTATCTGAATTTTCACTAGATTTTAGTATGACCACCCCGAAAAATCTGGAATACAATACGTCATCATAAAATGTAAATAAGCAAGGACATTTCCTTATAATTTAATAATAAATACACACAACAATTTGTTTGTATTTCGGGTACTAGCGTCATATAAACTTATTATAATTAATATAAATATAGAGTTACATACCTAAATAAGTAAGTCGTTTCCTCACTTCCCACATAAATAATAATTGGTTCTATTGTTTCCTCTATTAACATAACAAGTTTCCAGAATTTCTCTTCCTCTGCTATGACATGTCTTATAGAGTTTTGCCAATTGTCCGGTGAAATTTTTGATATGGAGTCACATAATAGTTGACGAGCATCTTGAAGTTTAAATGTTGTATTGTTTCTCGCGACATATCCCTTCATTTGAGCCCAGATTAGTTCAATGAGGTTAAGTTCACAGTGATAAGGTGGTAACCTCAATACTTTAACTCCATGTTCTTTTGCTATTTCATCTACACTATACTTCTTAAATGTTGGTGAATCTCTTTCGTTATCGGAGAGTTCTTGCTTTTTTCCATTTAGTATTAGGTAACGGTTCCTTTAATCTTGAATGGTAACTGGTATTGTCCATAACTATTATGGTCGGTAATAAATCTATTATTTGACTGAAATACTCCTCAAAACCATCAGCAGTCATTTCTTCGTGGTAGTCTTTCGTAGAATTTTAAACAAATTCTAACAAACCTCTCTCAACAAATCCTTTATCTCCTCCAATAAGAGTGATAATTAAACGGGGACCTTTACCATTTGGAAATTTAAAGCCACTAGACAAACCTATAAATGCCTGACGAGTATTTGTAACCTGTTTATCTTGCCAAACTTTTTTTACAAAATTTCCTTCATTTATCCATGTTTCATCTAAATAAAAAATATTTTTGCCTTCTCTTCTTAATTTTCTAATTTCCCTTAAATATTGCCTCCTCCAACAAATAATTTTATCTTTTTCTATGAGCGCAGATTTTCTATCGTTCTTCTATAAATGGTTGCTTCTCCAACTCCGGTCATATGTGAACACTTAGAAACTATACTCCGAACAGTAATATTGAAATGTTCATGTACAAGAGCGTCATGTAAATTTAACACTAAAGTTTTCATATGCACGGTTAAATTGCACTTTAATTTCACAGGAGTATAATTAGACGCGGCATTTTTATTGCACAAATTCACTTGATCAATATTGCTTTTTATCGCCTATTATTACAGAACAGAAATGTAAATTTTAACTAAAATAATGTACAATCTGCACAACACTTTCTGCCGATTAGAAATTTTAATCCTTTCTAAGAAAGTTGAGGGCTACTTAAATTGATCTTGAATTGTAAATATTTTCCACCTGTAGAGATTACATACTTACCAAGAATTGAAATAAATTGGTATTTTTAAAAATTTTAGGAAGAAAACCCAAGATTTCATTTTGGAACAAATAATGCTAAACATTGATGATGTTATATTGGGTTTTATCTTCTGGGTCATACAAATTTTGCTATCAATCATTTTCAAACAAGAGTATAACCCATAGTGAAAATGGTTTAAATTGTTTGTTAATAGTATTAAAGTAACTCATCAATACATTTTTCTGAAAAGGATTCTGCCCTGTTGCTAATTTTCCAAATCATAAATTTATCATAAACACAGTTATATCTAACTCTAATTTTTCCGATATTATTTTTTGCACGGCTTCTTCTGCTACAAGCAACATCCATTGTAAAATTCGTTTATATTTTCACTTACTTTTTCGTTTTACAAGTAAGGACATTGACATTTTTAACACTTTTGTCAGATATTGGTATATTCGCCTACTATTTTTTTCACAACTGAATATATTACAGTTCAGTTAAATGGTTCATTACATATCTATCAGTTAAATGTAATTCGCTATTTACCAAATTAAAAATAATGCGTTTTCTAATAGCAAGTACAATGAAAATATTAAAGGATGAAGAAATGTACCTTCACAAACTATTTTTATTTCCGTACTGCTACTATAATATGTCTGCGCTGTCTGATGATACTATCCATACTGAACTAATCATAAGTAATAATTTAGACATGAATTACTATTAAATCGTTCATTAACCATTCACACTTATCACACTTAGCGCGTATGGATCCACTCTCTTTTAAAGTAACGGTCAGGGGTTATAAAAAAATCCAAGCAATTAAATATTGGACTGGATCCAATATAAATCTAATTAAAGTATTAAAAATAAACTAATCGCTTCACCGATCTACATATACACCTCATTTAGAACGAGTATACAAAGTAATGAAACTATTATATAAATAAATAAAAAAACTCCAGTTAAATATAGCTGTGATTCTTTCCTCAATAATGGTTTTTTTTTCGTTTTCGTCGATATAAATTTTAACTGATAGCCGTGAAGGCAATTGTACGTGCTAATTTTTTGTACCTAAAAATGATCGGATGTCTGAATAATGGGAAATTTTTCGTGCATCGAACTCCAGAACAACTTGTTGTACCTATCAATTTCTTAGAATTAGACGTGGCCTCGGGTGAATTGCACGGTCGAACCAAATTTCAGTCAGTATTCAACACTTTAATCCTATTATTTTCTTCTTTTTTTTTTCATCAAGCCACTTCATTTTAGTGCCTCTTACCGAAGCTGATGAAAAGGAAGGCGCGACTAGAACTATCTTTAGACTTTAGACCTAAATTTAATAGGAATAAGAACAATAAAATTAATAATCTCATCGGATTTGTTGATTCGACCTAAATTTTTCACACAACTTTAATAAAACCTTTGGAAATGCTTATTTTTCTAAAATATATAAAAACCATAACAATAAATAACAAACAACATAAAACTATGTCTAACAAACGAACTGTACATCAAAAAATGCCTAGAATTTCTTAGAACAATAAATATTTTTAATCAAATTTAAAAAAAAAGTACATTTATGTATACGTTTTCATTTATAAACATATAGCCTGTAATCCGCTTGATCGAGTGCAATGACCGAGATGTCGACGCCTTAAAAAAATAATTGAACAAAAAGTTACAAATCCTTTTTAAAACGCTTATTCCAATTGTTCCTGAAATTTGCCCGTGTCCTGAAATATACGCTTATCCTGATGTAGAAGCGTATTTCCGAACCAGACCTATGCCTACTCTTTCGTTGATTAGTGGTCATTATTTTCTCGCCATTTACCTGTAAAATATATGTTTCACACAATTTCGATTGTAGAAAAAATATTGTATGCATTTTTAACACATTTTTTGTAGAAATATCATTGGATCATTTTTGATTGTTTGATTATGTACTATGTAATTTTTAGGGCTAGTAAATATTTTATGATCTACAAAATGAGTTGTATTTTTCATAGCTAAAAGAAAAAAAAACTAAGGTGCCATTTAAATATCAATTTGTATCAGTACACTCGTGTAAATTTAAAAATTGTTTAAGAACGTTGATGTTCTTTATTATTATCAATAAAGAAGTGTCTACTCGTTAGCATTAATGTTGTTTAAAATTGCTTTTTATATAGGTTTTTTATGAAGTCACATAAATTGTAAATAATAATTAGTAACCACTTGTAATTGTAGTGTACAAGGACATTATAATAGTTACTTAAATTGTTTCGATATATGTTGACTAAGGCATGAATAAACCTGTTATGAAAAACAAAAAATAGAAAAAGAAATATTTTTATTCCAAGTATTTATAATAAAAATTTATTGCATGCAAAATTTTGTAAATAAATTAGTTTTTATCTTTCGAAGTACCTACTTTTATTTGCGGTAATAATAATAAATTTAAAATTCAATATGTAACTATGGTTATTTGAGTAACAAAAAACCCCCAACAAAACCAGTCGGTTTTTTTTCTAATTACTCTTAATAAGACATTACATATTCTCTTAAGATACTCGTAGTTAGGAGTACTTACAGGATCTACAGTAGACTAATAAAAGTATGACATGTCATTTTCCCCAAATTTTTGTAATTTAAATCTATATTGAGCAATACCAACAGACGAACGAAAATTCAAGTAGGTGAATATGCGGGAACGACTTGCCTGAATGGATATTTTTGGAAAATCAAAGGTAAAGAAAAAACCTGCTTAATTAACACATGGCGACCCTTTTGAGACCTCGAAATTATGAAGTAAATGCTCTGGAAAAAAGGGAATACTTAATTGGAAAGAAGATCGGTCAAGGTTCATACAGATGTCTGGTCTTTGGGTATAATTGTATAATTATATTTATAATATTGATGAGAAACAAGTGCAGTAGCACTTATCGCTAATCATTCATTGTATTTATTGAATAAAGTAATAATAAACTGTAGATATTCTTGGACAGCTAAGTAGCAAAGTCAGTGGCTTCCAGTTGTATGAGCCTAAATGTCTGGAGCCTTTATCTTTCTAGCGCGAAACAAGCACGTGCCGTTCATATTCATTACCACAAGATTGATAGTACGATGTTTTATTTTTCCCAACCTTCTCAAGTGATTTTTTTCTTAACTCTGTAGCGTTAGGCTCTTCTAAAAGTGTTAGGCGATATTGATTCGGTTCCCCTTTTTGCTCTTGGTCAAGATTACCATGTTTTGGGTACTGCTGCCCATCCGTTAAGATGTCTCAACGATTAGAGAAGACTGCTTTCAAAAAGTTCTGAATGTTGATATGCTTCAGGTTCCCTTTTTTGCGAGTGGGTCCCGGAACACATAGCGTAACAGTCTTGTTCTTGCCTAGTTCATTTATTCTGTCTCGGCACTCCCAAACCAACTTGGAGTTAATTACGTGGGAGTTCAGAGCATTAATGGCTGCTTGGCTATCTGACATGATGATGATCTCTTGTCTGCAAAAATTTCTGTCTATATTGAACTGGACACATTTTCCGACGGCGTAGATGTCAGCTTGATGGGAAATGCTCGAAGAGTTCCTTACTTGGTTTGGGTCTTTCCGATTAGAAATTAAGTTCCCTAACTGTGGACTTGTTATCAGATATGATTTTTTGTTTACTAGAAAGTAGTTGCTTAGTTTTTCATGATTCATCAGCACAACATAAGTAGGTCTTTAAAAACCTATTCTATGTATAGAAAGATATCCAGGGGCATTTTCTGGATTGATTGTTTTTAGGTATATCAAGGAAAGAGGTTTAAAAAAGCAATTGTCGTCCTAAAAACTGACAATGGTTACGTATTGAACCAGCTGTAAAAATATTTCATCGAACACCAACATATTTCGTGATAACATTTATAATTATGTTTCAAAACAATATAATTTCTGATGAAACTTCTAAAAAAACATGTAATTATAGTCTAAAACTATTATATTATCGCATTAGAGTTTTTAACGTAACAATTTCTGCAACAAGTAATAAAAACATTAAATATGTTCATATCAACCGAGGTCTTTTACGTCACTCAAATGCATTAAGCAGTCGGTTCATTACGAATATCACACGTTTTTACATCCATCAACATGTAATCGGTTTTTTATAAAATTAAATATAAGTGTAATAAACTTTGTACTTAAAATTATCTTTTTTTATATTAAATAAGACCAGAATTTTTACGTCGAAATATTTTTAATTGTATTGTGATTACAAACACAATAGGCTTTGTTTTACGTTTCGAAAGTTTAATGTGAATGGAAAGATAACAAAAATTTGTACTCGGAATTATTTAAAATTCGTGCTTTTAGGAAAGGCAATAAATAAATTTGAGGTAACAGTTGACGAATTTGTCACAATATTGGTAATATCTAAAAATAAAGAAGGTATAATATGTAAATAAATAGTTGTATTTCGAATAATCCTCTCACATGTGTTGCAGATGAGTTAATACAAACTAAATCCACATTATGTATGTGTGGTAATTACTGCGGACTGCTAGGACAACTCGACCAACCACATAAAAATATATTAATGTGTCACAAAAATAAATAAATAATAATCTTTATCCAACACATGACAGTTATCACTGTCATTATTAATGTCATTTTAGACAAGTAAACTATCAAATAACTCCCGTTCATATTTAAAGTAGTATTCTATTTATTTATTACTATTACAAGCAGAATTCACATTGATATTGAAATCAAAGGAAAACGCTAACGGTTTATTCGAATTTGAAGTCATTGTAAAATTCGTTGGTTCATTGTAGGGATGGGTGGAACAGTCGTATTTTAATAACAGGTACAACTTGTTCCGGTTCTAAAATATACCTGTTCCAAAAAACCTGTTCCAGTTCCAACGTTTTGCAAGTTGCATACCCTTAACTCTTACTACGCATCCAGTCAACGATTATAAAGAAATATTTATATTTCTTTCTGCACACTTCTTAAATTGTAATTATTTTGATGTGAATTGCTAACTAATAAGTCACGTTAATTTCAATTTTTATAATTTTTGTTCAAATTTTGTACTTATTTTGAGTTTCTAGACATGTTTAAATTACTTTCTGCACACTTCTTAAATTGTAATTAATTTTGATGTAAATTGCCAACTAATAAAAGTCACCTTAATTTTAATTTTGTAATTTTTAGTCAAATTTTGTACTTCTTTCGACTTTCTATAAATCTATATAGATATTTACCAATAATAATAATAATGTTTATTCAGGCTTGTAAAAAATATTACCGATGCTTAATAGTCTAAATATATAAAATGAATAAACATCGGCTCCACAAGGAAATTAATCCGTGCCTTATAGACAATAAAATAAACAGGCACAACAGTAAGAAGCCCGACTTGAGCGCGGTCGTCCCGCAAGGGAAAAATCGTGATTTTTCCCTTGAGAGAGGGCCATGCACAAGCACTCCACGTACCCCCCGGAATCTTTCTATTGATAATTTTTTACTAACTATTGTAACCAATCAAATTACTTAATTTAGAGTCATGTGTCAAATTTCATCCAATCAGCTATGGATTACAGCGATAACACCCTACATGTGGTGTTTTCAGTTTGGTGTTTTCAGCAAGTCAAGTTTTTGATTAAAAATTAATTAAACGTCAAACTGACAACTAGTTTAAAAATGTTTAAATCTACAAAGTAAAAAATTATCTTATCGAATACCCCTCGGGCCTTGATAAATCCTCAAAATTTTGTCATAGAGAATCCTTCAAGCGTGTTGCTTAAGGATAATAGCCCTCGGCCTTCGGCCTCGGGCCATTATCAAGCAACACGCTTTCAGCATTCTCTATGACAAAATTATCTCGGTATTATCAAGGCCCTAGGGGTATTACTACTGAAAATACTGAGTATACTGACCAATTAATAATTAATAGGTTAGGATTAACACCGAACAGGCCAGGTCATCTGGACTGGAACATAGGAGGGAAAGGAAAACTGACTTTTTAATAACCTAAGATTTTCTTCTAGTTTCGCCGATATTATCAGAGTAGCTATTTTTAATAAATGTAAAAGGCCTCTTCTACGAGTAGGGATGTGACACTGGAACAGGGTACGCGCTGTCACAGTGACTGTTCCATATCTCTAATAATACCTGTTCCAAGAAATATTTGTAAGAACCTGTTCCAAACGGAACAGTTACCCATCCCTAGTTCATTGGAACCAGACGCTCCCATATCGGTACAGCTGCTGATAGTGCTGGAAGACGCCGACTCAATAGAACCTTGTAATTTTTCTGCAATTTGTATTTTGTTGTGCACCGATTCTTCTAGGTATCCTTCTGCTACGGTCGAGGAATTCCATCCTCAGTGAAGCTTCAAAGTAGTCATGTTAGCCCCTGCATTGGCCAAAAGAGTCGCTGAAGACCTTCTCAGGCAGTTTCTCCAATTTCAGAAACATTGCAATTCTTCTTAAAAAACAGTGAAGCAATCCACTCGAAAAATACAAAAAATTCCGTTTTTGGCACATATCTCGCGAAGCTCCAGCCCAAGTTTTATGAAAAATTTTTTACAAGCTTCTCTTTATGTATAAAATCGAAAAAATTAAAAAAATTTGACTTAGCTCTTACATCCATATAAAATTCTAATATTACCCCACTATATACCTTCGTATGAAAATACGCAAAATTCAACGTCTAAGTACAATACCAAATAAATATTTGTAGCTTTAATAATAAATTATTATTCAGCTACATTAACCATGTTCTACTTAACTGGCGAATAATGACTCTAGACCGGACGATGAGTTAGTTTCGGCTTCAGAACTTAATTAAACAAATTTATTTTAATAATAATTCTAATTGAAACTAAGTACAAGTTAGCTCGAATGTTTCTTCGAAATAATATTAATTAAAGAGTTAAAGACCACTATGATAAAATGTTTTAATTCGTGGAACGCAAAAGTATCTATATAAAGCTTGGTATATTTTAAAATTAAAGATGATTTTAGAGTACTTACGTATATATTTTTTTAAATTCAAGTTTTATCTATTAGTTTATCAGATTAATGTTACTAGAGAATTGTTGCTTTTTATAGATGAATGTCAATCGGTAATTTTGTAAAAATAGATTATTCTTATCAAAAAGTAAATATTAAAAAATACCTTTTAAACAATTGTGACTAAACGTATTTAATTATCTTGTAACCCATGATAAATGCTGGACATCGACCTCTACCTCGATTTGATTTAGTTTTAAGAAAGTTGTATCCATCTAGGTCCAGCATGTTCCTAATTCAAAAATTTGGTCGGCCATCTTTTCCCTGCATTCTTAATTATTATGATTAAAAAAATGCAATGACCCCAAACATAGGTAACTTTAATTTGTTTAATGGGGTTAAGTTCAAATTCAAATTCTTTATTAATCCACACATTTGCAGCCAAAATGGCCATTGGACAAGTCAAAATACAAAATATAAACAATAACAGAATGACATTTAAACATGAAATTAACGTAAAATTAAAAATTAGGGTACCTTACAGAAGAGTTGGCACCTTAAGGGAAAGAATAAGTTGACAATGATATAGTGATAATCGCTTTAACTCCAAGTTCTGCCATTTAATTTACTGGATTCTTCCAGGAGTTCTTGTTTTAAACATTTATTACTAGATAACGGCTGCTAAGGGTCAGTGACATTGTTTATAACTATTGCAGAATTGATCTGTATTAAAATCGGACACCATGGCTCAGTTGGTTGGAGCACCAGCCTTTAATCTCTGGGTCACTGTTCGAAGAGTAGGTTCGAATCCTGCCGCATTCAAGTGGAATAAAAGTCAGATAAGACTTTGGGCAAGTGCAAAAAGGTATTTGTGTCATACGCAGTTTCATTCACGCCGGTATACAGGCAGGATGAGATTGGCCGTGGCGTTGGTGGCACATTTACACACGTGTTAGTCGGTAGATCACCTGCATGACAAAGGCATAGATCTGGGTTTAAGGTGATTGAGGACCGTGGTTCAGAGCCCACGATAAGCTGTAGGTCCCGTCCAGATTAGCCCTAGTTGCAGAAAGGAGACGTTAAAATTAACCAAACAAACAAAAGATCTCTATTAAATCTATACATTTTTAAGCCAGTAAACGCTTGACGAGTATTTTTAGCACTTGTCAAAGTTTTGTCCTTCATTTAAAACACATTTTTATCTCATCTCAGTTTTAGAATTTTCATTAAATACTGCCTTCTCCAACAACGAATTTATTTCTCTATCAGCGCCTATTTTTTATTGTACTTCTCCCAAACTGATTCATAATTTGTAACTTTTCAAGTTTCGTCTGCTTTGGCAATGGCAATGGAAAGTTTTTTCAAATACATGAATTCACTTTTCTTCGTATAACATTTTAAAAGTATCGTCTATTTGTATGAGGTTTCTTTTTGGTTACTTTTTTGATGGTGATAGATAAACTTCCATTCATTCGTTCCTGTTCCAACTCCTGTCTTACTTGAACCCAGAAACTATAACTAGTGGAGTGTCATGTATACTTAGACACTATTTTGGTTAATGATATATTCCTTCTGTTTATTTTTCAGGTAACTGAAGGACAAACAGTCTTAGCCACGAAAAAAAACAACCATTCGTTTCGATTTTTATCTTTTAGATATTGACAATTTTTAACTGTAATTTGCCAAATGCTTATTTCCGTTTCCCTTATTCAAGTTCATATTGAACCATTAAGAACAAATTGATTTCTACTCAAAATCTTAGAGATAACACAAAAAAAACGATGACAACTGACAGCAAACAGACACATCAAACTTGGAAAGTTATTAAAAAGTCAAATCAATCGAAAAGAGATTGACGTAGAGCAGAATATCATTTCAAAAGAAAAAACAATATCCCATTCTGAAGGGTGAAAAGAGATTTGTAGAATCGCCTTTTGTATCGATTAATCTCTAATGCCATTGGTAAAGGGCGATCCCCTAATGCTCCATCAGGGGTGTGGGACATTTAGACAGTTGTTAAGTTTATTGGGTTCTTAATTTATGCCCGGGTTGGGATTATTGAATTAAGAAAATCGATAGGACCTGTTTGGTTTATAAAAAAACCGACCAGAGGGAGAATTGTTAAAATGACTGTTTTCTATCGCTCTACGTAATCTTATTTCATATCAGAGATTTTTTTTATTGCTTTGATGGGTATATTAAATTGTATTGATAGTGGTCTTGCATTTTGTGTCTCAGATCAGTCTTTAGAAAAAGTTTCGTGTCAAAATATTAAGATTGGTTGTAAAGCAATAGTTTTTTATTTCTATTTATTAATTGATACAAAAACCATGAAGCAAGTTACAATTTGACCTTGTCTTTTAATGTCCTATAACGGTAGTAGTTTCTTTAATCAATTGAACACTACGGTTAACACGTCTTATGTTTTGCAAAAAAGAACAGGTGGTCATTAGTATGTCAATATGAATTTAGAGAATGTCCTGCTTATATAGAGAGTAATTCAATTAAATTGTTTTGTTAAATACCAGAGTCAACAATAAACTTTGTTTATTAGTTATATAATTAATATAAATAAAGATAAGATCTTCAATGGAAGTTATTTATGACATGATGTTGTCACTATCAACATTGTGTAAATGTAAAGTACACATAAAGCTAACCGCCTGTCGTGCTTTGCCCCT
This sequence comes from Crepidodera aurea, assembly GCA_949320105.2. NCBI lineage: Eukaryota > Metazoa > Arthropoda > Insecta > Coleoptera > Chrysomelidae > Crepidodera > Crepidodera aurea. The sequence continues at coordinate 17,619,518 of OX439475.1, read as the reverse complement.
TCTTTGTGAAATATATTTCGATGAAATTCTTTGTTAGAGTTTTTAGTTGTTATCGATCTTGTTTGGAACTTTAAAGTTTTGGAAAAGTATGAATGAGTTACTGAAACTATAAACCCGTTTATAGTCTATTTGAAATTCCATGATATCACAGTATAGAAGGTTGTTATACAGGATTTTTAGGAATAGAAAAATACGTTTTTATCTCAATCTATACAAGACTTTGATTTGAGGATTTTGAAACATTATTTTAAAATGTACCACATCCCAAAAATTAATATTGAGAAGATTTTGAGTACGAGACGAACCTAAACTTAATACAGTTCATGTAAATATATATTTCTATACCTAAATAAGTCGTTTTCTTAGTTGCCTCTATTGTATCGTCTATTAACATATCGAGTTTCTTTCTCTAATACGACATGTTTTATATCATTTTGTCAGATGATAATAGTTAACGATAATCCTGAAGTTTAAATGTTTTCTTATTTCCTGCGTTATATGCCTTCATTTCGGGCGTAAATAGTATTTTCTGGATTTAGGGTACCATGCGAAAGGTAGGAATATTATCTGTATTACTATACATACTAAGATAGAAGCAGCATATCAGGAAAATGATAAGTTGTGTGAAATTTCATTATAGCTTATTATGATTCTTCCAAACTAATGATTGGTAATTTGATTAATACTAATGTAATATATATTGCTCATGTGAGACTCGAAGATTTTTTTTAATAATTAGTTTTTTCTACTCAATTTATTCGTTTTTGTGCAAATAATTGACACGATTATTTAGAATCATCAACATTATCCCACATTTTTTAAAATAATTGATCAAAAGAACAATTAAGGAAGCATTTTCCATCCTCTCGTATTATTTTTATGATTTTCAAACCTGTTCACTTCCTCCTTCCAAGTTATTCTTCTTTTTTCCAATTTCTCTGGTTTGTTATACTCTTGTGACTCTTCCATCTTTTGTACGTGTCCCATTCATCTTATTTGATTTTATTTTACTGTCATCCCTACTGATAGTTTGTCTGCAAGCCTCGTTCTTTATTGTATCTGCCCTCGTTTTATTTTGAGTATTAGGTTCCACTTTTTTGTGTTATCTCTTTCTTCCCAAGTAAACTACTATTTATTGAATCGGAAAGCTTCCCCGTTTTAAATACTCTTTCATTGATATCGTCGTCTTTCACTGTGAATTATCGTAGAATAAAAATTTCATCTGTTTTCAGTAGATTCTCCGCCACTGGTTTTTATGAATATTTAGCTAAAAGCTGAACTTCACATTACTGTTCATAATCAAATAAATAAAATGCTTTTTGTGAAGCTTCTGGCTAGAATAATTCATAGTTCTAAATGTTATTATCACCTTGGGCTTGAGATTATAGAAATTATAGATCATTCCTCCATACAGGTAAATAGTAGCCATTGGCTTCTTGTTTTCTCATATTTAAAAAAATAGTATACACAACAAAAATGGATAAAAATTGTGAAACGTTAAATGCATTTTATACCCACATATATTTAATTTAAAAGATCGGTGAATATGTATTGTAAAAATTATTCAGGACGCTGACCCCTCATATTGTAACTACAGGAATCATTTAGTGAAATCTTTTTTCAGTGTTTTTTTCGGTGTTCCTTTCCATACATCCTGGCACAATCAAATATTTTTTAAAATGTATTCCGTGGTTGACGTACAACGTACAACGTACATAAAGTAAGCACCATTGAAAACAAAGACAAGTAAAAATCGAGTTTTGGAATCTTCAGTTGGGCCCTCGGATCAAATAAATGAATTCGAAACTCGGGTGTGCCTGGTAGCAATATCCCCTAGACTGTGTATACCAACTGATAAAGCTAAAAGTCTGAAACTGATCTTGGGACGTGGAATAAAATAGATTAATTTCAATTAACTCGATATATACTTATTTTTAAAAACGTAGTTTGGCCTAAAACTAATCATACATTTACCTTAGATTTTCAAATAGAAAAAAAAAGCAATTTAATAGAATTTCTTCCCAAAAAACTTAATAACTCCTATATAGCCCGATAAAAAAGTTGACCGCACCCTACCATCGTGTTTATCTTGTCCCTCTCACCAACTACACAATAATAACCCTCAACAAAGAACATCCGAAAGTGTTGTTTCGGGATATTAAATACACCTCGGCCGTCCAAGGGCATATGCTCCCGGTTTCTTTCTTGAGATCGCAGCAGGCCCTGTATGTGACAGGCCGAGGAACGCCCTTAACGATCTGCCTCCCTTAAAATTTATTACGGGACCTTTGGCTTCTTTTACTACCACAAAATGTGGAGCTGAAATAACAGGAACAGCCGAGAAAAAAAATAGTGGCTCGGGTTTTGTTCGGGATCGTGTTACAACCAGAAAATCGGTTATTACCAACGCGAAGATGTTGAGAATGGGAAGATGAACGCAAGTGGTGGTTGAATGGACCATTTCATTTGTTTACGCCGAATTAGAGGATATTTTCGGTATGTCGTAAATTAAATGTGGAATTTTTAGGGAATCTTTTGAAAAATATTTGAATTATGGGGCCGTAAAACGGAATTAGTGAGATTTAAATGGTTTTTAATGACTTTCTGGATGGATAATTTAATGTCCACAAAATATATCGCAGTAGCCCCACAAATTTTCAACTTCCTATACTTTATTTCCGTACGGTATCACAGTCAGCGTTTAGTAAGTTTATTTTCACTAATATCCCAATTCCTGATAAACTGTGAGATCTGCTAATTGAGGATAGCGAGTCTTCCTTATCTGATGTAGATATTCATCTAATTTATTTTCCTTTTCAACAAACAAATATCCAGTCGCCCTCTCATAGGTGACACCTGTATCGGAGCTTTTGAAGCTTTAGCTTTGAAAACGTCCCTACTAAAAAAAGTGTGGTACATAGATGTAAACGATACCTTCAACATCCGATCCCATGGTCCGACTACTCTTCCACATTTCTTAAATACCTTAACACCAAACATTCAAACATAGTCTAACAAATATATCGACGTTTTGGTCTCCTTAAATTATTCTGTTTAAAAATAACCATACTGATCGATACCTCCATGCATCTTCATATCACCACCATACTCAAAAGAGTTCGTGGGTTCGATTCCATGGTCACCAGACCTGCTATGAATTTTTTCAGAGGTTTTTTTCAGATGCATTAGGCAAATGGTGGGTTAGTAACGTCTCCTAAGATACTCATCACCATTCTTTCCACCTCCAACCCATCAGACATAATCATCAGATCCTTCCACTGCTGCTGAAGAGGCGAAGATAGCCTACAGCGGCCGCTTCCTACGGATAGAATGAAATATTTTAACTTTTTTACATAGCTCAAGTTAGAGTCCATTCACAAATAGATGACCGGGTAGCGGGCTTCTTTTTCATGGAGTTTCAAACTCGTCGTTTATGGCAAGCCCTTTTGGTTTTGTTTAAAACAAAATTCAAACTATACATCAATATTACTCCCTATTAGAGAAATTCTAAATGCAATAGCCCTGATTTTATTGATTGTATTACAAAATCAGCATTCTAAATCATTCAATTAATATTCTTCCTATTATTGTCCATTTCCTCTGAAACCTCCTGTACAATTCGGCTTAAAAGAAACCATATATCAAATAAGACCGTAGTAATAAATGGTTGATATTGGCACGTGCTGAATTCCATTCACAATTCGGCAAGGAGCAGGGATTAGTTTCCTCGCACGCGACATTACTGTTAAGAGGTAGAATCATGCACATGGCTTGCCTATGTCTATACCGAATGCAATAAAATTTAATTGTCTTTGAAGCTTTGGTGAGTAATATATCAATATTTCTACATGGAAAGTCAATTTTTTATAAAAATGTATCGAAATCAAAGGCGAGTAACGTTAAGAAATTTCTTAAATTATCAACAACGTTATTTATATTGTTTTCTAAAACTTTGACCGCCTGATGTAGAAATTTTGAGGTCGCGACTACCGCTTTCTACACGGCTTAATGACTACAGTTCTAAAGGCAGGACCAACGGTTTTACATGCTCTCCGAGGCATGATGGGTTTATTATAAACCAGTTGGTTTTGCCGGGAAGCCATGACACCCACCGTTTTAAGTAAAAACAGAACTGGATGTAGTTCTCTTTTCGTAGTGCTGTTTTTTTAACATTTCCTTAACTTTTACATATTTTTTCATCCATAATAACGTAAATATATGTTTTTTGAATGTCGGGACATTACAAATAACATGAGCAAAAGCCGATATAAGCATGTGCATAAATGTGACTATTTCCCTCGTCTTAATTTCCACCAATAACAAGCGTTTAATTTTGAATTATAAATGGTTTCTAGATGAAAAAACTGTATGACAGCTCCTGTCAGTAGTTTTTTCCAGTTTACCCGCGGCAAAACTTGACATCTGTTGTCACCAAAAATTACAATACCTTTGACAACAAGTAATTATGGTCTCCTAGAACACAAGAAATCGACGCTAAACAATTTTTCTGATTTTATTGTCAATACATTTTGTAATATTGTTTTCAAACTGCTTATGTAGTGAAAATGAGTCGCTTTGGAAGCGATTCTATGACTAATATTGATCTGGCGATTGAGAAAAGCGTACCGTACATTACCGTTGAAACCCATACGTCAATATGGAAACTTTTGGAAACTACAAGTTTAGAACAACTAAACCTAATCCTGAAAGATTGGGCGTGGAATATCAAGAAACAAAACGGTGAAAATTACAAAGAACTAGTTGTGAAGACAATGTGGAACACCGTTGCAAAAAAAATGCAAGAGATATATTTTATGAAGCGGAAAATAATTTTTGAGCCATTTAAAGATATTATCTTCAAGTCAAGTAGGCAAGCTCGTAATGCGAAACGAAGGAATTTGCAGATGTTCGGCAATAAAAGGAAATCGAGCTCTGCTTCATTAAAATTGGAAGAATACTACGCAATGGTTTTATTATGGGACGAAGACACTCCGGCGGGATTCCAGCGAAAATTTTACCGTATCGCTTCAGTAGAACTTGCCTGGAAAGGTGGAGAAGCAGTCAATTTTTAAAAGATCCTGCAGCCACTCCTCGATTTTCTCACTCTACACGCTTCGACTCGGATTTTTGTTGCCACCAGCACTCATGCTTCTTGTTAAAATATTACTTAACAACGTGTTTTTTCGATTTTTTTTCGGAAAAATTAGATGCCCTTATGATATTACTTTCATCTTTTTACTAGAAAGCAAGACTCTTCAAGTAATATTAAAATTTAGTTGTGAGAAAACTCTTTATATTCTAAAAAATAAATTCTTTAAATACTTATAAAATAAAATCATTTTTCAATCATTATTCACGTAAATCACGAAGTATTATTTTTAGAAAACCCATTAGAACTTTGCGAAGAGGCTAGACATCTGAATTTAAAGAATTTCCTGATTACATATTTTGTTCTAAATGCGGCTTATAACAAAACGAGTTATGCAAAACTATGCATAGCTAAATATATGTTAAATTAAATGTTTGCATAAGAAATTTTGTATAAATAAATATATATAGCTCTACAGACCGTTGTTCAGGGCTAATTCTTGATTGGCAATATTTCTCCATTCTTTCCTGATTACTGTTTTTCTCCAGTTTCTTATTTGCAATTTATTTCCTTTAATACTTATACCGATAACCAATTTCTTCTGAGGTAAACGTTGGGTTGTTATCCTTTATCTTTCTATCTGTTTTTCTTTCCTATCTGTCTTTTACTTTTTTGCCTTCAGTTTTTTTGGTAACTTGGCCTTCCTAGCCACCTAATTTGAGATCCTACTACTAAGGTAAAAGTTGTTCATTATATTTCTATCTGTTCTTCTATCCTAAGTGTATTTTTTGCCTTTATAAATTCTGCGTATGGTCTCATTCCACTATCTTTAATTTTTTAGTGACCGTTTTAGACCCTGCACATTTTTTATCTTTATTTATTCTTTTTTGTGCTGTTAACTTTCAGAATTTTATCCCTTGACACTCGATTCGATGTTTTTCATTCCTCTCTAACGTTGGTTCGTCTTTTTTGATGAATACCACGTGTATCTCCATATACACTTTTATCCGGTCATCATTAATTTTGTTTTTGCGATTTTGTGGATAGCGGAAAGGTCTTCTCCACCTAAACGGTGCCGATTAACTCATCAATCCGCAGATTTCCTATTTTTTGCACCTGTTGGCAACACCGCAACAAAATTCATTCAGAAATTTTGTGTTTGAAAGCAAAATGATTTAAATATAATTGGACAAAAAACGGTATTGTTAACAAATTGAAATGTTTAAAACAAAACAATTGATTTAGAAATTCAAGTTCCGGTGAGACCTTCAACTTCCTTGTTCAGCTACAACTTTCTCGAATATAAAGTCCCAATGGGCAACCCAAAGGGCTTTCCTAGTTCTTTGTTTGATTACTGACGCTGTGCTTATATTCTAGATATCATTTTTTATTAACACTACAATCTTTGAAAACACTGGCAAACAGGAAACAGTTCAGTGAAAGATTTTCAGTTTATACTAAAGCCTGGCAGCGTTTCACAGAGACGGAGTCTGTGTGTTTAAAAATTTACTACAAAACAAGATCCTTATTGTTGATTTTTTGATAAACGAAGCTAAAAGCAAATCTAATGAATACTGTTGATAGTTTATTTAAAATTTTATATCATTTGAAACAATAAAAACGATTGAGCAAGCTAGTCACTGGAGGAAAAGCTGTAAAGATGTTCCATCACATTCTTGACGGGTTCTTTCATTTCATACACAGTTCCAACATTCCAAGAAAAGATAAAACTACTAAGACGTCTAATTCTGAGATCGTATTGATGACCAGAATTAAAAGAAACTGCAGAAAAGATAAAAACATAAAAATTAAGTAGCTGTATTTTCTCCCCTTTGGCCGAAAGTAGCTACTTTCTCCTCTAAGAGGAGAAAGTCATTCAAGCAATAAAAAAAAGGTCTAAGGAATAAACACTTTGATGGAATGACTCCGACCAGGACAGAAACAAAGGCAGACAGTGATTATAAATAGAAATATTGTCAAGAGTTGTGGTTTATTAAAATCGACATGTTTCGTTTCTGTTTGGTGAAAATCCGTGGAAGTCCCGCCCTGCCTTAATATATTTCTGTATTTATATTTCGCGTCTCAAGGGTTTGCTTTAAAATATTGAATGAGCCATCCGATTAATGCCCTTTCTGACTGCAAAGAAAAGAGAAACTCTGCTTGCCTTAGCGAAATTAAAATCTTTCATCGGCCTTTCGACGGATACATGTTAATTTAATCACAGCAAATCTCCGGTGATTTGAATTTTTACAAGTTTAAGGAGACTTTTCGGATAGTACAGTGGAATATAATTATATTTTCATCATCATTTAAATTGCGAAGTCGGTCTGTGGAAAATAAATTCACTCTGGGATTTTAGGTACACTGTATATATTATTTCGCTGTACGCGGGTAACCTTTTATTAGTTTAATTATTTTTAGTTAGTTTCCAAAATGGAATGCATATTATATGTATATACGGTTCAGTCTGGAATAATAACTTACGAGCAACTGAAATTTTGAGAAAATTCGGCAACAAATCAAAGTAACTGTAGTAGAATGAATGGAATACTAACAAAAGGGCGGGTTTTAAAAAAATCAGAAAAAATCCAAGTGAACGAGTCTCAAACACGATTACCTGTTATTACACAAATCCGACTCTGGAACGGTGTTGATTCTAGTAGCATAATCTATGTTTATATAAGACAATAAATTATAATTAGTGGATTTTGCGACATATACGCGTACGTCGAACGATATTTTGACACCTCACTTGTGGCATTTTCTTAACAATGAAATAAACTAAGACTGAAGGCAATTGAGTGATAGATAACTCAACGATAACACACTGACACATTGAGTTCTATAAACTACTATTGCTGGTATTTTTAAAAGTAGCAATCTGTCATTATGTTAATATTTTTGAAGATCTGTCTACTGTCTTCTGTCTCACTCAATAAAGTTTTTAACCGAAATTTTGCACTTTTCCGTACTATTTTTCAAACATGTTCTTTCATACAAATCTTGTCCTGACAATTACAAAGATAACAAAAAAAGAATTAGCCAAATAGGTGCTTCAAACTGCATTAAATAAGTTAACAGGAATTATTTTTTATAAACTGCTAAATAAAATTGTTCCTTGCAGTAAAATTCTTACAGAAGACCTAAAGCGTTCGTGATCAGAAGTAGATCAATAATGTGGGTTAAGAACAAAGTACACCCTAAGGCGAGACTAGATCATTTATTTAATAGAACAAACAAAATCATCTTCAAAGTACCATAATAATGAGGAATCACTGCATTAAACTTTTAACCGATATTATAAGTAGTTTGATTTTACCTACTTACTCATTAAAACTTTGACAATAATTCCGTTTTATGGTTAACGTAAAAGTCATACTAATTTTGAATGTAATAAATGCGAAAAAGTTTTCTAATAATTTAAATATGAAAATTAATTACTGCATGCAAGTTCATAAATCTAAAAACACAACTTCTACGAGAAACACATTAATTATATTTGCGTAGGTACATTGGTGGCGAGACGTATATCATTTGAGGGATAAAATTAAAAATTATTTACAAACTGCAGCCTGCCACTTTCTTCGCGGGGAATTAGGAATATGGAGGATGAATAGAATTGTACAAACTAGTAAAATGGGTAGTAGGCAAACGCAATAAGCCAGCAGGCTTCAGCGATATCGGAGATCTTAGATCAGAAAGAGAAAAAAAATGTGTTCTCTGGTCCACTCACTTTTCTCTTGCCTAAAACGTAGTACTCGTTCTATCTAGGGATTCACCAAGCCAAGTAGTTTGTCTTTGGCTTGAAATCTTTTAAAAAGACAACCTTGACTGTCACGAGCTCAGTGACACAGCATAAACAATTGCCCAACTACTGCTATTTATCTACTGCTTAGTGTGAATATGAGCCAGACAAAAGTCTCCGATTCCGACGAAAGGATCACTTACGCTTAGAAAGTTTACCGAAACTCAACTTACTGTGTCAAAAATTTTAATTGATGACAGTTTGTCATCGAATACAACACGAGGTTTATATGGAATTACAGCTCATTTTGTCCATGCAAAAGGATCATACACAGGTAAATCTATTGCTCAAATATTTCAGAGAACATTACAGTTTTATGCCGTACACAACAGTCAGTATTTAAGGTGTAACAGCAGACAATACCAACAGTAAGTTTACTTTTGCCACAGAGTTAGCAAACTTAAATGAAAAGGTCTCTAAAAGGGCTGACAATTCATTCGCCTTTTTTCATCCATAGTATTTTGTATTACCCAGTCTGCAATTATTGACAATAACATAGGATGCCTTTCTAGAGAGTCTAATAAATAAATATTTATTTTGCAAAGATGCATGAAATTTTTTATACTTAATTACTTATTTGCTGTATCAAAATGGTTAAAGAGTAAGTTAAATGGCTTTAAAGTGCTGTACTACTTGATGGTATGCTGTTCTTGTTATATCCTTTAAAGGATTGAAATAAAAAATCAGAAATAAATAAACTAATATTTTTATGTGGGTGTCACATTCTCATCTTGCGCCTCCCGTGTTTTCGTGTATGACGTACAAACAGAAAATTTCATGTTAGTATTTGATCTTTTTAATAATACATGACTGCCAACAGGCTGGCAGCGATATGGCATTTTCCACGACTTTAGTCTCAAATTTAATATTACATGTTTTGCATTTATGAATCCCTAATAAGAGAAGTTTCGAAACATTGCATAAGGCATTTGATCATTTATTCATTTCAATATTTGAAAGTAAACGTATTATAAATTTTCCTTCGACCGGGAAACTTTGCTGCGGTGAAATGCAGTCCGTAGTAAAACAAAATTAAATTTGATTTAAGTACATAAGCCGACAAAAACGTGTTTTATATACAGAGTAATTCAAAAGGTTTGTTCGAAAAGTCAACAGTTTCAAAAGTGCTTATTATCAATATATGGTATAACTTATTTTTCTTTGGATTTTTCACTTGAGAACCCTTAAAACCCGATAGCTTGTAAATTTATAAAAAAAAAATTATAATTTAGAACGAACGAGGATTTTTAACTTACCCTATTTAATGAATTTATTATATCCATTATTCACGACGCAATAATTTATTACCTTAAAACTGATTTTCTTGTCTCCCTGTCTCTCAATTTTTTTACTTTTTCTGTTGGTTAGCGGAATTATGAAAATGGTTCAAACAGGATGGAGTTTATACATTTCAGTTTTGTACACTTTTAGTCACAATTAAAAACCTTCCATCTCAGGCTCTACAATTTAATCCTATTGCACCTAAAACAAATTTTTAAATTAAAGATATTCAAAATCAAAATTAAAGAGTACATAAAAAACCAAGTTACATGAAAGTAATAAAAAAAAATTTACCCTGTATGTAACTTTTTCCACCCGCAATGGACTGAAATTAGATTGAAAATGTTTGCATTAACCTAGTTTTGTCATTTGTTTCAGCGAAAATCATGTGTAATTATTTTAATCGGAATGAAATTAACAACCCCAAGATATGTTTATTCATAAATTAAGAAATAAAGTAAATAACAATCTTTTTTAGAGAAATCATGTACAGGGTGAATTATTGCAATTATAGCAATTCAACAAATTTTCGCGAAGCCGGCCCTGGAATTTTTTAGTTCTGAATAAGTCAGTTGCTAGACACCAATACACACTTTTACCAAAAATGAGACAAATCGATTTAATCATTGAAAAGATATGACCAAACATTATTTTGGTCCAAATTCATAAATCCGCTCTGTACATTATTAAAGAAAAACAGAAGACATTTTTTAATGGTCATTTGGTAATCTCCTAAGGTGCCTCTGCTTATGGTAGAAGTATGTACTACAGTTCCTCGTGACTCACCCTGTATGTAAATTAATTTAATATAAAAATTACTTTGCTCTGCTTACCTTTTGCTGCTCTTCCACATATTTATCTATTTTATACACAAGTTTATTTATTTTTCTTCTTCAAATCGATCTTTCCTTGACATAGTCGTATGTCAACACAGATCTTGCTATTTTTTTATATAACTGATGTGCAGAAACATGCAGAACGAGCATTTAGCAAAACAGGCAGCTGTTTCTTTCTTCTTTGTTTGTTTAAACACCCTTGTATTCATTTATAAGTACTCTATCATAAATAAATTGAATTGCATTGAAAAATTTATAGCAAGTTCATCGTTTGGTTAATTTTCCCCTCAATCAAGATATTGTCACGAGCCTAGTGGTTGTGAGAATTATTAACTTATAATTCTTTGCTACCTTTCTTTATGAAATAAAACCAGGTTAAACAGTATAACAAGTTTATTAATAACTATAAAAAATATACACTTATATAAAATAAAAGGGCCTTACCATAGGCTATACATATCTCTTCATTAGGCACGTCACGCTGACTTTGAGATAGGGCTGTACGATTTTGTACACACTATGACCCCTCGACAAGAGTCTACTACGACTCTAAGACAAGAGTCTACTACGACTCCAAGCTAAGAGTCTGCTACGACTCTAAGACAAGAATACCTTTATTGTTAACTCAGCGGATATTTATATCTCGCGAATTGGGTCTGACGTGACCTGCTCAATGTTATGTTATTAAAAATATTATTATTGTTTATTCGAATCGCTGGTTTGATTATATAATTTACTTAGTTTATATTTAAACATAAAATGCAAACTCGATGTACTGAGTGTTCTTTGTTTAGCGTGACAATATGTACAAGATAGATCGGAAATTGATTTGAGATAAAGCTACTGTCAATAGCTACAATATGAATGTAATCAATCATTATAAATATAGGGAAAATACTGCGTGAATTCTTGTTTTTTTCAACCTGTAATAGTAGGCTATGATACAAGGAGGAGAAGTGTTACTTTTTCGTACGATTATGGAGTTTGAGGGTTGCGAATAGCTGATCGGTTCTCTCAGTGCAATATACACTACACTAAAAAGCAACGAAACAAACAAACAAGTGCAAGAAATGTAACATAACATAACCTACAAATGTCACTTGGTTTTCTTTAAAAATAAAAATCATAGCAAGTCAATATGTTATATATTCCAATCAGAAAAGCATGAATGGCCAAATTTTCTTTATTTTCTAAAATACACCAAACAAAAGGTAAGCGAAATATATTTTACTTTTCCGGACAGTATACTGCGATTGAATCTTGCAGAAATCAAACTAGGTCTTTTAAAGTAATTTTTTTTCTGAGTTATAAATGTAAATGGTTTCCCATATTTAACTTTCTAGGATTAATTACGATGTAGACTTCATTTTACTTATATTTGGATATATGAAGTCTGTTTTCAACTTTAGGATATATTAAAAAACTTTTTTAATATTGCTTTCCGTTTAAACGTTTGGTTGAACTCATTATTCTGCAGTATGTGAAAATCCTGAAAATTTGCAAAAAAACTTGGTATACTATGCAATGTGCATTGTCTAAAGAGTGATCCTACAGATTTATTTATGAAAAAATTTATAGGGAATTATTTTATAGAACATCTAACTGTAATTGCCTTTCTTTCTAACATATTAATTTATTACTGATATATATTTCTACCGAAATATTTTATGGGAGTAAACAAATTGCACAAATGAAAAGAAAAATAGTCTAATCTCCCAGGAATTGCACATTGAATGTCAACGTTGCCACAACGTCTGGACTTCAAACAACTACTCCTTGGGCTATATGCCCCAACAGGTATTGAATTATAGAAGTCCCGACGTTGGTTGGAACCTGAGATATCAGGACATTAAACCAACAACTTTGATTTTGTTATTAAAGGAGCCCGTCATCCATAGACCGGTTTCGACATTATTGTGCCTCTTCAGTATGGCGTAGACAAGCTCGACTTTCAATCTCTAATGAAAGTCTGACAGTGGATCCGACTAGCCCAGTTCCTATAGAATACAGTTGCGTTAGCAAGTGTATAAAGAACTGAGCAAGCACAGCGCCATCTATCACAATAATAACAAACTCAAAGTTAGCAAAAAGCAGCGACCTGTAATAGTACTGATATATATTTCTACCGAAATATTTTACATTCAATGTCCAATTCCTGGGAGATTAGACTATTTTTCTTTTCATTTGTGCAATTTGTTTACTCCCATAAAATATCAGTACTATTACAGGTCGCTGCTTTTTGCTAACTTTGAGTTTGTTATTATTGTGATAGATGGCGCTGTGCTTGCTCAGTTCTTTATACACTTGCTAACGCAACTGTATTCTATAGGAACTGGGCTAGTCGGATCCACTGTCAGACTTTCATTAGAGATTAAAAGTCGAGTTTGTCTACGCCATACTGAAGAGGCACAATAATGCCGAAACCGGTCTATAGATGACGGGTTCCTTTAATAACAAAATCAAAGTTGTTGGTTTAATGTCCTGATATCTCAGGTTCCAACCAACGTCGGGACTTCTATAATTCAATACCTGTTGGGGCATATAGCTCAAGGAGTAGTTGTTTGAAGTCCAGACGTTGTGGCAACGTTGACATTCAACGTCCAATTCCTGGGAGATTAGACTATTTTTCTTTTCATTTGTGCTATTAATTTATTATTTGCAACGCGATTGCTCCTGTTTGATCCCCAAGAAAATGGTTCATAATACCGGCGATCATCATGCCTCGGAGTCCATGTAGAACCGTCGGTCCGACGAACTTTACTTTAGTGAAGAAAAATTACGAGAAGAGAGAAAAGTGGAATTCTGAAATAATATATATACATTTGAATTGTAAATGCAATTCAAAAGCTATAAATTTTATTCCCGGTAACTATAAACTATAAACAAAAAGCTCAGGTAAACGTCCCGCAATATAAAACAATTGCTATTTGGTGGATAATTTATAATTATATTCGGTGCCATTGTATAGAACCGTAAATGAGGGTTAATTAATTTTAATCATCTGTATGCCACGGCTAAACAACGTTATTGTCGCCGTTTGTATTAATTGCGTTGATAAGGGTTTTTCAGAAACTGATAATTGCTCTTTCGCCAATTTACCGAGCGCCGTCATGTACATGATCAAAGAGCAACTGATTCATAGGCGGAGGTACTGTAAAAACAGGAGATATAGCATCCCCAATTTATCAGCTTTAAAACGCGGCTTCTTTGATACTACCCTTTAAACGTAAGGCGGCATCCTTTGTATCCTCGAAAGAAACTTCACTGAAATCTTAAAGTCTGAGTGCACGTGCAATTATCTAGGTAAAATCCAAAAGTACTTAGTTGAATTCAGCTTTTTTGTCTCTAATGGAAACATATTTGAAATATTTTCATATATATGAATAAGAAGAAGAAGACCCTTTATTTAAATAGAAACAAAAGTCATTTAAGTAAAGTATAAAAAGTAGAGGGCCTAGGACACTACCCTGCGGCACTCCCACATTGATTCCCAGGATGTTGTTTTGTGTATATTATTTGTCTAACTGAAGCTGGATTTCATTTATTGTTGATGCCGTTAATTAGAATAAGTGGCGCCAAAGAAAGACTTTGTAACTTTTTGGAATAAACGTTCATAAATTTTACTATGTATTTTTTTGATGTTTGTATAAAATTTTCATTAACCTTTCCTATACGGAATTTAAATCAAAAATAAATATTTTATAAATTTTACCAATATCAATTTTTAATTATCGCAAACGTTTAAAAAACTGTAAATTCTCTTTGTTCCATAAACTCTTATAACCATCAATTATTTCATTATGTCCGGAGGGGCGTACAGAAACAATCGAACGGACGGGCGACCGCTCGTGAAAGAGTATCATTCAAGTATCGAAGAGTGCGTGGGGTCCATCGTCGACCAACGTCAATAACTTCATAATTCATATAAAATCAACGGCACATCGATTGAAAACAATCGCCGGGAAATGTTTCTTTTGTTATTGTGTTTATGCACGTTTTGTCGGCTTGTTTTTTCAGTGTTGTCCTCGTTGTCAACGATCGTGTTTTGTTTTGTTGGAGGCATCAGGCGCCGGCAATAAAATGGGTTTAGTTCACTTGGTCTAGCGCCTCTCAATCGTTAAAAATAAAGAATTGATGTGTCGAAAATGGCGTAATGGATATCTAGATATATAACGTTTGGGAATACAGATATGAGTGCCAAGCAGAAATTGCTTTTTTAACCATATATTAAAAGGGACAGATTTGTATTATTTTCCATTTTAATAAAGGTTACAAATTCGTGTGTAGTAGAATGAATGTTAATACTACCAAAAGGGCTGGTTTAAACGATTAAAAGAAAATCCAAGTTAACGAGTCTCAAATGCGCTTACCTGTTATTGCATAGGAAATTGTAATAAGCTGATCTAGAACAAAGCGGCAGATACGACACATATACACCTACAGGTAAACGACATTGTACTTCTTTTTTATAGAAGGTCGCTTCACTAGTTTTTGCTGCTAGAAGCGCCTGAGTTCAAAATAAGCAATTTGAGACTAAAATAGGAGCGAAATATTTAAAACTCCGACAGACTCATTCATTCTTGAACACGTGAATTCGCAAACTATGGCCTCGCCGTTTACCCAATTTAACATCCATTGACTTTTTCGTTTGTTACTCTATTTAATTTAAACTTTAATGAACTTTGGGGAGGTGGCCATGTTAAATTATGGTAAACTGCACTCATTTTTCATAATTATATCCAACTTTTGCATCAATTTGTCTCTATTTTCTTACCTTTCTACTTAGAAGTCTATAAAATAATCAAAACGTCAAACCGATAAATCAGAAATCTTTAAAAATATTCAGAGCCCTACAAAAACCATACGAATCATTTTATTTCTAAACCCAAATCCCAAATATTTGCAACTCATTGTGCATTTATCTTTCTATTAAAACTCACTCGTATGTATAAATATCTATTTATTATCTTATTTAAAAATGGTTCACCGCCCAAGTTTCAAAGTCAGGTATCAAATAACTCATATCTACATGTTGCTGTAGTTGTGACTAATGTTTTCTTCGCACTATCTGATAGTGTACAGGAAGAAGGCAATAAAATTCATTCACCTGACGATGGTGGTATGCTCAGCAGATTTATATACTTAAGTACTTACAGCATGTAATCATTTGACGCTAAAGTCGTATATCACTGATTAATTTGTGGTGATATATGGTAAGTTACTTGGAAGATAGAGTAAAAATGATCAAAAGTCTTCAGAAGTGATTATTTTTTATAAACTTTTTTAGCTGACAAGCGTATTTAAAAAATAAAAGTCTTTAGGGTTGAATAGGTCCATTCTGAAAATTTCGACTAGCTAAGACTATGAATCATCGCCCTTCCAGGAGAAGAAAACGAAAACGTCTCAGATAACTTGGAATAAATAAATAACCATCACCGACCTTGTAATTTGAAGGAGCGAGGTGCCTCTGTAGCACCTCCACTACCCCTGAACTGCAGTTAGTTTTTTTAGGTTTTTTTTTTTATATGTAATAGGTAAATACTGGGTCACTTACCCCCCATCAGATTTCTACCATCATTTGTTCCACCCCCATTTTCTCAGACATATACTGGGTCACTTACCCCCCATCAGATTTCTACCACCCCCATTTTCTCAGACATAATCCTGAGGTCCTTCCTATGTGCCTGACGAGGTTCGAAAAGCCTATAGCTGTAGTTAAGACTGTTAAGACGCTTATGATCGTTTTAGAAAAATCTAATTAACACCAGGAAAATCGTCACGTAAAGTTCTGAAGATATTTGAAAAAAATTAACCTGAAGACGCCATCTTCAGAGGAGTTCTAGCTTAGAAACAAAAGCTCCAAAAGCACATGTTTATAGAAAGTTTTCACTCTATTTTTGCATATTCTACATCTGCAACACGTATTCCTAACACCGTGTATAAAAATTTATTAATGTTCCATATCACACTATATGTATCTGTATTTGCACTTGCAGCCCAAATAAATCACTCTTCACAGACAATTCTATTAGGAATAAAAACATTTTTGAGACTATTTATCTTGACACCCAACATATCTGGCTCATTAAAGTAGATGGAATATATACATATATAATAGGTCTAGTAGCGCTTGGTAGTGATTTGGTCTAAAGGGTTATACCTTCTAAAACGTTCAGGTTCATTAAGAAGTCATTTGTCAACGTGTGCCTGGCTTGTTAGTTGAATACGACATATGGAGAAATCTTGGAAGGAATCTTAACCGAATTTAAAAGACATAGCTTGTCAATGTATTTAACAATTTTTTATAAATATTTTTCATTCGTATTCTATAACCGATATTTGTCCTATGGATAATATTTTCTCACGACCATTCGTTAATATTATAATTCCAATATCAATTTTATTAATAGAACATATATTCTAACTCTAGAGTGAGAATGTTTAATCTGAAACAGTTGCTTCTTATGCGAAAAAAAAATGCTAGAATAAATTTGATGACCATTTTCCTCTATGCATAACCGCACTTGTTTTTCAAACGATCTCCTAACGTTTCTCAGGATATCTGGTGTTATAGTAGTAGCAAACGTATCCTTTATTTTAATCTTCAAGTCATTAGCAGTGGTAGGTGGAGTGTTGTAAACTAAATTTAACCCCAAAGAAAGAAATCCATGCTGGTTAAATCAGGAGATCTAGGTGGATATTCATGTGGACCTCCCCTTCCAATCCATTTATTGGGGAATTGTTTAATTCCTTACATTCCGAATAAAATGAGAAGGGGCACCATCTAACTGTAACTTGTAACCACATTTTTTAACTAAACAAACTTCAGCTAGAAGACTTGGAAATTCTTATTTTAAAAACCGTAAGAATTTTACGTCGTTCAAGTTACCATCAAAAAAATATGGACCAATCACATGGTCCATCTACCATTGCTGATGACTTGAAGATTAAAATAAAGGATGCGTTTGCTACTATAACACCAGATATCCTGAGAAAAGTTTATAAATTTTCAAAAAAATAAACGTACAAAACAAGTAATTGGGATAAACAAGTTACGTAATATGCCTTGAACGCATTGCCACTTTTCTTAATTTAGACAACCCATATGATTGAACTGGGCATTGTTTTCTTCGTAGCTGAGCCACCATAACAAAGTTAAAAAGACATGGAGGATGGAAATCTTCTCAAGTAGCAGAAGGCTATATATAAATTTCTTTGCAAAATAGAGTAAAAGTAGCAAATCAATTAGTTTCCTCTTTTACTGGATCTAATTCAACCGTAAACGTCCCGTCAACATCCAATTCTTCAGGCTAAACATGTATTACACCTGCCTCATCTAACCAATCTCTTCTATAAAATATTACAGAAAATATTTCTAATGCTCCAGTGTTAATTTTAATAATTATACCAACACTATAAATATTGATATTAATACAATGTAATGTATGTCTTTTAATAAAAAAACTCGTGATTCCTCACTCTCGCTACACTCCCGTTCGGAATATTCCGCTCGTATCTAATTTTTCCATTCTAACCTTGTGACAGAATCTACTATTCTACTTATGTTATATAAAATTGTTTAAACAGTATTTTGTACTGTACATATTTAGGACAACGTTTGTTGAAATTTTCCTATTAAACCTGCTGAATATAAATATTCTCTCAAATTGTTTCGCACACCGTACATCCAATAGTGATTATTGTTATAAATGGGATAATTAAATTAATAATGCGAATTGTTAAATAGTTATTTATTCAAGTTAAAGCGTTCACAGCCCTGAACGAACTGAAAAAATATCCTATCTTTCTAAAAAGCGGATCGACATTTACAATCTGCTTATTTAAGGTTTTCTTAGTTAATATAAACATGATAATATTGAAGGGTCTCTAACACTGCGACACCTTGAGTATAATTTATTAGTCTACGATCTTAAATAATAATTATTTGTATATATGTGTGTTTATTAAATACTACGAATTATGGATGTTTACACTCGGCCATCCTGACTTTTAAAAGCGTCCTCGCTTTCACAAATAAATTTTGGCATGTTGCCTTGTCGATTTTCTCATTGATTGTTTTTTCTGAAAAAAAAAGAAAATTGCATACAGTAATTATATTTTGATTAGTTATATATATATTTTTGATTCATTTTTACCTCCCAAGAGGCCTTATTTTTTTGTATTCTACCTCTCCCATTAGAGGCATTACGATTTTTTTTGTTCCACCTCTCTCGTTAGAGGCATTACGAATTTTTTTTTTTTTTTTTTTTTTTTTTTTTTATTCCACCTCTCTCATTAGAGGCATTACGAATTTTTTTTTTTTTTTTTTATTCCACCTCTCTCATTAGAGGCATTACGAATTATTATTATTATTTTTTTTTTATTCCACCTCTCTCATTCGAGGCATTACGAATTTTTTTTTTTTTTTTATTCCACCTCTCTCATTAGAGGCATTACGAATTTTTTTTTAAATAACTACTTACTAGATCCTACTTTAAAAAAAATTTTAACTTTTCGCAAATCTATTTAAATTACTTAACATAAGAGTTTAACCTTCAAGTAAGTCAATGAGATCATCCGTACTATTTGTTTCGGAATCAGAGTTTTCGGAGGAACTTACTCCTTCCATAAAAGGTTTAAGTTGCTCCGCCGACACTGATGCTTTATATTTTTTATAGCCTTTTATGCCTTTCATTGCCACTATTTCATATCTGTCATTACCCAATACTTTTTTTATTTTATATGGCCCACCGAATCGTGTCCCGGTTTTTCTATTACTTTCTTTACTTTTTTCGGCGTTACCTTCAGACCAGAGTACCAAATCATTAGGCTTATAGCTTTTGCTTTTTTTTCTTTTCGCATCGAAATACTTTTTCATTCTTTGACTTTGTTTGTCCATTGACTTTGTCGGGCTAATTTGATCGTCTACTCTGTCAATTTCACCGATCTCATCGTCCATGTCCGCTTGAATATTTTTTTCAAATCCAAACATAAGTTTGTGGGGCGTAAATCGCGTGCTGCTGTTTTCGGTATTATTAATGCCAAGGACAACTTGTGGTAGTTTTTCGAACAATTCGTGTTCATCATTTATGCTGGTGTTTATAGCTTCTAGTAGTGTACGATTGTAACGTTCTACCTGACCGTTTGATCGGGGGGATGCTATGGTATTTAACACCTGCTTTATTTTAAATTCTACGCAAAAATTACTAAAATGTTTTGACGTAAATGCTTTACCTTGATCCGATATTATTCTTTTGGGTACTCCGAACATACTAAATAAGTCTTTTAAATTGTGAATCACTTCTTTTGAATTTGTAGATTTAGTGGGTCTTGCAAAAATATATTTTGAAAATGAATCAACGATGACTAAAATATGGCAAAACCCTGAACTTTTGCAAAATGGTCCCAAATGGTCTATATGCCAAGTATCGAGCGGTTTTGTAGGTTTTTGTAAAGGAAAAAGGTAGCCTTCTTTTTTACCATATTTATTATGTTTAAATGCGCAATCAAGACATGCATTGACATATTTTTTTATAAATCTTGTCATTCCGTGAAACCAAAATTTACTTTTGATTAATTTTTCGCATTTACTAAGGCCTACATGACCTATATCATCATGATATTTCCTCATTAAGCTAAATCTAGCAATTTTTGGGATGACAAGCTTATTACATCCATCAGCCGTTTTTCTGTAAATTCTATGATCTATTTCGGAGTAAATTTTTATTAATTCGGGATTTGGATTATTTTGGTGTATTCTATTCCGTATAGATATTAATTCTGGGTCCTGAGACTGAATGCAATATATCCAGTCTTCCAGATTTATTTTGAGGATTGCTGAATTATTAGCGTTTCGGCTAAGAGCGTCTACGTGTGTCATTCTTTTTCCTGGTCTGTGCTCTATTTCAAAATCGAAATCCTGTATAGTTAACCACCAACGTGCTACTCGAGGCAAAAGATCTTTTTTACTAAATGTCAAACGTACAGCGCTACAATCTGTAATAACTTTAAAGTGCAACCCTGTTAAGTAAATACGGAGGCGCTTAATTGATTCAATGACAGCTAATGTTTCTAATTCGTATGAATGATAAACACTTTCTTCCCTAGTTGTGGCTCTACTATAATACATAACAGGTTTAAGCCCATTACTATGCTTTTGCATTAATATTCCTGCGATACCTTTGCTACTCGCGTCGGTGTGCAGCTCGGTACTTAAATTAGCATCAAAAATACTTAGTAAAGGTCTGCTAGTGAGAATATTTTTAATTTTTTGGAAAGCGTCTCGTTGTTCGTTGCCCCATACCCACACTGAATTTTTTTTTAGTAACTGGCTTATTGGATGAACAATAACAGCGTGGTCTTTAACAAATTTTCTGAAATAAGAGCATAGACCTAAAAATTGTCTCACTTCATGTATAGTTTTTGGTTCCGTAAAATTTAGAACTGCATTAATTTTTTGTTTGCCCGGTTTTACGCCGTTTTCGCTAATTTCATAACCCAAATATTCAATAGAATTTTCAAAAAATTTACATTTTTTTATATTTAATTTTAAATTGGCTTCCTCAAAAATTTTAAGAACATTTTCTAGGATGTCAAGTCCTTCTTGTACTGTAGTACTTGGAACTAAAATGTCATCTAAATATATTAATACTTTGTCGTGACGTAATTGACCCAGCACGTTATTAAGTAGTCTTTGAAATGTGGCGGGGGCATTACATACCCCAAATGGCATCCTTAAAAACTCAAATTGTCCATCTGTTGTAACAAAAGCGGTTTTGTCTATTGAATTTTCCGCTACCGGAATTTGATAATAACCTTGAGTCATATCTAAGACAGAAAAATATTTATATCCTTTTAATCGTGAAATATGATCTTCTATATTTGGCAATGGATATCTATCTTTTACTGTAATTTTATTTAATTTTCTATAATCAATAGCCACCCTGTAATCACCGTTCTTCTTTTTCACTAAAATCGCAGGACTTGCGTAACTAGATTTTGATTGTTTGATAATGTTATTTGTTAATAAGTCATTTACTTTTTCGCGGATTATTAATTTTTCTTTTTCTGATACCCTATATGGTTTATAAAAAATAGGTTCTTTGGATGTTAAATTTATTTCGAATTCAATAATATCGGTTACGCCCAAATCACATGTATTTATTGCAAAACAAGACTTATATCTTTGTAATAATTTGTGTAGTTGAAAACAATTCGTTTTTGAAATTTTTCCTGAATGAACCTTGGATAAATCTATTTTAAAAATTTGAGAAGTTTCAAAATTTTGTAAGTTGCTCTCAGGAAATTCGTGTCCTCTTGCTATGACTTGATTATTTCTAAATTGTAAACTTTTACTACCTATATTCGTCACATTCATGAAGAAAATAGGGTCTATAGCCAGAACCGTTGAAATAGTGTAATTATGGCATAATTTTGACGGAATAATTAAATTATTCTTACAATCACTTTGAACTTTTACAGATAATGAAGACTTTGGTTCAATTTCTATGTTTTCTAAAACTTTTACATTAAATTTAGTTGCATTATTTTCTTTAAAAAATTTTAATTCTCTTTTAGATTCAATTTCTTTTAAAGTTATACTTTTACCTCTAATGTGCATTTCTATGCCATCATTATTAATTACTGGTTGACCTATAATTACGTCTATATTTTCCATTTGAAAATCAACGAAATATACTGTACTTTCTATAGAAAAACTGTCAAATTGTAAATTTATGATAGTCTGTCCTTCTGGATATAAAATTTTATTACCGAAACCTCTTATAAAGGTGTCTGGTATTTTTAATTCAATTCCCAGTTTTTCTATCAAACTCATTCGTGCCACGTTTATTTGGCTACCTGTGTCCAAATAACCTTGACACATAATATTATTTATTTTAACGTTAATTTTATAAAAATCATTTGTTACTTGCCTTTGCAGTGTTTTCACTGTTGCAGACTTTAGGAACCAGCAGTCAGTTCGTACATGTCCATCTTTGCCACAGTTATTACATTGTTTGAAGGGGCGTCGGGTCGTGGTGAAGCGGCGTTGGTTGCTGTCCAAATAGGGCGTACTTGTAGGTCCCGTTTTATTGTTGTCAGGTCGATGCCAGCATTCTTTCGCCACATGTCCGAGTTTCTTACAGATGAAGCAAATACGTTTTTCCTGAGGTTTGTGATTCACTCGTAGTGATGACTTGCTTATCAGTAGTTTGTCTTCTTTCTTCTCGCCAATGTCGTATTCAATTTTACTTAGGAATCCTTGAAATAAGGATTCAGGTGTTTTGTGGTTTCCGGATCTTGCAGCGCTTTGTAGAGATAATGGAAGTCCATCGATTATGCAGGACACAGCATTAAAGTCGTTAATGTCGCATTTTCTTATTAATATGGATTTAGAATAAAAATAATGCACCATTGTTTCCTCTGTTTTTTTCTTTCGCTCCATCATTTTTTTTATATTGTCAATGAAGTATTCGTGACTTGGAAATGCTTCAGTCACCATTTTCTTCCATTCTTCCCATGTTTTGTTGTAATCGTGAAGCGAATTGTACCAAATTCTAGCAATTCCTGCTAGTTTCGATTGCATATGATAGGATTTGGCATTATCATCCCATCCATGAATTGACGCAAGCTGGTCGATTTTATGTAACCAGGTAGTGGATGTCAGATTGCTTTTTTCGGGATCAAATATGGGCACAATATCAGTTGATTGGATGGCATTAGTAGTCGTAGAGATAGGAATAGGTCGTGGTACATTTTGAGTTCCTGCTAAAATTTCACTTACTCGTTTGTTTATTAGGTGTTCTAAATTTTTTTGACGCTGCCGCCTAGGTTGACGTTGGTGAAATCGTCCACTTGTCTGACTCTGCGTTGTTTCGTCTGCATCATCTGATGATGACGATAGGGCTCTTTTTCTTTCTTTTTGCATTCTCTCCCGTACTATTTTTGACGAACTATGTCTATAATGGTCTCTATCCGTATCACTATCACTTCCACTCATTATTATCCCACTTCTGAATTGTTATAAATGGGATAATTAAATTAATAATGCGAATTGTTAAATAGTTATTTATTCAAGTTAAAGCGTTCACAGCCCTGAACGAACTGAAAAAATATCCTATCTTTCTAAAAAGCGGATCGACATTTACAATCTGCTTATTTAAGGTTTTCTTAGTTAATATAAACATGATAATATTGAAGGGTCTCTAACACTGCGACACCTTGAGTATAATTTATTAGTCTACGATCTTAAATAATAATTATTTGTATATATGTGTGTTTATTAAATACTACGAATTATGGATGTTTACATTATATAAAAATAAACACTTCCGTTTATCTTACACGCATTTCTTCACGTCTGTCTTGTTTCTGATGCAGCGTATTTGCACTCGTTCTATTTTTGTTTGCAGTCAATATTTATGCAGACTCCAACAACTGATTTCATCTTGTTTTTATCTGCAATCCAATAAACACGCTATCTGTTTGTAACAGGTCGGAAAAAAAGTTTATCCGCACGAGCAGTTTTTATTGAATATTGTTTCGATTTAAGCGACGCGTAATTTGCTATTCACCGACAAGTTTTGGAACATTAAATTTGTATAGAAAAAAAAAAGAGTTTCGAAAAACCGATTTAGTGCAGACCGAGGCTGATGAAGTGGAACACAATTATTTACGTAACGTTTGTGTTTATTGTCATTAACCGATCGATAAGAGATTTAATGGGTATTTGTACTAGGAGTTTGATCCTCTAATGAGGACCTTACACGTTTAATTTTATTAGCAATACCACATCCATACTGAAAAATATTGATTTAATATTGAAAGTGTTGGAAAGAGCATTGGCCTGCAGTAATTTATCGATGGTTTGTTTTTTTTTTGTAGTTATCTTTTCCTGTAATGCTTCTTTTTAATGTTGGGTATTTTGTCAGAGATCCAGTAGAGTTTGATATGGGTCCTCTCTTCTATATTGTTCATTTCCTGTGTGTTGAAAGAGTCCAGTTCTTGTGATATATCGCTTATAAAATCAACGGGCAGGAAATAACAGGGTTAGCATAACTTGCTTTTCAATAAGAGAGAGATGGTAACCCTTTCCGCTATTAAAATTATTTAGTTGTCTCTATGGGTCTCTATAGAAAGGATCTTTGGACATCAGTCTGGAATAATCAAATTTTATTTGGTTTGGTTGTGTCTCTTTCCTGTTTAGAACTCGGTTATCATCTCAGTGTCTCCGTTGAATTAGGTAGATCCCACTCGCTGGCTCTCCAACCGAACTTACTTATAAATATAGGCTATCGTATACAGGTCAAGACAACGCATCTGCCTCGCATTCGGAAGGTCGTAGATTTGATCCCTACTGCCGCTCGATTTGCTATGAGTTTTTCTCATATGTAGTAGAGAAGCCTCCATGCTGCAATCTACGCCACCGGAAAATATGTCCAGTTCAATATAGAAAGAAATTTTCGCATGTCAGACAGCCAAACATCCATTAATGCTCTGAACTCCCACGTAATCAACCCCAAGATGGTTTGGGAGTGCCTCGAGAAACTAAATCGCATGGCACCAGGGCCTTGGTTCAATCAGCCCTGGTAGTGTCAGGCGCTACTCTGACTAAAACCCCCATCTTCTCTCCTGTCTCCGGAATCACCATGGAGTTGGTTTACATCAGAGACAGGAGCCGTTCTCATTTCCGTCCATCATGTTTTCCTATTTCGTATCTATGCGTTTTCTTATTCTTTCCTCTCTTTCTTTAGTTGTTTACTGCTTATCATTAAATCTATTGTTGTTCGGGTCTATCTGGATTCCTGTGTCAAGCTCCAGGGCTGTTCCCTCCCTCTCCCATCTCTCGCAAGAGTATATAGTGTGCTCTGGGGAGTCATCATTCCCACAATAAGGGCAATTTGATATTTCCGTACTTCCTATCCTCATCTTGTAATTTTCGAAAGTGCCGTGTTCTGTCAAAAATTGGATAAGGAAATATTCCGTTCTTCTGTGCTTACAGTCAATCCAATCTGTGACATTTTTTATCAGCCTCTTGGTCCACTGTCCAACAGTACTGTTTGCCTCCCATTCGTCCTGGCACTCTTGCATGGTCGCCAATCTTTCCCCGGCTCTAACTTCGTTTCGGTGGCTGTTTCCCCTAAGGTGCAGTCTCGCTCTTTCGTGAGCGAGCGGGGTTATAGGGGCTACTCCTGTTACAACCTGTATTGCTGCAGCCAACACTGTTCTATATGAGCTGCCCACCCTCAGCAGTGCTTTTCTCTGACACATCGTCATCATGTTCCTATATTTTGCAAAGTTTAGAACCTTAATCCAAATCGAAGTTCCATAGAGCAGTGTCGACTGCACCACCCCGTACAGGGCTACCCTCCTTTTACTGCCTGGTCCACCTATATTTGGCATCAGTCTGGTGAGTGCTGCCATCCTTTTTTCGGCCTTGTTCACTGCATATTTTATACGCGCGCCAAACCGCATTTTGTCATATAGTACAACTCCTAGATATTTGAGTTGTCTAGTTCCCTGGATGTTAAATTTTATTTCGCTCCTGTTCCTCGGGCCATTCAGGACTAACGCTTCTGACGGGCTATTTTCAGATTCTTACTGTCCATCCATCTCGTTACCCTGGCTACTGCATTGTTGGGGATTGCATAGCCCTACAAAATCTGAGGATCGATACCTGGGAGAATATCAAATAGAAGAGGAAGATCTACCTAACCTGAAGCCTACCGACATCCTCAACTTTTTGAAAGCAATAGGACTGGAGGATCTGCTCTAATCGTTGAGACATCCCAAACTACCGGGCAGCAGAAGGGGGATCTTACAGGTCGCAGTGTATCGACACCCCCACCAGGCAGAACAGAACAGAACACCCTCTCAGTGACCTGCAATTATTCCTTAAGGACATAATCTAGTATAATTATTAGTATTTGTATTAGTTTATTAATTAGTAACCAAATAGCTTTTGCCAAATCCCTCCCTCTGAATTGTTGAATAAAGATGTTAATTATTACCTCAACTGTAGTGTGAGTAAAATTTACTCATTCTGATCCAGACACATCAATTTGTATTGTATTGTAAGGAAATTTGATATTTATGCGATATTTTCCTTGAAAGATGTACGTCCTATTTTGCGGAACTAACAATATTTCATGCTTATTCTTGTACGTACATAAATGGACATTTGATTAATAGTAATATATGTAATTATAATAATTTTGTAAGGTTTAGAAATTATTAAATTCGTATTGACAAAACTGTTCTACAAAAATATGGTAATTTTGATTATTCTGACTACCACAAATCACTTTAAGCCATTAAGTAATATTATTTATAAATTTCTGAGAAACATTCTAGACTATTCTAGAGTATAACGAATATTACCCAGATATATGTAAGTGGTATTCATCTGAAATGCAGTAAAAACAACATGGTAAATATGTAATATCTGTAATAACAGGATTGGTACGTAGCAATACTGATAAACATTTTGTAAAACAAATAACAATACTAGCGGTACTATTATAAATAAATTAATAAAACTTACAAATTCAAACTTTTTGATATTGGGGATCGATTTAGCACAAAATAATAATTTACAATATTACAGACAAAATTGTAGGTCATGGCCTGGATATAATTACCACTAGAGCTCATTTGGCCGAATATTTTTCATAAGTTTGATATAAAGTATTTACTTTCATTGGTAATTGCCTATACGATAGTAAATACGAGAAATCAAACTTACAAAAAATGGTAAGACGATTCCATGAATGTAAACTTATATTTTCTCTTCCTTCCTCATATGCTAAATATCCGATAGCAAAATGCGATATTTGAATTTTCATATGACATTTTTTACATATGAGTGGAATTGTCTTTCTAATGCTCTCCTGCAATATGTTTTTCCGAGTATCTTTTAATTAAATTTAATATAAATAAAACCGATTTCGAAGTATCGCATGATTTTGAATATAAATTATTTTAATTAGCCATTAACTCGACGTAATGGAAGTAATTGATAAATTAATTTAAATCAATAAAAAAATGTTTAATTGATAAAAGTGATTCTTGGGAAGATCCAAGAAAGTAATTTAGATCTATAAATAATATATTTTTTTATTTTTATACGTATGCAGCATCGTTACCAATAAATTTATCAGCAGCGTTACGGATTTAAATTGAACTTGACATTGTAAAAATTGATGTTTGTGTTTTCAGTGGAAGTCGAGATGGTGTGTCATGAGGAAATTATCACCAGTTGCAGGTAACTAAAGAAATATTCATTTTTGTTTTTATTTAAATATATAAATGTATAAAGTTGTAGTTATTCAATCAAAAAATACACAATCTAATAATTAAGACTACAAAATTTAGCTTTTTAAAAATATTTAAAACATTGATTAATTTTAAACGGCGATTCCCAACTCGTGCTCGTCTTTACCTGCTCCTAAAATTTTCTGACCAACTCGTGCTCGACCGAATACCAGGTAGAAAACCAACTGACCAACTTGTGCCCAATGGTTTTAATTCTTGTTTTTTCTACAAGACGAATTTTTTACAATTTTATGATAGGTTTTATATAGGTCTCTTCTTGATTTTTTATAGTCTATTTTTATGTATGAGAGAGTATTAAAATAATAAAGCGTTCGTAATCCATAGGCGTACCACTTCTTTTAGTAGACAGTTAAAATATTTTGTGAAGTTATACCTCGAGTATTTTCGTATGAAATAACCTTTGTATAAATATAATAAATATATCGGGTGTACACTTATATTTTCACCTAATTAACCTGCTTATAACTTCTAAGCAGCTGAAGGTAAAAAAGTGCAATTTTTTCTAAAATATTTTATTTTTCCACAAGGTATGTTAAGAACATTGTGTCAAACGGGTTATGTAGGTATAAGGGTTTAAACTTTGACTTTTAAACAACGTTACGTTCATAAATAATAATTTTAATATAAAAACTACTTCTTACCTACAAATCCAAATCAGAATCGAAATCAGAAGATGAACTGTCGCAACCAATATTTACAATGAGTGGCTCGATCATTTCATCAGTAATATTGTCCAACTTCCACATTTTCTCTTCTTCTTTAATCGTATGATTTACTGCCTTTTCCCAGTTTTCAGGCTTCACATTATTTACAGCCTCCAAAAACAACTGTTTAACATCACTCATTTTAAAAGAATTATTTTTTCTTGAAACTTCTCCCTTTATCTGTGCCCATATCAGTTCAATCGGGTTTACTTCGCAATGATATGGTGGTGATCTAACCACCGTCATCCCACGATTTTTTGCAATTTCATCAATTTCATATTTTTTTAATTTCTCTTTATGAAGGGAACACAAATGATACAGTTCTCTTCTCACAGAACCGGGATGGAACTTAATATTCTTTGAATTTAGCCAATTCTGTAAATCTTTTATTAACCACTTGGTTGTGGGCATTTTTTCTGTAAGTCTCGAGTGATAACTTGCATTATCCATTACTATTATACAGTTCTGAGGAAGAAGATCTATCATTTGTTCGAACCACTCTTTAAAGACATCAGCATTCATGTCCTCATGGTAGTCACCGGTACGAGTAGATTCAAAAGTCAATAAACCACCTTTAACAAAACCGTTTGAACTACCGATGTCTGCGCCCCTTTCCTGATGGTGGATTTAAACCAGTAGATAAATTATTTAAAAAAGCCTGTCTTCGACTTGTAACAGTTTCATCTTGCCAAAATTTATTTGGTGTATGTCCCTCGTTGATCCATGTTTCATCTAAATAAAATATATTTCTGCTTTGGTTTCTCATTTATTTTATAGTCCTTAGGTAATTTCTTCTCCATACTACAATATCGCTTCTTTCTATTAAAATAGACTTTCTGGAATGCTTTTTCCATAGAAAACCTATTTCTTTTAAAAGTTTCCATAGTGTGCTTCCACTCATTTCAGGGTAATCTTTATCATCTCGAACCGTGGCAAGAACTTTGTCTACTGTCGGAAATTCTTTTCTAAAGAAGAACGCATGCACTTTCCTTCGAAGTCTTTCTTTCAAATGATTTTCTATTTGAAATTTTGGTTTTCCTGGAGCTTTACGTGCTGTTTGAAACTCGCCACATTTCTCTTCTTTAACAACTCTGTAAATCGTAGATTTCCCAACACCAAGCGTACTACTAACTAATTCCACTGTGTCATCAACACTTTTACATAAATGTTTGTCTGTAAATGATTTAAAACAATTAAATATTAATGTTTTTTCATTAACTGTTAAAGGACCGATTTTTTGTCGTTTACGCGGTACTTCCAAATTTTCCATGATCACACTAGAATTCACAATAGACTGCACACTGCACCTTGCATGTTGCAACTAAACGACATTTAGTAAGCTGTCAAGAATACACAACTGGACCTCCTTACTAAATGGAAAACCTACAATCGCATTTTCGGTGAAATTTGTTGGTAAGGGATTTATCTACTTATAATTCGATTACTGTAAGAAATTTTTGGAATTAAAATAAAACAAAATTGGCAAATAGGTACTTATTGAAAATAATCTTAAGATACGGCTATGTTATCTTTAATACACAGGGCTTTTGGCCTGTCCAAACCTTTTTCCATTGTTCTGTACAGCTTATGGTTATAAAAGACCAATAAAAGACCCAAAACTTGTATTAGCTCAGGTACATTTATGACAATTTTAGGAAATATTTAGATTATTCCGTAAAAATATTTAAAATGACCGTACTAAGTTTTGCATTAGAAATGCTGTTTTATTACTCTCTCATTCATAAAAATAGTAATGCATCAACAAAAACAAATAATGAGATAATGCTAGTTGTGAATTAGAAAGGAACGAACTATTCAAATAACTATGAAATGATTCGCATCCATTTAAAGCTATTAATTTATATAGTTCCTAGATTTAAATTAGATTGGATACTCAGATTTTTCACACGGGTACGAGTTGGACATAAGGATTAGTAGGCTCGAGTTGGGATGTGCCCATTTTAAATGTACCTGTAAAAGTACAGACGGTTCAAAAAATAATTATAAATTCAGACAAATCCATAAAATACGTAAATATTAAATAAATTTTTCAGATATTTTAATATTTCCTAGTCCAATCCTATCTTAAAAACGCATTCCCAGAATATATTACAGAGCAAATATATCATTTTTCGCCAACGTTACCCCAGTATTCGACATCCAACACCGGTAAATTCAGATAAGATAAAAAAAAACCGTTAATAAAACGGTTTGCCGCACGTTCAAAGTAAGTTATGATTTTCAAAATTACATTTTAGCATAAGTGAGAGATTTACAACTTACGAATGTGCCGTTAAATTGCGTTTATCCGGCATATACATCTGATTAGATCGCAAAATTCGCCGTAAATGTGTATCTAATATTTGCACGATCTAATACGAAATTTACTTAGATGGGTAACTTTAGATAACAAACCTTTGCATGTAATGAGTCAATTCAAACGTATGCGGATAATTAACCTCAGGGCAAGTTTGTTCAAATTATCAAAGTATATGGTAAGAAATAGTTTGTGTACATTTATCATATACTGGTTGATGGAAAGTAACTTTTATAAAATTTTAGACCACAATTGGGCTTGGGACAATATACAAAAAGCTGACACTTATGCGAACTCCCAAATGTATTAACAAAAAAAGTATTTATTGAAACTAAGCAAGACACCAAATGATGACGACTAATTACTAGAAATATACTGAAACATCTTAATAAAAAAGAAATAGTCAGACTGACCGATATTTAGTGCACAATTTGGAAAGTGGCAAAGGTAATTATGTTCCATAAACTTCCCAAACGACCTAGAAAATTAATTATAGACCAATTGTTCTAAAATTGATTATAATAAATAAAATGAAATACAAAAATTATTTCAAATCACCATTTTGCCTTTAACTAAAAGCATTTAAGAATCAAGTACATATGTCGTAGAAAAAGGACCAAGAACAAAAACAGATTTGCTCTCTCATCTTTCCAGATGTTGCTTTGCCATATTCCTAAATGTTGCTCTGCTATCTTCCCAGATGTTGCTCTGCCATCTTCCCAAATGTTTCTCTGCCATCTTCCCAAATCTTTCTCTGCCATGTTCCCAAAAGTTGCTCTGCCATCTTTCCAGATGTTGCTCTGTCATCTTTCCAGATGTTGCTCTGCTATCTTTCCAGATGTTGCTCTATCATCTTTCCAGATGTCGCTCTGCTATCTTTCCAGATGTTGCTCTAGCGTTTATCATAGTCTAATATAAACAACTGAACCATAAGCTAAATAGGCATCTATTTTATTTAGATTAATAAAACAAAACTAAAAGAGAATTTGATAAAATTAATATAAAAGAAGCCTGTAGTGATGTCTAAGGTACTTTTCCTGCACATTGGTAACCCGAACTATTATAGAATATTACTTTAAAGAAAAATTAAAATAATGGAAATTATCTGGCACCAAGATAGATTTCCACGCAATAATGGCATCATAACTTTTTTGTTCTAAATATTAGATTTACTGAATGGATCATTTTCATGTCCTATAGTAACCCGTAGATTTTATTCAATGGGTTTATTTAAAAGGCATATATAAATAGATAATGGAAGCTTGTAATAATATTTAAATATCAGATTTGCCGATTTGATAATTTTTATCTCCTGCAAGACTTCACATATAAATTTTATTCTAATGTATACGAAAAGCATTAAGTCAGAAACAAGATAAGGGAAGCTTGTTGTAACATTATTTAAGATATAAAAGCAAACGAGAATCCAATAATGTATGCCCGTCCTTTTTATAAGAAGTCTAATAGCATGTTTTAAGTAATCTGGAAACTGCTGTGTAAAAAACACCGACACACAATATTATATATATTTTCGTGCCACCCTCTCTTATTCACTTTTAAAAAATCGTTAAAAAGAAAGTATAGAATTACGTAATAAATTATCAAGTTACACAGTAGTTAATGGTAGCCGGAAATACAATTAAAACCTTAAAAAAACTATTTGTACCTTTCAAAACCCCATTGTTCACCCCAGGTAATATAGTAAACACTAAACTGTCAGTTGTCAGTCATTATGCGGTGGTCCCTTAAACTTTCATGATGATGCCTACGGCTAAAACTGAAGTCATTCAGCCCTTCGCCCGTTCTCAGTATGGGGCATTACAGATAATTTTGGTTAAGGGTTTGTGGCCTCGTATCGATATCCCCCTCTTTTGGACCCAATTTATACTTGAGAAGTTTCTAGCGTGATGTAATCGGATGTTTATGGTTTGTAAATTAAACTTTGATTAAATTTGGATAGTTTATTGGCCGCAGATCGGTTTTCTAGAGAAACTGGATTTAAATCTGTAGTAGGACATATTGATGTACACGCTTTGATGTGTATTTTATGCAAGTGATTTAAAATGAAATATCGGCATTTTTCGAAAAGACGTAAGAATCTAAATACATTGGAATAATTTTATTTGCTTGCGCTATAACTGTTATTCTGGAATATATTTATTTATGGATTAATCTCAGCTATAATAAGAGATGTCTTAGACTGTAAAAATGTATTTCCATTCCGAGTTATATAAAGATATAATAGAGAACTAAACAATTTCCGAAAAATATTTTCTGCCAAACTTTTCTTTGAAACTGATATTCCCATGCATTATTCTGTGAGAAACAATTGTTTTCTATTTTTGCTTTGAAATATTACCAAGAAAAGTACTTTTCGCTTTGATCGAGTCTTAGAAGAACTTAAGTGTAACTCTATCCGAAAAAAGACACTGTAAGTTTTGTTTGATGTGCACGTTTATAACTGGGTCGTTATAAATGCTCATAGCGACTTTAGAATTTCGCTTAAAACTTGGCAAGTTCGAGAACGGCGCCTCTGAGGATTCTGAAATATGTTAAATCTCTGAAAAGTTTTCAGGTGCTCTTGTATGTGGCATCCACATTTTATGAAATTATTTTTAAGAATATGAAATATTTTCGAACTGGGTTTGGCTATATTGTCGAAAACGATATGAGGAAAATCTTTTATTAAAAAAATTTTTAGGTTATGAAAAGTTACATACGTACATTTTTGTGGTGACAAATCTAAAAATTTTTTGTCATGTGAGTTTCTGATAAATGTCTTCTATCTTTGAAAAAAAGGCAGAAGGTGAAAAATTGCTTGGAATGAATAAATGGCCACTCAGCACGACTCATCAAAAATATTTAATTTCTACAGTACTTAAATGAACACGAAAATCTCACTCGAAAGATAATTGGTGTGACAAACACAAAACCAATAAAAATCTACAATATTTATTAATTTTAAAATCTTATACAAATATCAACTATACATGAGTAGAAAGCGCGTTAGGATTTTTTCCATCCACTTTTCCACTGTTTACGGGAGAGATACTAAAACAACTTCCGAGGAAAGCTATAGTAAAACTTACATACCTACTTAATGCATCATTTAGAATGAGATATGTTCCACGGATGTGGAAAGTATCAGAAGTTATCATGATGGCAAAATTAGGGAAACTACCACATGAAATTACGTCTTACAGGCCTATATCCCTACTTCCTGTAATCTCGAAGCTGTATGAAAAAATATTACTAAACAGACTAAAACCTGTTATAGAAGAAAAGAAACTAATTCCATCACACCAGTTTGGATTTAGAGAAAACCATTCAACTATAGACCAAGTCCATAGAATAACTAATATCATCGAAAAAACCTTAGAACAAAAAAAGTTAGGTCTACTGTCTTCCTTGATATAGCGCAAGCTTTCGATAGAGTTTGGCATGAAGGACTCAAACACAAACTGAATCAATTATTGCCAAAACAGTATTCAGAATTATTAGCATCATATATATCAGAAAGATACTTTAGAATTAAACAGGAAGAATCATAGGTACTCTAAAATTAAAGAAATTAAGGCAGGAGTACCACAAGGAAGTGTATTAGGGCCAGTCCTATACCTATTATACACTATTGATATTCCTGAATTAGAGCAAAATACAATTGCCACCTTTGCAGTAGGCAAAAGACACGAAGAGGTTGCAAGAAAACAACAAACATCATTAGATAGAATTAATAATTGGACCAATCGTTGGAGTATCAAATTAAATGAAAATCAATTGGTACATGTTAATTATACTAACAAAAACAATGAGTATATACCAGTCAGAATAAATAATACCCAGATCCCTTATGCTAATTCAGCAAAGTATCTAGGTATTACTTTAGATGCGAGACTACGCTGGAAGTTCCATGTCAAAAAGAAACGTGAAGAACTCAACATAAAATTCAGAAAAATGTATTGGCTGCTTGGAAGAAATTCTACCCGTCATTATACAACAAAATATTGTTATACAAACAAATTCTCAAACCGGTATGGACATATGGTATCCAGCTTTGGGGCTGTGCCAGTCAGAGTAATTTACTCATAATACAGAGATTCCAGAACAAGGCATTAAGGAGCATAGTCAAAGATCCCGGGTACTGCAAAAATAGTGACCTCCACCGGGACTTGGAGATGGATACTGTTAACCAGACAATTAACAAATTTGCAAGAAGTCACGAACATCGACTCCACCAACACGTGAATGTGAATGTCGAGGCCATCCAGCTCCTGAACAACATTGATCTAGTAAGAAGACTCACGAGGAAGAATCCCTTTGAGTTGGTGTAAGGAAAGTGACAGAAAAAAGCAGAGCATAGTGCGCAGTAGTGAATACACGTTAAGTAAGGTGTAAAAAAATTATCAGTACTAGCGAGTAGACTTTAGTTATCCAATCTTCACGTATTAATTTAAGTTGGACAAAAATTACTCATTGTTCGTTATGTGATCGGATTGTAATATTAACATATGTAAGGGGTATTTTAATATAAAAAAAACTTTCCCACTGTTAATTTTTTCAAACTGCTTTTGAACAGTCCAAATCAGCATTTCAATCATTATAAAACATATTATGAAGCTGATTTAAGAAGTTTGAAAAAAATAACAGTGGAACGCTCTTCCTACACTGGTATAATCTAATAATAAAGATTATCCTGTTCTTAACTACATCCAAAAATAGAAAAATAAGGCAGAAAAATAGGGCACAAGCAGAAACAATTCGTTTATTTAAAAAAAATTAACAAAATATTTCTCTTTAAGTTTTGACTCGCCCCGTATAGGGTTTTTGCAATCCTGAAATAATGGTACCTTGCTGTAAAATTAGACAAATAGCGTGTTCATTTATTTATTTATGGGATATTGAAAGATAGCCTATATCAAAGCAACTACAGTCCACTGACAACCAGCTACAAACAGAAAGCTGGAATACAGGATTCGATAAGAAATTCTGCTAATTCGTATCAAATTCCAAACATGGTCCTTCGAGCCGAATTAATCCAGGACCCGGATACCCAACACCCATACAACCTTATATTTTTGAAATGCCTTTAAAATTATTTAACTCTTTGATTCTATGAGACACTATGAGATACCCTGTATATTTCAAAATATAGAGCTGAAGGCTACTCATCTAGTCCTTTTTTTACACTTGCATATTGAAAATTGAAATTAGATAGAATTAACTTGTTCCTCTTGGTAAATTAGTTAGTAAAATTTTGCATACGCTTTCAAAATAAATATAACAATGGATTTGTGTCACTAGGTTTATGTCATGTAACACGTATATTGAGATTAGATTAGATCGTCTATTTTAAATTGCACCTTTTCTAATCCAATGTCAATATTTGTGTTAAATATCAGTCACGAGTTTATTGTAGTAGATGCTTTTTGCGAAGTTTGCAAATCATACTTATTCATCAATTTTTTAATGGGAAACTAAGCTAGTAATGCAAGACCTTCATTAATATAGTACATACAAAAAATATTTTTATAAAAATTGTTAGCGGCCTTTGGATCCATATTTTAAAGTTAGTTTTGATAATATCATTTTTTTTAAATCATTCTATAAATAAAAGTAAATTACCCAAATTTTTAGTTTCTGCTACGCAGCCTTCTAAAGGCCTAAAAGGTACTTTTCTATAAATAACTTTTTTCTCGGTAAATTTTAATTAGATGTACTTGTAAATAAGGGTGGTTGTAAATCAAATATAGATTGTTTTTTTACTTCTTTTGCAGCGAAAAAACAATTTCATATATCTGTAATTTTTTTCCACCCCCTTGAGTATTTTGAGAATTTTTAAGCTTCGAGTCAGTACTCAAAACTCTAAAAACCAGTTTTTTGGAATATAAGTACAACATATAGGGCTGGCAAAAAATTTGAAATGATTTTTTTAGAATAAAGTACTGGAAAATCAAACTTTTGATAAAAACGATATATGCCATGGACAAATTTTATAATACATCTGTTGGATTATTTAAAACAAAAATGGTAATATAATGGGCATATTCATTTGTTTTACAAAACAAAATTATCGAAATTGTTATCCATAGCCCAAACTTCCAAAGGCCATTGCATGACGACCTAAAACTACGAGAATAATAAATAGAAAATACATTTTTTAATAGCAATTTAAAACCTCTTGTTACTTGTTTCCCAAAAGTACTTTATGATTCACTCATAACAGATAGAGCCCAATAAATTGTCGCCTTTAATGCATGATATAGTCAAATCTAAGAATGTATGTAAAATATCGATTTTACAATTACCATTTCTGCTTTTGCAACTGACATTAACACTATCTGTGTTGATTTATATTCACCTATGGATAGAAATGGTAAATGTGTTCTGTTATCATTGTAAAGCCAAATGTTTCTGTACTCTGAGTAGCTTTTTTAGATGCTCTTTATTTTATATTTAATTTAATTTGTTGGGCAGTTTCTACGAAGCTCGACGAATGCTGAAGATGACCTTTGGGGTACCGGTTTCACTTTTAACTAAGTATTTTTTCAAATTAAAAACCGAAAAAATTACAATAACCAAACCAACACTTTGATTTTCGAGGAGCCCGTCATTCTCAGACCGGTTTCGGCATTTTTGTGCATCATCGGTGAGAAGTAGACAAGCTCGACATCGCATCTCTAAGCAATGTCTGAAGAATTCGTTGGATCGACCAGGTAGTTATAGCTACTGGCAACCCATCAAGCAAATTAGGAAAATATTAGCTAGTTTTGTATTTTTTGCTACATTATAGGAGGAAAGAGCACTAGAAGTGCTCCAGTAATTCCGCAGTCGTACGACTCTTCAATAAACACGCAAAACCATTTGAAGGACTTCAAGAAAATATCGAAAGAAATACTTTCAGGATTTTTTTGAAGTGCAAAGGATTTAGAAGTAGATACAAGAAACTAAAGAAGCCATTGGAAAAATAACGAAGATATTGTTTTACTTGCCAGAATTTCAGAATAGTGAAAGAGAAAACCAAAGCTACTGCAGACAGAATAAGTAGCTGAAAATGAAACAAATTTCGTACGGAAATAGGTTACAGCATTCTGCTATTGATCGGGAACAAAGTGGTTAAAGGTAGATGCAAAAGATCTGCAAAAAATCTTCTTTAAAAAGACCAAATTCATAATTGCGAGATTAAAATACAGGTATGACTTCTTTGGAGAATACCGTACAATTTTTAAGAGTAAAATTTATCTTCTGACTCATCTCCGTGCTGCAATAAATCTATACAATTATTTGTTTCTTTGACTTAATAAAAAAGTAAATAAAAATTATGTAACCTATAACTTGTTTGCAGTTCTCATAAACGTGATATTTCAAATGCACATTGACATTACAGTACGGATATGTTCATGACATCATCATCAGTCGATCACTATTATTATCAAATAAATATTCATATACACGTTTTCACTAGTAAACATTCTATGTCGAAGGTCAGGTTTTTTTTAAATTTATTTAATATTTAATCCATGTTTTTATGTTATTTGTGTTAAACATCTGTTTCTCGTTTTGTCACTTTTGTAGATAAAAGCAATCCAGCTGGGTTGTTAAATCGGGACAAAAAGTAGGCTGATTTACGATATGCAGATAATGAGGATAGAATTACAACAGAAATAATATTGACTTTGGACGGCCTTTTTCCAGTTTTCGTATACCTACCAATTGGCATGTTAGTCGGTTTGGGGTACTTAACACAATGTTGCGAACAGTCATAAATGTTTTAGTGTTGTTTTTGTTAAATAAATTACTAATGACGTATTTCCTGTTGAACGTCGACGTTTAACAAAAATATTAGTTTACACTGGTTGGACGGTTAGATTTTTTATTAAAATCTCTTTAAAGGGAGCAATCCCTTTAGGAACGTGAAAAATAGGAATTTTTAGGGAATTTTTTATAACCTCCAAGTTTGAAAAAAATAGTATATTTACGAGTGACGAAAGTAACATTTTTTGAAGCGAGAGAACAGTTTACGAGCTTCAAAAAATGCTTTCGACGAGTGAAACACTATACTTTTTCTACAACCCCGTTTATATCATAATAATATGCTAAAGAATGTGTTTTATGAATGGAAAGAATTTTTTTCATTTGTATTATACAAAAAAATAAAAAAGTCTTACAAACAAACATATCTTACTACCTGGCTTCATCCAAAATGAATTTACTTGATTATGAACTCTCCAATTCATGGATTTTGCATATATTTTTTCATATCTCTTTTTATATTTTACTGGTAATTAATCCAAAGAGGTTTCCTCAGCTTGATTTGCAATTTCTGCTGGTGTATTTGGAAAATTTAAATCATTTTCCGAATCAGAAATCATGATAACTTAAAAAACTAATAATGCTTTCAGTGCAAACTGATAAGTCTAAATAAAGTCTAAATAATTAACCAGGCACGTTAAAATAATGAAAACCAAGCAACTAGATATAAGTTGTTTTTAAATTTAACTTTCGTCACTGGAAACGAAAGAATTTCTTTCACGTTTGACGAAAATCACGTTTTCGCTGGGTTGTAGAAAAAATCTTTTTTTGGATCACCAACAAAATGGCGGCGCTGTTAAGGGTCTTCGGGCGCCAGTTTTCCGCAACATCGAAAACTGCTGCAGTTGTCAGTCTTTTGCTCTAAAGGGATTGATCTCCTTAACTTTAATAATTTTTCCATGATACCCACTTTTTTCTCTTTCTGTTTGTAGAGTTCTTTTGCTGGGTGTTTGTGTAAACATTCTGGGTCTACGGTTGGTTGCCCTGTTATCACTCTCAGCTTACTTTTGTCCAATACCAGCAGATCAACTGTTCCTATGTAAGATTTTCCGTCTTTTTGTTCTGACATATTTTGCCTGTGTTTCCCTAATCCAAGTGCAATTTGGAAGGAAAATATATGTCTGAATTTTTGATATGTGATAGTACTTGATGTCCTGATCAATAGTGCCCATGGGCCTAAACCTATCCTATGTCTAGATTTCGATATACAGGGCGCGTTAAAGTTCAAGATCCTGAAATTTTAAAATGTATACCAAAAAGTTCCTGCAAAATATTTTTAAAAGTTTCTGGCGGATATATGATGTAGTCAAAATACATGCGTAATAAATAAAATTAAAATATATTTCCTTACAGGGCGATTCGTGTTTCCACAGGCCTTTTTGTTCAAAGTATGTATTTTTAATATGCAGAAATAGCCTGAAATATCGATAAAAAAAGTCAAAAGTGATTTTTGAATAGCTGTAGATCCTTTACTATTTACCTAAAAACTTTGATCTGGCAGGGCGTTATGAAACATTATAACTAATTTTAAAAGCTTAAAGCTGCCTACAATTTTTCCGTATCTTTTATTATAATAGATCTACTGAGCTTTGTCACAATAATCAATTACCCTGTATATATACAGGGTTGCTCAGTATATTTTTTTGATACTTTGATAATTAAAAAAATGAAATAATGGTCTTAGAAACAGCTTTATTATCATAATAAAGCTTTAAACTCATATCGCATACATAGTGGATTGTTTAATTATTTACACTGTATTTTTTTCAGATTATTCAATTATTTATTGGATTTAATAAACTACATTGGAAAAATATAATTTTCATGTGAAGAATCTCTCGTAAAAATTAAGAAACGCTGTTAAATAAATGTATAGGAGGTATTTCAAAGCTCGATGGAATAATCGATTTTCCACAATTGCATATGATTCTCCAAAAATATTAGTGAAATATTCCTAAAAAGGGATAACAAGTATACCAAAACGCTAGGGCTCTAACGCATTGGTGTTGTAGAAACGGGCTTAAAATATGAATTATGGGTTCGATAAAAAAATATACCTACCTATCTTTTAATTTATTGAAACAATAAACCTTTTAATTGTTTGGCAGCCGTTTTAGATTTGTTGATTTTGTCATCCTACAAGCTCAAGTAAGATAACCCTGTAAGTGTGAATTTTTAGCCTGCCTCCAATTAATATAACGGCGCAATATAATTTAATACAGTGTGTAAAAATAATTAGTTTACAATATTTTTTATTACTGAAAGTTTCTATTGGCAAAAATTGATATTTTTACAGTTTAATCGTTTAATGTCTCGAAAACAAGCCATAGGATCCAATTTAACCTATTACAATTTTGAACGAGGACGTCAAGATCTACATTATATCCAATATTCAGAAACTTTGACGGTGACTTTTTTTATCGATATTTCAGGCTATTTCTGCATTTTTTAACAATACATACTTTGAACAAAAAGGCCTGTGGAAACATGAATCGCCCGAAACTTTTAAAAATATTTTGCAGGGACTTTTTGGTACACATTTTAAAATTTCGTGATCTTTAACTTTAACGCACTGTATATCGAAATCTAGCCATAGGATAGAATTGGGCCCATGGACGCTATTGATCAGGACATCAAGTACCACCACATATCAAAACTTCAGACAATTTGACAGTGCTACCGTTACCATAAGAATGGTGCGGGGTCCTTTTTCTTTGCAAACTATTGATGTCCGATACTAATTTACTAAATTTGATACCATTATAAAATATATAGTTTGCCGCTGTCTAACATTTAAATTTACGGGCCACATTCTGTTTTGCGAAAATTAAAATGGTGATTACGAATATAATTAATTATTAACAGAGACATACTCCGATTAAATCAATAATTTAAACCTATTGAATTGGATTTTGCGATTAATTCGAACTAATGCTTTGGAAGGTGTACAATTGATTTGAACCATTGTTATTCTCTTTGCTTTTTTTTCATTTTTATATTTGAAAAACTGAACTTCTATCAGATTTTTAATGAACAATTCATAACTCTATTTTGAATCGGAATATCCTAAATATTTTATTCTTACATTTCGGTGTATTATCCACGGTTTTCATCATTCCCCTTGGTCACATACATTCGCCGACGTATGCAGATTATAGTGAACTGCAACCATCATCACTACATTTAGATTTTAATAGACAATTCAAACGAGTTATGGGGATGAATTTTGTAATCTAGATTCAAACAAAGCGTATATGTGACTACGGCACCCACTCTCCCGCTTATTGTGCCCGGAGCCATTCTAGGAAAGCAAAGATCAGGTCCAGACTTAGCCAGTCAGAGAGTGTTTCATTATAGAAATGATAAATTATTTCTTATATCAATAGTATAATTTGGTTATTATTCTTTTCGTTTCTAGTATGATCTGTTGTTAATTAATTTAATTGTAAATTAAAAAATTATTTTTTTTTTTAATTTTGTAAAAATTTAGATTTAATTCTGTCAAATGTAAATCTAGTAAGCTCTGATTTGGTCATTTATAAAAACTATTCCGCGATGTCAAGCGGGGATTTTTCTAAAAATGTCTTGAAAGGTTCACACCGCTCTGTGAAACAAAAACATTTGAAAATCGAGTCAAAGCAATATTGATAAAGTGAATTAAAACATTACCTGTCAACGAAGTGACGTTTAAAAAAAGAAAACTTATAAATCAAGAGAAGAAGTCGAAGTTATTCATCCTGTCTATTGTTCCTGAGAAAGAAATCCTGATTATCCTGATCCTTATTATCCTGATGCTGTTTTTGAAAGTATTCCATTTGCATTCCACTTTGAAGAAGAACATCCATTCATAAAAAACAACTAAAAGAATAAATAAAAAAAGGTACCTATGAAAAATTTAAATATCGATATTTAACTAGTCACTAAATAAAAAAAAGGCCTAAAACAATTGACCAAGTTTAAAATTTATTTAACCTATAAATAAAATAAGTTAGGTTAGAATCTAAAATTGGAGAATAAGGTAAGACTATGAGTGTAAACTCTTATCATAACTCCAACAACATATTTTTTCACACTTCACACTTAATAAAAAAAGGTTTATGGTTATATCGTTATTATTGATTTCTATAAGTGTTGAGTCAATAGAAACACCCCTGAGATTAGGAATCTCTACTCTGAGGTAGATGGCGCTCAAGTCAACTTGTTAAGTAATCAAAAGAATTCGCACTCTGCCTAAGGCTACAACAAAAGGTAGGAATAAAAAGATTTTACGTGAATTTAAAACTTATTTAAAAAAATTAGTTAAAAATAAATCAAATTAAATTAAAAGAAGAAATAGCTAAAGTCGTGGTTATTTAATCCATCGTTTCAAGAAAGGAGATTCAGTTTTTCTCCTTTATTTAATTTTCCGTTAAAAAAATAATTAGGACTATAAACACAGAAGGACAATAATCACAGGATTAAGTTGTCAAACTTTTTCTTCTGCGGACGACATTGATATTATGAACAGGTGGAAAGTTTTGGAAGAAAATGATGGACATACAAAAAAAAAAAAAAAATAATTTATTTAAAATTACAAGATATTAGAAGTTCAAAATCGATTATCCACATTTTCAATTTGCATTAAACTAACAAAGACAAAGTTGAATCTACCGAATCCAACCCTGCAAACAACATTAATTCTTCATCTGGTACATTTCTGTTTGTATATGTGCCCTCTTACTCTAGTTTAGTAAATGCAAGCAGAATAGGTTACATAATAATGTTGAGGATAAAAAGAAGTAACAGTTAAGCTGTTTTTTTTAATCTTCGATAGTAGAAAAATAATATTAAAAGGACAACCGAGGAAGAGATGTGGGACAGTGCTAAGAGCGTTGGGTGTAAAAATGTGGAGAAAAAAAGCGACCCATGGGATAGAGTCAAGATCCACAAAGGGTTGCATGGCCGATAAAAGAAGAAGAAGATTTTCAGAGACGTTATCTAA
Source organism: Crepidodera aurea (assembly GCA_949320105.2). NCBI lineage: Eukaryota > Metazoa > Arthropoda > Insecta > Coleoptera > Chrysomelidae > Crepidodera > Crepidodera aurea. Next base: position 17,575,362 of record OX439475.1, on the reverse strand, counting down.
ATTTGCATGTTATTAAATCATGTGAGCATGTTTGATAGACATACAATTTCGTCAAGTTGCTCTTCACCAATCCTCTAAATATATATAAAATTATAATTTCTTACCTTAAATTTGGATAATATTGTTGAAAAAATCATAGACTACAAAATGCTTTATTCTATTAAAGTTTATCACCAAACGGAACGAATAATAAAATTTCATTTCTGCTTTGACAAACTTTCCAACCACCCGAAGCAAAAAAAATAAACCCTTTACCACTGTTGTGAAGCAGATGCTCTCCATAAATTCGAGGATAATAAAACTTGGGTCTGGATAACTTTATTGTATTAACTCTGCTTTAAAAAGACTATGAGGCAACGATTAAAAGAGATTTTAAACAAGATTTTCTCCATCTGCTGCAAAATTCGCTTGTAGTTCTAATTGTTTTCGAGTTTGGAATATAGTCTGAATAAGTGTCAGTGAAAAGATATTAAAAACCAAAATTTGGAGTATAATTGATACAACCGAATGACACAATTTAATTTATTAAGAAAAACACATATTACTTGAGTTTAGAATCAAATAAATTCAAACATTCTTGAGTATACAAAACAGTCTTTTTTCTTAAATTTTTAACTTTTTCGCTAGATTTAGAATCAATGTTATCCAAGTTGATAATGTACTGCAGTAGAATTTCCTCTATAACTTTAGATTCTGTTATTAATTTATCTTTATTCTTGGATCTAATATCTGCTTCGATCTTTTCAACTTGTGATTTTATCTCTAAAATCTTCTTAATTATTGTTACTTCATAACTTTTATCACCTTTGTCGTTAATGGTAAGGTTGCTTAAATTGTCGTCTATGTTATTCCTTTCTTTAGAGTCTTTACCTGAACACTCTTTTGGTTCAGCTAACGGTTTTTCTTTGGCATCTGTACTATTTTTTGGTTGTTCAGATAATTTTTTTTCTTTATGATCTTTAGCTGAACATTCTTTTGATTCAACTAACTGTTTTTCTTTTTCATATAAACTGTTTTTAGACTCAGATAATCTTTTTCCTTTAGCATCTTTGCGAGAACTGGTTTTTGGTTCAGATAATGTTTTTTCTTCAACGTTTTCGGTCGTATTTTGTAGTCCGTTTAGCATAGGAGTAAACATGTTTTATTTAGACATAATTTTAAATTTCAATTCTATTTTTGGCCAAATATTTTTGTAAATTATTTTTAATATTACGTCAAACTGACTGATTGATACAATATATGAAGTACTATTGGTATGAAAACAAAAATCACTCTGTATATGTTCTAATCAACGAGTACACCATCTAACAAGAGGCGAAAGAAAACTGCTTTCCTGTTAACAAATTTGTACGCGCATGCGCGATTTAACTAGTTTAACTGTCAATGTAAAACATCATTTCCATTATTCCGATTGTCGCGGTATTGCCGTTTTGTGGGTAATTACTGGCATTTGCCGAAAATGCGAAATGCTGCCAGGAAATGTTTGTACTAAGATCCTTGAAAAAAAAGTGTATATTCAATAGGTATAGACCAAAATAATATACTCTTCAATCTTCAATTAAGTTCAAGTTTCTCCAGTAATGTCATATTGTTAACACTTTCTTTTCATTCAAAAAAAGGTAAACCAAATAGTCGAGTTACATGCGAAAAACCGATTTCCCATATCTTTACATGTTAATTTACCCCCTTCCACAACTCCCTTAGCTTTCATATAGTGATCACTTGAAAGAGGGACCTCCAATCTGAAATCGCAAAAAACAAAAAAAAAACAAAAAATCGAAAAGAGCGACTTTGTATATCGGGTTTTTTTTCGCCAGATCGACTTTACTAAACGGGGAGGTATATTTATCAACACTATTACTTTTCTCAGTGTATCTCAAATAGTTTATGTGTCAATGCTGTGATGTATTTCCTCTCAATATTGTATCTATCCAACATCAAAGCAACCCATAAAGCTTTCGCCTCTTGTTAGATGGTGTACTCTTTGGTTCTAATAGTATTTGTCACATCGTTGACATTGATTTTTATGTTTGAATATACTTTTAAAGTTTTGCTGTCTAAAAAAACCTTGAGGTCATGTGTCCCAGGGATTTAACGATTCAACCTGGTAGGAACACTTTTTCCTTACGAGTGTAATCAGCAATCAAATTTAAGGTTTTTTTATCGATTTTTTTGAGGTTAGAAGTAGATCCCCGGGACAAAACAATTTTGTTCAGACCAATTGATATAAATATTTTAAAACCCTCAAGATTATTATCCTTTCTTAAATTCAAACTTTTAAAGTGTGTGTTTGAATTTAATTTAACCCCAAAACTGAATTATCGCAGATAAAACATTCAGACCTATTCTCCGGGTATTTTGTTCTTCCGGTCGACTAATCTCAAGAAATTGTTGAAAACCACAATATAGTCTAGAAATTCGTAGAGTTTTGAAACGAAGACCATGAACTTTTGCTCCAATAGGGCATCGAAGGATGCTGCGTATTACAGTTTTGTTTGTTTTTCCACCAACCAACGAACAATCTCTCCTTGAGCCTTTGAGGGCCAAACAATAACCCTCATCTCTTGGATTTTCGAGCATTGGCTTCCGTTCGATATCTGAATAAACACAAAACATTCTTGTTGGTTGCAGTTTTATTTTGAGGCATTCCTTTTTTGTCGTCCCTAGAAAATTGGATGTAAGCAAATGAAAATTCTTGTAGAATTAAGAAAAAACTTTTTTTTTAAGTGTTAGGGGCAATATATAAGTATAAGTTGATAATTTAAACAAAATGTTTAAAGTTATTTGCTCACCGCTTAACGTTTTTTTTAAAGAATACAATTTGAGATATCCTTGCCTGAAAATTTAGGTTGCTGTAAAACACATCGTGTATTATTTTCAAAGAAATACCTAGAAAGTGCTATGTTGGCTACAACTCACCCCTTGGAAATTCTTTCAGGCGCTTTGGCCGTATATACTATACAATAAATAACCTATAGGTCTACGTGGATCAAAATAAAATATATGGGAAAACAATCTTCCGCAAAATTCGAAGTTTATCGTATATTTATAAACAGCCATAAAACATCATCCCCAATACTAAAGTTTTAAATATATGTGCATCCAGTATAATGCAGGGATATAGAAAACCAAGTAGTAAAAAGATAAGCAACCCTCAGTTTACCCTCGCATCGTACGGGGTAAAATATAGTATCCTTAACTTTTTATGTTCAAGTTTCAATGACATTTCAATTCAATAAAGAAGCTGAAACAAAATGAACTACAAACTACACTAAGAAACATCTTAAATTCGAATATAACAGCTTGCAAAATGGAAGTTGATTTGAATCCTCCAAAAAAGACTTTCAAACTTGCTTTCCTTAATTTGTCGTCTTCCTGTATTTTCCTTATACATTGGGTGTCCGATCATGGTTTCTGGTATCCAATATTTACATGATTTTCGATGTTTCGTCTATCTTATTTGGTATGTCGTTGTTTCTGACCCTAATTAATTCTCTCTTCCTCTTTTTTTCCTTATTCTGAAAGTTGCAATCATATCTTAATTCATCTCTTGTATTATTTTATTATTTTAGTTACTCTATTTCATTTTGTTTGTTCCATTTTTTTCGCTAGAATGTCATCTCCACTTTTTTATTTGGTTTTCATTATTTTTGTCCATTGTCCAGGTTACCTTCGCATACGTTAAAGTTGATTTTGCTATTGTGTAGATATGTTTAGGTTTACTTATTCTGTGTGCTCCATTTCAACTTCAATTCTTTAGTTATCTACGGTAATCTTGCTCACTCTGTGTTATTTATAATACAAAATTAAAGGCTTATAATTTAAAGCTACTGATATTTTTTTTTTCATTTATTTTGTATTTTATTTAATCCATATCTTAACTGTCAGATATTTCTATTTTAACATTTTTTTAAATATTATTCATTTTATTATTAGCAGGAAAAAATATGGTGAACTCTTTATGAGAAAAAAAATATTTTCATAGGTTATTTGCTGGTAATTTTTAGTAAAATAGTTTAAAAATAAAGAATGTACAAAAAAACCGATAAGAAAATGGTGGGTCCAAAATGCGGACCAAAAAGGGTGGCTCACCTGCCAGAACAAGTCCTATAATCTTATATGTAATTTAAGCACCTTTACAATGAATCATTTTGAATAGAAAATTAATTTTACAATCAAAAAGTTTATACTCGTTTATTAAAAAATATATACAAGGTAATTAACATTACACCGAGGAATAAAATGATACACTACTATATCAAATATAATAATAAAAAGGGTCTGGTGTGCAAGGTTGTAGGACCGTTTCTAGTGGCAGGTATTCCACCCTTTTAGGTCCGCATTTTAGATCAAATATCTCGCTTTAAAACTCTTATCCTAAAGAGTTTTTCTAAATCAGTCAATTTCTCTATTCAAAAACATGTTTCTTGGTGTATCTTCACTGACATATCATCGCTCTATCCATTTCAATAAAGAATAACAATACCACTATCGATTTACCATCAAGGGGTGTTCTATTAATGATTGCAACATTACGTCTTGCGTCTGTGAGCTTCCCCTAGACTTTTATCTGAAATATATGCACCCGTTTCATCGGAAAACTCTGGAGGGATTACCTAGAACGATTCCTAATCCTGGGCACACCGGTAATACTACTTTCGAAAAATTTAATTCAGTTCTTTTATGTATTTCCTTTTCCACCATGATTACGTATGTCGGAGAAAAGCCGAGCGATAAATGTAGTTTATAAGAATCATTTATAAAAGAGTTTTAAAGTGTTTGAGTGAAGATGTGATGCGGATATATGTTAGATTAATTTAAGGGGAATCCTTACAAATAGTTTGCAATGATGTTTCCATCTGTTTGGAGATTAGAGCATATGGTGAAAATATGGAGATGAATTCTCTCCAAAAAAAATCTAGGATAACTTTTTTCTTAAATAATCCACTTCGATACGTCTAAAAAATCTAAAAAAAAATGGATTTTGTGCATGCAATTTGAATTTAGAAATAAGCACTCCACGATAGACCAAGCTCATAGAATAACCAACATTATAGAAAAATCATTAAAAAAGAAAAACATTTGTGCTACTATCTTTCTTGATGTAGCACAAGCGTTTGATAATGTTTGGCATGAAGGCGTAATACATAAGCTCAAAACAATATACATATATCCTCCATTCATATATATCGGAAAGAATTAGGCAAGAAGGAGCCTATTTCGATCTTAAAGAAATTAAGACTGGAGTACCACAAGGAAATGTCCTCGGACCTGTCCTATACTTACTGTGATATTCCAGAGTTAGAAAATAATACCATAGCTACCTTCGCCGACGACACTGCCATTCTAGCAGTAGGAAAGAGCAATGAAGAAGCAACCCATCGTATTTATGACTGGACGAAGAGATGGAAAATTAAACTTAATGAAACTAAATCACTTCACATTAACTTTACAAACAAAAGGATATATCATATTCCAGTCAGAATAAGCAATCACCTGATTCCATATTCAAACACAGCAAAATACTTAGGTATTACCTTAGATACCAAACTTCGTAGGAAAATGCATGTTAAAAAGAAAAGAGAAGAACTTGGACCTATATATATATATATAAAAATGTACTGGCTAATTGTAAGAATCTCCACTCTGCCTCTACATAATAAGCTTATGCTTATAAGCAGCCTGTATGGACTTATGGTATCCAACTATAGGGATGCACCAAAGCAAGCAATGATCCAAAGATTTCAAAACAAAGCACTGAGGAACGTATTAGATGCCCATAGGGATCTGGAAATAGACGCTGTTGACCAGACCATCAAGAAATTAGCCAAGAGTCATGAAGAAAGACTTCATCATCATGTCAATGTCGAGGCTATCCCGCTCCTTGACAATACTGGGTTAGAAAGAAGACTTAAGAGGATCAAACCCTTTGTGTTAGTTTAGTGTTTTTAGTGGAAAAGCAGAGTTTGCGTGTGCACGTCTAACTTTAGTGCAATTCATTCTACAGAACCTAAGGAATGCTGATGAGTATACCTTAGTTTGAAGTTTCAAACTCTATTAGAGTCAGTTAAAATTAATTTACTCATTGGTCACTGTTGACCAGATTGTAATATATTAAATACCTTTATGGGTGTTTAATAATAATAATAAAAATCTTCTCTTTCATATAAATTGTGTTTCCGTTAGGTAACAAGTTTCGAATGAATTTAGTTTTGATATACTTTAACTTTAGGCGATGCCCTGTATACGATCCAAAAAACTTTCTAATGAATCCATTCACACACATTCCACTGTAGGGCCTTTCTATTAACTATATATCGTTTTATTCCGTTTTCATTTGATTCATGATTCTAACACCACATAAAAAGGTAGAGTTATTTGTACATGACGTGGAAATTACGATCTTTAGGTACCGATATGTTTATATCTTGATTGTAAGTAATATATCTAGATGAAGATAGAGATGTGATAATGAAACTCGTTTGTAAACTAGACGGTTGATTAAAAATTTTTTGATGGACGAATAATATTTCCTTGAATTATTTTAAAATGTAAAAAGATTTGGTTTTGTCATAAATATTTGTTTTAGTTATTTATTTATTTATTGTTTTACTGAATTTAAGCCGCAATTTAAATTAAATTTAAAAAGAACCCTTATTATTTGAATGTTTTTTTGATTATAAAATAAAATAAAAAATGCCAACGAAGACAATTCATTTCTTTTACCAATTTCTCTTTTTTTTCTCTAATTTCCACACTAGTTTAGGTTTCTTTTCTTTATTTCTTTTAGTCCTGCCCCTATTTTGATTTGTTTTTTGCGCTTTTCCATGCTCCTTGCCTATCTAGGTTGTCATTTCTGCTTCCGTCTTCTCATATTTATTCAGTTTTTTTCTCATTGATGCTTTTTATTTCGTTATTTGTTCCATTTCCATTTTTTTTCGCCTATCAGTTTTAAATATCCAACTTTAGCTTTATTTCCTTTAGTTTTCTCTTCTTTCCTCTTTTCATAATTTTCTCTTGTCTTTTTGTCATCTTCCACATCCAGTACTTTATTTGAAATATGACTTAATACCTGTAATTTAACTTTATATTAATTTTAGTTCTTCTTGATAAAATCCTACATCGCTTTTCTGGTTTAATTGCTTCATTTTCTTTTTCATGGTACTACTATATTTTTCTTACTCCAATAATGAAATAATATCTGGACCTACAAAATTTTTTGATTCTACCATGCATTTTGTATAACGATAAGAAACATTTACATTTTTAATTTAAAAAAAGAGTCACGATGTTCTTCGCCAAAACGATATTTGCCTGAAAATTTATTAAATTTAACAAACCGAGTTTCAATATTAAAGTCTAGCACAGACATACGAATATTTAACTAGGAAAAAGATGATTAAAACCAAAACTATTATACATATTTTTAGCACATTTTGACAAGTGTCCATTTTAACAGCGTTACTCAACGTTCCATTAAATATTTACCATGATATTTATGTCCGTCAAATTAACATTTTTTCCTTTTTTTATACTTTTCAGGTTTATTCTGGTTATAAATTGCTACTTGGGCATTTGTAGAAAAGTTTGTATTGGAAAAATATGTTAAATAATCGTTTCAACGCACTGAATTTGTTTGTCTTGGGAGTGAGTATCTCAACATATTTTGCAATTAAAGGTATTGTTTTAAATGAAGTATTTTAACTTGTACTACTAAATATTTTAATTCACAATTGAAAATTCAAATCCAGCATCCTTCTTAAACACAGTTTCTTGCATTGTCTGGCGCCTGAGATATAATAACCTGTTCATAATTTTAGTAAAGACCATAGGGCGCCTCTTTGGTATGTATTAAAAGTGTGATTACCATAACAAATTTTATAGCCCAAAATTATTACCAGTATTGTTCTTCTTAGAATTTACGAGGAAATTTATCACGAAATTTAGTCAGGAACTGTTTAAATTACTGTGACAAATTTTTCTACTCAATTATAATGACATGTGTAGGAGTGTAATGTGGCGTTTTAATAAAGGAACAATAACAAAGTCGTTTATAATAAAAGGTGAAGCGATAGATGTTTGATAAACGGAATTATTAGGTGTGACTAAAAAAATATTATAGTCGCGTGTCGTGGAAAAATATTTTGCAACTATGTAATTATGTTATCTGCTATATCTGCATAATTTCATACCTATGAAAAAGAGAATATATGTTGTTAAGATAAAATCTTTTTGAATCTCTAAAGTGTTAATGTTGAATATAATTTTTTTATGCAAATAAATGTGAAGGTTTTGCAAAAGTATAGCCAGGAAAACAATTATTATAGAAAACAAAGAAAACATTAACAATAAAAATAATATTACAAGTGAGTAAGTAAGTACGAGAAGCATGTAGAAAAATATTACAGCCATAATTCCATTCACACATGGCTGCGCCAATGAAAAGTCATGAATTTAGTCACATGATATGGAATATTATCCACTATTTAGGTAAATAAAGAAATATGAGGGGTTATTTAGTCGATTGTATAAGTGTGCTATTAAGTGTCAAAACTTGACGTAACATTCACTTAAAATTGAAAATGTCTCGTTTTGGTTCATGTTCCACTACGGAAATCAGTCAAAATATAAGCAAATCTATCCCAGAAAATATCAAAAAGAGAAAGGAGTCTTTTTGGAGACAATTCATGAAATAATCTTCCTGAATATCACTCGACTATGACAAATAGAGACTATTATTTTGTTTAATTCATCTCGAGCAACTTGCATTTCAAGATAATTCAATTCGACCATATGAACTTTAATAATCAAAGAATAACTCCCTCGAGCTAAAGCTCTCGGGAGTTATTCAGATTATTAATGTTCATATGGTCTCATCAAATTGTCTCGAAATAGAAGCTACTCTCGATAGAGTTAGGCAGAAAATAATAGTCGGCTATTTGTCATAGTCTTGTGATATTACCTTCGACTATTTCCCTCGTCTTAATTTCCATCAATCACAAACGCGCAATACTGAATTACAAATGGTTTCTAGATAAAAAACTCTATGACAGCTCCTGTCAGCAGTTTTTTCCAGTTTACCCGCGGCAAAACTTGATAGCTGTTGTCACCAAAAATTACAATACCTTTGATGACAAGTAATTATGGTCTCCTAGGACACCAGAAAACGACGCTAAACAATTTTTTTCAACGGCCACTACTGAATGTAGTTATTCTGAAACCACTTATAATAACAGAAAAGAAACATTCTCGCTCTTGAGATGGAAACTACAAGTTTAGAGCAACTAAACCTAATCCTGAAAGATTGGGCGTGGAATATGAAGATGAAGAAAAATGCAAGAGATGTATTTTATGAAGTGGAAAATAATTTTTGATCCATTTAAAGATATTATCTTCAAGTTTAGTAGGGAAGTTCGTAAAACTCTCGAATTGTATAACAAATCAAATCGAATTCTTATATAAAAAAAATTATTTTTCGAGTTAAATCAACCTTGTCTTGACAAATCAAACTAGTTTGATTTGATGCATCTCTAATCATTATTTTTAATATTTCAAACTTATAAACATGAGATAGCTGTGTTTTTATTTCAATTTCATATAGTTGTCACATACAATTTACACACCGCAGAGCTACATTGTCTACTAAGGATTAGCTGGATTTACTACAGTGTTTTCCATGTTGCCTATTGTTTTATTTAATCCTGTACAAAATTTCAAAATGCTTTTGTTTGGATACAAAGAGTAGATTTAGAAAAATCACTTTAAATAATCAAAGCAGCCCGAATATATCGGTTACAATCAATTATTTTAAAACAATATGAAAACGATTGAGCTTATAAAACCTACATACAACAAACTAGGTAACTAGGTAACAAAATACATTTGAATAAATAAATCAAAACTATGTAGATCCTATTGATTGGGAAAAATTATACAATGTATGTTCTATTCAACTTCTCAGAACCACTTGTTGCTGAAAAAACTACTAATAGCCAATAGTCGATATATTGAACTCTTTTAAGTGCAGGGGTCATACGTCTTTGTTGATTGCATTTTCATTTTTACTCTCAACTCGAACCATGTGCGTATCGCAATTATAGTCACGGTTAGCTGAGGAAGAAGACTTTAAAGGTTAAAGAGTATAATTAATTTATGATTTAGTATGTAACTGGAGTCGATGCATAAATCCACTGGCGTTCGTTAGGGAGGATATTAAAAATTTTAAAAGGAGGTAGAGTGACAACAAAGTAAGTAGAATAATTAGAAGAATAAATAGCGACAGAAACATAAAACTGACTTGAGAGTTAGAGAAACTTTTAAATGAAAATTCAAAAAGGACGACAGTGATAGAAATGAAAATCCATAAATAATTTAACCCAGTTTTGAATGGTTTGCAATTTGTCCGTACCATCTAATTATTTGCTATTTGTTATTTTTTACTAAATTTTCTCTTTTTAGTTTATTGAATTTATCACGTTTTCTTGTTCTTCCTTGGATCCCTTAATTGTTTTCGTCTTTCTCTGTTTTTAATTTCGTAAGGTGGTGAATTGAAGAGCGTTTATTATTATTATCATTATTACAATTTGCATTAATCATTTCAAATCCCCTTGCTCCTGAAATAATCTATTTTTTGGCATAAAATACTCTTAAAAGTAACCTTATCAAGACGAGCATTTTTTTATCGAAATGCAAAAACATTTCTTACTTAATTATACATTTACATAACGAGATGACCTTCACATTATTGAAATTAATGATACTATTTTGATAAAGTTGATTAGCAGTTTACAAACCAGAACAAGGTTAGGAAAAAAATATAAATATCTAATATCTAGTTACCGACAACATTTTGCTTCCTTATTATTTCATTACACATAATTTGTAGTCAAAATTAAAAAAAAAATAATTACCACTGAAATAAAATTAAAACATGGATTTTACAAATTATTTAAAACCATTTTAATTTACTATATATTTGCATTATATTTACATATACCAGCAAATAATTAAATTTTGAATATGCTTTTATCATCTTCATCATCGTCATCTTGCCATTATAACCTTTTGCATTACCAACATCAATTTATACAAGATTGATTTAATTTTTACTATATATTGTGAATGATTGGGCATTTTCAAAGTACCCATAAAGCGGCGTTTTCATTGGTATAGTAAATAATAGGTTAGTTACTGGCGCCAGTAACATGCTAGACAGCTACTAAACCAATGTTAACTGCATACTAACTTACTTGTACCAGTACTTGTAAATTTAACTATAGTGGGGGAAGGTTAGTAGGCTAGTAAAAAGCCTACGCAGCTATTTAATTACCTAGCCAGTCTGTTGGTACAAGTACTGGTACAAGTAAGTTAGTATGCAGTTAACATTGAATTAGTAGCTCTCTAGCAAGTTACTGGCGCAAGTAACTAACCTATTTACTATACCAATGAAAACGCCGCTTAATCTCGGACTTAGGGTTGCTAGTTGCTAGTACAAGTAGCTATGCCAATGAAAACGCCGCTTAACGCGAGGTTTACAGGGTGCCAGTAAGCGTACAAGTAGAGGTTGCCAGTGACTGGCAACCTCTACTGTGACTGGAAATGTGTAAACAGGTTATTGCCAGTGACTGGCAAGACTTTAGTGCCCGTTACTGGCACATTACCACCTTCCCCACTACTGTTTTTTGGACTGCTTGCACTGTGTAAAAAGGTCCCTGCAAGTCAATCATCCATACCAGTGTTTTATTCAATTATGAAATAGTAATCATGAGGGAAGTTAAAAAAGTGAAAGGTAGAAATTGGAATATCAAGCTCAATGAGGAGCAAACAGCAAAGTTTGGTCAACTCTACAAAGAAAATGAAAGTTTGTGGAACATTTTCCTTCCGTAATATAGAAATAGAGATATTCGTAATGTAGCACTATAAGAAATTGTACAGGAACTGGAGGTATAAGGTTTTACAAGTGGCTAAAAAAGTTAAAAGTTTGCTCTGTCCGTATCTATCACTGTCAAAGATCGAACGTAATCTCAACTTGTATGCCAGTTACTGGTAACGTGGAAACATCTACTTGTCCATCCCTTTCCAATGCCAATGCTGGCTGATTTAGACGAATCCAGTAGCAGGCGACAGTCTCACTGGCCGCCAGCTCTAGCGTGCTAGTTGGCCCCATGTACTTTTTCGTGCCAGTCCAGCGGTGTCACTATCACTATCACTGTTTAATATTTTTCCACCATTGCAGATGTAAATTTACCACCGAATATATTAAACATTTTTCTCCGGACCATCTCGACTTGTAGTTCGAATAAATCTGTTAAAAAACCAGATTCACTTTGTTGTAAATATAAATTTTATCTCACATGAAATAGAAATATTACGCCATTCTCTAGGTAGCCCATAAATTGTGCACTAAAATGTTCAAACTTTTGGAAATGCTCATCAGAGATTCATAGCGTTGGAGATATTTGGTAGTAAAATTTGACAAGTACTAAAGCAGTGGTAGCAGTCAGATGATAGATAAAATACAGGTTATAATTTTATGGATCGTATACTCCTTAGCATAATTTTACTAAGTAGTTTAATAACATACTACTTTGTGTATATGTATACATTGTTGAAACCAGATCGGGTTTATAAATATTCTGTTTATCATAAATTACGTAAGAATAAATTCATTTTCAAGGAAGACCTCAAAATTCGTCTGTTTTTGAGAGCTATTTATATATTCTTTGTATTTGTTATGGATTCATTAAGTATTTAAATCAACAATATAAAAAGAACCAAAAATATTTCTAATACTAAAAAAAACGTATTATCTAAAAATGGTAATTACCGATTCTTTGTAAAGTTGGTGAGCACCGATCTGTTAAGGAGCAGTTATATTGCGAAGGAGTGACCACTGGTATGCGGACTTGGTTGTCCTTTCATTCGAGCGAGAAATTGATCCTTAATAGGTAACCCCCAATTTCTAACACTGACTCCTGTTGGTTTTTTGTAGGGATACTCTTAGGTGGTAAACAGGACAATTTTCGATAAAATCTGTTTTGAAACTGAAAATAATTTTTATTCATATAGAGTTTAGTCAATAGGAAATATTTCCATTTCATCACTCAATTCATTCGAATTAAGTAATTCTTCGAGAAAATACAAGTGACGCGTAATTAGGACGCTAGAAATCTATCTCATGTCGAATGAGATTAGAATGTCTCCAACTTCAAGATGATAGTCCTTAATTTTGAATGATATTTATAACCAAAACAAGGTGTTGTTTAATAGGTATATTATCAGCTTCTTCCACAATCATTTTGCAATATTATATTATTGTTGAAACGACATGTTGTATTCTATACAGGGTGACCTAGAAAACGTTTAACTTTCAGAAATTAATAAGTTCACTCTTATTACATCAATAAGAGACTCTCATTGCTGCAAATGAGCATGCCAAGTTATATATTAATAAAAACTCTTTTCTTCTAAAAATATTGACACACTGTATCTTGAAAACGAAGGACACAAGATTAAGGGAATAAGAAACATTATTTTTTCATGAAATGAAATCTACCAGATATTTCGAAAGTTACTGCTTGTGAAAATGAAAAAAATGCATTTGATGTAATTTGACGTTTAAACTCCAGTAGTAGAATGGGATGTGCACTTAAAAAAAAAAGTTCACTTTAACTCATTTTTTCCGTTCTTTTTAAATATCCATCATAATTTTAAAAAATCTGATATACAGGGTGTTGTTTTGGGGATTTTCAAATTTTACAAATTCTTCTTAATCCGGATCTGGATTTTAACTGTAGTTCTTACACTATAGGATTGGGCTATTAACACACTATACCTGTACCAAGTATGAGAGAAATCTACAGGGTGGTTCTAATGTTACGGCTTATCAAAATATTGGCCGAAATTGATGAAACACCCCGTATCTGGGTTATTAAAGGCGTTAGACTCAGTAGCCAAGGTTATTTGGAATCACCTAAGTACCCTCTATTTACAGTTAACGTATGTCGGTTTAACTATGAAACACCCTGTATAAATTAAGAAAAATAATGAGCCTGCTGTGCTACCTTGTAGTAGTTAAATATATATCTGTAAATCAGCGCTATATAGCCATATTGTGTTTTTTGCAGGAACCGAACCTTAATGAAGAGCCAACCAATCGACCGTTATTGAAATAATGTTGCGATTAGTTCGACCTCCATAGTACAAATTACACGCATTCTCGAGAGTTATACCCTACACAAAAGAAGCAATTTGAAATCTTTATGTTAGCACCAGCCATGGGTGCACATTAAGTGACCTGATTGACAGAATTTACAGAAATAATATTGTAACAACTTTGAAAAGTGTTCTAACGTTCAAATTAAATTGTTATTTTAGAACCACTATTGTTTTCTTTCACAATAATCTAAGCAGTTTTCTCAAAAAATAGTCATTCAAAATAATAAAAAGAACGGGGTTGCATTAGATAAAGCAGCTTCAAAATGATGTGTCACTTAAAACCCCTTGCCATTTAAGATTTTTCAAGGGGTGGTTCTGGGCGCTAGAGAAATGAAAAAAGAAGTTTGAAACTACGATAAAAATTGAGCCCCCTCTAGATTAAAATTGACCTGGCATTTTTTCAAAATTTGAACAAAACTAGAAATATTTGGGTGCAAATTTTAGTTGGGACACCCTGTACTGTTAGATTTTGGTAAAATAATTCGCAATAGATTGTCTCAATAATTATTTGGTAAAAATTCACTATCGATTGATGTGGTATGTTTTTTTAGACTAATTTTGGGTCGCTGATCACAAATCTGCGGTCTCATCAAACAAAAAATTTTTTAAGTAAATAAAAATAAAAACTTTTCTTTAATACTTACCAGCTAAATATTAAAACCAAAAGACACAAGGTTCAAGATAGGTCAGGTCTGGTTAGATTAATGATGTACACAATAATATAACCAAAAAAATTCATACAACAATTTTACGTATTGACATTTCGCAATAATATGGTCACTTGAGTTGCGATCAGGACGTAAACTCTCGCTGTGGCTAGTGTCCCGTCGGTTTCCAAAGCTGAAGTTGGCTACAGGTCGCTATTGATTTTTACTTGAGAAAAATTAATAAAATGTAACAGATCAATAGTTTACAGGGTGAGGTCAGGTTAGATAAGGGTACGTAAGGTCAGCTTAGATCAAGAAAATTATGTACAAAGTAATATTGGTCAGATCAGTTCCTGTGTACTAGTTTCCACTCTTTTGCATTCAAATTATTTAAAGCTTCTTGTATTGTAGCTGTTTCGAGTGTTTCAGCAAACATTCTAGTTTCAATTAACCTTCGTAGGTTATTTTGTTGTACTTCATCTATAACTCCATTTCATGTTAAAGTCAGATAAACTTAAGAATAGACCGGTAACTGTTACCGCAACGAGGCAGTACCGAGTAATAAGCTCCACCTTTGCGCATTGGCAACCATATTAGCGGTCTATTCTAAAGTTTGTCCGACTCTACGTCTGCCTTTTACTTCTCATTCCAGTTACAACTCTTGCTTTTGTCAATCTGCTATCCTATTCTTTCTATGGAAAGTATAAATTAAAAAAATAAAAACATGTGCAATCGCAAGTTGTAAACGACTAATGGCTCGGCTACACGACCAAATCATGGTTTAACTGTTCGGGATCCTTTGAAGCAATCAATTAAAGGATGCCGCGTTCGCTTAAAGAGTGAGGTTTTTTTGGTAGCAACAAAGGCTTGGCTTGTAAATTCTGGCTACTATATGTATTACACGAACTATACAACTTTAATGATTGTTGAATTTTCACTTATTACGTATATTCTTCCCTTTCCCTGTTTTCTTATTTGTTTAATTTTCAGACAATTAAACATGTAAACTCATACTCATTCAACCGGCAACGCCGCACCGGGATGCATTTGCAACGGCGCCCAGACACGAGGCATCGACAAATAGTTTTTTTAGTTTTTTTTTCCTATTACGCTACGATTGACACGTAGGCCAATATTTACCGCGCAGAATCTATAACGAACTTTCTAAGATTATGCTACTAAAGTCACGTCCGCCCTGAAATTCATAATGACGTAATTTGAGTTAATCCTTGTCTTCTCAAGCGGGAGAGAGAGACAGCATAAAAAACTTACAATCTTTCTAGAAGTAATCGTGCGACCCGGGAAGGGATAAAAATTTGAAGCGAAGAGCTTCGAGACTTTTTAAGTCAGTGCACAGCGACGCTCCGGGGCAACAAGGCCTCGTCAAACCAGTGGGACTTAGCTGCAATCAAGCGGTCCATTTTATTTTAAAAATATTTCATCGAATCAGTGGGACTTAGCTGCAATCAAGCCGTCCACTTTATTGTTCATTCTATATTCAAATCAAAACTCAGTGCTTCGAGAATTTAAACAGTGTCTATTCATCACTCATGCAGAACACATGCAAAAAATATTTTCTGACTGATGCGGTCTTTTTAGTTTTTTACTTATGTGCTAGTTTTTGTTAAGCACATAAGGTACTTAATACTTTGTTCATTGATTACTAGTTTAATGTAATCCTTTGTTACGTTGTTGTATTATTCATTTATTTATTTAACATTTTAATAAATAGTTAAATAAAAGTGTTCATTGTTTTTGTCGAATGGAGTTGAGAAGATAAACATACAGTACACCCATAACCAATATAAAAACTACAGTCCATTTAGAACTACGATGCAGTTTAAAAGGCGATAACACATTGAACCCTTAACATTATTTGTATTCAGATATTTAAATGTTGTAATTAATTTTGAACATTTTGCATATTTCACAATCATCGCCTGATAAATTGTCACATTGTAAATTCAGCAGATGTGTACATCTGAAGCGTTTTTTAATATGTAAGATGTGTTGGTATCAAATGATTGATAACATTACTACAAATATTTTGCCTCATCATCATGATTATATTAGCATTCGGAAATTTGATATTCCATTAGGAAAGCAACTTTGTAAACACATAATATTATCTTATCGCTGTCATATACTCCACGCTATGTTTATTGATTTTGCTGAAAATCCACGTATTGTTACTAAATATTTCCAATTATTTTTGCCTTGACTATGCTTTAACCTTGTTTTGACAGTAAAATTATTATTATGAATTCTGCGAATCTCTGTTGCCATCTTTAAACCATTTTGTTCTAAAACACGAATATAATTTTAAGTTTTTTTTATGTAAATGTCATAAAAAAGGTCACGAATCGTAAAGACGGGAGATAAAAATATTGAAGTCATTTCAGCTTGAAGTTAAAAACAGCTTTATTGTCATCTAAAAACTTTTTTACGGTTTCTCTTTGTCAGAAATATGTTTTCAAATAATAACAGTTGTGTGTCGCGTTACGACATTAATTTTCGGTCGTTCCGGTTGTTTTTAAAAAAAAAACAAATTACAATTTTCTTTTTTGTTGCAGGTACGTAACTATTAACCGAAAACTTTGACCGACTTGCAATTTTCGTTACGGTAAGTTTTTTGAAATATCGATTTATATCTAGGTTGGAATAAAAAAACCAATAATTAAAGAATAACAAAGAGTGCCGTGAAGTAAATGCCTCAAGGGATAGTGGTGAAGAATATTTACAACAAAATATATTAAGATAATAAAAATATCTGATTATTATCAAATAAACTATTAACTCGCTCGGTTAGTTTCCAGATATTTGGAAATATGCGTTAATAAAACTTTTGCCTAAATCAAATAAACATGAGTTCAACGGCGGCTCTAAGGGGGGAGCAGTAGGGTCAATTGCCCCCCAAAAAAAGTCCGGCAATAAGAAGGTATTTCTCATACCTGCGTAAACCAAATTTTAATTTTTTTTAAATTTTTTTTGTAGGTTCTAGGTCCATTTATATTCTAAAAAACTAACTTTTTCCCCCAAAAATGGCCCAAACATTTTTTTTCGGTAATTATGACATTGCCAATCGTTTCTTAGACAAAATTCATTCTGCGTAAACCAAATTTTAATTTTTTTGAATTTTTTTTGTAGATTCTAGGTCCATTTATGTCCTAAAAAACTCTTTTTTGCTCAAAAATGGCCCAAACATTTTTTTCGGTAATTTTTATATTACTAATCGTTTCTTATACAAAATTCATTCTGCGTAAATCAAACTTTAATTTTTTTGAATTTTTTTTGTAGATTCTAGGTCCTTCTTATATCCTAAAAAACTCAGTTTTTTCCTCAAAAATGGCCCAAACATTTTTTTTTTCGATAATTATGACATTGCCAATCGTTTCTTAGACAAAATTCATTCTGCATAAACCAAATTTTAATTTTTTTGAATTTTTTTTTGTAGATTCGAGGTCCATTTATATCAACAAACTCAAAATATTAAACTTTTATATATACAGTGTCATCCCTAAAGTACGCACCATATGGAAAAATTTGATTTTAAGACAAGAGTTAAGTACCCTTATTTTGAAAAAAAGTTGTTCACATTAAAAAATACATCTAGATTTGAAGTCATGGCCATCTAATTGAAGTTTTATTTGTTTTACCTTCTTTTTAAAAAAAAATGGCTAAAACGATAAATAGACAACATCCTGTAAACGACGGTTTATTTAAAAAGCTTGTAATATTACAAATTACACAACTATTGTGTTAACCACGGTCAATTTTTTTGAAGAGTAAAATAATTTTCAAACTTTTTGGTGCAAAGTTATTTTTATTTTTTGTTAACAACGAAAGTTGCTCAAGATTATACAGTATTGTAACATGAACTTAATATTCAATAATATCAAATCATAAAACATCAAAATAAAATAAGTATCTCGGTACCTTCATTGATTTTCTGGAGATTTTCTTGTTCAAAGGGTAAAAAAATAAAACTTCACTTAGATGGCCATGACTTTAAATCTAGATGTATTTTTTAATGCTGAATGACTTTTCTAAATAACACTTCCCGAGATTTTTCAAAATAAGGGTACTTTACTCTTGTCTCAAAATCAAATTTTTGAAGGCTCCTCGTATATTACAAGTGTTTTATTATATTTTGTTGGTGCATATTTAGTGTTAGGGGATGCACAAACTTTTATCAAGAATAACTTTTTGTCGAAAAACCCGTAATAAAAAAGTTTCCCATATGGTGCGTACGTTGGGGATGACACTGTATAATTCAGTTTTAGTTTTTAACAGTATTTCTCAAAGTCTAAGAGTTAAGTCACTTAGTTTTTTATCTGCTACAACGTCACTAATTTTGATCATTTTTCCCCGCCAAATACCAATTGATTAAAATTCTTAAATTTTGATCGTATTCCGTGCACTTAAAAAATAAATGAACATTTCAATTCTCTAATATCCGCTCTCAAAAAAATATAAGGCGACATTAAAAATGCAAATAATTTTTCTGGACTAACTGAACAGTTTTTTTAATTGAATCTTGTGATTCCATTAGGAACCGTAGCATTTTAAACAGCTGAAGTTAATGGAATATTTAATGTGTTATACTTTCAATCGCTCTATGTCGAAATGACTGCGTTATATCTGACGAAAAAAGGTTGTTTCAATATTAATTAATCCGGCTTTCGAGGTTTAATTATAAAAAAAATATTATTGCATTGAGGGTTTAGATCTAGAGATTACAATAGACAATCAATCGCGTTTTATTTCAATTTAAAATCGAGAGAGTTTATTTGGATTTTATTATATTTAACTAATTTTTTAATATCCAATCTCCTTTTCGTTCTATATTCATAATGTTTGGATATTTATTTTATTTTATCCAATTCTGCAGGTAATTGCTACAATTGGATCAAAACAATTTTGATCGATTATTTTTTTCATTTGTAAAAATAATCAGATTTTGTGGTTTCAACCAATAAGAGCTCACGCAAATTTATGTTAATACCCATATTTCAAAATGTATTTGTAAACTAACCTGTTTTTATTCGTTTATTTCAAATCGCTTTAGCACTTTGAAGTTTTTGAATACCTAAACACTTCAAATTAGCTAAATTAAGAAAGACTTCATTTCAAACTATAAACACGGCACAAATCCGTTCTTCATCTTCGCTGACATGTCAAACTCTAAACACAATCACACATGCCTTGATTTTAAAATATAGTAGATAATTCTGTAGGTACTAGATTACAAAAATTGTTGGATTTTGAATAAGTTAAAAAATTCTGAACACATACACAAATTATTACTTTAATTAAATTATATATTTGAACTTTACATACAATAATTACATTAGATAAATAATAATATTAAATAATACTTCTAGATAGGCAATTTGCATTACGTCAATCAACTAAATCAAGTGAGCGCTGTATTTAAGTCTGTAACACCTCAATTTAGAATAAGTTAAAAAATTCTGAACACAAAAATTATTACTTAAATAATACTTCTAGATAGGCAACTTGTATTACGTTGATATACAATCAATTACATTAAGTAGGCTCTGTATTTAAGTCTATAATACCTCAATATTTGACGTTTAACTTTAAAAAATGGAGGCGAATGAATTTGATAAAGAAAATATTGAACATTTATGTCTATAGTGTCTTTTGTATAAATGACTATATTCTCTGCTGTAATCGATAAAATTTGGAGAACTCGTATTACCTTTGAAAAAACTTTGGTTGAAAAAATTTGGGTCCAAAAACACTTGGCTCATAAAATGATATTGAGTTTTAAGAGTTATCAGATAAGATTGCTCAATCAAGCTTTCCTACATCGCTGCTTACATCTCTGGCGTCATCTTTATACCACACCTTTGGTCCAGTATAAAAAGTAACAGCTCCCTATCGTGAAATCTGAACTGATTGCCACTATTACCCGAATGACATCGTTTAAATATTTTATATCTTCAAAGAGCGTGATTGTAGCTGTGCATAAAATCCTTGAAGTGAATTTGGGGAGCTCTAACTGGTTGTTTCATTATATACAGAAAAAAAAACATTTTAATTTCTTAGTTATTCATCAAACTACAGTTTTTAACTTCATCAAATCTAACGCTCATCAGAAACGGAAACAGGATCCTAATAATCTTAGAAGAAGACCTACTTCCGATCGCTTTAGAACGACACAAGAAAGAAAAAAGACCTAGAAGCCTTTTTAGTGTTAAATGTATTTCTAGATTACAGTTGTGTCGACATTTTATCGTGAAGTTGAATAAACGTGTTGACATACGGGAAGGGGTGATAAAGAATACGCAAGCAATAATGATGACTTACGGAATTGTTTTTTGTTCTTGTATTTTAAGTGACTTTATTGATAAAATGGTAATTAAGGTTAAAATTTTAAAGGGCAATGACTACCTGTTGGACTTGCAAATAAATAAAAAGGTGGAAGGCGACTAAATAACGTAACGGTTATTTTTAAATTTATAATAGTGACGCGTAAAGGATTGCAAAGCAAAATAATGTCTGAATTGGTCACGGAAACGAGTCCTCTAAACTTTGATGTACATTCTTCCTCTTTTAAATTTCGTATCCCTATTTTTATGTTAAGTTTTCAGTGTATTTAGTATATCTGCATACATTTACTTATAAAATGTTCACATCAAGATAACATCATCCTCAAAAGCTTGAAAGCTTGATAAACTTGAAAGCTTGACTTGAAAAGCTTGAAAATTCAAGCTTTTTGAGACTTTTTTGTGACTTAGCTACTATAAAGGCTTGGCTTCTTGTTTCAAAAGCTTGGCTTCTTTTTTCAACAGCTTGGCTTTTTTTTTCAAAACCTTGGCTTATTTATTCAAGAGATTGGCTTGAATTCAAGCCCAGCTTTTAAAAACCAACCCAAGCATGTGAATCTCTGTATATCTGTACATTTTTTTCTTTAGTAAACATCTCTACCTTTATTTAAACTTTTATAATATTTATATTCATCATAGTTCTTTCATATTTCAAAGCTCGAAGTTTATTTCTTATGCGGTCCATGTACTAATAAACAAAGTAATATGAAATCCGCATTAGATTTCACATAAATCTCACATGATATAATCTTTTGACTTCCGTATCCAACATATAACCACATCGTATTTCAATACAAATAATCCACTCTCGAAGAAAGCAGAGTTGGTTAGTGCATTCGCATTTATAGGATTTTCAGAATACGTTAGGATAGAGAATCAATGGTATTTGTGTATAAAAAGTATCTCGCGTGCAAGTTTTTTACTCTCAACTGATCCCGAATTAAGTATAATATCAAATACTATTAAACGAGCAAGGTTTGTATGTGTGTGTGTGTGTGTGTGTGTGTGTGTGTGTGTGTGTGTGTGTGTGTGTGTGTGTGTGTGTGTGTGTGTGTGTGTGTGTGTGTGTGTGTGTGTGTGTGTGTGTGTGTGTGTGTGTGTGTGTGTGTGTGTGTGTGTGTGTGTGTGTGTGTGTGTGTGTGTGTGTGTGTGTGTGTGTGTGTGTGTGTGTGTGTGTGTGTGTGTGTGTGTGTGTGTGTGTGTGTGTGTGTGTGTGTGTGTGTGTGTGTGTGTGTGTGTGTGTGTGTGTGTGTGTGTGTGTGTGTGTGTGTGTGTGTGTGTGTGTGTGTGTGTGTGTGTGTGTGTGTGTGTGTGTGTGTGTGTGTGTGTGTGTGTGTGTGTGTGTGTGTGTGTGTGTGTGTGTGTGTGTGTGTGTGTGTGTGTGTGTGTGTGTGTGTGTGTGTGTGTGTGTGTGTGTGTGTGTGTGTGTGTGTGTGTGTGTGTGTGTGTGTGTGTGTGTGTGTGTGTGTGTGTGTGTGTGTGTGTGTGTGTGTGTGTGTGTGTGTGTGTGTGTGTGTGTGTGTGTGTGTGTGTGTGTGTGTGTGTGTGTGTGTGTGTGTGTGTGTGTGTGTGTGTGTGTGTGTGTGTGTGTGTGTGTGTGTGTGTGTGTGTGTGTGTGTGTGTGTGTGTGTGTGTGTGTGTGTGTGTGTGTGTGTGTGTGTGTGTGTGTGTGTGTGTGTGTGTGTGTGTGTGTGTGTGTGTGTGTGTGTGTGTGTGTGTGTGTGTGTGTGTGTGTGTGTGTGTGTGTGTGTGTGTGTGTGTGTGTGTGTGTGTGTGTGTGTGTGTGTGTGTGTGTGTGTGTGTGTGTGTGTGTGTGTGTGTGTGTGTGTGTGTGTGTGTGTGTGTGTGTGTGTGTGTGTGTGTGTGTGTGTGTGTGTGTGTGTGTGTGTGTGTGTGTGTGTGTGTGTGTGTGTGTGTGTGTGTGTGTGTGTGTGTGTGTGTGTGTGTGTGTGTGTGTGTGTGTGTGTGTGTGTGTGTGTGTGTGTGTGTGTGTGTGTGTGTGTGTGTGTGTGTGTGTGTGTGTGTGTGTGTGTGTGTGTGTGTGTGTGTGTGTGTGTGTGTGTGTGTGTGTGTGTGTGTGTGTGTGTGTGTGTGTGTGTGTGTGTGTGTGTGTGTGTGTGTGTGTGTGTGTGTGTGTGTGTGTGTGTGTGTGTGTGTGTGTGTGTGTGTGTGTGTGTGTGTGTGTGTGTGTGTGTGTGTGTGTGTGTGTGTGTGTGTGTGTGTGTGTGTGTGTGTGTGTGTGTGTGTGTGTGTGTGTGTGTGTGTGTGTGTGTGTGTGTGTGTGTGTGTGTGTGTGTGTGTGTGTGTGTGTGTGTGTGTGTGTGTGTGTGTGTGTGTGTGTGTGTGTGTGTGTGTGTGTGTGTGTGTGTGTGTGTGTGTGTGTGTGTGTGTGTGTGTGTGTGTGTGTGTGTGTGTGTGTGTGTGTGTGTGTGTGTGTGTGTGTGTGTGTGTGTGTGTGTGTGTGTGTGTGTGTGTGTGTGTGTGTGTGTGTGTGTGTGTGTGTGTGTGTGTGTGTGTGTGTGTGTGTGTGTGTGTGTGTGTGTGTGTGTGTGTGTGTGTGTGTGTGTGTGTGTGTGTGTGTGTGTGTGTGTGTGTGTGTGTGTGTGTGTGTGTGTGTGTGTGTGTGTGTGTGTGTGTGTGTGTGTGTGTGTGTGTGTGTGTGTGTGTGTGTGTGTGTGTGTGTGTGTGTGTGTGTGTGTGTGTGTGTGTGTGTGTGTGTGTGTGTGTGTGTGTGTGTGTGTGTGTGTGTGTGTGTGTGTGTGTGTGTGTGTGTGTGTGTGTGTGTGTGTGTGTGTGTGTGTGTGTGTGTGTGTGTGTGTGTGTGTGTGTGTGTGTGTGTGTGTGTGTGTGTGTGTGTGTGTGTGTGTGTGTGTGTGTGTGTGTGTGTGTGTGTGTGTGTGTGTGTGTGTGTGTGTGTGTGTGTGTGTGTGTGTGTGTGTGTGTGTGTGTGTGTGTGTGTGTGTGTGTGTGTGTGTGTGTGTGTGTGTGTGTGTGTGTGTGTGTGTGTGTGTGTGTGTGTGTGTGTGTGTGTGTGTGTGTGTGTGTGTGTGTGTGTGTGTGTGTGTGTGTGTGTGTGTGTGTGTGTGTGTGTGTGTGTGTGTGTGTGTGTGTGTGTGTGTGTGTGTGTGTGTGTGTGTGTGTGTGTGTGTGTGTGTGTGTGTGTGTGTGTGTGTGTGTGTGTGTGTGTGTGTGTGTGTGTGTGTGTGTGTGTGTGTGTGTGTGTGTGTGTGTGTGTGTGTGTGTGTGTGTGTGTGTGTGTGTGTGTGTGTGTGTGTGTGTGTGTGTGTGTGTGTGTGTGTGTGTGTGTGTGTGTGTGTGTGTGTGTGTGTGTGTGTGTGTGTGTGTGTGTGTGTGTGTGTGTGTGTGTGTGTGTGTGTGTGTGTGTGTGTGTGTGTGTGTGTGTGTGTGTGTGTGTGTGTGTGTGTGTGTGTGTGTGTGTGTGTGTGTGTGTGTGTGTGTGTGTGTGTGTGTGTGTGTGTGTGTGTGTGTGTGTGTGTGTGTGTGTGTGTGTGTGTGTGTGTGTGTGTGTGTGTGTGTGTGTGTGTGTGTGTGTGTGTGTGTGTGTGTGTGTGTGTGTGTGTGTGTGTGTGTGTGTGTGTGTGTGTGTGTGTGTGTGTGTGTGTGTGTGTGTGTGTGTGTGTGTGTGTGTGTGTGTGTGTGTGTGTGTGTGTGTGTGTGTGTGTGTGTGTGTGTGTGTGTGTGTGTGTGTGTGTGTGTGTGTGTGTGTGTGTGTGTGTGTGTGTGTGTGTGTGTGTGTGTGTGTGTGTGTGTGTGTGTGTGTGTGTGTGTGTGTGTGTGTGTGTGTGTGTGTGTGTGTGTGTGTGTGTGTGTGTGTGTGTGTGTGTGTGTGTGTGTGTGTGTGTGTGTGTGTGTGTGTGTGTGTGTGTGTGTGTGTGTGTGTGTGTGTGTGTGTGTGTGTGTGTGTGTGTGTGTGTGTGTGTGTGTGTGTGTGTGTGTGTGTGTGTGTGTGTGTGTGTGTGTGTGTGTGTGTGTGTGTGTGTGTGTGTGTGTGTGTGTGTGTGTGTGTGTGTGTGTGTGTGTGTGTGTGTGTGTGTGTGTGTGTGTGTGTGTGTGTGTGTGTGTGTGTGTGTGTGTGTGTGTGTGTGTGTGTGTGTGTGTGTGTGTGTGTGTGTGTGTGTGTGTGTGTGTGTGTGTGTGTGTGTGTGTGTGTGTGTGTGATGTGTGTCCAGAGGATCTCGAAATCCACTCGTCAGAATTCAATGAAACTTTCAGGGTAGACTAATTCCTATCGAAATCGGCGAAAAATGTAGGTCTCATGTCTGTGAAAATTCGATCTTCCGAGATATTTACAAGAAAAGTCAAGCTTTTAGTTTTATTTCCTAGCAACGGCACATAATAATAACTTGTTTCTATAGTAATATATACTATAAAGGATAGATGAGTACAGTCAAAGTGGGGATATAACGTCACATTCCATAGGCGTACTTTGCAAAATAAGTTTCTATAATATAAATAAGGTCACAGCATATAAAATATATATACGCACTTCGTAGATTAAATTTTGAAGTTATATTATTTACAAAAAATAAAAATAAACTTTATGCATCCGACACTTTAACATTGAACGAATTAAATTTAACCAATAAATAACAAGGAGGATTATATGTTGGGATTAAATTAAATCTCTTGGCATTAAAAGTAACGCTTCAGTACTTACCTAAACTCAAAGATTAAAAAAAAAGTTAGTTCAAGAACTATCTTTAAAAGTCACTGTCTTCACTAAAACTACTGGCATCACTATAATTGTCTTTTCTGATGTTTATTATTATCGGTTCTATTAAATTATCCATTGATATATCCACTTTCCTAAATGAATTTTCCACATTTTTAAACATGATCAATGCATTTTCCCCAATGTTCTCTATTTACATCTGAAACTGCCTTCAAAAACAAATTTCGCACATCAGGAAATTTAAATGTTTTATTGTTTTGAGAAACATAACCTTTTAATAATTGAGACCAGATCAGTTCAATGGAATTTAACTCTGCGTGGTTCGAAGGAAATCTGAGAATTTTAATTACATTTTCTCTGGCCATCTCATAATATATTTTTTGAATTTGTTTTTATGTTGCCTTGCTATTACTAATAATTCCGCCTTCAAGGATTTAGGAGGACTGATAATATTTTTAGAATGAAGCCATTTTGAAATATATATTAATACAAAATTCTGAATCAATTAAAATACATACGATACGGCTATGAATAAATAAAGTCTGACTTATCTGTCAAAAGAACAAATTTATTACAGTAAAAACCATGGAAACAAGAATCTAGACAAAAACTATATTAGGCCGACCAGATGTATTAAAATTTAAATTTTAACTACAAATAAGCATTGAAGGATGAGGTAAAAATAAAATTTCTACCTCTTGAACCTGTACTACGTTCTGCAAATTAAATACTGCACTCCTTTCTTCTGTATAGTATAGTAGTAAAAAGGTTTGACTTTATTTAATTTCTGGCGTTTTAATCAGAAAGAATTCAATTTTAAATTTGTCGCTTTATATAAAAAAGGTTCATTTGACGGACATAAATAATTTGCTTGTCAAATGACAGCCATCTTATTAATTCAAAGTTGAAAATACAACGTTGCCAATTCAATTTCAGAAATCATGGGTTTAGGTAAATATTTATAGGAACGTTGAGTAACACTGTTAAAATGGACACCTGTCTTCCCTTCCCCGATAGTGTGAGACTACCCCTTACGGCTACTATTTTATTATGCGGACAGTTTTAATATTTAAGTTTTCATGATCAGAGAGAGAGAGAGAGAGAGAGAGAGAGAGAAAGAATTTTTGAAAAAATATGATATCAATATTTGCCACACCTCGAGAGTCTGGTCACAGGTTTTTGTGGAGGTTTTTACCCAAGTATGAATATCAGACCTATAATTTTCATTCACTGCAGATCAAAAAATAATAAAATCAATTGAACATAGAGTTTTTCTTATATAGTGATAAATAGAGTGAGCTGAGCGATCTTCTGTTGACGGGACGTGTGTGTGTGTGTGTGTGTGTGTGTGTGTGTGTGTGTGTGTGTGTGTGTGTGTGTGTGTGTGTGTGTGTGTGTGTGTGTGTGTGTGTGATGTGTGTCCAGAGGATCTCGAAATCCACTCGTCAGAATTCAATGAAACTTTCAGGGTAGACTAATTCCTATCTAAATCGGCGAAAAATGTAGGTCTCATGTCTGTGAAAATTCGATCTTCCGAGATATTTACAAGAAAAGTCAAGCTTTTAGTTTTATTTCCTAGCAACGGCACATAATAATAACTTGTTTCTATAGTAATATATACTATAAAGGATAGATGAGTACAGTCAAAGTGGGGATATAACGTCACATTCCATAGGCGTACTTTGCAAAATAAGTTTCTATAATATAAATAAGGTCACAGCATATAAAATATATATACGCACTTCGTAGATTAAATTTTGAAGTTATATTATTTACAAAAAATAAAAATAAACTTTATGCATCCGACACTTTAACATTGAACGAATTAAATTTAACCAATAAATAACAAGGAGGATTATATGTTGGGATTAAATTAAATCTCTTGGCATTAAAAGTAACGCTTCAGTACTTACCTAAACTCAAAGATTAAAAAAAAAGTTAGTTCAAGAACTATCTTTAAAAGTCACTGTCTTCACTAAAACTACTGGCATCACTATAATTGTCTTTTCTGATGTTTATTATTATCGGTTCTATTAAATTATCCATTGATATATCCACTTTCCTAAATGAATTTTCCACATTTTTAAACATGATCAATGCATTTTCCCCAATGTTCTCTATTTACATCTGAAACTGCCTTCAAAAACAAATTTCGCACATCAGGAAATTTAAATGTTTTATTGTTTTGAGAAACATAACCTTTTAATAATTGAGACCAGATCAGTTCAATGGAATTTAACTCTGCGTGGTTCGAAGGAAATCTGAGAATTTTAATTACATTTTCTCTGGCCATCTCATAATATATTTTTTGAATTTGTTTTTATGTTGCCTTGCTATTACTAATAATTCCGCCTTCAAGGATTTAGGAGGACTGATAATATTTTTAGAATGAAGCCATTTTGAAATATATATTAATACAAAATTCTGAATCAATTAAAATACATACGATACGGCTATGAATAAATAAAGTCTGACTTATCTGTCAAAAGAACAAATTTATTACAGTAAAAACCATGGAAACAAGAATCTAGACAAAAACTATATTAGGCCGACCAGATGTATTAAAATTTAAATTTTAACTACAAATAAGCATTGAAGGATGAGGTAAAAATAAAATTTCTACCTCTTGAACCTGTACTACGTTCTGCAAATTAAATACTGCACTCCTTTCTTCTGTATAGTATAGTAGTAAAAAGGTTTGACTTTATTTAATTTCTGGCGTTTTAATCAGAAAGAATTCAATTTTAAATTTGTCGCTTTATATAAAAAAGGTTCATTTGACGGACATAAATAATTTGCTTGTCAAATGACAGCCATCTTATTAATTCAAAGTTGAAAATACAACGTTGCCAATTCAATTTCAGAAATCATGGGTTTAGGTAAATATTTATAGGAACGTTGAGTAACACTGTTAAAATGGACACCTGTCTTCCCTTCCCCGATAGTGTGAGACTACCCCTTACGGCTACTATTTTATTATGCGGACAGTTTTAATATTTAAGTTTTCATGATCAGAGAGAGAGAGAGAGAGAGAGAGAGAGAAAGAATTTTTGAAAAAATATGATATCAATATTTGCCACACCTCGAGAGTCTGGTCACAGGTTTTTGTGGAGGTTTTTACCCAAGTATGAATATCAGACCTATAATTTTCATTCACTGCAGATCAAAAAATAATAAAATCAATTGAACATAGAGTTTTTCTTATATAGTGATAAATAGAGTGAGCTGAGCGATCTTCTGTTGACGGGACGTGTGCCCTACACGCTGCTGTTGCCCGTCCCGGAAACGGGGCCTGTCCACCGTGACAATTCGCGAAGATCAAGCGTCAGTAGAAGTTGCCCTAAAAGTTTGAAATCCCCAGAAACTAGGCAACTTTAATGCATTTAACTAACCTCTGTGACAAGCAGTTGATAAACGTCAACAACAGCTGCAGCCTATTGAAAATTAACACTGACAGCTTTTTTAATTTTCCCGCCTACTTTCAAGCCAATCGCAAATCAACTTTTTATTTATCTCCCTATCAGTAGTTCAAGTAGATGTCGCCCACTCCGTGATTTTCGCGAATTAATTAATAATTTGTCATGTTATAAATATACTTAAATTATATACTCATTGGGCTGCTTAAAAATGTAGATTTGAATATTAAGAGCTAAGCTCGGTGACCAGATATTGTATATTATGTGTCTATTTTATTATTTGAATAATTAGTGACAAGCGATAAAGATAACGAAAATATGCCATAGGAAACTTATTACGTTATTGCAATCAAAATAATAACTGATTTTATCAATCACGATTATTACGTATGGCATCAAAGAAATGAAGTAAAAATATAAAATTACAGATCTGAACGATAAAGAAAGTAGCACAAGGAAATACAATTACATTATTTATATAAAACTTCCTGGATAAATAAATCTTCCTGAACGTTCCGTATAATTTTTGCCATCTAGTGTAATTATCAGCAAATTTGATTCGATTGCGAAGTTTCAATTACAATTCTGCATTTCACGCTGCACCAAAAGCAAATATGCAAATTGTCGGTTGCGATACACGCAAAATTACTAAAACTTTAACGGTGTGGAATTTTATAACGGCAATCATAATGTTTTGTGTAACGATATTAAAGTGAGCACTTATCATTCTTGTTTTGTTGTGATAAATTACTTCGCTTGCCGCTTGCAATTTGGCTGATGAGTTGATGGTTTTGAAATATTAGTTAATATCATGTGATGCTTTTTTTCTTTATGTGGAATTTTATTTCGATGTAGATTCATTTTTTCTACGGCATGTGTATGACATTGCGCTGTGCAAATTAAAATCCATAAATTAGGCTATAAACATTAGCCACAAAAATGAAAATGTAATTGTAGAATGCATATCGAAGCGATAATCTATTTTTTAACTGTTCTATGTGTTAATTTTTCGGTCGCAAAACGATTTGAAATTTTTACGTGATTACTTTGAGTCTCTCCCGAGAACATCCACTTATCCACTTTTCGCTTCGCGTGGGAGATCGAATGCTTAATTGCTTAAATCTATTAACACAAAAAATAAAATGTTTAAAAATGTACGAAAAACTCCGAATAATTTACAACTTAAAACACAATATAAAGCTTACAAAAATAAACTTAATTCTTTAATAACAAAAACAAAATATAATTTTTATGCAAAGCAAATAGAAAACAATAACGATAATCCAAAAAATTTGTGGAATGTGGTGAAAGATTTAAGTAAATCCAATAAAATTAAACATTCCATAAATGCTATACAAGACGAAACAGGTCAAATAATTACAAATAAAAATAATATAGCTAATAATTTTAATAACATGTTTGCAAGTATAGGGCAGACACTAGCAAACAATATAAAAAAAGATGAAAACTATTCGCCAGTTAGGCAAACTACTTGCAACTCTTTTTTTCTAACACCGCTAGACAATAAGGAATTATGTAGTATTATAAATGATCTAAAAAGTAAAAAAGCAGTTGGTATAGACAACATTAAGGCAGAAACCATTAAGACAGTTGCTTATTTTATAACTGAACCATTAAAATTTTTAATAAATAATTGTTTTGATTCTGGTAAATGGCCTTCCGCTTTTAAAAAATCAGTTATAATCCCTTTATACAAGAAAGGAAGCCGAACCAATATCATGAACTATCGACCAATTTCATTAATACCTCACTTATCTAAGATATTTGAAAAAGCACTTAAAAAACGATTAGTTGCATATTTAGATAAATACAAAATAATTTCCAATCAACAATTTGGTTTCCGGGAAAATACGTCAACTGAGGATGCAATTTTAACTCTTACTTCAAATATAAATAGCGCCTTAAATAAAAACCAATCATGCCTTTGTGTTTTCATTGATTTATCCAAAGCTTTTGATACTATCCATCATGAATTTTTGTTGAAATCATTAGAGGATATAGGTATTAGAGGACAGTGTTTAAACCTTTTCAAAGAATATTTAACAAACAGACAACAATGTGTAAAAGTGGATAGTGTCATCAGCGAAACTAGAACAATTCAATTTGGGATACCGCAAGGTACGGTCCTGGGGCCTGTTTTGTTTAATATTTACATAAATGGTTTATTCTCATTACCAAGTCAAGGTCACGTTATAGGTTTCGCTGATGACACAGCTATCCTTTACACAGCTGAAACTTGGGACAATCTTAAAACAAAAACTGAAATTGATTTTAAAAATATAAAAAAATGGTTGGATTACAAGTTACTTACAGTAAATCTAGAAAAAACAAATTATATCCCATTCAGCTGTAACAAATCTTGCTTACCAAATTTTGATAATTTAACAATAGAAATAGGAAATGCTCCATATCAAATTACCCCTGTAAATCACATTAAATATCTAGGTGTTATTATAGACAAACATCTCAGGTGGGATTTGCATATAAAATTTGTAATAAAGAAACTTCAAGTAATATTATATAGATTTAGATACTTAAAAAAGGTCCTATCCACTCATCACCTGAAGTCTTTATATTACGCATTGGTTCAGAGTCATTTACGGTATGGAATAGTTGGATGGGGAGCTGCAATGAAAACCCATATACAATTATTAGAAATTACACAAAAACGTTTTCTAAAACTTATTTTTGATAAGAGTTTTCGAGATCCTTCAGATCAACTGTACCTGGAAACCAAAATTATGGACATAAGACAATTGTACTATTACTGTGTACTTATTAAATATCACACCAACAAACACTTAACAATAAGGCCCACTCACCCGTACAATACACGCCACAAAACAGAGCATCCAATCCCTCATATGATAAAATCCATCACTCAACACGCATATGATTATCTTGCTCCAAAATTTTATAATACAATACCGGAATTCTTTAGATTAATAACATATTTTCCTATATTTAAAATTAAGTTAAAACAATTTATTACACAAAGACCCAGACATATAGTTCACAAATATATTGATGAAAAAGTCTCCTAGATGTGTCACGTTTCGGATTAAACTGTTTTTTTTTTCTCTTGTTTTGTTTGTTTCTTTTTACGAATAAGTATTTCAAACTAAAATTATTAACAAATTATTGTACTTAATATATATTTTTTATTTGTCAATTTTAAATTAAATTTGTTATTTTAAATTAAATGCTGTAATTTCTAACTCGAAACAAGTGAGTACTCACTTATCGAGAACAAATTTATTCATTTCATCTATTTTTAGAATATTAACAAATTATACTTATATATTGTATTTTTAATGAATAAATTATTATTATTATTATTATTATTATGTCAAAATTAGAAAATAAACAATTAAGATGATTTGGGAGCATCCATAGGACCGTCCAGCAGTGGCGCGAAGCGCCATTGTGATACCCAAATGGATGTACGCCCCTTAGGATTGAGCCATTTGAGGTGATATTTTCTTTTAAATGTTCGTCATAAAATTCCCTATCGATCCCTCTTTCTCGATTTTTGCTTCGGGTCTTCATTCAACACGAGATTGAGATTTTGCCAGACTTTTTTATGGGGAAATGCTCGTCTTGGAAAATCCTACAAGACTGTCCACTTAGAATTCGGGGAGAAATTTTCCGTTGCCCTTAAAGGGAGAAATTTTCCGTTGCCCTTAAAATGGCTACAATCATCAAAAAATTTTGACATATCAGAAATCGTTCTACTGAAAACTGGGAAAGTATTGGAAAAAATTCTCATCTGACAAAAATTATTTGTACACATTCGGGGAATCCGCAAAAAATTTTCTAGAACTTTTGGGCACTTTTTTTGACATTGAAGAAAATGGCCACATACAGAGATTTTCCCCATTAAAAATCTAAACTCGCAATAGATCGCAATAGATGCCAAAAATGTGCCCAAAAGTTTTGGAAAATTTTTTGCGGATTCCCCGAATATATACAAATAAAATTTTTGTCAGATGATAATTTTTTCCAATACTTTCCCAG
Source organism: Crepidodera aurea (assembly GCA_949320105.2). Classification (NCBI taxonomy): domain Eukaryota; kingdom Metazoa; phylum Arthropoda; class Insecta; order Coleoptera; family Chrysomelidae; genus Crepidodera; species Crepidodera aurea. Next base: position 17,541,995 of record OX439475.1, on the reverse strand, counting down.
TTTTCAGTGGAACGATTTCTGATATGTGAAACTTTTTGGATGATTGTGGCCATTTTAAGGACAACGGAAAATTTCTCCCCGAATTCTAACTGGACAGTCTTGTAGGGTTTTCCAAGACGAGCATTTCCCCATAAAAAAGTTCGGCAAAATCTCAATCTCGTGTTCCGTAGGGTCATTTTTGTGCGAAAAATCTAGTTTTTTCCATTCAACCCTAAGGGGCGTACATCAATTTGGGTGGCACAGTCGCCCAATTCCGCCAAAAGATTAATTTTAATCTCCAAACTTTCTTATCTTACGACTTTATGGTTCAACCGATTCTAGGAACGGAGGTAGGTATCACCGGCACTGCCATAACATAATAAAATATTTAAAGAGAAGTTCTTGTTTTCGTTATGTTCAAGCTTACACACACTTCTAATTAAAAGATTATCAATTGTTGAATTACGAAAATACATCCCTCTTAGTAAAAAAACAGAAAAATTCAACTTACTAAAATTGACGGTAACAACTACTTTATATATTTTTTCGAGAATAGCGTAAACAATTTATGTTCTATCGTTTAGGTTCATTCATCATACCGCTTCTACCCTTATTCTCCGAAGTACGTGGCGGAATTGGGGTACTGTCGATAGAATGAAAGAAAAGAGAATATCAAAAAAGAAATAGTAGAGGAACAGATAATAATAAAAAAGGTGGTATAATTGAGAATCAGTTAAATAGAAACCGCGCTAGTCTTCTTGTAAAAAAATTCATAGTTTATAGACAAAACCATGTTGCGATATTTCCAAATTTTCTTTGTATATTTTTGTCTTTCGAGTTGACAATAATGCCATTAGACAGGAAAAATTGAATAAAATATTATTAGATATGTGCATGATTGGCTTTTCACTTGCCCTTATTCTATTTTATTAATAATCTTTGAAATTAAACGTTTTCGTAGAACTTTTTTACTTCTAGATTTAATCCCCTAATCTATTAAGAGATTACACGAGTATTCGTTACGCTTATGTAGCTTACATTGGCTTCATGATCTACTTTATCTAATAGTGCACGTATTTTCTAAAAGCCAACCGCATTTGTGCTCCCATCTCTAAATGAAACAATTGATCGCGAGTAAAAAACACCTGTGCCGCATTCAAGGTTGAAACAACTGGCGTAAGGCTTCCTCTTCGTATTACATTTATTCTTTTACTACTTTTTTTTTGTTTATCCATCAACGTTGTTTGTAGTGCAGAGTTTCTTTTTGGCAGCTTATATTTTGTTTGTTTTTTAATACGTTAAGAAAATATTTGAAGGTGTTGATTTTTGATTTTCTAATTTTACCAAAAATTCCATCATTAAAACCACTATCACGAAAAAACTAAAAACAAATAAATATTTTGCAGACAGATAACTTTATTTTGCCTCACATCACTACTTGATTCTTGTAACGTCTGTTCTAAAGACAGGACCTTACATGTAACGTATAATTTTCCAGCACGACCAGATCTCCATGCCAAAATAACCCATCCACAATCTAACCGCTACTAGAGCTGCTTAAGTGAGGTCTGTTATCACCAACTTTGCCAACTGAGTTTTCCTTGTGACCAAAAAATTTTGAAAAGTCTGTTTGAAAAAACTGGTATTGTAAAACCTAAGAGAAGAACAAGAGGCTAATTGAACTATCCAACCCTTAACTATTTAGCACTAGTCTTGCTTTATTAATATTCCAATAAATTCTGTTAGAAAAATGATACAATTCGGAGATTTACTCAATTGTAATCCTTTACGGTATAATGACTTTAAATAGGGAAGAAATATCACCAGCACAGATCTCATCTCCTCTGATGGGTCAAAAATAATGAGGATAGAGGTGCAAGCACTTTCTCGGAGGGCATGCAACTACAAAAAAAATATCCCACTGGACATCTCGACAAGAGACTATATCAACACATCAATATCGAGCATGTGGTCTAGACGTCAAACACATTTTATGTGACTGTCCTGTTGTAGCTGACGTTAAGCATTCTATATTTAGTGATAGATACCTAAACCCTGATGGATGACGTTTCCCCTGCATCACCTAACCTACGCTAGTAAACTGGGGTGGCTCATCTAAAAACAAAATCTTGAACTTGCGATTCGGTTTGTAGTTGTTGGAAGAATGCTGAAAACCATTCCCTTCCATTGATTGATTGATTGATTGATTGATTGATTAAGACGATGTACCTGACTGAGGTTCATAAATGCCTCAATATTGCAGCCTTAAGACTTATTGTACTATGTCAGTTACATCGTTATGTTTAGGTGAAGAAGTTTGTTACCTTTATCAGGCTGAGTAGCCTTTTCACCAGATTTTCTTTTGGAAAGTCCTCCTGTGGGTTTACCAGCACCAGTACGTTATACCACCAGTGCGTGAGTGCCTGGCACTCTAGTATGATATGAGAGGCTGTTTCATCCTCCTTATTGCATAGTCTACATATGGGTTCATCTTGAAAGATGCCCATTTTATGTAGGTGTTCCCTAAGGTGACAATGTCCGGTTATTAGTCCCGTGATATGCCTTATTTGATTTCTGCTTAGATTCAGAATATCACCTGTCAGTACTTTTGATGGCGCTTTAACCATTCGTTTACTGTTTTGTTGGCCCGGCACGAGATCCCAGCGTGACCGGTGTTCTTTTAACATCCACCTAGTCAGCGAGAGTCATACCGAGGATTTAGGAATCCCAAACGCCGGTTCAGGACCAGTAAAGACGGTCGCTGAGGCTTTCCTTGCCAGGGCGTCTGCTTCCTCGTTGCCTTTTATCCCTTTATGCCCTGGGACCATTTAAGTGTTACCTTATTTTGGTTGGCCAGAACGGGGTTTGTAGGCAGTTCCAGATCTGATTTTGTTACATGATAAGGCCCGTAGGGCAGCTTGACTGTCAGAGTAAATGAGGATTCTTTTCCCTCTATACCCCGTGTCAATATTCTCCCTCAAACAAAGCTTTATAGCATGTACTTCTGCTTGAAATACTGATGCGTAATTCCCCAATGGTGCTTTTAGGTTGCATCAGGGTGTTTCACCATACATTCCAGTTCCAATTCCACTTGCGGTTTTTGACCCATACAGTATACCAAACCAATGTTCCTTCCCGAAAGTTGTTTGTTTCTTCTTCCATAGAGAGAAATCTAAAAATAAATTCTTGATCAGGCGAGCAGGAGAAGTACCCGATACAGAACAGATCCCCGGAGTACCGAAGTGTGCAGTCCGAGGGGCTATAAAAACCTGGATCAGGGAAAGATACCTTCAACACTGGCAAAATGTGTCATGACAAAAGCACGGAAAATCCTTCATAGGAAGACCGTGTTCTAAAAGAACAGCTGAACTAGCAGAAGTAAGCTGAGAGTGATAACAGGACTCATGACTGGTCATGCACAAGTAAAAGAGTTCTTAAACAAAACAATGGAGACCTTAGGTTGCGAGGTATTGGATCGCAAGAGACAAACACTTTTTGGACAACCAACATGAGACCCAAAATGTTTTAACAGACACCCAGTAAAAGGACTGTACAAACTAGTACAGGGTACAAAAATACTGGACTGGGTGGAATAATATATGGGCAACAAACGCAATAAGCTAATATGCTTCAGTGATATCGGAGATCTTGAATCAGACGGGCCCAGACGGAAAAAAAAATCAATGGTGTGCTTTCACAAACCAAAAGACATATAACAATTGGGCTGGCTGTCAAGTATTGCTCTTTCTGCCGAGAAAAATCAATTTTCTAAACACCATCGTTGACGATTATTTCACCAGAGTTACCAATGGAAACAATGTTTACGTTTTTTTATTTCATCATTATTAAAATGTACATTTAAATTCTCATCGACGTTTCCCATTAATTTTAATCATTCGACCTGAAATCATACTCACATTTCGACATATGGATTACGTAAATAAATGGATCATGAACGATCCTTAAATTGTATCGCAATAAAAAAAATCAATTCCGGACGATTTAATGTCAGCATTTATCGGGCTGTAGCCTTTACCACTTTCTGCGAATAGTCAGGCCGGCGCGGCGTCACGTTTTCATGATTCGCAAAAAAAAACTCAATTTGACATTTTATTGTTTCAATTGTATATTTTCACTTTTCTTTTTAGATTAGGTTATGGACGCAATAAATTATAATTGTAATATACAGTGTGTGTACCTAATCGTATGGAAAACTTTTTTATTTTAATTTTAGGAAAAAAGTTATCAGATATAAAGTTTTTTCAGATGTATATGAGGTTCGTCTAACTGTATAAAGTCCATCTCTCTATTAATCCTTTTAAAGAAAATGTTATTATTATTAGACTGCATGATGCTCTTATTTGAATACTGGGGAAGATGAGTGAGTGCAACACAAACCGTATTTAAAGCAACCTCAGTGGAATTTTGTTAACAAGACTTCTAAAAGCAAAATCTGTCTAACAGGATAGAACAAGGAAAAGAAAAAGAAGAGGAGAAAGCTATATCGCTTCAGCGATATAATTTTTGTAGTAATCAGGAGCCTTTGATTGATTGAGGCACCTGTAAACAAGCTGATCCTGACAAAAATAGAACAATGGTACACCTCTATATCTATTAAAGGGTGTAATAGTAGTACACCTGGATTCTAAACAATACATTTTATTGGGAAGCACTGCATCTCCATCTTCCTCTATCCCTCGTCCTCTCCCTCCAGTTCCTCACTTGTAATATTTCGATGTCCCTTTCCACTTGTTGTAACCATCTTTCCCTGTGTCGGTCCTCCAATTCTTCTGTCTAATACCAAGCTAGGCATCATTCTGATAACGACCACTGTTATGTTGTGATCATTGAATAAAGACTGTAATTTCCAGTTCCAGTTCCTTTCCCATATTCCAGTGTGTCCCAGAACCCATAGGAGCGTAACAGTGTTGTTCTTTCTGTTCCTTCTGTTGTTCTGGATCCATTTGTGTACCATTGGGATGGTCTCTTTGTTCCATTCGCTTTTGTTACTTAGCTTTCTGTTGAATTCTTTCACAAAGCTAAACTTCTTTGTCTTGGGGCATTTCCAGGAAGGAGTCGAAACCTGCGTTTGGTGGATGTGAGAAGTCTGAGCTGAAACAGTTTATGTCGCTGTATATAAAAAGAATACCAAATATCACGCTTTTATTAGAAAAAAGTTCAGTGTGGCACTACACTATACTTCAGTTTCCCATATTCACTCTAAAAGTGAGCAACTCCCGAAAAGGATTGATTTTGTTGCTCGAACTGGATAAAATTGAATTTTTGTCTCGTTTCGACGTAATGGAAGCTTAGATCGAGATGTGTCGTTTAAAAATGGTCGATTGGACCATTGGATGGTAACGGTTAATTGGCATGTGATGCGATTTGGTGTCACCGTAAATCGAATCATCTGCTCGGGTCAGAACATTCAAATGTAGAATGTAAAAGTCGCATGGAAGTCATTACGATGATTGAGTGCTGAGTGGAGATAAATTCGAAGGGTCGAATTCCAAATGGACGTCCATTCAGATTAAAGTGATTACCTAGATCTACGTGACATGTGACGTGTTAAATGAAAATTTTGACGTGACCCCACACTTTTGATACCGCAGTTAGATAGAGAGTTTTGATAGAATTAAGAATGGTTAAAATACGCGAAAACATTAGAAAAAGTAAGCTGAAATATCTGGGGTATACATTGACAGGTAAAAATATTGAAAGCTGATTACGCAAAGGAAAAGTTGGGGATAAACGGTAAATGGTTGGAGACTTATTTCAGCAAGATTGTTATTCATGTAAGAAAGTTTTGAGCATTCCTCACTAAGCTTGAAACGATCCCAGTGAATGACAATTTTTGATACCGGATGTATTTATTAATGTCAAAACATAGGATTGCCCTATTTTGTGAAATTGGTCTAATAGTTTTTGAATTGGACCGCACTGGTTTCAAAACTTTTATTTTACCTGCTGCAATCATTATATTTTTAAAATACGTTATTTTTTATATTAGAGGTAAATTTGATTGATTAGTTATTTCTCTTCCCCACTTTCTAAGCGTAACGTTCTCCTTCCAAACAGATGGCTAGATCTATTTGATTCAAACAGCTCTAATTGGGTCTTCCCTTTTGTTTTTTTCTTCTTTAATTCTTCTTCTATCTTCTCGCTTGTGTATGTAGTAGATATTAATTGATTTGTTTATTTAGTATCATTTTTCTGCACCAGTTCGAACTTAAGAAGATACTTTATACCTACAGCTTTACAAACCACCCGCACCAATGAAACGAAATACACTGTCTGCAATTTGTATTTTTTTTACGCATACATGATTAATGCAGAGGCCACAATCTCTTCATTGTATAATGATGTAGATTTTTATCATTCCTGTCATGTCCACGTATCTCTTATTCTGGACTGACTCCATATTGACAAGTGTATAATTTATTACGGATTTTGAGACGTCTGAGCTGGAATAAAAGAAACGAATAAGAAATTTAATGCTGTGACTCAAATTGACTGTTGTGATAGACTAATGCGTTTTCGAAGGATTGCGAATTGTAAATTGTTTATTGCTCTTGAGTGATTGTAACAGACATCGCACTTCCTTTTATTGATCGTGATTTGAAATATATATTATGAGATACTAGTAGGAGAGCTGGAACCGAAAAACTCTTTGATCTTTGATATGGACAAACTCGATTAAAACTCATTGTATTACTAAACAGGATTACATATCCGAGCTCTCCGACATTTTCAGTGGTGCAGGACTTAGGTACGGATGACCAAAGTGGCCATTTTTTTCTTAAACGCAAACTATCGTTGATACGTGTGATTTTTTTTAGGATGGAAGATTATAAGCTACTTATTATATATTCCAACTCTCCGACAGCTACGGTGGTGCAAACTTGGTGGCTGACAGGGGTTAAGTTGCCAAAAATTAAAAAAAAAAACAAATCACAACTGATATGTCGGAGAAATTGACTACTACTTTTTCATTATATAATAAATCATGTGTGAAAATCTCCGACAGCTACGTTGGTGCGTAAGGCAGTAAAATGCATACGTATTTTATCGATAATTCAAATCCAATTTGAAAATTAACATTTTTATGTTTATTGGGTAATTTTATAATAATTTATAACATAAGTACTATATGTATATCATCAGATAGATATAATATTGAATCTCCAAGTATATTATTCAACCACTAAATTCGGTAATATAATCTTCTTTGTTCCAAACTTGTAAAATTTAAAAATATTGAGACGAGCACAACTTTGAAGCGACACCACCGGTATTAATTTGAACCTTCACGAAAAGCATAATTTTGTTTTGTTGCCTATAAACTAAGTAAACTTGTCCTTAAAAACTGTCGAAACTGTGTACAGTTGTACTTTTATATATGTAAACTTAAAATCTAATTAGGTGTGCACATCATTGCTGATATTTCAACTTATCATTTTTCTAAAGGTAATATTCAGTAAAATAAAACCTTTGTCACATCATAATTTTAAAAATACCATTATTATGTTCCCCTCTTGTACAACACCTGTTTTCAATAATTATACAGTTACAATTAGTAATGAATTATTATAATAAAATGTTAAATACTACTAAAACTGAATAATTCAAAGTTAGTTTTGAACTTATGTTAAAATAAAGGATTAAAAAATATACATTTTGTCTTTATTTTGAAAAAAACAAAGTAGATAAACGAAATAAAAAATTTTGCAACAGATACATTTGATGGCATATGAAGTGTTTTAAGCCAAGAAAAAAATTTCTTAATTTTTTATATTTTAATTTGATATTGATTTAAAAAATAATTTTGAAACAAGGAATAGGATATATTTTACCATAAATCAATCAAAAGTAGGTTCTTAGAAATCATTTTTTAATTAAATCACTTTTACAATTACAATTATTATCTTGAAAAAATTCAAATAAAATTTATCAGCAGAAAACTTTTGTATGTTTCTTTGGCATATGATTTAGCTCCCTTCCAATATCATTCTATATTAGTAGAGGTGAAGATGATAATACCTCTAGGCTATATTCATCCTGAAACACAAAAAAAGCACACAGAAACAGAAGTAAACAATAAATTACTGAAAAACGTAAGATATGCTAATTAAATAACCTCAATTTTAGAATAACGACACAAAAAACAGGTTCAATTGAATCTAAATACTTACATGCACAGATATATTATGGTAATTTCCAAATCAAAAACCTCAAACAATCACAAAAAGTCTTAAAATACTACAAATAAACCATTCACTCAGTATAACCTAATGCACTATTTACCAAAAATTGCGCGTTTCGTGTGAACAGCTGATCGACGACTGTGGCGCCACCATCGGTAATTATTTGTCTCAATATAATCTCTAAAAATGAACAGAAATACAAAATATTACTGTAAAAGAGTTCTTTGTTTTATTTTGTTGATTTATTATAATATACCTTTATACACAAGCGTCAAGATCAGTAGCTTTTTAAAAACCATTGCTCACATAGATAATTGACACACGCTTGCTTAGACCTAACAAAACAATAATTTATTTTGCAAGGTTGAAAATGAAAAAGTAATATTATTTAATGAAAAGACATTGAAAACCTGCAGAGACAAACTAGAAATTAGATTAACGTGCAATATTAAATATAGTGATGAGGTTCTACCGGAAGAAATTGACAATTTGCATGGGTATCATCGAACCTGCTACAGATTGTTTACGACTGCGAATAAATTAGTCATAGAGCAGTATAAAAAAATTAAATGTAATATTGGTAAGTAATTGTCATAACAGTTATTTTCTATATAGTATTTTTATTTCAATATTATGAAAGTATTTTATATATTATTTCTCCCGTTTCTCATGTCTTTTTAGTGATTTTTCCTCTGTTGAAGTGAAAAGCACGGTAAACGGCACTGGTGTTCTTTCTTAATGTTTAACAGTTTGCTAAAATTAAATATATTTACCAAAATCCAGTGCTTCAAAGTTTTTCAGCGAATTATGTTAATCTTTTAGAGACATAAGTTGGTTGAATAGACTATAGCTAAGTATTCACAAGTGAAATTAATTATAATGAAATATATTTTCTCTCTCTTTCCACTGGATTAAAACCACTTAGTTGTTAAAAAAGTTTTTTTATTGACGTTTCGGCTTTCCAGATCGAAAGCCGTTATCAAAATGACATAAAATAAATAAATTTACTAGAAACAGAACACTTGATAATCTTGCAAAAATATGACATCAACATAGTATACATAGAATAAGATTTTGAGATTGAAAGCCGAAACGTCAATAAAAAAACTTTTTTAACAACTAAGTGGTTTTAATCCAGTGGAAAGAGAGAGAAATTAAAATACAAACCACTATGAGCTTCCGAAATGAATGAAATATATAATTCAATTCAACAAAAATGGGGTAAGTTAATTATTACATTAATAAACATAAAAATGTTAATTTTCAGATAAAAATTGAGTTTTTATCGATAAAATACGTATGCATATGATAAATGTGAATGGCGCGAGTCTCGGGGGCGCGTCTATAAAATCCCATTTTACTGCCTTATGCACCAACGTAGCTGTAGGAGATTTTCACACATGATTTATTATATAATGAGAAAACAGTAGTCAATTTTTCCGACATATCAGTTGTGATTTGTTATTTTTTAATTTTTGGCAACTTAACCCCTGTCAGCCACCAAGTTTGCACCACCGTAGCTGTTGGAGAGCTGGAATATATAATAAGTAGCTTATAATCTTCCATCCTAAAAAAAAATCACACGTATCATCGATAGTTTGAGTTTAAGAAAAAAATGGCCACTTTGGTCATCCTTACCTAAGTCCTGCACCACTGAAAGTGTCGGAGAGCTCGGATATGTAATATGTAATGTTAGTAATACAATGAGTTTTAACCGAGTTTGTCCATATCAAAGATCAAAGAGTTTTCCGGCTCCAGCTCTTAGACTATACTAACATAAAAATATTTACAGACAATCCATGTCCTGTGAGCTATATAAAGCCGTTATGATGATTAAGTTTCAAATTAATTACTTGTCTTACGTTTCTCTAAGCTTTTGAAGGCGACTTCAGTTCTTTAAGTCTTCTTGTACCTCTTAGACAATTTCTTCAGTAATTATAATTTCACCCCCTGTCTCTCATATGGCTAAATTTTCTAGGTGTCTCGCAAATATTTCGACATTCTCTTCATAACAAAAACAATTTAACAATATTTTATCATTTTTAAGGTCATAGAACTTTATTTCTTTGTATACACAAACCGGTACTTTTTTACCCATTATTTATTCTGCGATAAAAAATAACAAGCAAATATGAATTTAATGAATATTTCAAATAAACATATTTTTTACCATTAACTACTTCTCAGGCAGGATTTAAAAAGTAAATTTGGTGCGGTATTTATTCATCCCTAAGGGTCAAACTTCGAATATTGCTGATATTAAATATGCATTTGAAGTAAATTGCGTTGTTTTACAAATGCAAAAGCTTACTGAATATTTTAACTGACGCAAAGTTTAATATATTCCAAATTTACGTTTTGCGTTTGTGGTTTGCTATTTGTATAATCGGTAAAATGAACAACAGCATAAAAAAATCTTAGGAATTAGATGCATCAATGTATGTATTCAGTTTGATTTTTACGAAGTGAAATAGGAACGCTTTTCGATTATTTGTGTGTTTCCTGATGTATTTTATCCTTTATCTATTATCTCATGATCTTCCCTACGAGTAACCCACAAAAGGCAGCAGCAGGCTTGTGCGAATTAGAAATGACGGATCGGTCAGGTCAGCTTTACCTTTGAACGTGACATTTCCTACATTGTTTTTACTTACACCTGTCATCCGATCTTTGGTCGTTCTTCTGTTTTCCTACAGTCTTGGATATTCTCCAAATTACGTTGCTCTCTGAAACTATGTCTTCCCCTTCCATTTTCACTTTTAATTTATTTTTACAGTAACCTGTAATCTTTTGGGTTAGGATTTTTCTCTATATTTCTCTTATGAATATCCTTATCTTTTATTTTAAGTCTTGCTATTTCAGCTGCTATTGGTACGATGGCAACTTTGTAGATTTTCACTAGTAGTCTCCCTTGAGCTTGAATTACTATCGGAAATATTTCCGAAAGCATGAATTTTTTAAAAGTTATCCCGAGTCGAAGACGAGGGAAACATTTGTTGGTCTAAAATAATCTATCTATAAGCTATCAACCAATCTGTATTATTTTACCGTGAACGGAAGGGTGTATTTTTATAATTTGACAGAAATACTATGGCTGTGGTACCGGGTACCCAGGAGGAAAATAATATCGCCAAGTTTTGTGGTTAAAAAATGTTAGTGTGAAATTTTGACTTGTAATATCCCTAGAGCTTGAATTACTATCGGAAATATTTCCGAAAGCATGCATTTTTTAAAAGTATCCCGAGTTGAAAACGAGGGATACTATCGCCAAGTTTTTTGGTTGCTACAGTAACGAGCTGAAACGAAAGCTTCTTATTGGTTAAAAAATGTTGGTGTGAAATTTTCAATTTAGTTTTCGCAGTTATGTTTCTGTCGTTTAAAAATTTTTGATATCTCCAATATCCAGCTTTTTCCAGCTTGTACTACTTTGGTCTTTCTATTTTAGTATTGTCATTACTTATACGTATTCGTGTGACTATCATATATTTTGATGTTTTTTTCTTTCACTTTTCCCTCTAACTAACAAAATATTGAATCCAAATATCTCGATAATTATTATTATTTGTATATTTATTTAAGACCATTTCCAGAAAATGTATGTATGGAGTATGTAGTATGTATAAGTCCGGAAAAATTTGTGTGCGCTCTAACTCCAACTGCGATCGGAATTTCCTAACCAAATTTTATATTTAGCATTTTTACAACATGCTAATAACCTGATTAGATTTTGGACAAAATCGGACAACCGGAAGTGGGGGTTTACCCTTGAGAATTTTCAGATTTTCGCAATTATTACCGTTTCTATTAAATTTATGTAAAAATATTAAGAGAAAAAATTTATTTTAAATGAAATTTACTATAAATTTTGTTTAAAAACTTTTTTCAAATTTTGTATTATAAGCGAGTTAAAAATAAAATATGGAATAACATAGTTGCATAATAGCGCAAGCGCAATAGAAGTGTTTTGTTTCATGGAGGCAATTGTACGCTCTTGCCAGACATGGCCTGCCTTAAATATGTACGAGTAATTGGATTATGAGCCCGTAGGGCCGTTAAAGTATAGTAAAGTCATGTGCATGGCCACATCCCATTTTTTTTTCCTGTATTCGCACATTACTAAAGAAACGCCCTTTATATAAACACAATTCCAGTTACACCTTGTTTGCTGTATTTTAGTTTCGCATTAAAAATATTTATCCAAAGTTTTGTCCAAACAAAAAAACTGTTATGTTTTGGTCTCTTCACTAAACTTTTATCATTTATCACATGACATCCACAACCTAAAAGCAATGTGTAATATTCGTTGAAATTTTATTTCAATCTTCATCGATCATACAAAAGAAATGGAAAAAGTATTTGAAGCGGAAAAATATTTTTTTGTTGAAAAGCTTTTGTTTGGATGTAGAAGCTGGCATATGTGAACGTAAATATACAAACGGAGGCGTACATATTCGTTTTGAATCAATATTCAGATTGTTTAACTTGTACCAGGTATTGTTTTCTAAAATGTGTATGCGGTCTTTCGATACAGAATATATATACAGGTTGTTTCATTGCGAAGTGTCCATACATTAAACGAAGATAAAACACAATTAGACATTTCCAAAAAAACCTATATTTGTTGGGAGACAGAGTGTTTTATTAATTTTCAACAAAAAGTGATGAAAAAAAAGAAAAACAACTTGACATAGCATCAATGCGCATGTGCCCAGATCCCAAATGGCGAAATGGTATATACTATTTGGCTTAATTTTACTATAGTGATGTGCTTATCCAGTTTTATTATAGGTCAGTGGGTGGTGGTGGGAATCGTAAGTATAAAATTATTGAGACAGTCAACGGGCTTACTTAATGCTTACTTAATATTATAAAATAAGAATCTGGCTGGATCCATTTGAGATGGTGAGATCATATCTCTTAGTAGATTGTATTGTATATTGTAATATTTAGTATGAATATTTATTTATTTTTTACTACTTTACAAACTTTTAAGTGAACTCGTTAAAAACAAAAAAAATGGTTCAACTTATCACAAAATATTTACCATTATCTATGTATTACCCTATATAAACATTAAAATACTTTTACACTTCTAAATTTCATTCAAGATGTTTTTTTCATGACCTTATTTCAAAAAACATCGTTGAACGTCCTTTATATTCATAGCCCGCAATAAAATTTGGATAAAAATAATATTCAGACTGTTTATATTTCTGAAAATTTGAGTGAAACCCCGATTTATTCAATCCTAAAGAAAATTTGAGCAATTATGCGCCCAAGAAAGCGTCCAGAGGGCTTAACAAAATTAATACAGAGAATAATTAGAGCTCGATGTCCAGGACCGACTTCAAAATTAGTACCATAATTTACGTTTAGAGGATTAAAAAAACGACTTTTTTTGTATACTAACAATTCAAGATAAAAGCGTTAAAGTGAATGAACTTTTTGAGCCCTTAAAACTTTTTGGACCATTAAATATCTTTACTTGATATTTTTAACTTGACAAGTTTCGCGATATCGCTGCTGATGTTTCGTCGAAGCTTTTTTAAATGCAATGTTTTTTATATTTATATTATTTGTGTTTATTCCAAGAAAGGTTCAAGTAATTAAATATCCATTTTTAATACCAACTTTCCCTGTAGAAAATATGCAAATAAATAAATATTAAGAAGATTATAATGTACCTCACATTGTGATAATTAATTGGTATCTTAACTCTGTAGTTGGTAATAATTATCAAATTGCAAGTTCTGCGATATTTTTTTGCTCTCTCAGGTTCTCATGTGCTTTAATTGCTGCCTATATTGTTTGAAAGGTTTTTATCAACTAAAAGAGGAAACATTATAGTAAATAATTAAATTATCGGTAAATTAAAATAGTTCTTTTTAACATTCGATATCTCTAAATTTAAATTAAATTTTATTTTTTTTTCTATTTTTGTGTTCAAATTTAAAATATATATTTTTTAATATGAAGAAGAATAATTTTTATATTTTAAAATAATCTCAAAAATTTCCTCTTTTTCGCGTTTTACTTAAGTATAGATACTCCTTAATGCGGCACTGTTACAACGGTTCAATCCCGTGCCTATAATTATTTCCAAAGAATAAGTGAGTAGAATTTTTCATGCCGCCAACTTTGAGGTCCGGTACGAAATTAAATCCCAAGTAAAACAAAAGGCCATCAAAGGAATGCAGGCCCGATTGTAGGAGCTCTTTTGCAGACCGCCAGAACCTAACTTGAGATTTAATTAAATATTTCCGAAAAAAGAAAGGAAAAATAAGAGAAATTAAAGGGTTATTTGGACGAAGGACGTAAGCGATGTTTTCCAATTTGTACTGTTTTTCCGCAGAATGAACTTCTAAAGAGTGGTAATTTATTACTCTTCCTCGTAATTTGTCTATTATTTTGCAACAAAAGTATTTTTTTAAAAATCTGTCTTTATTAAAATTGTAATTATATATGTAAATAACGAGTTTGAAATTTATTATAATAGATTCCTAAGACTAGTTTTTGTCTTTTGATTTCTTCAGTAATTAAAATAAAATCAGAAAATTACAAAATAGAATCCACTTATTTAACAACAATTTAAACAACAGACTAGTTACATCAAGAATTAAACTAACATCCAGAAAACATACAAAGACATTTTTTCGCAAAAATAAAGAGGCCGTAATGCTGTAATATACATAAATAGAAGTGAAAAGCTAACGGAAAATCTTCCTAGAATGGTATTAAATTCCAAGGGAGCATACAGAAATAAATTCCGGTACTCCAGGGGTGAAAACTACTGAAGAAAGAAACCGAAAAATTTCTGCCTCTCGCGGGACTCGAACCCGCGTCTCCCAGTATTCCGTACTGATGCCCTAACCGCTAGACCACCGAGGCATGTAATCCGGCAATGATCTAGCTGGTTAAGAGGAAATATATTAGGGATGTCCTTCCTAATTCAGATCTTGCACGGTTTCTTTCTTTAGCCTCTTTTCAGGATGTCAATGTTTTCCCCAAATTTTGTTGAGATTAAAACCCCTGCACCTGGGAGTGGTGTTTTCTAATACGACGTGCTCGTAATGTGAAAGTACAAGTGAAAAGCTAACGGAAAATCTTCCTAGAATGGAATTAAATTCCAAGGGAGCATACAGAAATAAATTCCGGTACACCAGGGGTGAAAACTACTGAAGAAAGAAACCGAAAAATTTCTGCCTCTCGCGGGAATCGAACCCGCGTCTCCAGTATTCCGTACTGATGCCCTAACCGCTAGACCACCGAGGCATGTAATCCGGCAATGATCTAGCTGGTTAAGAGGAAATATATTAGGGATGTCATTCCTAATTCAGACCTTTCACGGTTTCTTTCTTTAGTTTCTTTTCAGGATGTCAAGGTTTTCTCCAAACTTTATTGAGATTAAAACCCCTGCACCTGGGAGTGGTGTTTTTTAATACGACGTGCTCGTAATGTGAAAGTACAAGTGAAAAGCTAACGGAAAATCTTCCTAGAATGGAATTAAATTCCAAGGGAGCATACAGAAATAAATTCCTGTACACCAGGGGTGAAAACTACTGAAGAAAGAAACCGAAAAATGTCTGCCTCAAGCAGGAATCGAACCCGCGTCTCCAGTATTCCGTACTGATGCCATAACATAAATAGAGCGATTACTAGATATAAAGTAAAATAAGGATCTGCTCAGATCGTCCTATATAGATTTTTAGTTGTATTTATAGGTTAAGAAATCAAATAATGACGAATACACGTAGTTATTATTCTAGATACTTTAAAAATAGTGACTTGAACCGGAACTTCCAATGCACATTAAGAAACCTAACCCAAGTTGTGCCAAACACACTCCATATGTAGATATTGTAAATGTTACGGAAATTTACATTGACCGTGCGGTCGGTTGGTTCCTGTACAATAATATATTTTCCACATTGTCACGTTTACAGTCAATATTTGGAATGTGTGAATGTAATTTGTGAATTTTTAAGATCAAGTTGAAGATAAAGAATATATATCGAGATGGCAAACCAAACAAAAAAATATTACGGACGTTCGAATGTTTAATTTATCGTAACATTTTTGACCGAAGTGCTTTTTTAAACAAATCAAGATTCGAGTATGGTAAACACTTTTAATAAAAATCAAGTGAATAAGTATTAACAAATCTTTAATGTACTGTGTGTGATTTATATGGTGTTAAAAATATAATAAACCATGAGCGTCCCAGGAAGCAAACACTGGAAAGAGTACATCAAGGGACCGCCCAGCTAGCAATTTTACTTTTATAATGGTTGTGAAAACTGCTATACAACTGATATTATAGAAACATGAAAAACGTATAACGCATTTTAAAACTATTATACAATGTCTATACAACCAAAAAGGGCCCACTTTTATAAAACAAATTGCTATTATAGATGTTCTATTAGCTGGTTATACAACTCTTGTAATATAACCATAACTATATTAAAACTTTCGTATACAATCCTTATACAACAAATTTACATGTGGACTTCGGAATTGCTATACAATCATTGTATAGTGATTGTATACGGCAGCCTCGCACAATAATAGAAATTCAAAAAATATATATATTTTATAAGTGTATTATTATGCAGCCTGTATTGCAATACGACAAAATTCCAATCACTATGTACAGTGATGAAATTGAGAATAAAATAATGGCGTTCAAGATTCATTAAAGATGGCAGCGTACAAAGAAATAATGAAAAATCTCCGATGCTCGCAGGTAACCCGAAAATTTCATTGCGCAGTGAAGTTTGATGGGTGAGCCAGAGCTATACAACTCCCACCCAGTACAGGACCTGTACACGCTTGTACATGGCACTAAAGTACTGGATTTGGTATTGTAATCACAAAAAAGAGAGGTAAGATACAATGGGCCGATAGGCCTAAGTGTCACCGGAGGCTTCGGTCGGACGGGCCCAACTAGGGGGTGAAGTTTTTAGTGAGTATGCCCTGGAAAGTAGATTCTCACAGTAGACCTTGAGATTTTAGGCTCATAACCTCCCCATAAAGGGTTTCCTTCACCTCCGCAAAAAAAACCCATGAGGCAGTGATTTTTTTTTAAGACTAAGACTCAACAACAGATAAATTTCAAGAAAGAGAAAATAAATTTTAAATTTCCAAGATTGTAAAGATATAACGCAACCCTATTTTGGGTGCCTTTTATGATATAAATATTTTTCTTGTTATTTCATTGTCATGTAATTAGAAGGGAGCTGTCATGTCAAATAAAAAAAAACACAACGCATCACGGGGCACGATACGAGACGCACAATATGAAAACTGGTAGTCAGTCGCCTTGCAAGCAAGAAACATGATTGATGTATACGGTTCGCATGCCATAATCGTTATATGATACACTCACGCAATAAGATAGTTAAGTTACCTACTAGACATATAAATCATCTTCTGAGAGGTGCCAACAAAAACACTACTCATCAAAAGATATATAATGATTCTTATTAATCGGTAAATTGTTTTGCGGTTTAGCAAAAAGAAATTACTTCGAGTTTATTTAAAAACTGATTTGTTTTTGCTCAAGGGAATGATTAAAAGAGGTAACGTGCAAAAAATACCGCCAAAAAATACTTCCAAATAATAGTATATTGTGCTTCAAGTAGGGAAAATGAGACTATTCTCTTGAGTGAGAAATGCCCTTTCCCCACGTGTTGCACACTATACTTTTTCTACGACTACCATCCAATAAATTAAAAAAAAACAACCAGACCAATTGAGATTTCTTGACGACTATACACTAATATTTAACACATATTTGAAACATTATTAGAGTATATTATAGAAATACTACAAATCTGGACCTAAAAAGGATCCATATCAACCCCTTGAAACGTCCAGTCTCAATCTCGACTATGTATAGAGACGTCAGTCCCGATGTGCTCCATTTTAAGCAACTTGTAATTAGGATAATTGCTTAAATAAAGCGGTGCTCATTTTGCGGTAGCGCCACCGACCTCGTATCTTGCTGCAGTCGCTTTTGCTTTAATAATTTATGGAAATGTGGAAATGTCTCTGTCCACAGACCTCTGACTTCAGACTCGTTACTCGGTGGTGGATGTGCACGTAGCGCATTCTGCTTACCTATTTGAAGAACTTTAATTGTAACTAATGTCTTCTCTGGTGCGAATTAGGTGAAAGATTTAAGGTTTTGGAATAATTGGATACTCCAAAAACCTTTTTACATTTTTTTTAAATCTTGTACATTCGGATATTGAATTCTAGACGTCCTAGGTTTCGGGAATAGTTAAAAATAAAATTTATTCTTAGCGTTTCTCTTAATTCGTATTTTTCCTTCGAATAAATGAATCGCAAAGGTCGCGGTAAGTTATCTGCTCGCTCATTGCCAAAAATTACCTTCGTATTTTTCTATCCATTATCTATATCTTTGGGGGAAGTATAGCTGCTTTACTTATTAAGTTATTATTTGGTAACTCAGCTTAAAAAAGTGATTCACCAACAGCAGAACCAGGTGCATAGAATCACAGACATAATCGAAAAGTCTTTAGAGGAAAAGAAACTCTGTTCCACCGTCTTCCTAGACGTGGTCCAGGCTTTTGATAAAGTTTGGCATGAGGGGCTTAACCACAAGTTAAATTTGCTACTACCACGTCAGTATTCAGAAGTCTTATAATCCTATTTATCAAACAGATATTTAAGAATAAAACAGGAAGATGTATATTCTGATCTAAGAGAAATTAAGGCAGGAGTACCCCAAGGTACTAGGTCCAGTACTCTACTTACTGTATACCAGTGATATTCCTAACTTTGAGCACGATACTATTGCAACATTTGCTGATGATACTGTCATTCTGGCTGTTGGAAAAGACCATGAAGAAGCTAACCGAAAATTACAAACATCTGTAGACCAGATTAATACCTGGACTAAAATGAAAATAAATCTGTTACTAATAAACGAAACCAACACATTCCCATAAGAATAAATAACGCTCAGATTCCCTATACTAATACAGCAATATATCTTGGAATGACACTCGACGCTAGACTTCGCTGGAAAGTCCACATTAAAAAGAAACGTGAAGTGCTTGGTATAAAATATAAAAAGATGTATTGGTTACTAGGGAGAAACTCCAAGTTGTCCACACATAATAAACTGCTCTTCTACAAGCAGATATTGAAACCCGTTTGGACGTATGGTAGCCAGCTTTGGGGCTGCGCCAGCAATAGTAACATTTAAGTTATCCAACGTTTTCAAAATAAAGTATTAAGGAACCCTGATACTGTCGCAACAGTGATCTTCATATGGACCTTGATGTAGAAACTGTTGACAAGACTATATCTAAATCTGCCAGTAGCTATGGCTGCTCCAACATGGGAACGTTGAGGTCATCCAGCTCCTCGATAATACCAATTTAGTAAGAAGACTCAAGAGAACCAAACCTTTTGAACTAGTTCAGTGACAGTACTAGTTACAAACAGAGTATTGTGCGGATTTTGTGTTACACGTTACCGGTAGTGTTACTAAAATTATCGGACCATAAAGTACACTAGTTAAGTTAGGTTAGAACAAAATTGCTTATTGATCTTCATGATCAGATTGTAATTATAGAAAACATTCCCACAGAGTGTTTGCTACGAAAAAAAAAACAATAGCAGCGGATACCCTCATTCCACTAATTCCTCGACATATCCACCCTCGCTTTCTAAACATTTAATGTTCTTTTGCCAAACTCCCGTATGCATTCAATTTCTGGAGTAATTTTCTGGCATTCTTCAGAAATAATCCTCTCCATGTTTTAAGTAACCCCATAAAAAAAGTCAATGGGGGTTAAGTCAGGCAGGGCAACGCAAATGGATGTAGGTAATTGCATATCTGAATGTAATTTTCAATTCTGATCAACTTATTTAATAACAATTTTCGATATTGTCAAAAATAAAGGTACCTACTTATTTTACTTTTGAGCATTTATATTTATGGTGCACGATTGAAAAATTTTTATATCTGATGTTTGTATTTTCCATATAATTCCAAGTTACGTAGACACACTGTTTAAGGCCGTAAAAACAACTCCCCTCTACTCACATAAAAATATTCCACCGCAACCACCGATAACAATTATTTCCCGATAAAATTAACATCCTTTTTAAAAGCATATCTTTATTAAAACAATAACTTTTAAGAAATAACAAACAAAAACACCGAAAGAAAAAGATATATTTGATTTACGTTTCGAGTATCAATAATCTAAAGTGAAGTTCTCAGTAGTATTTTTACGAGCTACTTCAGATGATTTGTGAATGGTTTCTTTCATTTCGATGAAATTGGGTGGGCCCTTTCCGACTACCATAATTGCCCTATTGTGTATGCAACATCCCAAAAATGCTTATCTAAAATAATAAAAAATATTTTACGGCCGCAGCGCAGTTTTCAAAAGCTCTACCACATGTTAATGGGTCTCGTGTTAGGAATTTTGTTTTGTCGTGTTTAAGACGAATTGTGACATAAACGATGTATGTTTATCGTATGTGGTTGTTAAAGAGTTGTTTGGCAAATGTTTTTAAAAATGCTGAGGTGGATAATGCGTATTATTAACTTGTAAACGATTCTCGTTTTTTAACAGTAACAAAACTGTCAATATTTTCATTTATTGCCACCAATAGACATAAAAAATATCGAATTATTAATTTTTCATATACGAAAACTATTCCGACCCCACTCTGTTATTGAATTGATGTTTTTAATATCAAATTATCAGTGGTTTGCCATATATGAGGTACGGTCTGAATTTTATACATATCTCGCATGTTACTAGACATTTATTTAAATATTTCATTGCGAAATGACAATTCTAAAAAACCCATATTAGTGGAGTGCCGTTAGATTTATACCTCGGACGAAGTTCGCAGTGATCGAATTATCATTTTCTCTTTTTGAATGTGTTTTTGACACTACATGCTTAAATGTCTATATGTTATTTTTTTCCGTTTTTACTTTTTCGTCCTCCGCTATACCATATAAGAAGGTAATGTGAGGAATTTTCCATCATTACTCCACCAACGTTTTCGCCGGCCACTGTTAGACCAACATTATGTATCGCGACTACTTTGGAACACCCCTCGCACAAAAATATGATGTGATTTCCATTGATGATCGATGATTGACAATTAACTACTTTTGACAATGCCAAAAACTGACAAATTAAACTAATATTTATCAGTTTCTCTTCTAATGGAAATAAAACCACTTATTTTAAAGAAAAAGGGGGCTTTAATTGACGTTTTGTCTTTCTTGAATGAAATTCGTTTTCAAAATGACATAACAAAATATATAATAAAAAATTTACTATAGAAACTAAAAGCTTAACTTTTCTTGTAAATATCTCGGAAGATCGAATTTTCACAAACATGAGACCTGCATTTTTTACCGATTTAGATAGGAATTAGTCTACCCTGAAAGCTTCATTGAATTCTGACGAGTGGATTTTGAGATCCTCCGGACACACATACATACATACCCACATACACAAATACAAACCTTGCTTGTTTAATAGTATTTGATACAATTTTTCATGAAAATAAACCCCTCCTGAGTTATAGGGCGTAGAAAATTACGTTTTTCACTACAAAAATCGTACATTTCTAAGTATAAGCGAAAATCTGTTAGTATTACGTAAAAATTCATATGAACTAATGTTATGGCCTTGAGATAACAATTAAAATTATTTTTATTTTATTTTTCTACGAAGGAATATATAACAGTTCCAAAATGGGTGTTTAAAGAAACTGGATCGTTCTAGCATAAATATCTGGAAAAACAACTTCCACAAAAAAATAACATCCTACCCAGTTATGGGTCATGTAATACTAAAATTTATTAATACATCCCTGGCTTTTGGTGTATTTCCTGATAAACTTAAATTGAGTACTAGCGTACCAATTCCTAAAATTGACAATAATAATGAAGCATTGAATTTTAGACCCCCATTGGAAAAGATACTTGAAACTGCAGCCTACAATCAGATTTGTGAATATTTAGAAAATAATTTTGATTGCCATATCAGTCCGGTTTTCGTGCAAAACGCTCGTGTGAAATAGCACTTCAAGTAACAATAAGTAAATGGAAATTATTAAGAGATGAGATGACAATAAATACATAGTAGCAGTATTCCTAGACTTTAAAAGAGCCTTTGATTTGTATCTTTAAAACGTGCATACTACATTTGGAGTACCCTGTATAAAAGATCGCATTTGACGTTTCACCGTAGGCTAGAAGAATATTCTCACAATCTCTGTATAAAATTTGAAATTAATAGCTTAACAACTAAGCCAGATACGGAAAATAACGTAAATGCGTGTTTTTCAAAAATTTTTATAAAAATCTCAAATATCTCGGAAACTGTTAAACTTAGACCTGTGGTATGTTTATAATTTTTTGTTCAAAATTTGATGCTGACTCCAAAAATAAAGAAGAAAAATGGCACATCTCATTTGAAATAACAAAGTTGATGTCTACTTCCGGTGTAACCGGAAGTTGAAAACATTTTCATTGAATAGAGGATACTAATAAATCCGCGAAACCCAAATTTCAAATATCTATACTTCTCTATATATATGGATAATGGGCCATCTATGTGACACACCCTGTAGTGTAAATGGTAAATATTTTGAGATAAGTTGTACGATTTTTTTTGGGTTTTTAACAAATTTTGGATGCTAACGTGCCTGTAGAAGGAAACTATTCTAGGCAAATCTCGTTCGCTGCATCAATAAATTAAATTTAATAATAATTTCAACTTTAACACCCTGTATACTGTATAGCATATAGATTAGAGCTGCCGTGTAAAGATTTTCGTTTTTATTATCACTTTTTCCTATATTTTCCATTAAAACTTATAACACTGAATTACTAGAACGAAATAAAATACGTAATATGTTACGAAATGGTTCGGTCAAAAATTTAATATCAATAACTTCTCCGCACAATGACAAACGAAGCCATCAATAATAGAGCGACTGAAAACAACAAAATATCGAGTTAGTCCAGAGGGAAAATAGTGGACAAATTGAACGAACGTAGCGTTTTGTTAAAACCCCAACGAAAATATCTCTACAATTTCCGGTGAAATATTGAAGCCGTATGTGCTCACATTTTAAAATAAATCTCGAAGCTCTTTCGGATTCGAACAACACATTACGATGACATTCATTTACCCGTAAGCAAACGTTATTATATTCTATGAAATCGTTATTTTAAATTTAATGTCACCGGTATCAGTGGCAGATCCATCTAAGGGATGAGCTATTTCTTATTTTTTGTTTATGAATCATAAAACAATCCATAAGGTTTATAATAACTAGAATATGCTCTCCAAATACGACCAAATTATCATGCTAGCCATTGGATCATTTAGCAGTAGATGCGGCTTAATCCAGATATCGTATTATTATCCCATTTGCTTACACTACTCAGCTAAAAACAACGATGACGTATTTTATCCTGCCGCTAGAATTTATTTCATAGGTTACACCAAAAACTGTATATATTTTTTCCCCTACCCGTATAGAAAGTACACATTTTCCTCCCTCACATCAGGGAGGAAACTCCCACCCTAGGGAGGAAAAGTACTTCTCCTCACCCTCAGTTTGAGTATGTTGTAAATGATGAAACTTGTGAATCTATTATATTCAAATTGTTTCCGTAGTTTCTAGAACATCTTGTTTATCCTGTATTCTGGAAAAACTAAACATGAATGTTACTTTAACGTTAGGTTTTTAAATAAAAATTTCAACTTAAGGATTCTTAGATATGTTTTTTGGGTTAAGAATAAGAAAATCAGAGTATGCTGTGACTCACTGACAGTAAACACGGCGATTTTAAATTGAGGATTCTTAGGATACGCTTTTTGACTGAAGAATAAAACTATCATAGTATGCCGTGGCTCACTGACAGTAGGTAAACACTACGATTGACTTTAGTGAGTTACGTTTATTGAATATAATTGAATTTTTGAAAAATGGAGAGCGATTCAAGTGACTTTGAATTTTCAAATACGGTACCTAACATTAAGGAACAAGCCAACATAGCGCAGCGTCATTAACATTACTACCACAAAAATCTAAAGACAAAGACAAGTATGAAATATACCCAATATAAATAATGGGCTGAAGACAATAAGATAAATAATTATTCGGAAAATGTTTTACTGGCATATTTTTCACTCAAAGGAAAATCATTAAAAGCTTCAACACAATGATACAAATAAAGGACAATGTCGATATTAAATATCCAAAGTTGATTGCATATTTGAAACGTCAAAATGCCGGATACAAACCAAATAAAGTTAAAACTTTTCCAAGAGAAGAAATAAATACATTATTAATGGAAGCCCCCGATGATGTTTTTTTATTTATGAAGGTAAGATTATGAAATCTCATGCAAATAATTTAATTTTTGACATAAAATATTCATAGGTACTCCTTGTTATTGGAATTTCTGGAGCCTGTCGATGTGATGAGCTTATTAAAATGACTGTGGATGATATTGAAGATAAAGACAACCTTTTAGTAATACATATTCCCACTTCAAAAACGAATAAACAACGAACTTTCGTAATAAAGGCTACAACAGGCAACGGTCCAAATTTTGTTCAAATCGTTAAAAAGTATATCTGTCTACGTCCTGAAACTGAACATAAACGATTGTTCGTATGCTTTAAAGCAGGCAAATTTATAAATCAAGTGGTTGGCAAGAATACTATATCCAAAGTACCACAAAAAATTGCAGAATATCTCAAGCTTCCAAATACCAAACATTACACAGGGCACAGTTACAGAAGAACTTCAGCAGCTCTACTAGTAAACGCTGGTGGAGATATTTTGGCTCTAAAACAGCACGGCGGTTGGAAATCAACCAATATCGCAGAAGGTTATGTAGAACAATCTTACGCAAAAAAAAGAAAAAATTCTGATCAAATTATGGGAAATAATGTAGAACCTTCTAGAAGTTACCACCATTACAATGTGCTAAGCGCAAATACTTCAAATACTGAAGCTCCTATTAATATTCAAACACCATTTTCTTCCAATGGTGTTAATTTAAGTGCTAATCTAAACTGAACATTCAATATTACCATAAATAATTCTAAAATATAGATAAATACTTGTGTTCTTAATTATATAGCATATAATGATAAATTCGTTTAATAAACAATACTTGTGTGCTTAATTATATCATATATATTGATAAATTCGGTATTTGTGCTGTAAATGAATTAAAAAAAGGGTTTTATACTCGCTTGGATGTTTACTGCCCTCCGCTTTGCGTCGTGCAGTAAACTACATCCTGCGGGAGGAAAAGTGTCACTTTCGTCCTTAGTAATACAAATAGCTATTGTTACATCAGTCTAGTTTTCTACTTCCCATTGCTATCATACCCTGAATATTCTGCATATGCTGGGCAATGATGACTTTTACTAAATGAATTGCTTTTTCTATTTATATTCCTCTGTACCAAAGCAGCAGGCGTCGTTGATGAAGAGTCGTCCTTTCTGCATTTTAAATATCAATACAATTATTCATAATTTTTTGCTACTTATTCACAATTTCAATGAACATTTTGCCATTCACTATAGTTTGTTTCTCTCGGTCTAAATCATTACGTTTTGTTTTCCCTATATTCCATACAATGTTTTAAAAATGTTGTATCTGATTCTAGATCAGCAAGTGATGCAGAGCTTTTTATCAAGAATAATGTTTTTTGTGAAATGTAAGATAAACTTTCTCTCCATTTGTATAAAACTTTTTGGGACACACTGTATGTAAACATTTTTTTTTTAATTATAATATCGCGAAAAGCACCTTTAATTTATTAAAAAAAAAACTCATTTTGCATCCGACATGAAACTATAGCTGACCCACCAACTTGGAAAAAATAAAAAACCAAAAACTATCTACTACTTATCTCTCGCAACAGTTACAGGATTTTCATATTTTCATTAAAGAGACATATCATAAAATCCTTTATTTAATCCTCTTTTTGAGTGTTCCGCCACAGACTGCTTTAACATTTAACTGAAACTGATTTACAGAGGATGTGGATATACGGATTTGTAAGAGGTATTTATAGATAAATCCTGTATTATGTCCATCGTGTCTTTAAAAGTAACATATTAACAGATTAGTTGTGACAGTGGACGGAAATTTGAAAAGTGACGAGTGGAACTTTAATACGTCGACGGAGATTTAGATTTGGAAAGTACGACAAGTTTATTTTCGTAAAATCATTCGCAAAATATTCTTTGTTAAGAGTAAATTAAAATAACTACTTATATATAATATAAGCCTCTTCCAGAAAATGGAAGAAATTTACTTGAATGATCTAACATCATCAATATAAAAAATATCCAAGCCTAGATCCAGAAGAAGATGAAAACTAACCTAATCTTCAGAATTATACAAAAATGCGCCCTTGAAACTAAAGTACTTAAGTTTTGTTAAGTCCACCTTATTAAATTATGAGCACAGGAATATTTCAATCTTCTCAAAACGTATTATTTGTGTTGTCTTGAAATTTCTAACTTTCTTAATAAACCTTTCAAAAGTTGAAAACTTAAAAGTTAAATAAAACAAGAAACTCTAATGAGAAACTTTTCTTGACCCTTAGTTCTTTCCAATTTAAATATTCTCCTTCTCGAAAGCCAATATTATCCTATGCATAATACATAGATCAGGAAATTTCAATTCGATTCCTGCGGATGCAGAATTACAAAGAAAAAGTTCTATTTCAATTAATACAACCGTGCAAAGATCAAACGCAATTAACTTGATCATTACGATATAGCCCAGGCAAAATATATTTCCTGCGATACTGACATACTTGTATCGGTGCTGAATCAAATTGAAGTGGACAGACGAAGGAAAATTGAAACCATTCACATACTACGTACATGAAAAAGTTTGTTAACGTCACCATTTCCAAGATAGAGAAACAATCTCCCCTTTTGCAGACTGACCAAGTATTCAATTGTGGCTCTAGAAATACTGCAAGCACACCTGCCGGGGTTTTCAGCACTAGAGTTTAGCTTTCTCTAAGCTCAAGCAGATTAAGGCAGAGTTAACTGTCCTCTAGCAATAACCAGACATGTTGCATTGGTTATACAACATGATGGTCAAACCCTCGATTACATATGAAGCAACAGTGTGGTGGCCCAAGACTTGCAATGAAAAGCACGCCCACAGCTGCCAAGGAGACACTGCTAAATCTGCTATCTCTGCTCTTGGTAGTGTAAGGGGAGGCAAGAGTGAGTGCATACAGGCTGCAAGACTTACTAAACCCATAGCCATAATGAGAATACTGATTTGGGTACGTAGGAAATGGATAGCAGTGAGATTGGAGTTAGGTAAAAAAGTGAACCAATAGAAATACTAAGCTCGAAGAAGTCTTTGTGGGAAACCCTTAGACTGTTTTATATCTGTAACCAGGAAAATTTAACTGGTAACTTTATAATTACCAAGACAGGCGTTAAGATAAGTAAGTAAATAAATTTGAATATTAAAAGTTTTAAGTATTAAATTCCTATTTCTTTGTGAGATTTGTCTTTCGACATCCAAAATTTGAGTCTCTCTTTACTGGAATATAAGCAAGTCGTTACAATAATGAAGCTGTTAACAATGAGGAACACTAATGGTTTTGCTCCTTGGGTCGAACCGAGATAGAATTAACGGTTATGTTTCTATTAATAGGGAACTGATGGAAATTCTCTTGTTATTCTGAACTTTACTTTGGGTTGGTCGGTTTTTTTTTGTTTTTGGATTTACTGTTTAATTGTTATTGTCTTCGAACGATAATTACAAAGCGTTGTCGAAGTGATTTAAAATTAGATTAATCAAGCTAGAATTTGTATTCTATGATGTAATGATGTAATGAAATTATTTTTCTTCGTCAAAGAAAATTGATCCTGTTTCGTTTCCGAATATGTGGAACGGCGCGCGCGATTTTTGAAAAAACCGAGGTATCTACTGATAACGCTTTTTCATTATTTGGATTCTATTTTCACCGTATTCTTTGTAGCTAGTTTGAGACTAAAATAATCGTTTTATTGTACCCGTTAAAGCACGCACGAATAATTATTTTGATTTTACATATCGAAATACATTGGGGATTTAAGAATTTTCTTTAAATTTCATTTCTCGCACTCTGATAATATTTACCGAACAGTATTTTGAAATTTATTTATTTATTTTTGGGTTTTTCCGAGTTACATTTTGAAAATTGTATATTTCTTTTATCCGGCCGATAACAAATGATCGCTTTAATATTTACTGACGTGTTAATTTTGATAAACCATTTATTTATTTTATTTTATTCGGGTTTATAAAGGGTGTGCTTTGAAATATTATTTTAAATAGTTTTGGTAAGTAATAGATATGTCAATTTTACCTGACTGGTTTATATTTGCGGTTATTTAACCCTGTACTACCCCCGTATCTCTTTTCAGCTTCCAGAAATTCTTTTCTGACGTCTGAAGATGGCTGTTTAGCCAAAACTTGTTGGTGTTGTTAATTAATTTTTTTTCAAGTGTGTTATATAATATTTTGTGTTACATATCATCGTTGGTATTAAAAAATGAAAAATTATTACTTCGAATTTTGTTTTCTATGAATTAGAAGAAAATAACAACGATCAAACGTCTTGCCCAAGGCATTGTAACGAAGACAAAGGACAAGGAGATTTCTGAGTGTACGAACACAAAGGAATCTCTTTAAAAACATAAGCACAAAACGAGAAGCTTATTTTTATTTGAAGCCTGTCAAATACATACAAAGTCTCTACCGCTTCTTGTCTTAAAAATACGCTTCAAATAATAAACGTCGTCAGGTGAAGTTATCTGCTTTACGTGACTGCTTTTTTTATATCTTAAGTTCTTAAAAAGACTTTCTATAATTGTTTTTAATATTTTAAGAAAATCTGAAACATTTAAGGAGAAATTAAACAAAGATTATAATTACAAAAAAAATACCTGAGCATAAAAACCACTTTTACGGCAAATCGACGAACGTTTCATCGAAGATCTAAACCTAAGAAAACTAAATATCATATTTTGTAAAACTTTCCCCATTCAAGTGACTATTCATTTTATAGTATCAGTATATCTAAATCGAATTTGGTACACTCTATATGTATATTTAAAATCATCCTTACAAGCCAGAAGCAAATAATATTCACAGGAATGTCCTCAAACAAGATACGACATTTATTTATTTTAAATTAAATCTTCGAATATATTTTCGAAAAGAAACCATCACAGTTGTTCCTAAATAGGGATGAGACTATAAGAGGATCAACAACAACCGAATATTAACTCTCCACCCTGTATTGGAATAGCTTTTTGCTTTCAGAGATGTTTCCTTCACCTTTAAAACATTGGTTTACCGTATTAAATTGTGTCAAAACTTTTTCAAAAGCATTGAATTGTACAAAAATGCTATACCCAACAAGCCCCCTTACCATTCGGTTAATTAAAATCCAACCAAGTGTAAGGCTAAAATTAAGAAGTTACCAGCAGTAAATCAGGAATTACTAGAATGACTGATATATGATTGGTTTTCTCTGCATTAAGTTTTGGTCACATGGCTGAAAAACATTCTTCGATTTCATCGTTATTTTTTATCATCCTGTCCCTTAAGACAATCTGTGTTCCTGCACAACAAACCAGTTTAGCACCGAATACATTAGAATGGGTCCGATGACTGTCGGATGCCATTTGCTAAAAAAATCTAGTAAATGGTAAAATTTGCATTTTTTTATTCTTCGAGCAAAGTAGAAGATACTAACCAATTCTGTTACGTTACATTACCGTTGGACGCCAATTATGTAGCAAATATTATTTGTAACCCATGACAGGGCGCCAAATCTGTTACGTAAAATTAATATAGAACCAAAAAAAAACTTTTACGTAACCTTCCGGCCTAGCTCGGATACTAAAAATTTAAAGATAATGGTCCGTTGATTCGATTACAATTTAATCAGTAAATTGTTGATACAATCTTTAAGTGGCAACCGGAGTTCTTGTGAGAAGCAAATTCCACTTCTATTTTATGAGGATTTTCTAATATAAAATTGTATTTATATGCGCGCCACTGGGAACACTTGGCCATGGAATATTTCTTGACAGCTTTAAATGTATGTAACGATGTGGCAGCACTTTACAAAGATATTTAAGAAAAAAATGGGAAACCATATTATTTAAAAAGTACTTTATATTTTTTAAAACAAATAGGAGCAAATTTTCATAGATTTAATGCAGAATGGCGCGGATATTTCTTTTTGTGATTTTCCATTTAAAATTAACAAAATAAATACTTTTCGAGGGTTTACAAAAAAATCAAGATTTCTCCACCCTAAGTTTTGTAATTATTAGTATTTACTGAAAATTTCACAAAAATCAGACGAAAACTAAAGGCTTAAAAGGTTATTAAAATTTTTCAAGGGGTTCGATTTGCTCTTAAATAAAAAGATTAATACGAGAAAAATTATCAAATTTGGGCGCCACGTAGTTAGCTTAAGTAAGGAATAAAATAGAAAGAAAAAAATAATATTTAATGAATTAAAAACAAAAGTTAGATTACAATCAATGCTTATATTAAATTTGAAAGTGAAAATGACCAGGTTACGATACTTGTGTGTTGTAAGAATGTATGTATGTAAAAATATCTAATAATTGAACATATATTTGCAACCCTAATTTCTCTCTTCCTGCCAACCCATGAGATCGTCATATTGTGGCAAGAGTGATAACAATGTCTCGCTTTAAAGGTTTGAAAGACCGATTTCTGTTTCACCAGTTAGTGATTGTCCTTTACCCATCCAGAGTCTCGTCCTTTAAACGGGCCCTGCTCATTGACGACGATTAAACGTAGGAAAACACTTCCTATAATTCGATTAGTCAGTTTACGCGGATCCGTGAGGGCTTCAAATAGGGTATCTTGTTAAATTAGTTAGTGAGATAAGAAAAGCCCCTCGGCAGGGACGGTCTGAACTTCAGGAAAATTCGATCGGAGATGCAGGATATCTGATTTGGATTCGTTAGCTGATGAGTTTTTACGGGGCGATGGTCAAAGTGAAAAAAGAAGATTACGAGATTAAAGAAGTTAAAAAAGTTTTAATTTCATTATAGACGGTTGCTTTGCCTTAATTTCGTAATGAAAGGCATTACATTGGATTTATATTACACAAAATCTTGATACATCTAGATCACGGCGTTTTCGGTGCCATTATACTCAGTTCTTGTTAATTTTAAATTGAAAAAAAATGTTTGGTATTTTTTTTAATTTGTGTAAAAGATATCCAACAAGTAACAAACAGTAATAGTATCTATAGCTCGTCTGGATTACATTTTCTCTTCATGTAATTTTCTTACTGATGAACCAATTCTATATTCCTTTTACTTCTACTATTCGTTTTATTTTTGGCATTCCGCTTTATCACCTTCATTCTCTGCTATCTCACTGTCGTTATTGTAGATGACAGTCCATACAGTTCTTTTAGTTTGTTCATTGCTCTCCTACTTTTTTCCTCCCCTTATCTTTTTATCAGTACCCTCCTTGTCTTTTTTTTAACCAAATTTTATTGCCCTTAGACATTCTTTCCTCTATATCTATTTTTTCCTAGGTAATGGAATGGAATTGCACTCTGTCTTCTGTCGCAAATGGTAGTTTTCGTTCTTTCTCCATTGTTTGTTTTTCCTCAGCTACTATATATTTAGTTATAAGTTATAAGTTATGGAATACCACAATGAACTAACTTTATAAAACTGTACTGGTAAAATAATAGGTCTTGCAGATGTTCCTAGACCTGTATTATATGATGACAATAATAATAATAATAATAATTTAAAACAAAACATCCAAGCAAATCTAAATTTATTAAAAGCATGATTTAACAGTCAAATTTTGACTTACCAAAATTAAAAGAAAGTGGAAATATATTTTCAAAAAAGCAAGCAGTTTAATAGTGATTATACAATTTTCTTTCCATAGCTTTTAAAATTATAAAACAACACTTTTATAAATGTAAGTAATGGAAGAAATACTTTCTTTTTAGAAAGGAGAATGGGAGAAAGCGTAGATATTAACCTTATTTGTAGTGTATTTGGCATTAATATTAATTTACCAAGCAAATATTTTAATCCTGGGGGTTTGTGAGATTTTCCGAGTTTTCCCACAACTGTAAAGCCAATGCACCATCAATCATCAATAACTAGTCCCCAGAGCGCTACGGCAAATAATAATTATAGTTGCGCCTCCCCCTTTATTTCTGATATTTAATTAGAAGGAGGTGATATATGGGATCTACAGTATTTCTATTAACTTGTGTAAATATTTAAATTATCCTTCTTTTTATTTAAGATTGATTTTATAAAATTTAGCTCTAGGTAATATTTTAAAAGTGTAAATCCTCGTTAAAACCTCCACTCCTTATCGTCTTCGACAGTCCTGTCCTGTTAAAAGAAATTGAAACTGTTTCGTGCTTATCCAGTTAATAGTGAATGCTTCGTATCGAGAAGAGAAGAAAATGCGATTCCAAGAAATTACTCAAGGATCAGAACTTGGAACGACAGAGAGGCTTAATCGCGAAAAGCTTGTAAAAGTTCATTGAAGCTTCATAGGCCAGTTTGTAGTGCAAATAGAGCTTATATTTTACTAAAACTAACTTAAGTATATGAAGATATGTGAAAACTTTAATTAATTTGACGAAATAATACAGTATTTTTCACAAAAGCGGACCTGGGGACGTCTAGACAGCTGTTCACTCATAAACTAATTGAAGATTACTTAAATGTATTTATTTGTTTGGGACACAAACAGGACAAACCCAGAACAGTGTCCACTAAAATATACAAAAAATGATTAATTAACAAAAAGTTTAAAAATTAAAAACTACGCTACAAATTAAATGCAAGGTAATTAGGTATCTATAATAAGCAATAAAAGTGAACAATTATAAGTTTTAAAGTATTAGTCACAGTTGTAAAAAGTGAGCCTTAAGTGCATCTTTAACCTTAATAAAAGTGCGGAGAAAAATGTCAATATCAACAGTATTCGACAATTTATTGTAAGTGTTAGTAGCCCTATGAAGGGGCGAATTTAAATAGTAATTGGTTGATGCCTGATTTATGAAGAAAGTATAATAATTCTTTTATATTATTACGTTTTATATTAAAAATTGTTTACACAAGAGACCTTATTGCTAAGATCGTCGAAAAACTTGTCTAAAAAAGTATATTATTTTATGTAGTTAAGTAATACTAACTACAAAAATCGAAAAAAATATTTATACATAAAGATTGTGTGCTATTATTTTGTATACTAATTTTGCTTAGATCACAAATTGTTTTCTATTAAAAGTAAATGGAGGTTTGAGGTGTGAAACTTTTGAGAAAATCGAGGGAAACTGAACTTTGGATTGGACTTTAATTTTTAACGACAATTTCATCAAAATAAAAATATTTTTTTTCCAAAATCATGTATACATTATTTACCATATAAATAAAAAATATTTAAAGTACAGTTTCTTGTGTATAACTAATAAAAACACTTGATTTCTATAACTCAGAGGGTAATACTAGAGAGTTCCTGCCTACTGAGCTAAAAATTACGAAACTTTTCACTTCAATTTGGAGGCAGAGCATCAACAGCAACGTCCAGGAAATTATTTGTAATGATTGCAATTCCAAACAGAATGTAGGATTCAGAGTTTGATGAGAACTGGCCTTTTAACGTCTAATTTTAAAGGAATTCACAATGGGCACGGTCAGATAAAATTTAAAGGGAAGAAAATTGGAGCAAATTGTGGAAAAAAAAGGAATTGCTCAACTTTTAATGAGTAATTAAAAAAATAGTTAAAGTAAACCGAAGCATTTAATGATGAGTATTGTCAGAATTCGATCAAAACCATTTAAACATTTACTAGTTTTAAATTTTGTCAAAGACTATTGAAAAAGGAATACCAAAAGAACCACTCCAAAAGGGAGAATTTTAAGCAATTTTAAGACCATCTCTATTCAACTGAAGTGAAAAGTGTGTAATGAATAAAAACAAATACGGAAAAGGAAAATACTGTGGAGAATATTGAACCAAAGAACATTAAAGGTTAAGAAAGAGAAAAGACGTAGGAACAAAAATGTATGAACTTTTTAGCCAAAACCAAACAGTAGTTACAGAAAAAAGATTGCAATGGTGGGTGCATCTAGGAATTTCTGTATTAGTATCTCCAGAACTCTCATCATTACTGATGTTTTTAAATTCGTTAGGTATTTGTACTTAATTTAATTTTTAAAGTAGTTTGTTTTTTTCCTTTTCTAAAACATTTGCCACTTTCAATGTTTCTACTGCCTTATCGAAATTAGGATCTTCATCATTTTCCTCTGTAAAGTTTGTAAAATTGTCTTTCTGTGTGCCCTATTTTTTTAGATCTATAATCAAGGTCTGTAATCAAGGGGTGATCTTCTTTTTTCTTTGAGAAAGATGTAGATCATACACAAAAAAATAGATATAATTGATGCAATTGTTGAAATATAATTTTTATTATATATCTTTATGTTACTGACTTTGAGAAGTTTTATTTCATAAAAGATATAATGGAGAAAAACAAAGAAAGAAAATGTTAAAAGCAGGAGTTTTAACAAACATTTTTAAAACCGTATGGGTGAAATTGAAATGCTGATTGATATAAACGAGTGACACATATTTTAGGAAAGGAAAAAATGAGAGAAACTGCGTTAAAAACAAATTAAATTTATGGAGGGAGTAAAAAAAACTTCAGATAGTGATTATAGCTCTGAAGTAACTGATATAGATACAGATGGCGACTTTGGGTATTAGGTTAAGAAAGAAGTAAAAATATGAATTTCTTAAAACAATTAGGAAAGGCAAACTAAATAGTAAGAGAGATGTTTTCGCTGTTTTTCGTAAAAAAGCGTGTGTCTGAGAGAGTTTTAGCAAAGTAATTAAAAAAGAAAAAATGGATTCGAAAAGCTGAGACTTTTTCACATAGAAAACGTATTTTTTTCGATATTCGAGCATCGCTGTATCGAAAAGTTGGCTGATTAGTTACATGCTGCATTCAATTTGTCTGATATCATGTTTTCGACATCTGGGCAATGTATTCAATCATTTACGATCAATTTCAAACATATTGCTATGGGTCAGTGACGTCAGACATTTTCAAAATGCTATAAAAATGTAAGGCGA
Organism: Crepidodera aurea; assembly: GCA_949320105.2. Lineage (NCBI taxonomy): Eukaryota > Metazoa > Arthropoda > Insecta > Coleoptera > Chrysomelidae > Crepidodera > Crepidodera aurea. The sequence goes on along the minus strand of OX439475.1, from coordinate 17,506,563 downwards.
CAAGATTTTTTTCTGAAAATTCATTTTTCCGCATCAACTGACCCGACTTTATTTATAAAAGTGATTTTCAGAAGGGCTACTAAATATAAAAAGAATCAGTTTTTAGTATAGGACAGATGCAAGTATATTATTATCTCTCTAGTTTTCCTGCTAATGAAAGTTTTTACAATATGATGAATGGCTGAAGCTGATGAATATGAATATTTTTCCGCTAAATTCTTTATAAAAATTCATTGTTTCACTATATACATTTAAAGTACGATTCATAATATAAATAAAATTAATAATGTACTTTTTCTAAATAATGTATTTTTATTGTTCCAGGTATGTACACCAAACAAGAGTTCATCAACGATTGCCTGTAATAGGTTTGTACTCTAGTTATAGATTATTTGTACCTACAATTGGGAATTGACTATGTAACTATTCGCAGCGATTAACATTGAATAACTATTACTTATCAAAATATCTGGAAATCGGAAATAACGTTGGATTATAATTCTATCTAAATCACGGAATATGATGCACTCGATCCACTCCAAAATTCATTATCTGTAACCGAATATTTACGTCTACCGCTCTCTATTATGCATTATTATCATTACGGTATGTTTACACAGGACTATAACGGCTGTTCGTTCATACTATGGATATTTGGACATTTGTGTGCCCGAAAAAAATATTTAGTTTTAAATAAATGTTGATCAGATCTAATAATTTCTACAGATTTTTATTTATTTAATGTCTTCACGCTCATTCTTTCAGCTTTCGGTTGAGCATCTTTAAATGGGAACAATGACAACTTTTTAGTTTTGAAAGCAGATTTTTAGCCAAGGGCCAATTCATTACGGTTTCTTTTTTTTAACACTTCTTATGGGAACACTATAATGTAATCACTTCATTTTTGCATGTTGCATTCATTTGTAGCATCAACTAAAGTTATAAAACCAAAATTGTACCACTGACATTTGAATAAACCCATGTTATTGCTGAACTACAAAATTGTTTGTTTTTATTATTTTAATTATTTTAATCTATTTAGAAAAAAGATATAAAATGAATTATTCTGCTATGAAATATTATAAAAACTAAAGTAAACTTATATTATTTTGTTTATAACATTCAAAACATCCCTCAAAAATGTTTGCGTTAACGGTCCTTATTTTCTAGTTGAAACGTAGTGGTCATGATATTTATGGAAGTTCAAAGGAAGGGAATTTCAATAACAAGTTCATAACAAAGTGACGGGAATTGTTTAATGTGCTCTTTATTAATTTACGTTAAATTGCCATTTTGTGGTTTAATATAATTTTGCTAATTTCATAATTAAAGCAAACTATTCATTTTAAATGAATTATGGTGGATGAATACAATAGTGTGTAAATGCGTTCACTGTTATTTAATTTATCTTACGGTAAATAATTAATGTGAAAAATAGGAGTCGACTTAAATGGCTTTACTTGGAACTTTAAAAAATGTTGTCCTTTAAGGATTATAAATAATACCCTAGAGCATTTTCTAACTAACTATTCCACATATTTTAAATAACAAAACCCTTGACATACAATTTGTGTGAAGTCATCAACAATTTTTAAGTGAACTTGGGAGTATAAAACTGAGTAATTATGGATTAAAATCCATTCTATATAATTCGAATGTTTTTGAAAGAGCAGAAATCTGTATGTTGTTTGTTAATCTTTTTAACGTCTCTTTTCTGACCTAATGGCCTAAACTGGACGGGACCTACAGCTTATCTTGGGCTCCTCAATCACCTTAAACCCAGGCAGGTGATATACCGACTAACTAGTGTGTAATTGTGTCACCAACCCCTATCAGTTCCACAAGATATCCGAACTCTTCCGATCTGTTTACCGGCGTGAATGAAACTGCGTATGACACAAATACCTTTTTGCACTTGCCCAAAGTCTTATCTTACTTTAATTCCACTTGAATACGGCAGGATTCGAACCTACAGAAATCTGTAATTATTGACAATGTATAAGACTGGAACCAATTTGTTTTTATAAAATATCAAAAATTAAATTGTTGGATAAGTAGGGATGGAAGGTCACTCACTCGATTACCCTGTTTGAGAGGGCGGATGTAATTTCGGCCGGAAAAAGGGCAGGTACTAAAAGCCGGTAGGTAAATTCGGCCGGAGGTTTTAAGTTGCTTCCTTATCTCATAGGTATTTTCGGCCGCAAATCAAAATCAAAGTGACGTAGAAAGTGAAAACGAAGATAATACGGAGGCTCCGCCTCAGACATCACAACAACAACAGCCTGCGGCTATTGATAAAAAAATTATACCTCAGCGGGCTACGCAGTCCTTTGCTCCGGCTACGCAGTCCGGCGTTGAAGCTGACGGCATTGAGGGCCCAAGTCCTAGTTACTCCCCAATGATTGACGAAGGAATTGATACAGTAGACGCCTCGGCCGAAATTACCCCTGTCATAAATGGTACCCCTTGATTTATGCAGGTAGGCCAAGGGATTACCGGCCGAAATTACGCCCGCCGGTTTGAGAATAGCTGAAGTCGAAATTTGTATTTGAGTGGAATAAATAGAGGAGAGGCAAACTTTAACTTTAACGAATTGTGGAGAGCAACGAAGTGTATTGAACAAAATGCTGGTCATTTTGATAATTTTTTTTTGACTTTCTAGTTTTGAAGTTATAAAGTTTTAATCTGATTATTTTTATAAAAAAAATTAAAGATTTGCCAGCAGTTTTTAAAATTATATATGTCGTTTGGAAGTTAGCAAAAAATTTAAACGTAAGTAGTTAACCATTTTGTCTTATGATTTTTTGATTTTTAATTGAATTGTTAGCTATTTTTCAATGTCTAATTTTTGGTTTCTCCATTGTTTCAGCCTTTTTCTCCTGTATCTTTAAAAATCTTTTGTACTGATTATGAATACTTCTGTATTCGAAAACATGTTATACTTGTAACAGTTTTTGTCTTTGACTTTAACTGACTTCTTTGAGGGTTTAAAGTGTTATATTATATTTGTGGAGACGACTTTGAGTTTTATTTTTGGTTGTATAAAAATTTTATCATTCGCCCCTAATATTGACCTGCAGTTACGTTTTTAATATAATTCGGACACAGATTAAGAAAATTATGATACATTAAAGATTTGAATACTTACGTATTAACTATTAATTTTAAAAAATCGTTTTAGAATATTTTTTATGAACAAAAATAATTATTTTAAAGTATGAATAAATTATTAATATAGTTTTGACAGGGTTTTCCAGATAAAAATTGGGGGTTCCTCCACTATGAAGAGAACTATTCATATGTGACTTAATTTTTAAAACAGAACTTTCAGAAATATTGTATCGTAATAATATCAGATATACGGTTATTAATAATGAGAAAACAAGATACAAGTAAATATTAAAGTACACCAAATAAAACAAAAATGTGGAAGACCACACTATAATAATAAATATATTAATCAAACAGATACATGTCTATTTATATTGGTATAAATATTTTTTATTCGATAAAACAGTAGAAAAAACTAAGTCTAACGTCGATTAGCGTTTGAAAAACATCGACCGACTTTGACCTATTCAACCGTACACTGATTATAATAATTTAGTTATGGTTGTATAAACGATCGCCGACGACGTTGATCATACAAAGGTCAAGATTTGCACATACAAAAGATAACATCTATTACTTTGTTGTAGATTTTTGTTGAATTCAAAACTAAATCTAACGACCCTCTGACAATAATTAGCTATAAAACGAGATGCAGGTGTTTTCTGACCCCTATTTTTTCTTTAATTCAATACTTATACATTCTGATTTTTCCCGCAAACAGATACCTCCACTTGAATGCCTTAAACCAACGGGCTTTATTCACATGACTTTTCGGAAATTTCCCCAAGTGCCACACGACAATCAGGGTTGGAAACTGGGTAACAATATAATCGACATGGGATACTGAGGTCAGATCAGGTCACTGAGGTGCTTTTGGAAATGATGTAGTTGAATTTTCTATATTTCCTGCTCTCATTCTTTTTCCTAACTTCAAAAAAAAAAACAGGCTTCACGGGAAAAAAGTTGTGCATTATATGGGTGTATAACTGAATTTTTGAAGCCATTTACAATGTTTGCGGAGCTAAATGAGGCAGATATTCTCTTTTATATAAGTTTCAGGATCAAATAACAATCAATTTGTCATCGCTTGCAGCAATGTGGGAACAATGTTAACGGTCTTACACCATTTTTTCTCTCACGTTTTATAATTTAAATAACTCTAATGATTGGGAGGGTAAATTTTCTAAAGAAGACAGAATATTTTTCAAAATGTCGAAGATATTTAAAAGCTCTATGTTGTCATCCACCCGCTTGCAAATGATTCTTTTGGCACACTAGAGGCTTCATTAAACTTACTATAAGATATATAAAAACCGGTAGATTTTCATTTCCAATAGCAATAGTAGCAAAAAAAAACAGGAACAAGTTTGTCCCCATCAGCGAAGGCAGCAGGTTCTGTTTTATTCTGTTTGCTAGAGTTGTCGATACACTGCGACCTGTAAGATCTAGTGTGCCCTCTCCTGCTGCCCAGCCCAGTTAAGGATGTCTTAACGATTAGAGCAGTTCCTCCAGTCCTATTGCTTTCAAAAAGTCCAGGATGTCGGTAGGCTTTAGGTTAGGTAGATCTCCTCTTCTATTTGATTTCATTTTGTATACAAGGAGAGACTTAACTCTATCCAATTCTTGTAGTCGACTCTCCTCTTTGCCCGAAGGAAATAGAAATTGGTAATGTACTTTTATTATCCACAAATACGTGCCTCTTGTTCAAGACCTAACTATACTTCATCCAAAACCAAGAGGCAAACTTTTGTTTATTTATCAGCGCGTGATTAAATTGGAAATATTCTTCTTAGTGGTCAAAGTGTATTATAGACTAGGGACTGCCGTCTGCAGAACCGCATTAAGTAGATTGGCGCCAATAACTGACTTACAATTGCACTTAACAGAGAATTAGAGTATTATACAAGATTATTAATATCTTAAATACTATATTTATTTCGTTAGTTTATAATTGTGTTAGCACATTTGGGAATACCGATTTAATTTATTTTTGAGTACCTCGTGCGAATGTAATTATGCCCTAATGTTATATTTGTATAGTAGTTTCGTTTGTAAATTAAATATTAAAAATTACAGCTTATTTAAAACACAAAAAATAACGTTTTTAACAAGGTTTATATTATAATTATTTTTTCGAGAGACAAAAAAAAACAGTTTTTAATGTTTATCTCGATAATTTTGAGGTTATGTTGAAAAATGATTAATATAAAAGATTTAGATTTTGTAATTATCTAGAACTTTTATATTAAACTTTTTATAGTATGCATATTTCAGCCATAAATCGTAAAAAACCAATATCCAGCCCTCAAAAACTTATATTTCGCTACCCCCACCTCCCTTGCGGAACTTTTACTCATTCGTCTTGATTTTTCTTAATTTACTTTTAATTTACCCTAAATTTTACGTCGTTTTTTCCAGCCAGAAATAGAATATTATTATTAACAACAATAACGACATAATCGGCAAAAATATATAATATTAAATTGAAAACTCTGTAGAAAAAATTAATCATTACTGAGACTTCTCACCATAGATATTTTTTATCAACACTTAAAATAAAATCTATGAGTACTTCCCTGCGGGTCGGCGTGATCACTGCGTGTTTGCAATGTTTACGTTGGCCTCTGCGGTTTGGATGAAGTATAGACTAATATTTAGCGCGGAAATTGTTGTGTTAACGCCACATTTTTAAACAATATATTACATGTGGTTCGATTCTCCCATATGGGTTCCCACTACTTGATTTTTTAGGGACACTCGTATAATAATTTTCAGTTCTTGATCTATCTCTTCTTTTATTTCAGGCACCCTTTAAATTCCACCATCGCGTCCCGGGAAATACAAGTATAAACTTTAATGATAGAAAACTTTACCTTATGTTTAGAAGTTGTTTCTCTCCAGTCTGAAATTGTCAAATTCCGGATCTTTCTTGCGAATTGTGTGTTACTCGAAATACGAACAGAGGTGTTTATTTTATTTTACAACTTACTTATTCCTCGCCGCTTTCACATTTATTTGTATTCCAAAGTTTTATTGGTTTACAGATGGAACAGAATATTTTTGAAGTTGTATGTTGTATTGAGAATTTTCTATGGGTTTATAGAAATGCATCTTCAGCGCGTCGAACTTTTCTTAGATTTCCTGTTCGAATTGGTTTTTATTAAGAAAATATAGATCGATAATACGCTGGCAAATTTCATATAAAAGTACTATTTTAAAGACAACAGAGGTAATTGGAAACTATTCTACAGCATCATTATGAAAGAAAGATGAAAGAACCGTTGTGCAAAGAGTATAATGAAATATTAGATGGAGGCAGTGGAAATGAGAGGAAGAAACACTAGAGGGAAATAGAACGTGGAAGTATCTAAAAATACGGAATAGCTCATTAGCCATGAGGAACTGTACATACTCATACATCGTATACTTTGTCCACTAAAGTAACGTGGCTTTAATATTCTTTTACACAAATAGCGCTAACTGAAAGAGCAAAAAAGTTTTTCGCACATTTATGCCACATATTTGGCCTAACTAGCGCCCTCTACAAATTACATCGAAGTTGGTACCAGATTCTGATTTCTCGTGCCCAGAAACCCCCAGTTACAAATTTTTATGTGTACAAAAAAGCTGAAGTTATTGCAAAAAATAAATCTTAAAATTTAACCTTATTGGCAACATTTTATTAGAGCAAGTTGGTTCAAATCGTAATATTTTAAAGTGAGGAATCTATAATACTTCTATGTACAATTACTTAAGGACCACCCTGTGTGTGGGAAAACTTGAAAGTATCGAACATTTGTCTTTGGAAATATGAAAAACCACATTTTTTTATGATGTTTTGACCCTCTCTGAATTTTAATTTTTCCAGTTTTTGCCATAAAAAATATTCAGGAAATTTGACATTCCCAATCAGTTTTTCTTTGTAGATATTAAAAATGTCTATTCCGGTAATCTTGAAAAATCTCTATTCCGTGCTTTTATTTTTATATACCTCTCTGATAGTGATACCAATTAAATAGCTTATAATTAAATAAATGAGAGATTTAATTAGATACTCTATATAAATTATTTTAGCCTGGAATATCAAAATGTTCTTTTTCTTAAACCTGACCTGGAAAAAGGACGAATTCTTTACTGAATATATGCATTAATGTTTGAAAGTTCGATTAAAAGCAGAAGGAATGCTGAAAGTGCTCAGAACTTTTGAATTACTGAATGGAAAAATAATGTCGGATCTTTTCGTATTTCTTGTTTTTTGCTCTGGATGTTAGAGAATTATTTTTTAAGAAAATATATCAGGATTTATTTTATTTGCATCTTATTAGGTTGAGTAATTAATTTAGATAATTATATCAGAAGCGAGATAGAAAAAGAGAACCATGAACCTTTTGCAGGAAACTTTAAAGGAAAATATCGAGGAATTTTAAATATAAAACTTTACATAATTTGAGAAATATTTTAAAACGTATAATTAAAAATCGATGGTGGATTTTAAAACTTGGATACTTAGTATTTTTGGAGCATTTCGTTTGGAGACATGCTCACAAAATCATAAATTTTTGGAATATACACTCGTTTATAGTTTTCGTAAATATCGACAATATTCCAAGAAAGATAGTTTGTAGCAGTTTGAAGAGAAGAGGCCTTTTAAGAAAACTACGCAAAATATGTTGTTCCGGAATGAATGATTTTGTGTTTCTTGTTTTAAATATTTCGCGCCTAGTCTCAAATCGCTTATTTGGTTGAATAGAAGCTCAATTTTCCTGGTCGTCCGCATGTACATATATTTTGTGCAATTTGTGCCCGAGAAATGCATTGGGCGTGTACCGCTGCTACTATTCACTACTTCAGAGACGGATTATACAACAGGTAAGCGCGTTTGAGACACGTTAACTTTTAAATTTTCTTTTAATTGTTAAATCAGCCCTTTGTTCGTAATATACCATTGATTCTATTACATATGTCGAGAAGACAAATCTACAATCAAATGAGTTTGTAACCAAAAAGGGTTTAAGATAAGGATTCTACTTTCTTTAATATTGTACTAGACGTCGTACTCAAGGAAACAAAGTGTGTTATATTTCCTGCTGCGGTGTAAAAGGTTACAATTCGGAAACCAAAAAAGACGTCATCTATCTAAATACCCAATAGGCAACACATCCTGTGCTCCGCGATTCAGACTCTTCTAGGCAATCTAAAAGTGAAATTCAAGTTCTGATTTTACGAAAGACGAAGAGACTAAAGATTTTGTTGGTGTGATTGATGATCCAGTTATTTTCTCAGTCAGAGTTAAATAACCTATCTGGAGATTTAACTCCCAAAAGATGGAGCAGGGCTTCTTGGTTCGAGATTGCATAAGAAAAATGTACTTTCCCTTGACACTTCATTTTCTTGGTACCACAACAAAGTGAAGGATTTCATACAATTTTATGCTGAAGATGGATCTGGTCTTTTGAAGAGATGACGATGTTGAGAGGATACTCATCATTGACTCTTTAAAGAGAAGGTTGAGATCTTCCTTGCTCTGCTGATTCTTTACATTTGAAAGACAATACGAGAATTTAAATGGCATGCATGGATTATGGGAAATGTAAAAGTTCATAGTTCATTGCTAAAGCGCCTGTGATCTCGCCTAACTATGAGTTTTATTATTCCGGCTACCTGTAGTGCATAAATCGATTGTGATATTCAATTTTCAAGTATTAGTCAAACTTTACAAGGTACTGGTAAATGAACATGACCCTATATGTTTACCAAATTCAATTTTAATCGTTTACATATTCAATGAACTCCCTTTATACACTTCGTTGTAGATAATACGAGTAGGTAGAAAAATCTAACAAATCAATTTTCACGGAACAAAGAAGAATGATGTCGTAACTTCGACGTTTCGTTGGCATTGTTAGACTAAACCTTGTATTAGAGAAGTTTGTCTTTTGAACGTCGTAATTAGTGGGTTCCTACTCGGAGAGCTAATCCCTTTGTGGATTATGCATTCTACAATGCGGATGAATAAAGTGCTGCAGAAACTCAGCCAGCGACATAAAAAGACGATAGGTAAGAAGAAAGTTAAAATGATGTCCGTTGACATCTAATTACCTATGCACATTTAAATTGATCTCTTGGGAATGGGGAAGATAATGGATAATCAGAAGCTCGATCGAATTTTACTAGAATAGGCAATTTTAAATAAGTCATTTTTAATAATATACAGTTTTATAACACTGTTAGTTCGATAAATTATAATTAACATTAAAATGATTCGATTCAATGAGCTAATTGGAGTGTTACTAGGTCAGTTGGCTACAATACTTTTACCACCAGCTGCACCGATTTTATGTTCTTCCCACAACTGCAGATACAGACTACCCAGGTTGTCTTTACACGGAAAAGAAACATTAACCTCAAAACCATCGAATTGGACGGGAAAGTTATTGAATGGACGCCAGAGTTCAAATATCTGGGATTAATAGTAGATAACAAACTCATCTGGAATAAGCACGAAAGTGAAGTAACCAACAAGGCCACGAAAGCCCTAATGATGTACAGAATTTTATCGGGGATGTACACGTCAATAGTGAGACCGACTATCACTTACGGAGCAGTAGTCTCGGGCAGCAGAACTAAGATGGCCAATATAAAATCAAATATGTGCAAAATCCAAAAACTAGCCTGTGTATGCATAACTGGTGCAATAAGAACGTGCCCAATGACCGCCATATAGTGGTGGAGAGTATAGCGATAAGGACCACATACAGAATGACCAGAGAAGGATCCAACAAACGCAGGTTTCGACTCCTTCCTGGAAATCACCAAACCCCAAGTTGAGGTGACAAAGAAGTTTAGCTTTGTGAAAGAATTCAATACAAAGCTAAGTAACAAAAGCGAAAGGGACAAAGAGACCAAAACTCAAGAGAAGTGCCATTAAATGGTATACAGATGGATCCAGAACAACAGATGGAACAGAAATAGAAGTATATGGGGCTGGAACCAAATATTCCGAAAGTCTAGGCAAATCTCCGAGATTCCTTAACGGCTGGGATGTAGAAGGGCGCACAATGGATCTTACAGGTCGCAGTGTATCGACACCCGCACCAAACAGAACAGAAGACTATTAATGAATCTTTTTAAGTGTAAGCTTCAATATGGGAGCCACAGTTTAACGTCGGATTCAAACGTAGAGCTATATCAGCTTGCTTGTTTGATTTCTCTCGATGGTTTGCTATCGTGTTCCTAAAGACCGATTGGTTTTTAATTATCGACACTATTTTTCTGCTGTTGGTAGTGATTCTTGTGATGCTTTATCTGTTAGACTAAAAGCATTTTCTTCTAGTAAGTTGCAACTTGAATTTCAACTTACACTTTTTGCAACTCGTTATCAATATTTATTACCTGATAAAATCTTACTTCTGTTTCTATTTGTGCAATATTATTGACCATCAATCATAATATTGAAACTTCTGATATAACAATCATAACGGAAACTCTCTTATATGTCTTCTTTTTATCAGCTTCAGACAGAAAAAGTGAAAAAACTGTACCCTTTCGCATGTAATATATAACCTTTGGTATTTTCGTCTATACGTCAGATAGTCCTTTTATTGCGGAAACTTCGTTCATCGGGGCTTATCGAAATCGAATCAACAAAATGTTCACTTCTGTCAATGACGAAAGAATATACTAGGTTACTAATATTTATACAGACTGGTGTAGTCCGGGGGCCAGATCTCTGCGATCATCGATCATTTTGAGATTTTTAGAGCAAAAATAATAAATAAGTTTGTTACTAAAAGACTGGTACGTATGTACCACGGTGATTTGGTTCTCTTTAGTTGTAGATAATGATCTTATTGATTATTAAGTCTAGATGCCAATCCGTATTTCAAATTAAACTTAATCTCTGCAGGCGAATCAAGTTCTAGTTGTACCTACATGGTGGTACAATTTCGCTTCACATTTGCTAGTAAATAGGTAACTTGATCTCTTCCTTGTCGTTAGAGATACCAAGGTTGCTGTGAATATCAGAGTTGCATATTAACGATGGTGTATTCATTTAATTTGATTTTTCAGTCACTCGTGGTAATTTTTTCGTTAGTAATGATTGGTGTGTATGTCACTTGAATGTAATAGCTACACGATGGGTCCTATTACACTTCCCTGAGTCACACCAGCTTCAATTTCTGTTAGATAGGAATATTTATCATCTTCTGAAATCTTTGAGTTCCAATACAAACAGAAAAAGAGAGTTTATAGGGTTTCGAAGCCACTCATCTTATACATTTATTAATAATGGTTTTGTAGAAACAGCTCATATACTAACCATTCAAATGCAAAATTACAACCGATACAATGCTTTAGAAACAAGAAGAAAAAATCGCACGCCTACTAACAAGTCCTTTTTACTGCCGCGTATATTTGCACAGCTATGCGGAATAATAATACGTTCAGCAGCATTGAAATATAGCGGACTTGCAACCGGGAAATAAAGGAATTTGTAACAATGGGGGTACACTCTCTATCGTGTACACCAACAGATAATATTATGGATATTTCGGTAGTTTAAAGCTATATGTTGAACAAATAGAAGTTTTTTTTGCATTACTAAAAGGCGCACGATAAGCCCAACTGTGTAAATACAATTTAACCAAATATGGACAAGGCTTTCATTTGAAATAATCTTCCCCGTAGTTTTAATACAGTCCTATATTTGTATTCGAGCTTTGTAATTTGGTATTTTGTTTTAAATTTTATTAAAAGATAAAGAAAAGGTTTAGATGCTTATACAAATAAAGCCCACAACGCGAACAAAATATTATTAAAAAGAAAATTACTTACGAAGAAATACAAAATGAAGATCTACAACACAATATTACTATAAGCAGCAGAAATTACGAGTATGACAAAGAAAGAGGAATAAGAACTGAGAATCATGGAAAGAAAAAATTATGCGAGCAATATTAGGACCAATTAAAATCACAGAATTAGAACAAATGAAGAAATTAAATAAGAAATAAAAGAAGACATAGTTTCAAAAATAAAGCAATTCAGAGTTAGATAGTTAGGGCACGTGTGGAGAGCAGGAAATGTAGCATTGGCTCATTCAATGCTACAATGGGACCCTTGAGGTAGAAGACGTGAGAGACCCAGATCAGGTTAGGTCAGGCTGAAGGAAGTCAAAGAAGATCTTCGCAGGAAGGAGTGAATAATTGGCAAGAAAAGGTATACGATAAGGCAAAATGGAGAGATATTGTAAAGATACGTATCTAGAGGGGTGTTATGGCCACCACATATATAATACCAGAAAATTATAGAATAAATAATGATTCAGAATATACATAAAAGGATCAAAAAAGAATGCTGGAGATCATTCGATTCAAGTAAAATTTAATGAGTAAAAAAAACTTGCACACACAAGCTCTGCTTTTGCACTAAAAACACTAAACTAACTCAAAGGGCTTGACCTAAGTCTTCTTTCTGACCCAGTATTGTCAAGGAGCTGGATAGCCTCGACATTGACATGATGATGGAGTCTTTTTTTATGACTCTTGGCTAATTTCCTGATGGTCTGGTCAACAGTGTCCATTTCCATATCCCTAAGTAGGGCACTATTACGAATGTACCAAGGGGCACCCACTATTGCTAAGTTGCTTGCTTTGGTGCTTCCCCATAGTTGTATACCATAAGTCCATACAGGCTTAAGTATCTGCTTATAAAGCATAAGCTTATTATGTAGAGACAGAGTGGCATTTCTTCCAACTAGCCAGTACATTTTTCTATATTTCAGTCCAAGTTATTCTCTTTTCTTTTTAACATGCTCTTTCCATCGAAGTTTGGCATCTTAAGTATTTTGCTGTATTTGAATATGGAATCAGGTTATTGTTTATTCTGACTGGAATATGACCTATCCTTTTGTTTGTAAAGTTAATGTAAAGTGGTTTATTTTCATTAAGTTTAATTTTCCATCTCTTCGTCCAGTCATAGATACGGTGGACAGCTGGTTGCTTCTTCATTGCTCTTTCCTACTGCTAGAATGGCAGTGTCGTCGGCGAAGGTAGTTATGTTATTGTTTTCTAACTCTGGAATCACATGTATACAGTAAGTATAGGACAGGTCCTAGGACACTTCCTTATGGTACTTCAGCCTTAATTTCTTTAAGATCGGAATAGGCTTCTTCTTGCCTAATTCTAAAGTATCTTTCCGATATATATGAATGGAGGAAATCTGTATATTGTTTTGGAAGGAAAAGCTTGAGCTTCATGCCAAACCTTATCAAACGCTTGTGCTACATCAAGAAAGATAGTACCACAAATGTTTTTCTCTTCTAATAATTTCTCTATAATGTTGGTTATTCTATGAACTTGGTCCATCGTCGAGTGCTTATTTCTAAATCCAAATTGGTGATTAGGGATAATTTCCCTTTCTTCGATAACTGGTTTTAGTCTTTTGAGTAGGAGTTTCTCAAATAGTTTCGACATAACAGGCAGTAACGAGATCGGTCTATATGACGATGCCTCATGTGGTGGTTTCCCTGGTTTGGGTATCATTATTAAGGCAGCATTTATTAGGTTAGTTAGTTTAATTATTGCTTTTTTGGGTAATTGTTTTAAAATTTCTCCAGTAATTAAGTCCTGGAGCTTTTTTTGGATTGATATTTTCTTTTATTTCAGTATTTACTTCTTTGGTAAATTCCAGAGCGGGTTCTTCATCTTGATCTTCATGAGGTTGAAACATTTTTTCTAGGTGATTTGCAAATCTTGTTGCTTGTTGCTCATTATTTCTGGCCCATTTACCATCTTCCAATCTGACAGTTGGTATTCGCATTATGGGTCTTTTCAATCTCTTAGTATCTTTCCAGTACTGTTGTCGTTTGTCAATTCTCATAGGTAAATACTAAAAAAACAAACGAACATAGAGTATTTTAAAGTATTCATTTTTTTTAGTATTTTGACCTGGTTTCTTTCGACTTTTCAAGGTATCTTTATCTATTTTATCCTTATTTAATCCTGACTTAAATATGTCAATTATAATAGAATATAAAAACGCATATGTATAATCCAAGAAACGCTGAATTTTACGAAAATTTCAACCCTCGAATTCAAAAGTGAAATTGTGGAAATAATTTTCGTATAATTGGATGCGAAAAGTTTGTCGAGTTTTCTTTAAGCGCGAATTTTAACTTGCTTCGAAGTTAAGTTCATAATCCGTTGTCGCTAACCCCGGCGGCCAAGGAATTGTAAGAGAAAAGGTAAGTACGAAAGATGTTTCTCAGAAGTTTCATTCCAACGAAGACTCATCAATTTGATGGAAGGTTTTTGTTTATTTAATTTGTTAATTGTAGAATTATGACTTCGTAAGTCATTATGTAGCTCAGTTTGAATAGTATATTTTCCAAAAACCGTGCTGTGCTATACAGGGTGTTTCGCACTTAAACTGACATACGTTAACTTTGGCTAGAGGGCACCCGTTTGGGTCTATCTCGCTTTATTATCAATTTTGGTCATTTCTTTTAGTATATTCGGAACCACACTGTATATTTCTATGAAATTTGGAATGAATATTCTCCTTTCCAAGGACAATTAATGCTGTAGTAAGAAAATTAAAAATCCAGGTCCGTCTTTTAAAAAAGTTATCAAAATCATTTTGCTTTAGTAATAAAGCGAGATAGACTATATGGGTGTTTCTGAACCCTCTAAGTGTCCTCTATCCACAGTTAACTTATTTCAGTTTAAGTACGAAACACCCTGTATATCCTTTATTATTTCTGAACTAGAATTTAGACGAAGGAATTCCTTCTACGTTTGGTAGCGCTTAACCCTTTCGCTGCGGCAAATTTTTGAAGTGGTTCGGAAAATGCGGCACTATTTTTATTGCCATTGTTTGAACAGGTGCACAGGTCGCACAAGCGCGCCGTCCGCAATTTGCCAAACATCATCAGGCCGCATAAGAGCGCTTTCTGCAGCGAAAGGTTTAATCTGTATCCTCGTCTATGTCGTCAATTGCGTCATCAGAATCAAGCATAACAGAGCTATACGGTAAAAGAGACCGGTACGTTTTTAAGAACCAATGTACTGCTTCCCATTGGTGAAAACGAATTGAATAAAATAAAGAAAGAGAAGATATGGTATGAATAGAAAAATAGATTCGAGGGGGAGACAAGGCTGCCGGTCTCTAAGACCTGTAGCTCTGTTAAAGTATTAAGTTTTATTCCAATATTTTAGATAGAAAAATCTAAAAAAGTACAATAAACTTTTGTTTCTTGGGAGAAAATGAATAAATAATCAAATTCCCCCGACTCCAAAATATTTTTTTCAGTAAAAGACCATCCTAGTGAAAACTTATCTCAGATATAAGATTTAAATATCCTTATCATGTATAAATCAAATGACATACATGTATACATAGTAATTTCTTAGAAATTCCAACTCGTAAACACCTCTTCATTATTATTCTTCGCAGAATTTCATCACAACCCACATCTGGGAATAATTCTCGAAAGGTTTACTGCTTCTTTAACGCCATCAACTTAACATACAGCTATCAAAAGTATCGAATAACGCATGTTAACTATTGACCATGACACTGTATTTTCTATTTTAGGGAATTAAGAAACAAACGAAATTTAAATAATTGAGCATAATGTCGAGGATTACATGCGTTATTTTTGTTTTTTAAGGCTATAGGTTCCGATTTTTTAAAAGGTTTGTCTAGGAAAGTGTCATATAATAAAATAGATAATATAATATAATTACTTACATAATAAACCGAACACAAATCTTATAAATGTTAATGATATTCAATCAAATAAAAGAATATAAGTAAGATTTATGGAATTAAAAGTTATAAAAATATATTCAATAACATAATTTAAATAAACAATCAATAAATAAATTGAAATAATAAAAAATGTAAGTCTTAAAAATAAAAATAAACCTTTATAAATATAACAAATAACCTAAAATACATCCCTATAATTTTGACAACACAAATCAATATTTTTATTAAACTATTTAGATCTAAATTCATAAATAATTCTATTTTTATAAAAAAATATTTAACGGAACTCAATATAAAAATAGCATTAAATATTCCCGACTTGTTAAAAATGGTGTTGATATGTTGATATGTATTCCTTTACATAATATTTATTAAGACACTTAAATCTTGTAAACTTCCAGATCAATTTATTATACTATATATCATAATGTTTAAGAACAAATTCTTCTCTGTGATGAATATTGAAGTCCCAGCAACTATTATTGAAACTTTGTAATCCATCTAAATGAACATTGCTTTCTGTATCTGTAGAGTAGGGAGGGTGAGTTAGGCCCACAGCCACAGCCACATTTGACCCATTGTACATCCTCCCGAGGAGTTGTGCTCCTAGGTCATCGTCCATCCTGTCCTTTCCAGGAAAGTGGACAAGTCACTAGGAGACATCTCCTTTATATCGGCAGGTGTAGGCCAAGACTCACCGAACTCCATGCAATCGCATAGGACATGATTGACCGTTTCGACTTCCTGTTCACACATCTGCATAGGGGTGTGTCCACTAGCCCCATTGTATGGAGGTGTTTCCTTAGTTGACAGTGGCCAGTCAGAAATCCTACTACTAGACGTAGGTTTTTCCTGGTCATCGCCAAGTATTTCTTCTTCATCCCATCTATTTAGAGATTGAGCATGGGTGTAACGTTTGTCTAATTCCGCAATTGCCGAAGTCGTCAAGCCGTAGGTGTCGCTGGGTCCTAAAAATCTTAGTCCAGTCGCTTCCCTGGCTACCTTTACTCCTATCGTGCCCTTTAACCCACCTCTGGATAATATTGTTATCTACCGAGGCGTTAGGTAAAGCTTGATGGCACTCCAATACTAGCCCTGATATAACACGCTGTGTATTGAAGGCTAGTAGACCTTGTCTGCTGTCAGTGCAGATTATGATGCTTTTTATAGGTTAGTTCTTTTGTGGCAATTGAGATACCAGCCAGTTCTGTTTGAACCAAGCTGGTATTTTTCCCCATTCCCCACTTAATTCTTAGGCTTAGTGATCTGGAGTAGACACCACATCCTGAGCCTTCTTTGGTTTTGGAGCCGTCTGTGTATATGCGTATTTGCAGCTTCTGACTCCGTGTTCTGTTTTATTTGTATTTTGAAGGGTTCGTTAAACACAAACTTGGGTTCAATTGCATGATCATTGGTATTTACATCGTTCATCGAACTTAAATCTTCTACAGATAAGATGCTACATTTTTACATTTAAAAAAATCTTTACTTCTTAAGCTAACTTTCCCAACTTTTTGAAGGCACCAGGTCTTTAGAACATCTCCAATAGGATGGATGAATAACCACTATGATAATAATTATAATACGAGAACAGTATAATATAACAACAAAAAATTTATAAGAAATCTTTCATTATACTTATAGTAAATTTTCCAAGCTAGACACGTCCTAGACTAACGTCAATTACCTTGTGAGCACCATCTAGTGGAAGTTTTCTGAGGGAGGAGGAGACAAGCTAACTAACCCGGCCAAGTCTTTTGGGACGTTTTGATTAAATTGTTGGGTTTCAGAGAGTGGTAAAACAAGTTCATTTGTAATGCTACGGCATGCTCTGGGAGGTCGAAGCAGGAACTTTTTGCTCCTTTCAGATTCCGTGCTCTAAACTTAATGACAAAACATGAAATTAATCGAATTAGTATATAACTAACGGGTACTAGTGTTATAAAGTCGACAGAAAATTGAAATTCTGGGATCGAGACTCGACTAGAGTTCGCTTCTGGAAATCTAATAGTTGGGACTCACTCTCTATTCCTTTAACATGTTTTAATACAATCAGGATTAAGGAGGATGTGTTATTTTTTATTTTTTTGTTTTACTACTAAGGTATAGTCCATTCTCTTTCCATTGATAGTAATAAACAAATAAAAATCTAATATTCCACAGGCGTCCTTTTATCACCGAACAAATTGCTCGGTATCTGAATTCGATCTGGGTGTGTATGTGTTGATTCCTTGTCTTTGTGAATTTTAAAATTCTGACTTCAGATTTTCATAGAGCATCAAAAAGTAAGCTTAAGGTTTGATGTGTCCCTCCGTACCACTTCGGGAACTCCTTCAAAATGGGGCCCAAAGTATGAAAATTTTGAAGTTTAAAATGACATTGAATTTAAAGTAGACGTATAGTGAATGACTACTTTGGTAAAAGTGAGTATACTGTGACTGTGTTGATTAGAATGAGAACTGTCAATCTAAAAATGCTAGAAGAGCATTCTCAACTGGTTTTGAACTACCCTTATTGTTGCTATATGTTGTATACACTCCTCACTTCAAGATTAAGTTGACATTAAGTAATGTTTACAAGAGAACATGGATATTGCATCCCTTGTTTGTTAGTCACGCATATTAATTAGCAGAACATCAAATCAATTGCCACTTTACGTTATTTCACAAGTTTTCTTGCGGTTAATCTGGATTTACTCTGACGAACGATTCTGCTGCTGCTGTGATTAGCTTTATGGGTAATATACCAGGGTGCGTTGACTATTAGTCTTTTGATATCTTTGATTGGTATCTGTATAATTTATATATTAGAATAAGCTGCTGTTCCTCAGAGTTCACCTCTGTATGCCTGAACCGGCTTTGGAATTGTCCAGTGAGTTCTGTTGAAAATATAAAAATATAGTTAATTGAATCAGTTCGTACTAGATGCTTTCATTGTTATATATTTTTTTGTATGTTGTTCCATATCGCCATTTTATAATTGGATTTTAATAAATTGTGATTGATTATAGCTAGCTGTACTTGATATATGTGTCAAAAGAACCAAGTATGGGAGATATTTTATGCTCATTTATGTCTTTTGATGTTAATTGAGGTATGTTATCTTATCTGTTAACTTTTGTTACAGGTTTAAATCAATTAGTAGTAATCTTAAGAACCTAATATTTACTTACTTTAGGAATTTCAAAAGAGTTATTTTAACTGTTTATTAATTTACAATGTTCAGAACTATTTTAGTGACCTTTGAACTCTGGTCTTCTTCTCTTATATCTTGGTAGATTTTACAATTATGTTATTAGGTATGCCTACACGTGGCTAAAAGGCCTACTATGGCCAAATATTTATGTTCACCAATAAACTCTTAGGTCAGGAAATGTGTCTTTCTCACTCACTTCCTTCTTTTCTTATTTTGTTCTTGGCATTGTCCTGAAGCACATGGGTTCTTCGAATATCGAATTTTATTTCGGATTTTTAAGCCAAAAATTAAAAAGTTCTTATTGCATAAGAATTCACTTCATTGTGGATCTGGATCCAGTCTTTCTCACTTATTGACTTATTGGCCACACTACACCTCCGGTAAGTCCATAGATTGCCAAGGGTTTAAGCCCAATTTATAAATAAAAAGAAATAATATTAAATTTACTAATTTCTTTTTAGGCCAACTAAAATTAGCTACCTGCTTTCTAATTTCTTCTGCTATTTTTCTTTAACCTGCTTTTGGGCATTATTTGAATCTTCCACCTCTGGCATTGGCACCTGCTTAACTAATTTGGGGACAGCTCACTCTACTTCCACACCTTCCTGCACACTTATCGCTTGCATGTGCTATCGTTTAAGCGCACATTTGAGGATTCTTCTTCAGTTTGGCATCTATACCCTTGAGCTTTGCTCATATCTGCCTGCCTTTAGCACCTGGATGAACTCAAGTAAGAGATTTCCTTATTTTACCTACCCATCACAGTGACAGCAATATAACATTTACACCAGCACTTAGAACCTTCAAGATACCACCGTATTTTTTAACTCTATTTTGTTTAATGTACCTATATTTATTATGTGAGCTAACTGGTACCATTCAGAGATCTTAATCTACATTATTGCTATTAAAATTGAGTACATTTACTAGGTAATAAGTTCTTTTCTTCCTAACATATATTGGAACCCCCCCTACTCTCCGGGAGATTTTCTTTTAATAATAATTTTCTGAGCTAGCTGAATTATAATAAAAGTACCTGCGCCCCATAAGAATTTTTTAGGGGGCTAACACTTTTCTTTTAACTTTTTTGTAACTTAGTTTGTTCGACAATTACTCTAGTTTTGACAACGTTTGTAGGCCCTGAGGAAGTTTATGCTCAATAAATCTGGCTACCAGTGAAAGGACTCAATTTTCTTTTGAATATAAAAATATATTTCTTTTGCGTTAAACTTACAAGAGGGCAGGTTATTTTCTTCTTTTTTTGTTTTTTTGTACTTGGTTTAGATGATCTTGGAGAAAATGAAATGTGACGCGATATCTGAGTTACTTATAGTATTCAGAATTCCAGTGTTATACACGATAATGGCTGTAATTGTTATTGTTATTATTAATAGATATTTTCTTATTTTGTGTATATTAAGTAGAATTTTATTTTTATTTTCTCATAAAGTTAATTTGAAACAAGCAATTTATTCTGATTTTACCCAAAATTTCATAGATATAACCCAGTTTCAATGATTTATAGAGTTACCTTCTCAACATCCCAAAATATCTTCCTCTTCTTCTACCTTGCCAACTAAACACCGTTAAGTACTTTTTAATCATTCGCTTAAGTAATCTCATTAAACTGAATAAGTTGCATTAGATCTTATTTAAGGAAATTCCCGACCAGTTTAAAATTAGTTTTTTTTTCATTCATCAAGAAGCTTATGTATAAACCTACACCCCCAGCCATGTTAACTGGCTATAATGCGTGGGATTTTGCACCTGATTTTAATCTAAATTACATAATGGGTTCCAGCCTTATCAGATGGTAAATTTATAAGCTGCCAGAATGTTAATCAACCAGCTGCTAAATGAATTTTATTATATATGCATGATTTTGAAGTGGAGTAAATGAATTTTTTACCTGAGTTAATTGAAAATTTACACAGTGCTAAAGGGTAGAAAAATATTAATATTTATAAATGTCTAGGGCCGATTAAAAATAATTAAAAAAAAATTTAAATCAGTAGATATTATTGAAACTTTTTCTTTAACAAAACCGGAAGCTATTACCATAAATAAAACTGTGATTTTGAGGCATAATTCAGTTCTGTAATCATAGTGGCTTTGTTAGTTTAAGTACTCTTCTTTCTGGATAGAATCATGAGTTTTTCTCAGGGCTTTCTCCAATGAAAATTTTCTTATAATAAACAAATGCGCTATCCTTTTAAAATCGTTCCCAAAAACGTGACAAAAAATATGTTTATAACAAAATCTATATCGAGAAATTGCTGCTTTTAAAGGGATTGTCTACGGTATGGCGGATGCATTGAAGGATCATTGTCTTTAGTACACCACCACAAGAAATTGGTTTCAAAAATTTATCAGAAGAAGAACAGATGTCAAAGATGGACATCGTGTTAGGAAACTCAAGTTTTTTTCTCCCCGTGAATTTATTTTTAAATGGGAAAAAAAAATTTGTTTCAAAATAAAGTAACGCTGTTTATGTTAGGCTTCCAATTTATCAATAGGCCCTCGTAACAAATTAAATAATATTGGAAAAAGTTAAAGGAGCATTGACCCTTAAATTAAAGTCTAGGAAAAAATTACGTGAATGATCATATTGTTCATTTTATCATAATTGTATTTGAAAACGCAAACAATAAATATAAACTGTGTTAAATGGATTATATTTCACGATATCTAAATTAGGTAATAATTTATCAAATAATATCAATAATAAATGGTCGCCAGAATAATTAAATATTGCAGTTATAGAACAAATTAATTAAAAACGGATTGAATAAATGAATAAAAGAAATATTACATAAATATTGGTAATGGATAAAAATTATATATATTGATATTAGTAGTAATGGTGGAAACTTATGATATACATTTTTTTTTAGTTTTATTCCTGCCTAACATAGTTTTCCTTTTATGCCGAGATCTAGGTCATCAATATTTGAAAATAGAGTCATACATTTTTAATTTTGCATAACAATGGTTTTAATAATAACTGTGTTTCTACCTGATTTCATTCATATAGTCTTGACCAATTTTTTTTCAATCACGTAGCTTCCAATATAGTTTCAGGCACCTCCATGATCCTTTATGCTATTGAACTGCACTGAAAATCCTGAAATTGGGAACAATTTAAAAAATTCTGCTTATCAGTCGTTATTCTAATTTTGTTAAATTACAATTTATTTATTAAAAACTCAGTATTAAAGCCAAATCCTGAATAGTTCAGATACATAAAAAAACTTCGAAATGAGAAGCGAAATGCCAATGAAACCAGGGATACAAGAAAGCTTGTTGACCTGTTAGACTTTTGTATTATAAATAGGATCAACAAAAGCCAATTTTAAGATAGAATCCTCCTTTAACTTATTGTCTGATCGCCCAACAACCACAACTTTTCGATTTAGAAAGGATATTAAAAATACAAGGAAATCTTGTTTATAGTACAAAACAAATTGGTTTGGAGCAAATTTAGAGACTCTGATTTCTCTACAAACTCCTCAAAAATATATCTATTTACATATCAACTAACCGCGATTTGAGAAAAGGGCAAATTAATTAGTATAAACAATATTCCCTCCTCCGTTTTGCCATTTTCTAAAATAATTGGCTGCAGATTCCATTTATGGCAAGCATGATTTCCTAAAATTCAAAACTTGGGTTTAGTAGCTGAATTTAAAAACAAGGAATCAAATGTCGGTCAATTTTTAGATTATTTTTTGGTATTCATTTTTTAGAACCTGATTTTTTTGCCAACGAAATTTTTGAAATAATGCCAAATGTTGAACGCGTGATTGCGTCTTGCGATTATATTGTGAATAACTTTATTGATGTTCAATCAAAATTTCCTCCACGTATATGTGCTTGCATCACAAATAGCATGTGTAGAACATAGAGTGCATACGAGTCATTCCACTCCCAATTTAACTCAAATTTTCTTTTGGCACATCCCGTAATTTTTAGCAATCAGATTAAAAATATCAACGAAATGATATAAAATATTTATCTAATTTTAATTTAGAATTTTTGATTGTATTTATTTTTATGTTTTTAACACACAAATAAAATCTGTGATCCGAGCACTTATTGTTCCCTATCGTAAAGTCTTGTTTCAATATTTTATTGTCCTTGTAATAGATAGACCATAATTATAATTAGAGTAAGCAAGATTGACATTAATCTGGCTTAGGAATGTATCATTACATGAACCAAACTGAATTTTCCTCTTATTTTCAACTTTAAAATATCATTTTCCAGGAAATCCATAAAGTTTATAATCAATAGAGTTACACTTGTTCCACATTGCATTATATCCTATAAGAACGCGAATGAGCAACAAATTGTAACATTCAAGAACTGTAAATTGAATAATAAAAGTAGTCGAGAGTAGAGTCAGTGCAGCTATATAAGATTACGTTCAGCTATTTCACAATTGAAACAGTGTAGATTTTCACTGGAGTAGACATCTCATTTCATTAGGATAAGTGAGTTACTAATTACTGAGAGTACTCTCCAGTGGATGTTAATTTGTTGCTTTTTTCATGCAGTTGTTTTTCTAGATAGCTTGTTCGGATGAAATACGATCTGATAAATAATGGTGAAAAATGGTGCACGAAAAGTTGGCTGTAATGAAAATATTCTCGTACATTTTTTTTAGAAATACTCTACCGGAAAAAATAGTAACTGCATCTGCTTTATGTAGATTTTTCGTAATGTGATTTTTTTGGATTGTTAAATAATAATAATACTAATAAGCCTTATCGCATCTCAATCTTTTTATTTTATAAAAATTGACTGTTAAATAAACATTTTTTATATTTTGTTATCTTAAATATTTGAAAACTGTATGATTTGAATGATATAGGAACCGTATTGTAAATATTACATATTATAATTATTTGAACATGTCGTGTGAAATAATGGTTTTTTACATTTTTTGAGATTATTTTGTTACCATATTTGTCCATCATTGAGTACAAATATAGCAATCTTTCTTTTATGACATTTTTCATACTTTCCTTAAGAATTAGATACATTTACAGTTTTTAGGATATTTGGTGAAAAAATTTTCTTATTCCTAATTATTGATTTCGAGATATTTGGTGTTGAATGAACCCATTTTGGGACATAAATGTCACCTTAACTTCAGAACCACCCCATACAACCCTACATCTTTGAGAAGCACTCTTCCGAAGGAATTCAATCGAGTCAAAATATATAGGGTGTTTCATTTAAAAAAACATAACTTTGGTATGTGCACACAAAAAAGTTACAGCCCTTGGAAAGTACAAAATGAAAATCGATTTTCTTCAATATTTCATGAACTGTATAACATTTTGTAATGAAAATGGATTCATGGCTTTCTTATCTTTTTCATATAAAACCACGAAATCTGTACAGCCCATGAAAATTTTAGGGGGTTTTGAACCCCAAACTTTTCTATGCGTTACAATTAAATTAGTATTGTGACACTATTGGTTTAATACATCATTTTTGCTCTTACGATAAGAAAGCCATGTATCCATTTTCATTACAAAATGTTAAACAGTTCGTGAAATATTGGAAGAAATCGATTTTCATTTTGTACTTTCCAAGGGCTGTAACTTTTATTATGTGCACATTTGCATAAAGGTAAGTTATGTTCAATCGAGTTATTTTTGACCGTAGAATATGTGGTTCAATTTATGACCTACCTTCTTGTTACACCCTGTATATTAATCGTAGTTAAAAAAATCAACTTCAGTGAGGTTGCAGAACCGTCACTTCAAAATTCATCACCTTGTCCAATTCACTACCGTCATACTAACGTAAAATATACAGCATGAATGTTTAATAGTGCTAACTAGATCTTTTTAATAAAAAAAAGTATTTTTAAACCAGAAGTGATAGGGGCTAGACGAAATGCAGACGGACAGATACAGTGAAACTATAAGACTCCTCTAAATTCCCTAAAGAACCAAAAAGCAAAAGTTATTATTTTAATTGAAAACTTCGTATTTGGATTCACAGCCACAACCTTCTTAAACCTAAGTTTCAGCACTCGTTCCCCACTTGTTTCCACTTCCTGCTACTAATCCCCATGGCAACGGCAGGAGAAAAGTCTAAAGCAAGCGTATGTGCACCCTTGGATGCCCTGGGGTAAGGATTTTGTTGAACATTATATGGTCAAATTTAATGCGCGCGAGGTTGACCAACAATCGGCGACATTTCGGGGGTTTCCCTTCTTGTAGTTATAATTCATATAAAGCGGTCTTTATTACAGTAACAACCGTTAGGGGAATAGTTTAAGGATTTTGGTAAGTGATACGTCGGGCGGAGTAGTTAACTGTAACTTATGCACCAAGATTACTGAAAATAAAATATAACTAATGTGTTAGTAATAACTCAATTTTTATAAGCTCAAATTTTACGCCCTTGTTGCTAACATTGACAACAAAGGTTTTTTTATATTATTTTATATTCCTTCGATCGCAGACTGGCAAAAAAAGCGATGTTATGATGATTTACAGATAAAACTATTCAATGCTTCCAAGATTAGACCTCTCTAGATCTTTAAGATAAATTTCAACACCATACTTTTAATACCGATTAAGTGAGATATTTGTAGATCCAATAGTCCAATAAACGAAGGGGCCAACCCGGCCATCAGGTCTGTCCGACACCATTAATTTGCAGGTATTCATGGGTACATTCACCCTCGAAACTCTCAGCTGTCTGAAATTTGTGAAAGGACGGGAAAAATGTGTTTTTTTTTCGCCTATTTTCGCCGATATTTCCGAAAATATGACACTTAGAGAATTTTTGTTAACCGGCTCCAAAACACACCCCCATTTTTATCTTCTGCCCTGCATTTACAGAGCACGCTCTAAAGGAATGACACTCCCAAGCGGATTACAAATTTTTCAATAAATCACGTAAAAATTAATATTTTTTCATGATTCAAAGTTCAGATGAAGGAAGGAACCTGTAGCTATAATATCATGTTACTTTTCCTTTTCCACAAATTCCACATAGCTGAGATTTTCAGGGGTAAATATACCTATGAATAGCTGCAAATTAAAAAAACAGACAAACAGACTTGATGCCCAGGTTTGGGGATTTTCTGGCGTTAATTTACTGGACTACAAGTCCTCATCTACTTTTTTTTCGTATTAGGTACTTTCCTTAGGTGTTCCAATCCTACTATTAATTTTGACACGATTCGTGACTACAAATAATATTTAGAAACATCAACAAAATCAATATCTCCAATTATATACCTTCCAACATTCATTGTTGCTCTAATTCAGTCCCAACTCCCTAAATTCAATTTCTGTTCCGTTCAGAACAAACTTTGGGACTTTCTTATCGATACATCTGCAGATAATTTACCATTGATTCCCATCAAAGCGGTCTTAGACATGCCGATCACGTAGTGACCCCTTTATTAATAAACCAGTGGCTTCGGATACGAAGTCCGGGAATAGAAAATTTTTTAGTTGAAATTTTAGCCACGAAACAGTCAGTTTCTAAATAAGCTAGAGATTTTTTTTTTTTGTATTGGGTATAATTTTATTTTTATCGGTATATATTTAAATTGATGTTTTTTTTTTCGTGAAACAAGATATGCATTAAAAATTTCTATGACCGTATTTATTATTTTATTATTATTGTATTTAATATAATTTTCTTTCTTTACAGGTATGTCACTTCAGTACCAAAACTACTGGAAGGTTTGTATTTTTTAAGTCATTAAACAAATAAATATATTACATGCAATTTCATTGTCAAATTCTACCTCTCTTTTGCCATTACCACCAACAAATCAACTCGCAGTAACTAAAATAAAATAAAGAAGAATCTTCACTTACATAGACTGTCCTCAAAGTAGCCATGGAAATAGAACATACAGTGTTTGTTCGGAGGATGAAAATGACCAAACCATCGCGTTATCCTTGACCATGAGTCAACAGCCATCTCATATAACTAAAAACAGACATACAGATTCGTTTATAATTTCTAGAAAAAATCAAGATGTATGCATAAAACTTTATAGAAATAAGCCGAAGGGTGGATCTTATCCTCTAACGTCTTTATAGTTAGAGAGATGACAACCAAGATTTTTGCCTCATAGCAGCCTGGCTAAAATCACATGAAATCGATAGATTATGACCCTGGGGTGCTATGAAACATGATTTTGCTTATCATCTCTCTAACATTAGGAGACAAAAGGTACAAACAGTAAAGGTTTTAGATTAGGAGCACCAATTTGGTGGTTGTAATGGCAAAAATGGGGTAGCGGGTAGATGCTCCTGTATGATCCTGATAGATGACAGATCTACTTCAGGGGTGCATCCCTGTTCACGCGAGTCCACACGGGGGAAACCATTGTCACATCCCCACTTCATCTAACCAAACCCATATTTCCTTCTTTTCTAATACTCCCATCTTTGGAAAGCAATGGGAACCTACCAAAAAGTAACTTTCACTCGAGAGAAGGAAAAGAAGAAGAAGAATGACAAAAGAGGAAGTAGAATTTGACAATGAAATTGTATGTAAAATATTTATTACTATAATAGTTATGGCAGCGGTATCGTGGACGTTTCACAGGGAATTTGGTATGACGGTAGATGGACAGAAAATACCTCAACTTTCAAATAACGAGAAATTATTATTTTAACGACCGAAATGATATGATTAACGATGAGTTAAGTAGGTCTGTAGACGGCAGCTCATAAACTCATTCTCCCCTTATAATTGAGACGTTTTTCGTTATAAACGACTTCAAGTCTGAACAGAATCTCGGCTAACAACAAATAATTATATCGAGTGACCTAAGAAATGCCATTTACTCGGCAATTTATCACGTCTGGATTTTTTTGTACAAAAAGCAAAGAAGAAGTGTACCGTATCGGGCGTAGGGAAGATATCAGGAACATGGTCAAAAATAATTAATGATCCGTATAGAAAACGACGATAAATTAGGTCACAGAGACGCGTAAATTGGAAACCGAACTCGACAAAGACGGTTTTCCAAAAGATACGAGCAAAAAGTTTAAAAGCAAAAAACACTCCCTGGAAGTTCACGTTTTTGAGTCAGATAAGAAATGCTTTATATAAATTAGTTTATCAGTTACAAGCTCAGGATTTAGTGAAACAGTATTTAAATTAAGGATTAGAAAATAATGTTTAGATTGATTCGATATCCGAAAATCGGTTTCTGTCTTTTAGCTTCTTCAGCAAATGGTACTTGACTATGGTATATCTATCTAGAGGGCGTCAAAGTTCGAAGTTAAAAAAATCACTATGATAATAACCTACAAAAGCCATAAAGACACAAGAGAAAAGTCTAAAAACGGGTAATTTTCAATTTTTAATAGTATATTATCTGAGAAATCTCTTATAGCTGAGCCCAGAGTTCGCAGCATTTAAATATGTCTATTTGATTTCGTTTGATCTCTGTTTTTTCTTTATCTTGACACCTAAAGGTATTTATTGATCGATTTCTATAAAGTAAAAAATTCGGAATAAATAAAATTGCTTTTATTTTCAATTTAAAAGTCATCTATCCTACCCAAATATATTTGTGTGTGGCTGTCCTCAACAAACAAGTCAGGAAATTAATTCTTCATGTTTAAACAGAATTTTTGAACGCCAATATTGATCTGAACACTTTGTGAAGATCTTTGGCCGTATAGCTCTCTTTTTGTTCACAAAGAAATTCTTGAATTTTTACAATTTCATTTCATTTAATATTCCTTTTGAGATACCTCTTTCGCAGTGGTAGATCATAAAGTTTTTAGCGTGAAATGTAAAATTTACGTGTGGATTTCCATCTATTCAGACGAAAAATTTACTAATAAAATAGTTTTTTTCTATCGATCGGAACAAATTTTCATTTCATTTCATTTAGAATAGTATAACGTGTATCACTAGCACAACAAGAAGGGATGCAATAAATAATAAATAAGTAGAAATAGTCATCAAATCATCAAATAAAACATCAAATTCAATTAATGAAAAGTTGTTTTATTTTTTAAAAGTAAAGTAAAAATTTTTAAGATTGTGTTTTGCTTAAAAAATTACAAATTTCAACTTGCCTAAATATAATATTGACAGTATTGATTGTAGATTGCAAGGAGGGTCGACCAATAAGATCTTTTGTGTATACCCTACATTTATGTTTTAGCCCAAAAGCTCTAGACTTCTGAGAATGCCAGGTACTTAAGGTGTTGGCGAACAATTACCCTGCAATTGCAGGTGGTATATGTTTCGCCGTCTCATCTGCATAATCGCAGTTTGGTGTCCATGGGCATCTTCATGGGTGGTCGCCTGGTGTCAAAGATTTAGCCTGTGTTAGCCTGTAGGAATTTTCTAGAGCTATCCTCCGTACATCTAGATGTAGTGGAGGAAGGTCCAGTCGTTGCCTCTAAGGCTGAGCTGGGGCACGATCTCATTGTACCTGTGATTCCCATGCAGGCGAATCGTCGCAGTCTTTGCAACTCTGTTATTGCCCTTTGTTCAGTTGTTTTGTCCCACCAAACTAGCGCAAGGTCTAACAACCGTTAAATATGACTAGTAGATCATTTATCGGTTTCAGACCCCAGGGTGACAGTATTATGTGAATGAAAATATGATGAATGAAGGAATTTGTATATTCAAAATAATTTTACAATTTTTCTACCTTGCCATCCAAAACGAGCCGCCTGTGCTCTCTTGAACCTTACCATGTTAAACAACTTCAGAGATAAATTTTTCCACCTCTGCTAATTTGCGTTTATAACTTTGAGCTTATTTGCCTTTTTATCAAGATGTTATTTGAAAAAAATTTGAAATTTTCACTTACATAATTTCGAGTTAATTTTTGTTAAATTCACTTTTAAAGTTAAATATTCGTTTCTGCTTCCGGTAAACACAGTTAAGATTTGTAAAGGTTATAATTTTAATTACATTCCTTAACGACCTCTATTGATCTTTTTTAGAACTATTTTCGCAGTACATTTTGGGCGGCGGGTTCTCTCGTTTGTATCAAAAATATAAATTGAAGAAAACACGTTCGGCGGTTGGTCAAAATTTGATTTAAATTTACAATGCTAGTGTTTTTTTACTGAAATTGAAATAACCACCATTTTTAATACCTAAGGAGAATACTTTGTGAATATATCGTGAACAAAAAAGGTTTAATTCGTGTTCAGCGAAAAGTTCTTCCATTTATAAAAAAAACATAAATTTTAATAGTTTGTAACGGAAGAAAAGATTTAATTTCCATAATTTCGCTTAAAAGTAAAATCAATTTCATTAGGAATATAACAAAACGAAACAAAGGATTTTGTGACAAAAATAACAATTGCATCATTGTAGAACAATGCATTAAATTTTTTATAGGTGTAAATAACATACCTTTGTAATCGGTTGACCTTAGATTTTATAGGCATTTTTATTGAATTGTCTTGTAAAATAATAATTGAGTAATCAAGTGCAATTTATGATTGCAATATAGATATAGAAATACAATCGAGTATTAAAAAGTTGGTATGTAATTAAGATTCAAAATTCAAAAATTGAAAATAAAATATGTCTTCCAATAATTAAAAAAGCCACTGAAACAATAACTATATTCCAAAATTATTTATTCAAAAAAATGACCCTGCAACTGATCAATTGGTATTGAAAGTTTCCTGAAGAAGATTTATATTAACATTACGCGAAATGTATACTACCCATAGGCGTAACGAGGGGGGGTTATTGGGGATGTAACCCCCCCCATTGCTTGGAAGAAATTAACAAAAAATTGTAAGTAACAATTTTAGAAAAATAAAAATTTGAAAGATTTTCCTTTTTCAAACTTATTATTGTGGGATTATAGAAGTAAGGGTCGATAATGCCAAAAACACATGATAAAAAAGAGTGCTAACACAGTTATTTTAATGATTAAAAGGTATATTATACCTATATTATGAGAAATCTTTTTTTGAACTTCAAAATTTGAAGGGAGTAATATGTTGGTTGACTGGTGGGGGTAACAACCCCCCCCCCCATGACTCAGCTCTAGTTACGCCACTGATACTACCTAAACTGGAATGGCACAGTTTATATATAGAAAATTTTCGGATGAAAAAATTTGACTGATTTTGCGGATCCGTAACCCTTATTTTTGCAGGCTTGAAATTGAGCATATAAATTGATAAAACCATAAACTGTAATTAAAAAATAAGGCATCTGATAAATTTTCATGTAAGCTAAAATGAGAAAAACCTTTTAGATGGAAATTTTTCAGTTTTTCATCTGCCAGATATATTATTTTATATTTTCCTCTAAGAACTATTCAATTATCAATTGTCAGTAATATGTTGGATCACACCTTCTTGAAAGAAAAAAGTGTCAGAAAAAAGTTCGTTGCATAAAATTCGTATACTTTTACAACTAGCTACACCTGTTTTATGGTATTCCCAAAACTGCGGTTATAGATTGCTGTTATTTTAAGATCTACCCACTCAGTTGGAATTTCTGTAAATACTAAAACAATTTGTTGTTAAAATTAAAACTATTACCATTTGTTTTTGAGTATTATATAAACTACTGCATATTTTAATGTGCTTGTATTTCAACATCCTGTATAAAAATATCTTTAAAAATAATTTTATTATATAAATGGTTTCTACACTGTATAATAAAGCAAAAACAACATCTAATCGTGTGACTAATGAATATTAATTATAATTAATTTCTAATATAACTAATTATTAATTAGTCCTATATTACTAATTTATTTATTACAAAAAAAAAACGTTTCACACATACATAAATAACTTATTCTATTTCGCTTGCATTAACATATTACATTGGCGATTTGCTTTCTCATTATCCTTAACTTTTAATACCATTATAAAGAGTAGATATATCCCAATATGGAAATGATTACTTTAACACCTGCCTATCTGTGGTCAATCTGTAATTTAAATTCATTTAAATATTGGTTTAAAATTACCTGCGAGTCTACATGCATCGTTGCTGTCATAATTCTATGTGGTTAACTTAAAGTGACATCTGACGCTTTAAGTTTTGATTACACTAACTGGTTTTTATTTGAGACATCACGCGATGTCAGGGGTTGATCTTTTTTTTATTGCTATTGTCTTTCTTTTCAATTGAATGAAAATTTAATGAGAATATTATCGACGTTTCGAGTTAAGCTTTTGATATGTGTCAATTAGGGTATAGCCGAGGCAAAAGAACCATTATGTCATTTCTATAATGGGTTTTTTATTTCTAGATATTTACCGATTATGTCTATCAGAAATAAGTGTTTGCGTGAGATAGAAGTATTTTCTTTATAAAACGGTCAAAACAGTGTATGCAGAAGTAAATAGCTGTTAAAATTACAGTCAAACAAATGTCAAGTTAGGTAAAAACAATTGTTAAGAGTGAACTGAATAATAAAATAAAGAATATTTATTTTTTTAAACTTTGAAACCCTTATCGCCATATCGGTACACTAACCAAAAAGGATGACGCTAGAACTGCCAACCTTAAGGAAAGTCTTGAACTGCTAATGTCAACACTCTTCCCTGACTCCAGAACCACTAATCTAGCAATCTGGGAGGAAGAGAAGCAACACAACCTCATAGAAGATGACTAGAGAATAGCAGACCAGCTCGTTGATGAGGACAAATTAAGGCGGGCCATCTCGAGCTTCTCCCCTTTTAAATCACCAGGAATTGACGGCATTTATCCAGCCCTACTTCAGTGGGGCCTGTATGCATGCACCTGGTAGGAATCCTCAGATCCTCCCTGGCACTGAGGTATATTCCAAAAAGCTGGAGAGAAGTCAAGGTTGTCTTTATACCAAAACCAGGAAGATTGGATTACTCCATTCCAAAAGCATATCGTCCGATTAGCCTCACATCGTTTTCAATGAAAACTTTAGAGAGGATGTGAAAGATATATAAGAGATGTAGCGATAATACAGAACCCACTACATCCGAATCAACATGCGTACACCCCAGGAAGCCCTCCACCTTGTGGCCGACCACATCGAAAGATCGCTGGACTCTAAAGAGTCCACCTTGGGTGTATTCATAGACATTGAAGGTGTGTTTGACAAAATAAAAATATCCCCAACACAGTAAATGGATGGATATATAACATGCTCTCAAAGAGAGCAATAAAAATCAGTGTAGATGATGTCACCATAAGAGGCCTGGTTGTAAAAGGTTGTCCACAGGGAGGGGTGCTCTCACCACTACTGTGGAACATGGTCCTAGACACCTTAGTAAATCGCCTCAACGATGACAATTTCTACACTTTAGCTTATGCAGACGACCTAGTGATTCTGCAAACAGGAAGATTTGAAGGAATACTCTGTGCTAGAATGCAAAAGGCCCTTAACATCATAGAACAGTGGTGCAAAGACCACTCACTGACAATAAACCCAAAAAAGACAGAGATGGTTCTTTTCACGAATAAAAGGAAGATTGCAAACATAGAGGCCCCAAAGCTCCTAAATACTAAATTGAACTTTTCTGCAGAGGTGAAATATTTGAGGGTCACCTTTGACAGCAAGTTAACATGGAACTCTCATCTAGAAAACAGAGTCAAAATAGCATACATATCTTATGAACAGTGCCGAAGAACCATTGGCCGCACCAGGGGAATGTCATACCGTATTATAACTGCCGGGAAAGTCTTGTGGCGACACAACAGATTTTTAAATTTGGTGGACAGTTTGGTCTTTAAGAAAGTAATAAACTTATACAATGATTCATTTAAACTATTATTTTTTTGATAGATCAAGAACAATCAGTATTATTTCTGTTTCCTAGCTTATACAATAGAAGCCCAAAACGCCATTCTATATTTAAAAAACATTAAAATCAACACTTATTGTTATTGTGAATTGAAGTCAGTATCACAACTTTGCTTGTTGAGGTAAAACCTTGTTTAATATTAATTACAAAAGTAAACGAAACAATGCTAATTTCAATTTTCAATTATAATCATATATCATTTTAATTACAATTATAAATTAAATTTATTCAAAAATAGATTTTATTTACACTCAACAACCCTAATAATATATACACACATGCATATTACATATGCATGCCCCAAACCGCTGTTTATTATTGTATATTATTCAAAAATAGTGGCGGTTAAATGCAGACAAAACAACATGAATGTAAATTATGCAAATACGTTTGATATAATTTTACAAATGCGGCATTTTATTGTGAAGAGAGACGTGAGTAGAATTTTGGACACATTATACAGCTTAGATATGAAGCAAAAAAATATGGTTCTGTATGTTGTTGGTATGCAATATGGAATATACGTGATATATCGGTCTAGTTATATATTCACACAGAGATTTTCACACAATATACGGCTAGCCATAATGAACTTGTTTTGTGATGTAATAACAGTTTAGATCTATTTTTGTCACCTTAGAACGTTAACATGATGCACAACATGAATACATCTTGTGGCTATCCATTTTCTCAGTCGACTAATATTAAATATACCTAATAGTTCCTCATGAGTTTCAACAGAAGTCTCATAAATTAAAATTCTCAATCTAGCGGATGCAGATCAGGAGACCGAGGAGGCTAAAAGGGGCCAAGATATCAATTTGTATTGCGTTTTATGATTTAAAAATGCTGATTGTGTGAGAAGGAAGATATAATATAGCATTCGATATTACCATTTACTAATTTATGTAAGAAAATCACAGATAACATGATTCTTTGCTACATGAATTGAAGCGTTCGTAAAAGTATTCCTGAGGAATACATCTTGAAGATTTTTCACTGAATCCTTTCGAGTTGAACTATTTGGTAGCTAAACATAGGATTCCAGATGATGCAGGCGTATCTCAACCTTGATCTTACATGTGTAGAGAATAGTAAATTCATAGTAGAGAATTCAGTAAAGTCTTTAATATTGCGAGTAAGAAACCCAAGCATTCGAAACGCAGACGATACTGTCTTCTCGATGTGGCTCGAGAATGTCAACGCAGGATCAAAGTAATCTCCCAGGTCCTTAATTAGGTTAGGTCGTGTTAGAATACAGTTTTCAATAGAGTATGGAAATAAATGAAACAAGTCTTTTTTGCAGAATGTCATTACATTGCACTTACCTATATTGAGGCATAGTTTATTCCTAATGCACCATTCGTTAAACTCTGATAAATTTTTTTGCATATCATCTGCATAAATTCTTATCAAAACGTTCATTTTACTGGCAATGTCATTTAAATCCGAGGCACTGAACATATTGATATCGATTGTCTAGGTATGATTTGAGGATTGATAACAGCTGACCAAGGTTGTCAAGTTTGATTAATAGGAGAGAATGATCCAATGTGTCGAATGCTTTGGAGAAATCAGTATAGACTACATCTACCTGACTTCTCCTATCAAGTGCCTCAGCTAAGAATTGTGTAATACAAAAGATCGACCGCTGATGAAACCATCAACCATCAATGTTGTTCATGGGTAATTAAATTACGGAGTTGAAAAGACGGACGTGTGTGGAGAATAGATTCAAAAACTTTTGAAAAATTACATAATATGGTTATAGGACGGTAGTTTAGTAATTTTACGAACCTATTATGTTTCAGCTGATTTCCTTTTTTTAGTGCATGTATTCCTTCCTTATAGACCCACGTGACAAACCATTTGCGCTACGCGAGGGCAAATACGTGAACTCGTCTCGGTGCGAGTTTCGCATCCGGGCCTACGATGATTTATGCTTTCGATATGGAAAACCGGGAACGGCGAACGCGACAGATCGTCTCGCCTCCAACTATTCGCCGCCTTCCGTTATTCATTTGTTTCCTCGTGTTGTTGTTCGTGTAACGGTCAAAACAATCCGTTTTGTCTCGTTGAATTGAAACAAACCGGAGGTATATTGATTGTTGCGATTCGGTTTCCAAAAGTCTTTCTGAAAATGTCTAATAAGTCATAGATGTTTATAAAAAAAAAGAAGCAAACTTGTTGAAACTCAAAATCATTTGTTTTATATTATATGTCGTACTGGCTATTAGGTAGACATTCCACCCTGTCAACTTACAATAAATTACTATTGGCATCCAGCTGTGGGGTTGTGCCTAAAAAACTAATATTGATATCATTCAGCGCTTCCAAAATAAAGTGCTGAGGAGCATTGTCAACGTTCCTTGGTACTTCAGAAATGGTGACGTCCATAGAGACTTGGAAATGGAAACTGTTAACCAAACCATCTAAAGATTTGCCAAAAGTCATGAGCCGCGACTTCTCCATCCATCGAGGCTGTCCAGCTCCTCGATAATACGAAGCTAGTCAGAAGACTCAAGAGGACCAAACCGTTTGAGTTAGTTTAAGTGTTAAGTAACTAGAACCTTTTTTTTTTGGCGGGTGAGGAACTTCATGGCTACCCCAGGCTTAGTCTCTCTATCGCGACTGGGAGTGTGGGACGCAGGGTCTCTAGTTCTTGCTAGAGTAGTGCAAAACCCTGCCCTTCCTCTTTGTTCCTCCTCTTCCTTTTTCATCATGACTTCTCGAATGAACTCATCACCTGTCCTCGTCCTCCAGCATCCACGAGATAATATTATCTGCCGTTCTTGCCATACCAGCTTGCACATTGAAGTCTACTCTGTACGCTGCCCACCTCTCGCAGACAAAGACCATATGTTCTGCATCGTCTACCCCCTCGCAATACCGACATATGTTATCTGGATTTTTACCTATTCTGCACGTGTATTTTCTGAAACTCCCATGTCCAGTTATAAATTGCGTTATATAGTAGTGCACTTGTCTAAAGGTGCACTCCGTCCACCGTTTTACGTTCGATATAAGACGCTTGGTCCATTGTGATGTCTCGCTTACCTCATTCCATCTGGCCTGCCACCTGTCCATCGTCTCTGCCCTCAAACTTGTCCTCACGGCACTACCTACCTCGGCTATTTCGCTCATTTTTGTTCTCTCCTCGATCATCAGATCAATGGGAGGAATACCTGCAATCACCAGAACCCCTTCTAGTGCACCAATAACGCTTAGCAGGAACACTCTCTGGGTTGATAACAGCATGCTTCTGTATTTCGCAATCCGTGTCACTTTCTCCCATATAGGAGCTGCGTACAGCAACACAGACGATACCACACCACACCAAACCTCTTCCAATACCCGGGTCCTTGTATATTTGGCAGTAATCTACTCAATGTTGCGGCTTGTCGTTTGGCTTTTTCCCAGGTTTTCCTTACATGCTCGTTAAAAATTGTCTTATCGTCTAGGTACTTTTATGTGTTTACTAGGCCTTATCTCCGCACCTTCTATAATAAACCTTTTGCCTTCCCGTTTTCTGGGTTCCTTCAAAATTATCCCATCAGTTTTTTCGGGCGCCACCTTCTAACCATGTTGTTCAATCCACTCTATTTCCACGATGGACTCATGTGTCTTATGCATAAGCTCCTTCTTGCTGTCTGCGATTGTAACCAGGTCATCGGCGTATGCTGTCGTAGTGCAGCTCTTATGTTCAGTTCTAATATGCCATCATATAAAAGATTCCACAGTAGAGGACCTAGGACAGAGCCTTCTGGTACCCCCTGAGTCATCTTCATATTTTCCCTGCTGTCTATCTTCAGACACCTTTCTCTAAAGTAATCCCGTACTATATTTATAAGACTTATATCGACCCCACTTTCCGCCAGTACTTCCAGGTTCTTGCTGCACTTTGCAGTATTGAAAGCGTTCCTTATATCTATAAGGATAACTGCCCCCAGGTCTTTCGATGGTCTGTGGCGTGTTATTACCTGCACTATCGCGTCTTTCGTTGACTTGCCCTCCGTGAAACCAAATTGATTTCTAGATAGGGGACGCTTGTCCTTCAGTTCTATGCTTAACCTCTGTTTCACTAAGTGTTCCAGGAGCTTTCCTAAAACATCAATTAGGCATATTGGCCTGTACTTTCCCTCAGTGGGGTCCCCTTTCGGGATTAGTACAACCTTGGCTCTTTTCCACTCAGTGGGGATAACTTGCTCTCTGAGAATGCTATGCCAGTATGGACATATGGCATCCAGCTGTAGGGTTGTGCCAAAAAAACTAATATTGATATCATTCAGCGCTTCCAAAATAAAGGGATGAGGAGCATTGTCAACGCTCCTTGGTACTTTATAGAGACTTGGAAATGGAAACTGTTAACCAAACCATCGAAAGATTTGCCAAAAGTCATGAGCAGCGTCTTCTCCATCCATTGGGGCTATCCAGCTCCTCGATAATACGATGCTAGTCAGAAGACTCAAGAAGACCAAACCGTTTGAGTTAGTTTAAGTGTTAAGTAACTAGAACCTAAGGATTGCTATTGAGTGAGACCTTAGTTTTAAGTTTTTCTAGTAGTAGTTTAAGTTTGAACCAAATTTCAGATTGAAATTGTAATGTAAAAGAAAAAAAATATTATATGTCTAGCAACAAATGTTTATTATATCCAACTATACGATGATTAATAACTTTGTCCTAA
This sequence comes from Crepidodera aurea, assembly GCA_949320105.2. Classification (NCBI taxonomy): domain Eukaryota; kingdom Metazoa; phylum Arthropoda; class Insecta; order Coleoptera; family Chrysomelidae; genus Crepidodera; species Crepidodera aurea. Next base: position 17,468,004 of record OX439475.1, on the reverse strand, counting down.
TCGACATCTCTTAATGAACCCGCTACTTACACTATATTTTTAAATTCATTTAAAATTCGTGAGCAGTGCATTATCTAATACAAAAAAACATAAAGAGCCGTTCTCCGGTAATTGGCACGCATTTAATCTCGTTATTTTGCTTTATGGAATCACAATAATCACGTACTCTAATGACATTAAAAACTAACGTCGTCAAATCCGATTTAACGAGAGAAAAAAATGGAAAATTGTTGCCTCAGCGGAAAAATAAATTGCTGTGTATCTGCGAGACACAAGTCACGTCAAAATGATACATTTCAACATCGACAATGAACCTTTGAACTCAAATCACGGAACAACTTTTCGTTCTATAACTGGTACTAATTAACACGGGATGGGTTAAGCTGTCAAGCGTTTCCTTGCGCATTGAAAATCAAATCAACGGTTTGATTGTTAGTTGATATTTTTTAAGCTCGTTATTTAAAAATCACAGTTTTTATATATAAACACTTTGATCAGAACTTTGAACTGGGTGGTCCAATGTATTTATTTTCTTGATTATTTCAGCAGTGTAGGTATTTCTTAATCTCTCTTAAAAGAGTTAAAAATTATGCAGTTACATTTTTATTTCAAATTATTCATACTTACCCCAAGTAGCATTATAGTGACAGAAACTGATATCGCAACTTAATAGTTTTATAATATTTTGGTGCCACTGATGGTGTTTGAAACGTTATATGCACTGAACGAGACTACCTCAAAGTTGCAGAAACATTAAAGTGGAAAATAATAGTTAAGGCCATCAAACCATATCACTTAAATACCACTTATAAGTGGCAGTGATCTTAAAGTGGGCGTGATAGTTTTAGTGTCGTTTTGGGAACGATTAATATACCTTTACTTGATTATATGAGTAATTCTCGCCACGTTTTTGCCACCCACAATCACTTTAAAGTTTTATTTTCTAAACGTAAATATTTGCAGCCATTTTTGATATCGCCATGATGAGAAAAATAAACGCGCTATTTAAGAAACTTTTTTTCTTCATTATAGGCCTTCAAGTTTACTACATTTCCATACATAATTAATGATTTTAATAACATAGATTGATAGAAAAATGATGAAAAATTTACGTGCGTGAGCGAACATGCAAAAACGGACTTCAGGGCTGTATTTGGAGTAGTTAGGAGGTATAGTTACCTTCAAAATAAGTTGGACAAATTGTTTTAATCGTTTTAACTTATAATTTTTATTTCATGTATATTTTTTTATACATTACTTTTCTAGAAATAAGATAACGACTTATAAATATAAATATTTTATTTATGTCTTGTCAAATGACACTATTTATTTACTTTTAATTGTCTTAATAATTTTTTTTTATTAAGAATTGGCCTTTTTATATTCTTTTAAATTAGTAAGTATGATTGTAAATTTGTAAAGGTACCTTTATCCAGCGCTTTTTATTGTTCGTTAGCGAACTTCGAGAATTCATCTAATTTCTACCATTTACTGGAAACTGATGGACTTCTATTATTTGTTTTATTATTCAGGAACTACTATGCTGCTATTTTATCAGGAACAAATACACCTTTCTTTATAAACCCATAACAGGTAACAGTTTGTTATTATTTTTAATTTTAAAGTCACAACTGGATTTTTTTAATTACATTCAATTGTTTTTATTTCTCAGAACGATGTGAACTCTACAATGAAATTTTTACAAAAAGCCTCGAATCGTTTGCGAAAATAGTTTTATAGGACATTGATGTCATAGCAAGATAAATCGATTTTTTATTAATTTCTTTATAAAAATTACGTCATTAATTAAAAAAATATATTTTCCCGCATAGATTTTCACATTAGGTACCTATTAAAATCTAATAAATAAAAATTTTTTTGGTATAATTCTCATTACATGATTTTTAATATTAAGTTTTTTTTCTTTGACTTTAAAATTTCATTAATCAATAATTTTAAAATGTACCTAAATTTGATTCTATTGTATTTCCAAGTTTCTATTTATGAAAATATGATTGAGAGTGATCTATTTTATCTTAATTTCGTCATCTTTTTCTTAATAAAAGATTTTTATTATTATAATTTTGACATTTAATGTTAATATTCTGGTCGCTGATTCCATTTCTGGGTTCAATTTCCAGTTATACACACGGCTAGGGTGAAAATAAGGGGGCTAGCGTTTAAAATTGGACAATTACATAGGATCGCAATTAATTACATAGTATTTTCACCCCTCGGGGATGACTAAGTAAAAACATACCCCGGAAATGAAATCAGCGATCCTGAAAACCCCCGAGTACTATTTATTCCCGTCCAAAGTCCATCCTATGTAATTGTGCAATTCTCACCATAACTCCCCCCCCCCTCCATTTTCCACTGGGGGGCGATTAAGTGAAAATCGACCTCAGAAACGGAATCAGCGACCAATTCCCATAAGTTTAGTGCGGGGTCCTTTACAGAACTTTTGGAATAAAAGATATACCAGAAACATGTGCAATTTCCTGACACCATAATCTACTTCTGTTGTAAATTTATCTCATGAACACTTGAAAAATAGTTTTAATTTTTTTTAAATAATTTTGATGATACTCTAAAATGTGACCTTTCTCCTCTTATCTATGGTTTGTTGATTTACAACATTACATATTTTATGATGTGTAGTAAAAAAATCATCGTATAAAGTATTCGTGGCCCTTCTAGCGTGTTATTTAACATTTCACCTGTCTACGCATTTTCAGGAACATGAGAATTTTTATTCAGTAGTTGAACGTTGTTGGAAGGTACGGTTCGCAAGTCTAGGGAGTGTATATTGAGACTATTCTCCGTTAAATGGGCTTTTTAACTAGTGTAAAACAAGTTACAGCTTTTGAAGAAAAAGGACCAGATCTGCTTGCGCCCACGTAGTTTGAAAAACGAGCTCAAATTTTATGGTCATGATTGGATAAAAAACTATTTATACTTACAACATTTTTTCAGGCTGGAAATCGTCACATTTTAAACTTAGTTAGCAAATTAAGAAATATGCATCAACCACAAGATCGTCAGTATATAATAGCTTCGTGCATGCAAAAGTAAACAGAAAAATTGAAGGAACTCTGGTACATTACACACTCCCTGTATCCCTCAGGCATTCGTGTCCCGCGCGGGGACACTCTGTCTGAAGCAGAAGCGTTCCAACAGAACAAAACAAACCCTCGGCGTTATTCTTTTGTTTATAAACGTGCTAGATTTTTTTATCTGCTGTGTAGTCTAATTGTTGGGCGAGGATATTTGATCTCGTGAGAATTTGAAGTGGATGATTATTTTTTTGTAGTTTTAAGACATTATTAGTTATTTATTTAGTGGTGCTTCCGTTCATATTTATTATATTTCTAATTAAACTTCTAAGAAACAAAGTATTTTAAATTTAAACTATGTATGTTTTTCTAATATAGAACGAAAGGGAATATACAACAGAATAAGGGAAGAGGAAAATGCAGCAACAGCAGAAGTCATTAAAAATTTACGAAATAATTGACAAACATAAAAAAATACTTTAGGAACCATAATTAATATAATTAATAACCAAAATAAAATTTGTGATGGATTAAAAAAGCTGGTCACATAGGCTACAAATACAAAAGTCTTATGAATACAAAAATAAGGAGATCACTCAGATTAACATCTACAAAGTACTAGTAGTAGAAACAAAGACCATGAGGTTGTAAGAACACTTGAACCAAAGAAAATAGAGGATGAATCGTACCACTCCTCTGAACTTTGAAATAGGACATCATAAGTACAACAAAACAACAACAAACTACAACAAAACAACAACAAACTACAACAAAACAACAAGCAGAACCATATAAAACATAAAAAACTAGAAGCACAAAGAATTTTTTTTTCATATTAATATTGAAACGAAAAAAACTATTTTTAAATTAAATTTTAAACCATTTGTACTTAGCTCCTAATTTAGAAATAGACCGGGCATAACCTCATAATCTGTTCAAATTCCCAAACAGAGTAAAAGTGAGCGAGAGTAAATTGGACATTACCAGTATCCAATATAATCCAATAAAATTTTAGAAAACTTCAATATTATTAAAGTCAAAATATTATAATGCCCTCCTTAAGTTACTTATTACTTACTTACTATTACATGAGAAACAGAGTGCAAAATACCAATATTTTGGTTATAAATTATTGAAGTCTCCCAGTGTTTTTTTTTATAAAAGTTTCGTCAGGGGTTGGGATTGACTGCTCGATCTTCCGCCGCCATTTAAGAACATTTGTCTGTAAATTATTTACAAAACGCCTGTAGTCCTGTGAATACGAGTCGTTGGTTTACTCGAGTAGTCTCTTAAATCAAATTATGAACCATAGTTGAACTCTCTGTGATCTAACTTTTAGTTTAACTTTCAAATAATGTATGCATGTCTGTCGGATTTTTTGTCTTATTTATCACAGAAAATTAAAAAAAAAGCACACATTTTTTTAAATTATAGGAAAGGAAAGAATGCCTATTGCATCATTTTTTTAAAGATCAAAGAGTGCAACCATATAAATAAAGCATGATTTGATTAAATATATATTGAATTTTCACCCGATAACCATATGCACAACCCATCAAACCAGAGCCCATACAGTAAGCCTACTCAGGAGCGAATGCAAATATCCAAGAAAATCTATAATAGAAGAACTATCCAACCACTGCGATGAAGGCAGTGACAGTGAAGGTTGAAAATTAAGATTCTCCAAATTTTTTTTTACCCTGTTTGTTAATTTTCATTTTGAGACATCCAAATGTATATAATACCGAATCAAATGTTAAATTTTACTGGCTGAAGGACCTCGGTCGATAGCCATTTGACTTTGTCAATGAAGTACTATTATTATTATTGTATTTTCAGGAAATACAAAATTTGTTTATAGGTACATTTTTTAATTAATTTATGTACAACAGGACAATTGTTGGGCTATAAATGTCAAGACAGGATATACATACTATCGTAAAGTTAAATATGCATTGTTTTCATAAAATATACAGTGTGGCGCAAATTTAATTGAACACTATTAGGATTTTGGAAACCGTTATAGATACAACGTTGGTTAAATGGGAAAAAAAATGCGCCAAATAGATTGGTTTTTTCAAAATTAAAATATCAGATCTGGTTTCTGAGATATTTGAGGAAAACCAAAATTGACGATTTTCGATTTATTTAATTAACACCTTAATTTTGAAAGATAGAAAAACAATGTTTGAAAGTGGCTGACAATGTCTGGAGTTGTAAAGTGGAGTTTCTGACTTCTCATGTTCACCAATCCTGGTTTCCAGCGGTCTCTTGGTTTCTCCGATGTATGATTTTCCATATTCTCAGGGTATCCGATAAACACAGTTCTTGGAGTCACTATTCGTGTTTTGTGGTTTGGTTTTTGTAAGGTGGCTGCGGATTGTGTTTCCGGACTTGAAGCAGGTTTTGATTTTGTATTGGGACACAATTTTCTTTATCTTCTCTGATATACCTTTCTCATAAGGGAGGATTAATATTGGTTGTGGTGCTTCTTCTTCTCTGTGGTTAATTTTTTGTTGTATACGGGTCAACATCTGTCCTACTAGCTTCTTTGAGTAGCCATTTCCTTGGAGATCTTTTCGGATGTAATCTAGTTCGGCGTCAAGGCTTTCCTTGGTGTTGCAGCGATTGAAAGCCCGATCTATTAGCGTCTTCTCCATTCTCCTCTTCGTGGATCCATGGTGGTTAGATTCGTAGTTGAGATACTGTCCTGTGTGGGTTGGTTTTCTGTTTTCCACTTGTCTTCAGTCCTTTTCACTTTCACGCCAAGGAAAGGGAATTCGTTTTGCGATTCCTTCACAATCGTGAATTTTATGGATGGTTTTAGGTTGTTGAGGTGTTGAAGAAAAGTATCCAGTTCTCTGTCTCCCTGATTCCACATTATGAAGGTGTCATCTACGTATCTCAACCAGTTGCGGGGTTTCTTGTGAGCTTGTTCAATGGCAAATGTTTCGAACCATTCCATGTATATATTCGCTATCACCGGTGAAAGTGGTGAACTCATTGGTAGTGCCTCATCTTGAGTGAAGAAAGAGTCCTTAATCTGTAAGTAGCAATTCCGAAGCCAACTTTCTAATTCCTTCCACTGGTAGTAGCGTTCTGTCTTCGAGATTTGCGTCGGTTTGTAGTTTCGTTTTTATGATCAGGAGTGCTACTAGGACGTTGGCGTAAAGGCTTTCAATGTCAAAGCTGACGAGTTGGTCTTCTTGTGTGGCCTCAATTTCCTCTAAGATCTCAACGAAGTGCCTGGAGTTCTTCACGAAGGTTGGAGAGTTTCCTTGTAGCGGATCGATGATCGGTAATAGATTCCTAGGGTGTTAATTAAATAAAACGAATATAGTCAATTTCTGTTTTTCCCAAAGACTTCAGAAACCACACCTGATATTTTAATTTTGAAAAACCCAATAAATTCGACCTGAACATACACATCTTTTTCCCTATTTAATCATGTTTGTATGTATAACGGTTTACGAAATCCCAATAGTGTTCAATTAAATTTGCGCCACCCTGTACAGCAACTATAGATAAAGTTAATGTATATAGAATCTAAATAAGTCCTTCAAAGAAAAATCGTAGAACTAAGATCGAATAGAAGTTTTCATTTAATTACAGCACCCATACAATTTCTGCGTCTCCAAAGCACAAATCATATCGAACTTTGTCAATTTTACCCACAAAAACTTATTCAATAAAATAACCCGATTCAATTCAGTGAAACGCAATGCATAACAAATAGATAATAAAGCCTTTTGGCACCCGGTACACCGCTCGACGCCTTCTTTCTCTTTTTCTTCGTTTTCCTGAAGGGCCTGACGAGTCAGCAATGGCACGTTTCGAATATTTTTGACACCGCCACCGCCGAACACCGCAGGAAATCGTCGAGATATTCGTTATTGGATTCGATCCGGCTCGAAGGACCAAAAGATGAAAACGTCCATTCAGAGCTTCGAGAAGGTAACGACAAAGGAAAACTAGAATCCTTCAATTCGGGTGTTAAAGAAAAAAATTAAATCACGTAGTTTGAATAACAGATAAGCAGTTCAATGTAAATGGAAATGTAGGTTAGAAGGGTGACCCAAATATGAATTTTACATAAAAAAATACAAAATCTAATATTGTTAAATTACTGTTTAAAAATAAATATATTTTTATCTTAAAAAATCATCATTATCTAATTGAATACGGTATGACTGTACTTGGATGATAACAAAATAGAAAAAAATGCATACAGGATACTAGAAAATTGAGACATAGAAAATGATAAAAGAAAACCATGAGGACAGAGTGAAAAATACGGAATACTGCAGAATTTTTATCTCTGTTGACAATGTCACGAGTTAAGAAACAAAATGAATAGTTCAAGTTTGGAACAACTTATTTTTTGTTTATTATTATTATTGTGTTTTAATCCCTATAGTGTCATAATAATATTGGAATGCGCGACATCTTTGTTGCACGTTTGAAGAAGGCTCAGGTGTTCACTCTCTCTGACACACTGATCGCTTTATTCGCTCCACAGCATCCTAACAGTGGCAATGCCAAGAGATCCGACGCGCCGATTCAATTTCCTTCGGTTTTAAAAAAGTGCACAACCCAAACTAAACGTCGTATGAAAAAAAAGTTAAAGTAAAAAAGTTTCCTTGCTCTATTGGCAACATTTTTCTCGCTTGTACTAATTAACTATCTCTAAATATAAAAAAGTTTTCTCGGCAAAAGGACGATATTTTGTGTATTCTAGTCAAAAAAAAATTACGTAGCTTTTATGAGACGTCCTATATTTTTTATTGTTATGAAACTAGGTCAGGAAAGTACTGAAAAATATCATATCCAAAATTCATAACGATCGGACATCATTTAACGAAGTAACACACTAGTTTATTTTAAGGAAAATGTTCAGTTTTTTCAAAAATGTCAGGTTTTGACGCATTTCGCAATTCCGGATCAAAGGGCGAACAAAAAATTCGAATCCGGCAGGTCATTTTACATAGGATTTCATATTTTTTAGAAGGCGTCAGATTCCCAACTATTCAGCTTTTTTTTTAAATCATAGAATACAAAACAAATTTCAATTCTCTCGCGGTCCCTGATATTAAAGCTTTCAGTTACACTTTACGCGCACATAGTCATTCAGAACATTACTTATGCATTTAATTTGTCATTGCCCATACAAAATTACCATTCTTAATGCACTCGGTACCGCTAAACACTTGCTACACATACTGTAATCTACCTGCTGACATCACTTTTCAATTTATAGTCATATCAATCAACTAAGTGCAATCAAACTTTTCGACGAATAGCGGCGTCATGACACTGTTTTGTCGAGGATTTTGTGTTGCAGATTTGATATACGAGCATTCGCATAACCCTTGTGCCGATGGATTCAATCAAACGTCAATACAAAAAAAAATACCAATGAAATGTTCGTTACGTTGTTTAATTGATCGATGATTTTTGGGATTACAATATTTCAGTATAACACATGCAAGCGTCGTTAGTAACAGTGACAAGCATCTAAAACTGATTTAAAATGGACAAAATCTGTTTATTGCTACCGAGTATTTCTTTACTTTGCTTAAACATTTTATGAAACAATTTGAAAAGTAGAACAATGCGATTTTTGTTGTTAAACCAAATAAATTTATTTAGCTGTAACTTTGAAAGATATATCAATCATTTAACGACTAACTGGAGGTGTTGCGGGTGTTTTAGTATTAGAAGGTACCTACTTTTATTTTGGGTGGAATTGCATCGAAAACATTTTAAACAATACTTCAGTTTCTTCCTTAGAGTTTGTGTTAATCCTTTCATCTTTGATAGAAACGTTGAAAAAGAAGTTAATTGTAAAATTTTTGTTAGCAAGGGTCCAGACATCGATTGTAATTGAAATGGAATGTTACCTTCCATTTCATTAGAGTTGTGATCGTTGAAAACATCTTTGTTATTATGTTAACACTCTCTGTTATGAGTGTATTTATGCTAACAGTAAATTCTTATTTGATAAATATTTTAACTTTAGATACAAAAAAATCTTTAGTCTCGTGTTATCAGCTTCCTAACACTTCACTTGTCCAACGAAGTGCCATTGCCTACCTATTGAATATCGTCAGATACTTTAACGGCTTTTCATCGTCCATAGCAAAATTCCCTCAAAATTCAGATCGTTATAATAATTTCTTAATCCTTGGTAGTATCTAAAGGATACCTAAACCTTTATGTGAATTTATCACTTTCCAATCCTAAACTATTTAATTATGATACAACCTTCTGAGTAGTTTACGAAACTCTTGACGTCTCCCACTAAGTTATTGACGTTGCTTTGTTTCTTGCATATAGCCACAGCAATTGTTTCTGTGTCTAGTAACAAATTACTCTCCACCAGAGCTAGAAATAGGTTCGGGATAAAGAGCACCTGTGACTGCTACATGGACGTTTGAAAAATGTGAAAACGTTTCGAACTAGTGCAGATTGATGGAAGGGCCAATAAATTTTAAATGTAGGGCCGTTGTTGGTCTGCTTGTCCCTACTGTTTCTCTTGTTTCGAAGCTTTATTCATGGATTATTCATTGCTTGTCAATGAGTACTGATGGAGAGACCGCTGTCAGTATTTGTGTTTAAATTTCGTGGTAGTTATGGCTTATGTCAAATGAGAGAATAATAGATTAACTAGTTTGCAATCGGAGGAATGCATTCAATATTCCAACGAAAATATGCTTATCTAGGTGCAATATATACATTCTAGATAACTAAATACGGATTTTGAACTCGTTCTATAAATTCAGTTAATCTGCCGCTATCTCGAATCAAAACAGCTATCTTGTATTGACTACAACGGCTATTGGGATATAACTCCTTGTGTTTATAATATTAGTCGAATAGTAATTTATTATTTCTAATGACAAGACTTTCCAAAAATTGCAATTGTCCATTGTTTTCTCTGTTGCTATCAAGCAATCAAGTAAAATCCGCTTCCACGTGGAATTCCCGAAGCAAAGACTCTATATCACGTAATACTGCGTTCATTCTGTATGTACTCTCCTTTCTTGCTACATCGTTACATCTTCACTCGAGCCAACTGAATAAAAAGCCACTTATTGTTGTAGAGTTGGACTTCTGCTTTGAAACCTAAAAATGTCATTATGAAGTGATTAAACAAAACAAAAATTTGTTTCGAAAAAGGGAATAAATAATATAATAGTATTTTTTATTAGATATGAAATTAATGTTTAATGTTTTCTGTTTCAGGTATGTACATTTTTTACTAGAAGCCTTAAATGTAAGTACTTTTTTGTTTGCTTAATTATTTAAAAATCTACTGACACAAATATGTACCCCAATTCACACCTGAGCGAAACCAAGTTAGAGAGAGCCTACTACTGCTGTACATCTTTCCAATCCCCTCAAAATCAAACACTACTCTGACTGTATGCATATAAGTGTGTCTCAATGATTACAGAAGGCCTATTTAGGAAACTAGAAGGCATAAGGATTCTAAGAAATCATAAGAGTGGAGAAAGGAATCTATAGAATAGCTCTTTGAACATCATGATAAAGATGAGAACACTTAACCAGCATGAACCCCACATTGGCTGGTAGAGGAAAGACTTCAAAGATCAAATAGATCACCTCAGTAAAATCAGACCTAGACCATTTGAAGATACGATAGACCATTTGAAGATACGATTAGACACCATACAAGACCGATTACAGCTTCCGACATAGAGTCTTGCCACTGTTCCTTACCAGCAAAAAAAGCACAAGGACCACCACATCCAAGTGGATGGTGAATAGAAAGTTGGCACGCATCTATAAAATGAAGGCATTCTTGGCCAAAAAGAAGCAGAAGGATCTTGTCTGGAGTAAAGACAAGCCTGGGGAAAAATATTTCCGAGATTCAGTAATAAGGCGGATTCTCCTAAATGAAATTGGTTACATAATATTCAAATTACCCTCTTCTAACTGTCGAAAATATGTATGACAAATTAAGCATTTTATATACACTTTTCCTGTTTTTTTCTATCACTTTAGTTAACCACTGTTACAAAGAAAAATTCTCATATAAAATTCCGAAAATAAATTTTTCAAATGTCCACTCAGATCCGTCTTATGCACCTACAATATCATTTTAACCGACTAGAATTTTATTACTCAATTTATGAGGTACTCCGATGCACGCGAGAAATCTCATATATTTCGTTTATTTTACTCATTTAAAGTTAAAGAGTGTTTTTAATATTCCTATTTTCTACGAAGAGGCTATAAAGGATCACGAAGAATTTTTCTCATAAATGAGTAAGTGTATTTTTACGAGGAAAATGCATATATCAAAAATTTCAGCAGTTATTTCAAATTGGAAGACTCTTTCGACAAAAAGTAGAAAAATTATATTTTTTTTAGCTGTTTAATAATTTGATATAGTCTTTTTACAACAAAAATAGTTGGACGTCAACAAATTAGGTATGTTTGTAATTGTAATTTATTTTTTTATGTTAAGTGAGAGTTTATTAAAGTCAAGCCAATCTTTAACCTTTTCTGTAGCTTTTTCTCTAACTCCTTCCCAGGAGTTTTCTTCAAGGATCAACACAGTGTCATATGCATACGAGATTGTGGATTTACAGTATTCAGACATAGAATTTATATATTGTTGCTCACTATCTATTTCTCCAAAGTTGTTCGTGTAACAAAATGTGAGAAATATTTAACTTTTATTCAATATTTTATTTTTAACTTTAGTTTACCTGAAATGTATTTTCTTTGTAAGCAACCTATTAAAAACTATTGATTTTATTATTATAAAATTTAATAAATAGATTCTTTAACCTCGACTCTAACTCATTAATATTTTTAAATTTTACTAAAATATTTTTTGTTTACTGCCTTCTGTCGTATTCTTAGCCAAAACGTAATTATTTGTTGGGCGCCATCTACTCAGTCGGTAGAAAAATGAGTCTTCCCCGTCGTGCTTCTGTAATTGGCTGTGAATTGTAAAAATCGATAATAATGACTCAGTTGGTAAATGTAAAAATATTTATTAACAAACAAATAAAAAACAGTTAAACCTATGGTTGTTGTGAAGGGTTTGTAGGACAGAAGAAGGTAAGCGTAATGTTTTTTTCTAATTTATGAAATTAACAATAATACCAATTTTACAATTACCCTCTTACCTTATTCCAGTCTAAATTTAGTTACTTGTTAAAATGTAATCTAACCTAATTATATAAAATACTTTTGGCCTTGTTTTGTTTATAGACGTTTTTAAATATCGATATTTAATAGTGAATAATTGGTACCTTTAATACGACTTATATCTTTTTAGTTACTTCTGGTTACTTTCTTTTTAAATTCAAAATGTGACGAATTTAATATCTTCCAGGAATCAAATCAGGAATACGGGATAAATTACTACGGGATACAGGTGGATATGGATAATAAAGCAGGATGCAACAGGATCTGGATTCTCTTTCAGGAACAAACGAAGGAATAAATTATTGAAATTCTTTTCTTAATTTACTTCTCAATTTTCTTGGTTTACACAAAATATAACCTCACATAGATTTGACAGGTAAAATTTCTTTTTAACTTCTTTCATCAATTAGTATGGCTTTGATTCTAACTTTCTTTTGTTTTTGCGACGAGCTCTGAAATGGACAGTTCAAAAGATTTTGAGCAAAAGCCTCGCTTGTCAGCGAAATTTGGTTTTTATAAACCATCATATCAAAGCCCACTCGATTGGAATTTGACTGAATTTTAAATTAAATTATTATAAAATTCAAAAATTATTAATTTTTATACACTTTTTGATTATTACCACATCATTCTCGAGACAAAAAGAATGATTTTGACATAATTTATTTACTATTTCTACTTATATTAAATATACATGAAGACTTTTTACTTTCGTCATTATCGATTTCTTAAATTATATTAAACATTATTATTACTGCCTTTTTTACAGTAATACTTTAATTTTAGAAGTCCCAACACTTTATTTTCCCGATTTATTGTATTTCCCCTGAATTTAAATTGATCATATTGATAAATCAAGATGTTGCATTTTGAGGTTAAGTTTAAAATTTATTTCTCTTCTAACATTTAAAATAACAATGTTCTCATTGTTGTAGTGATCGCAGACTTATCTGGGATTATTCTACTTTAACTTTTTCTATTTGGTTCTTTGCTAAATTATTTGTATTTATTCTAAAATTGTCGATGAAAATCCCTTATGGAATTACCATGTTAAAACTTGATATCTAAAATGTTATATTTTCTTATATAATTACTACTCTAAAATTAGTTTCAAACTTTATTTTCTAAATTAAATTCTGTCTAGTGATTATTAAATTAAAATAAATAGTTACTTAATGGTTTTGATTAATTTATTTGTTTCATTATTTCTCTATATATTGAATATAAGTTTTGTATTATATTTATTTAATTCTTCACATTAGTCAACCGTTAGAATATACAATGAAGAGCCCAATTCAGTGCACAGGGGGATGCCTAGTTGAGTATTCAACGATTCACTTAATGAGTCTCTGATTTTGACAATTTGTTTTTTATTATTAAGGTAGTTCTTGAAGACTTCTAATACGGTTCCACTATGTATTGATTGATTATGTGACATTTTACATAATTAAAAAATATTATAATAAAAATAAAAATTTTTCTTGAAACGAAAAACCGAAGAGGAATGTAATACGTCCTTCTCTTACACTGTTTTCAATTTGTAGTCAATCTTAAACAAATAAATTTGCAATATTAAAAAATAACAATTCCATTTGTCTATTTCTAAAATCTTAAAATTAATTAATCATTCAAAGAAGCACGAAGATATGATGAAAATCTCATTTAATCGAATTCAAATGAATCCATCTTGACATCTTTAAAAACATCTTCCGACAATTCTCTCAAAACTTCCACCAAGTAAAAACAACATAAAGGGAAACTTTTGTCTTTAGTTAAAAACTCCTCCGCATAGTTTATGTAAATCCTCGAATTGCGCCAATTTCTTTTGAGGCCGAGAATTGCGCGAACAGAGGCAACTCCCGGCTCGTCGAGTTCTAACTTCGCCCGAAGTTGAATTTCTGCGCGAGTTAGCAGAGTTAGACTCATACGCGGCGGCGTGGTGGTAACCGGATTTGCAACTTCAATATCTACAATAACTTCATTGTATCCGAACAAACTATGCATCGCTATAACGATGCACTTGGTGGTTTTTAGCCAAAGCATATTTCGTTTAGACATGAAAGTCGACTTCAAAGCGGCAGCTACAAGCATTCGGATGCAATTTTAGCGGTTCCGCCGACAATTTCTATCAAGGGGGGGCTTTTTTTATTGAACTTTTGGAATGCATTAAAAGAGGGCCCGTTAATAAACCATCGAATACCACCCGTATAATTCCCGCAGCAAATATTTGCTCTCGATATATGAAATAGTCGGTATTGGTAACGCAGTCATTTTGAAAAATATTCATAACTTTCGAGCGAGCATTATACAGTGTAAAAAATCTCGAACGGTTATGTTTGGGAAAGTTGGTTTTTTATTTTTGATTCATACAAAAAATATACGACATTCGATTTGCTTTTTTATAAAAAAAAAGTAATTAATTATAGACTGTTTTTACATTGCATATTTTAAAACTGACATAAGTTTCTAAGTAAATGACCTATAAAAGGGGAGAGAGAGAGAGAGAGAATATGCTTTATTGTCATAGAAAAATTACAAAAATTTTATAGACAAAGCGAAACAAATAATAAAAATAAATTACTAGACAAAACAAAAGACAAACAAAATATGAATAACAATTCAATATGCAATATGCAATATCCGTCACTATAAATTATTGTTCAAATTAAAATTTTATGCTGCAACCCAACAGTCTAAGGCACGTTATAGAATTCTGCTACTGTGTAAAATGGTCTTTCTTGAAGAAAAGCACTAGGCGATCTTCTGAACTTATCATATGAATTTATAGATTTTAGCTCTATCGGGAGGTTATTATACAATTTTTTTGCATTGTAGGTAATAGAATTTTTTATTAGGTCAGAGGTGGGAATAGTTAAGTAAACATCAGTACCCAAATTTCTTGTAGGATATCTACGAGTTGGTCTTTCCGATAACTTTTGAATGTGCTTGCGAACTAAGCAGACGGATTCAAAGATAAATAGAGCAGGAATGGTTAGAATTTTGAAATTTTTAAAGTAATTTTCACAGTGTGTCCTACTACTTAAACCAAATACATAACGAATTACTCTTTTTTGTAATTTGAAAATAGATTCGAAGTGGTATAAGCTACAAGAACCCCAGAACGGTAAACCATAGCGAAGGTGAGATTCGAATAAGGAAAAGTAGGTCATTAATGCAGTAGTAGGTGTTAGTCTTTAGAAACAGTTTTAGTGGCAAAACATGCAGAAGATAATTTTTTTTGCCAAGGTTTCAATATGAGTGGACCAGTTCAGGAATTTGTTTATATAAAGACCTAAAAATTTAATTGAGTTCACCGTTAGAATCGGATTATTGCTTAGAGTTATAGGTTGCAAAGTACCTCTGTAAGACATTGCTACGGTTTTACTGGTGTTGAAACAAAGCCCATAATTACTAGATCTTTGTTAATTCTAGATTGTAATGTCTGTATATCAGAACTACTCCAGATTACACTCGTGTTATCGACAAATAAAGTAATTCTTCCACTTATTTTTAAGTCTGTGATATCGTTGATGAATAACAAAATTAAAATCGGACCTAATACTGAACCTTGAGGTACTCGACTGCTAATTGGCAGATTTGAAGAATCCTCACCATTAGCCCGTACCTGCTGATTTCTATTTTCTAAGTAAGTTTTAAACCATTGCAAAGGAGAACCCCGTACGCCATAAATTTGTAGTTTCTTAATTAAGATTTCATGATTAACACAATCAAAGGCCTTTGCGAAGTCACAAAATACTGAAGCTGTCAAAAGTTTATCATTAAGTGATGTATATATTTTATTAAGAACGGAAAACATTGCGTCACTAGTGCATTTTTTAGGAAGGAAACCGTACCGATGAGGTGTTAAGATGTTTTGTTTGTAAAGAAAGGGCAGTAGGCGATTTTTCATTAGCCTTTCTATTATCTTCGATAAGGTAGGTAATAAAGCAATAGGTCTATAGTTACAGGTTTCCGTTTTGTCGCCACCCTTATGAAGTGGGATTATTATAGCTGTTTTTAGATAGCTCGGAAAGATACCAGATTCGAAGGATTCATTAATCAGCGAAGTTAACATGTTAATTACTACATCAGGTATATTTGAAAATATTTTAGTGGACAAGCCATCATTACCACAGGAAGATTTACTTTGAATGCTGTTTATGGTTTGCACTAGTTCGTGCTTATCTACTGGTCCTATGAAAAAACTATTAGTAATCCTTTTAGTAGGTAGGAGGAAGGAGAGACTAGGGGACTAGGGTAATAGAAATAAATAGTGTTTTAATTACTTCCACTTTCGAAGTACCTAAATTGAAAATTAACGATGTTTTTTGCAATACACGAAATATAAAAAACTAATGAAATAAAATGATAGTTAAAATCATTAATTTATAAAATCGAAGGTGAATATTTCAGCTCATAAAAATCCATAGGATAGGAAATATTGTTTACTGACTTAACTTTGTAGAAATGTTTCATTTTTCTTCTTTTGCCTCTTTTGTTTGGTGATATGTTTCACCGAGAATCGAGCAAATATTTAGCCCTATCTCTCGAACACTTCTTGGCAAATCCAGTGCTGGACCTAGGATGGGGGAGCAAGCGCCCCGGGTGGCACGTTGGGGATGGGGATCTGCTCCATTGAGGATCTACGTAATCCTTTCAACAACATATACGAGTTGTGAGAGAAGCTTTAGTAAGTTAAAGTTTATAAAAAATTATTTGAGGTCAACAATGACTCAAGAAAGACTATCAAACCTGACAATCCTCTCTACTGAGAATATCAACGCAAGTGCAGTGAATTAGGAAGTCTCGGTGAATACCTTTTCCGAAAAAAAAGGAAGGAATGTTATATTTTCAGGGGAAGGGGGGGCGGCAAAATCCAACATTCCCGTCCCTTCAAGAAATTCCCAGATTCAACAATGGGCAAATCTTTTATTGTGTTTTATTTTTAAAAAGTTTTGACCATTTGAGACATGGATAACCTTTTGGATTTAAATCTTTTAATAATAAACGTTAGCTATAGCCCCAAATGTTTTAAAAAAATATTCTGCTAGAGCTAGAGCATAATTAGAAAGCTCTAAATCGCAATTATTCACGGATAGAGCACTCACGAAATTAGTAAAAACACTTTACTACAAAATTTGTAAGGTATATCATTCCTGAATATTGTCATTAAACAATTTTAAAGTCTACAGGATGTTCGGCTAAGCGCTATCATACGTGTAAGAAGGGTTAAAGCCCTAATATGCCTATAAACTTGACAAACTGCTAGCTCATAGATTCTTCGTTAAGTTTTGCTTTAGAACATATTTTTCAAGCAACAATTTACTTTTAAAACAATACCAATTTTGATTCAAATAAATCAATCACATCAAAAAATAAAATAAAACCATCATATCAATAAATATTATTTAATTTCCATTTCACAACACCTCCCGCTATAACCACTCACACGAAATGTAATTTATTTTTCCATCTACAGAAAGAACTTAATTATTTTTTTTTATATTGATTTCCATCTGATCGAGAGGTACTCATCCTACCCTAATTAGCATAAAAGTTCAATTAGTCGAATGACAGCTTCGCTGACTCATGCTGAAAGGAACAAATGGCGCTAATGCAGACATTAATCGGTCTACTATTTAAAACTACGTCAATTATTGATAACTCGTTGTGAGGAACAATTGATGGAAGCGCCATCTACTTAAAAATTCAATGGAGAAGCTGTGTAAGCTCATTTTATTCGTCGAGAGATAATCGAGGCATTTTTAATACACTCTTTTCGATTATTCAATTAGTATTATTTGAGGATGATTTATTACGTTAACTAGAAACAATACAGAGCAGTGAAAATATATTATAAGTTGCTAATAGTAATAGTTTTTCAAAATATTTTTTACTATCAGTAGGGAAAGTATCCCAAAAATTTGGCAAATAAATGTAATAAATTATTACAAGACGAACTTACTTTAACATTTATCTTTCATTTGTGGGTATGCAATCCACTTTTCAAATCTTTATTGTTATGATGTTAAAATTTTGAAATTTGGGGGAATTATATAAAAGGGGCTTTAAAATTGACAGCGTTGCTATTGGATGTTTATGTTGATAGTTTAGTTTTGTTTTGAGTTTTTATGAAAAATGTCACATTTTTGAAGTTATAAAATAATTTTGATTATCTTCTCAATTGGCGCCAACAACGTGGGCTCGAAATTTAGTGAACCCAAAAGATGAAGGAAGATAATAATGGAATGGAAAATAGGGATGAAAAGTTGATGAGATTCATGGAAGCAAGAATCTATAAACAGACAAAATAATAAAATCGACAATTTAAACGCCACTATGAACGGGAAAATAGGAACACAGGAACAGAATTTACAAGAAATTAGAAACAAACAAGAAGAAATGGAAATGTCTTTAATTATGCAGGAAGAAAGAATTATAAATCTGCAAACAAATATTCAAGAAATACAAAGCAATACAGAAATAAACATAAGAAAAACCAAAGAAGAAATTGAAAAGGAAACAAAACAAGAAATAGAAAATATTAAAAGAAATTTGATTATAAAAGGGAGGGAAATCACAAGTTTGGCAGAAGAGATGAAGAGAGAATTGCAAGAAAATAGGGATGAAACGGAGAGAGAATTAAATATAAACAGAAGAAGAATGGAAGAAGAAATCAAGAAGATAAAAGAATTGTGTGAAATGTAGAACACAGGAATAATGGAAATTGAAGGAAGAACACGTCAAGGAGAAGACCAAGAAGAAGTAAACAGGAAAATAAAATTGCTTGAGAAAGAAATTAATAAATTAAGAATGGATAGAAGAAGAAATTAAGATGAAGAAAGAAGTGATACTGTGATTAGAGAAAAATTAGATGACATTTACAAAGAACTAAAAAATGATATGCAAAGGATGAAAAGACAAAATATGGGAAAAACAGATTTTATTCACACAACTTATCAAGGAGGAAATGAAGAAAACATAAAATTTGATGGTAATATCAGGAAATCCCATCCAAAAATATTTATTAAAATTTTAATAAACAAAATCAAACATTACCTTAAAAAGAAAAATTAAAAAAAATGTGAAATTTAATTATAAAAACAAAATAAATTTAAAATAACTAAACATTAGAGATAAATTAGCATTAATTTGTTATTCTTTCCAAAAATACCAAATGAATGCAAATTTGGGGGAATTTGTTATGAAGTTAAAATTTTGAAATTTGGGGGAATTATGTAAAAGGGGCTTTAAAATTGACAGGGTTGTTATGGGATGTTTGTTGATAGTTTAGTTTTGTTTTGAGTTTTTATGAAAAATGTCACATTTTTGAAATTATAAAATAAAGAATAAGAAAATAAAGAAAATCTATAGAATTTTGATTATCTTCTCAATATATAGATTGAATCATCCTACAAAGCCAGCAATAGTTTGTACCCATGCTCAAATTTCAATAGGTATTCGATAATCGTCAAAGATTTCAAAAATTTAAAAAAATTTCACAAATTTGAAATATTTTTAAAAATTTTCACAAATTTGAAATATTTTTAAAAATTTTAAAATTTTATATATATCAGGATTGCCTTTAAATTTGAAAAATTTTAAAAATTTCAATTTTAAACGATTTCAAAAAATTAAACAAATTCCATCTATGAATTTTTAAAATTTGACAAATTTGAAATAATTTAAAATTTTTATATATTTATCATGATTGCCTTTAAATTTAGAAAATTTCCAAACTTTCAAAGATTTCATGATTTTAAATACTTCCAAAATTACAAAATTTTATATATTTCGTAAATTTCAACGATATTAAAAAATTCAAAATTTTAAATATTTCAAAAAACTTTAAAAATTCAAAGCGTTAAAAAATTTACAAATTTCAAATATTTCTAAAATTACAAAATTTTATTTATCATGATTGATAAAATTTAAAATATTTTAAAACTAAGAAAATTTTATACCCATATTGGGTATTTATCATGATTGCCTCTAAGTTTAGAAAATTTCAAAAATTTCAACGATTCCAATAAATAGAATTTCTCTCATCCTTTTGACAGAGGAAACCTTTCAAATAAAAAATGATCTAATTGGAAACTTTATTGATCCAAATTTATTACCCGATATTTATGTAGTGTGGGCGTATTTCGTCAGTATTTTCATCACAAAAAAATGTTCTTTCTGCTTGAGAAATTACTTTAAAACACCATTTGTCTTACAAAACTGACACCTAGAACAATTTTTACGTAAAAAAAACAGTAAGATAGAAACTTCTGGATGGCGTCAAATATCTTAGAATTGGTCGTATCATTCCTATACATCACTATCAACCGAACGAGACAGATATAAATGAGATAACTTTCATTATTTCAAACTTTTGATAAATTATTTGAAATGACAGTTTACGGAAGTTCCATTCTTATAAATGTTACCGTTTTCAAGTTATACTCGTTACGAAGATATATTTTTGTTGCCGTAAGTAAAATCTTTTTGTTTACCAGCAACTTTATTCGATTTGATTAGTTCACTGCAATTAATCAAATCAGTGTCGCAATAAAACAGTGATTTAAGAGGCTTAGTAATTAAAGTTTAGAAAGCTGGTGTTACTAGAGATCGTTAAAAACCCGATTAAAAACTAAAAAATAGATCAAATTAACTTAATAAACGAGAACAAGAAGAATGTGCTATCCAACAGACTAAATATTAAGATGATAGTTGCTGTTTGTGAGACTTGCGTCTGTTAGATGAGCCTGAGTATCTAGAGCCATTGTCTTTCTAGAAATAGATTATTTGTAACTGACGACGTAAATTTTTTCTTTCTTCTATTTCTTCTTTCTTTACCAAGACTGTCCAAACAAAGGAATTAAGACACTTTATGGGAAACCTCATGAAATATTTCTTGTCGAAGTAGGGACAGGGGACCATTGAAACTTGTTCTTAGTTATTGTGTCACAATATCAACTCTCAACTGTCTTCCGCCCAATTCTTGCTTATGTGTTTCAACCAATATGGTGGTTGTTTCTATTATCTGCTGCTTCAATTGTTCCCGGTCTACCTTAAGGGATCCAACGGCGCGTGGAGTGGCAATCCTGGCTTGAGGGTTGAGTGTCAAGGTTGGTGCAACGGTCGAGCCTTTGAACCGTGTTGGGTGACCGACAGACGACGGGACTCAACGCGCCGACGGAAGATCGCCAAGACTGTCCTATTCGACGACGCGTGAACTGGCAAGTTTGGAGCGAGGAGTGCCACTCCACGCGCCCTTGAATCCCACCTTTATAGGGGAACTGCAGAAATTTAAACCAAAACAATTTTTGTCACAGTTAAATTAATTCAAATTAGCTAAAAATACCTCGTACGTCAAACAGCTCAATAAATAAATAAATAAAAGCAAAAATACAGGGTGTCCCATTAAGAATGGGACATAGAACAACCGCAGATTCTCCAATTCAGAATAAAACGATTAAGCGAAATATGCTTAGATAAAATGTTACTCGTTTTCGAATTGAATTTGAAAACTGAAAAATTATTAATGGCCATAATTTTTTTAATACACCGTATAATTTTACTCAAATCGGCACACTTGTTAAATATCATAAAATACACCTAACAGTAAAAAAACAGTTCAGTAAGCTCTACCAGTGGCGTACGGCAGGAGTAAGTAATGCTTGTACCCCTTCTAAATGTTACGCCGCTGTCTAAATTTTAATTTTGACTATAATTTTAATTTTTTTGATATTTTCTAAGTCAATAATGTACACTTGTTGGTTTGTTGTAAAGTCATTGTTTTTCGAGATATTCGCAGTTACAGATAGATAGACATGTACTTTTTATTTGTATTATTATTAATAATATTCATTTTTACAATTAATGAGATTCGCGACCAAACAACTTTATTCTATTTTTTTTTATTTTTTTGTTCTGATTTGTAATGTTAAGTTTCTAATAGGCACGTTGCGATTGTGAGAATATTTATTAATTTATAATTGAAAATTTTGACAGTAGGCTTTGATTTATAACGAAGTTCTGTCACTGTCAGTTAAACATTTTCGTAGTAACTATCTGTTGCCGATAAGTGATTATTGTTATTAATAACAGTAATATTATTGTAAAATGCCACGTCATAACGAATTTTCCAATTTAGAAATGACATGGACATGGTTTGTATTTATGCCCAGAATAATTTTAATGGTAGAGCTGGTACTAGGCGATATTCAGAATTGTATCCAAATAGACAACAACCAGGACACAAAATTTTCAAATGTCTGTATGACAGGTTGGGTGAAAAGGGTGCATTTCGACCAAAACTTGAAACGGGGACATGTCTATCTATCTTTAACTGCGAATATCTCGAAAAACAATGACTTTACAACAAACTAAGTGTACATTATTGACTTAGAAAATATCAAAAAAATTAAAAATATAGTCAAAATTAAAATTTAGACAGCGGCGTAATATTTAGAAGGGGTACAAGCATTACTTACTCCTGCCGTACGCCCCTGGTAGAGCGTACTGAACTGTTTTTTTTACTGTTAGGTGCATTTTATGATATTTAACAAGTGTGCCGATTTGAGTAAAATTATACGGTGTATTAAAAAAATTATGGCCATTAATAATTTTTCAGTTTTCAACTTCAACACCCCGTATTTCGGAAACGAGTAACATTTTATCTAAGCATATTTCGCTTAATCGTTTTATTTTGAATTGAAGAATCTGCGGTTGTTCTATGTCCCATTCTTAATGGGACACCCTGTATATCTTAAACATAAATAAGGAATGACAATTTAAAATGGGATCGGATTCACCATATTGCAAAACGGCTTTCGATCAGTGCACCTATAAACGTCACAAGAACGACATAAAACATTCGAATATGTGAGAAAAAGGCATCGGGAGATTTCTATCCAAAGAGACTTGTAGTAATTTTTCAGATTGGAGATCAATTGGGACCAAAAGAGTCATTGGTTTTTATGGTCCCCTTTCATGGTTGATATATGAATCAAAATGATGAAAACGTTAGCTCGGGGATGTTGTACAAGTGAAGTCATAACTAGGTGTAATCTGTTAAATACAGAGTGATGTATAAAGAATTTAAATGAAAGGATTTTTAACTCGATATTTTGATTTTCTTTTTGTTCCTATATCTATAGCTAGATACTAGATACTATTATTACTGAAGTTAAGAATTACATTAGGAGTCGTGAAATAAGTATAGTATTCTACTTAATTTTCTTGAAGTATCTACTAATTTAAAAGTAGTTTCATCATCATAATTACTCAAGGTACATTCCTTTTATTATTAATTTTCGAGTTAGTTTTAAAAAGATTATCTTCACATACACTTTACGGTGTATTCGTGTTATATCTCAACAAAATTATCTCTACGATGTTTTCCTTATTAACAGGATTGTTTCTCCTGATTACCTCAGTAATGTCGACAACAGCAGCAATTCTGGCAATGTTAATAAAGTTTATGACGAAGATATACGAAGTTCTTGAGCGAACAAGGAATATAACATTAGTTGATGAATATTAAAATAACCACAAACATGAAATGATTTACTAAATTATTCTTTAGTGCTTATGTATATGTGTAAACAAGAAACTGTGATGGTTCAGGATGAGATTTAGGCAGAAAGCTAAGTTTTCGTTTATACTATTTAGTCAAAAACAATTATATAGCGTTAAATCGTTAGAACGTGAGTAAAAATTATACAGGGTGTTTCATTGGGAGAGGGCAATATTTTAAGAGTGGATAGGAGTCACGTATGTGATTATAACCAAATATTTTATGGATCTACAGTCCCTTATAGCTGAGATACAGCGTTTTGTAATTGTACGGGATTTTTCAAATGAAAGTTTTCCTAATAGGTGGATAGCTAGAATTGGTCCTATACATTGGCCTTCAAGATCACCGGACTTTAACTCCATCGATTACCATATTTGGGGACATTTAAAGTCCAAGTTTTTTTCAGCTCAAATAAATACAAGGGAAGAACTAATTGAAAGAATAGTAAACGCCTGCCAAGAGTATAAAAATAACGAAAACATCATTCGAAAATCTTTAAACCAAATTATTAAGCGAGCAACAACGTCCATTCACCAGAATGGGGGTCATTTCGAACAATTATTATAATTTTGTTAAACTTCAGTCTTTTTTCTAGGCTTTTAAGTGTTGTGTAATTTTTGAATTTGTTTATAATTTAATTAGATATTATTTAACTAAAAATGTGCTTTTATGTACTTTTATCCTTTACAGATATTTGATTTTAGTTTTTTTTTTACTTTTCTACTCCAACCTACAAAATTTTTCAAAAGAAAGGTTAAAAAAATAAATAAAATGGGTGTTGTATAGGTAAATCTAATGTGACATTTAGTTCCTAGTACGGTCCTGTAAATCTGTTCTATAAAAATTTTTGGAATTATAAACTTTTACACCAAATACTTAATTACGCCAAATAAAATTACAACTTAATAGGATTAATTAAGCAAGTTGTAAGAATATTTATTATACTTATGAGTAGTAAATCATATGTGCAAAAATAAAAAGTATATCGTTAAATTCCTCTTTTTAGATATGGTAAAATATTTTTGAAAATTTAACATACAGGGTGTTGTTTATGAGCGGAACGAATTTGTCAACTTTTAATGAAGCCGGCCCTGGATTTTCAATATTAATAATATTTTAATTAATTTGTCAAGATACAGAGAGTATGTGTACTAAACATTATAAAATTATACAGAGTGGTTAAACGCAAAGGAGGCAATGAAGAAATGACCAAAATGTACAAAACACTCTGTACATCAGCTATGAGGGACTGTAGATCCATAAAATATGGGTTATGTGGAATAACCTCAGTGACTCCTATCCACTGTTAAAATATTGCCCTCTCCCAATAAAACACCTTGTATACGCCTAAATAAGTCACATTTTTATTGTGTCCATTTTCCGTTATAAATTCGTAACAAAGTGCCGACTGCACTTTTTCCCAGAAGACCACTTGAGTAATAATCTAAATCGCAGATAACGTATAACAATCCTGGTCATCCAGAGATGCATCATTGATAGCGAACCCGGAAGATATGGCATATAAAACCCTGTTACGAGGAGATATAAACCATTTTAAATAGTAACCACATTGTAAGATGCAACACTTTAAGCAGTAGCGTCTCTGGAACTTTCTCTAGATTGTAAAACTTAAAATTGTATGTATAACATAGACATAATTAAAATATTTTAAATGTTATTGAACTGACAAACATTACAGAAAAGATACATTGAAATAAAATAGTACAAACTAATACTTAACTCATCAAGGTAAAGTTATTGCACAAAATAACCAAAAATTCCTTTCACCATACCAACTTAAAAAAGGATAAAATAAAATTAATTTTCTGTAATCATATTATTAATCTGAATAAATGCAGTACAAAATAAAATTTTGAACAAAATATGACTGTACAAGAAAAGAAGTTAAATAATAATAAAATAAATAATATAGCAGATAGGGATAGATCCAAATTTATAACCCAATCTTGGGGTATCAAGGACCCATCCTTAACTTTTTTACCTAACATACTAGCGCACCTTTTTCTTGCCCTGGCTCTACCTAAACTGAATTATTTATCTGGAATACCTCTGACAAAAAGAGCTGAGAAATGGTATCATTCTCGTATGAATGTATAAAACCAAATAAAAGCGGACCTAAAATGGAACCTTGTGTTATACTTCTAGATATATCCAAAAATTCATTATTGATTATTTATGACGACACTCTGAGATCTATTTCTATGAAAAAATGTCAGAAACTCTTCTTAGGTTACACCACTGTAATACACATTTTAGGATGCAACACATCACATGCTAACCTCGGAATTGTAGTGAATGGGGTTCTTTGTCTTAGGAACAGATTTTATATCAATCATGTAATTGGATTACCATAAGGACTATTTAATGTTTTAGATATTTAATTGTGAAGAGATTTTAAAAGTGTTTATTTTAATTCGTTTCTCGGTATTTTAGAAGGATTTGGAAGAATTAGCGTTCTTGATTGATAACAAAATTAGTTAGTAATTATTTTATTTTGGTTACTTGTTCAAGAATAAACAAGAGCTTTTTGATTAAGGGAGGGGGGGCAATTTTTTTTAATCTTTTTTCATTTAATATCTCCTCGAATGATATAAATGTGAACCAAAAATTCTGAAGGCATATCTGAAATTGAAATATTTATTATAAAGTTTGAGCGCTTTGTTCTTAAATTATTTAAGTGCAAATTTTGCAGGTTTTAACATTATAAAAGGACAAAGCTTATAAGCATATGAAAGGTTAAGGCAACTTAGAGGACCGCTGAAAGGTCCTGCTTAGCTTTTCCCCTGCAAACTGTAAAAAAATTTGGAAAGTTTTGTTATATACATATTATAAAAATATTTTTTTATTTAAGGGAATCCTTCACAAGCGTATAATGTTTACTGTACTATTTACGCGTATAACAAAGGGTTAAGATAATATTATGATGAACCCAATCAAATGCCCTTAGTCAAGTTTTCTTATTTCAACTTATTTAATTAAAACGAAATAGTTGAAATGTATGTAAAATTTTTATCGATTTAAATATTTAAAAAAATATATTATCCTTATCCTTCAGATAACTAACAATTTATTTAAAAAAAATATTGGAAATAAACACCATTTTGCTAAATTAATTGGTTTGGAAAAAATAGCATTTAATTGGTTGAAAAAAATTATAAATAATTGGTTAAAAAAACTGCAAAAAATGGAGCTGATTAGAATTATTTTGGAAATTAGTTATATTTATCGGTTACGTAGCTGTTACATATTCTATTAATTTTTTTTATAGGGTCATTTAGGTTTTTTATAATTTTGAAGTACAGGGTTATAATCTCAGATGAACTATATACAGGTGTACTTAAAGTTTACTTTATTATTAGTCATCAATCAGCATTTTATTTATTAATCCATCCTCTGTCTAGTCTTCTCCCATAGAAATGTAATTTTAAAAACTTAACCTCATCAACATCGTATGATGTGTAGACTTTACTACTGGTTCCCAGTGCCACTTTAGGAACAACACTGTTAACTAGAACCCTACAGTAAATTGTCAAGCAGGGAATCACATCTGATAATTATTCAATGTTCCAATTACAATAAAGTGTCTCTACGTATTATAAATTTATCTGACCTCTAGCCCCTAGAAGCTTACAACATATGACAATCGCAATAAATATTAAAAAAGAAGAGAAAATATTTGAACAAGTATTGGTGATTTTAACTCTATATATAACAGACGTAACTACTTCTGCTTACAACGCTTGCCTTTAAGTTGGATATAGTTTAGTGGTCCAATACTGTATATATATGGCTCAACACCTCATGTAAGGTTGCGTCGCTTTCGCTTTCTAAATCCGTTTATCGGGGTGGATCAGTCCCCATCCTCGGTTCATTATTATACCCGTTTGCTTATTTGCCGCCATTTCTTCCGCTCTCTTGTTTCCTCCTTCTATCTTGTAACTCCTGGTCTCTTGTTTCCTCCTTCCATCTTGTAATTCCTGCCCTGATCAAGTCGTCCTCTACCTCTGCCAACCATTTCGATCTGGGTCTTACGCTTTCTCCTTCCTGCCGGCTGCCATTGTAGCATATCCCTTGTTAATGCTTCTGGCCCTTGTCTCCAAATATGTCCCAGCCACTTGACTCTTTGAGCTTTAATTTTCTTTATTATGTCTTCTCCGTTCAGTTCTTCTAATATTTCTTGGTTCGTTCTCCTTCTATATTCCTGTTCTCCTATCTTCACTGGACCCAATACATATGTAGTGGATCTTGCTTTTGGACATCAACTTAGAGCTTTTGCTAAAAAAAGTGTGAAAATCGGCAGATTCTCTGTAAACTAGACTTTATTCTTAAATTTCTCTTAGATTTGTGTACAAAGATTTAATTTGGAAGAATTTCAGTTACAATCTGATCAAAGCTATTTAAATCTTCATTGATAATGTCACAAGTATCACTGGTTAAGAAGGAAATTTTCTTGCGCTTATACACAAAAAGAGTACACAAAGAAGGTGGTAACTCAATAATAATAATACATCTATTATTATTAATATTCAAGGTAAATTTCGGCAGTCATAACCATCGAAATGACTTCCTGTTTAAGTTCATTATACCTATTTATGAATAATCAAAAACGGGAGAGAAATTAGCATATAATGAATGTAATTATCACGTGGCGCCAAACCACATGCGCCGTTGGTCATTTAAACTGTTTAATTTACCCAAAAAAATTAAGTATTGAAGTATATTATTTCATTGTTAACAATTCAAATGTAACTTTAATCTTAATATATATTTCTATACCCTGTAAGGCTTTTTCTTGCCACAAAGAAAATTATGCCTTACGCGTGACGCCTTGTAACGTAGATTGCTCGGGCGCCAGATTATTTAATGTGGTTTACTCCACAACCCTTAGAAACGGCATCTTATTTCTAAGTATATGTATTCTTACTTCTCCAAAACTAAAGGAACAATCTGTCTGTTATGATAAAACAAAAATAAAATGATTAGCGTTTAGCTGTCATTGTCAAGCTCGATATTTCCAAATAAAAAAAAATATATTTTTTGGACCGAAAAAACCAAGGAACTTAATATCCTAACAAATATTACAGTCAGGAAATACCAATACAGTAATCTCTCTAACGTAATATTTATCATGATAAGCGAGCGCTTGTTGTATAATTTGAAGGAAAATGACCTCGCAGACCTAATTTTTGACCTTTCGGGTTCTTCTGGTGACCAAACGTTATACTTTTTCATTTAATTGTCTTCTTAATGTCGGATAATAATTCTCTAACAAAAACTTGAAAATATTTTAGTGTCTTTTTAGAGGGCTTGTGAAATTCAAAGAAGAAAAAAAAGATAATATCCAAAAGCTGCAAGAAAACTCGAACTTAGAATGGAGTTAATGTCACTAGCCCCGGGGTTAGAACGTAATATTTAAATGCCGCCTGAATTTTAAGTACATACCTCGTGTTTTAATACATGAATAAAAAGTTAGTTAATGTCATGTAAATTTAGAGGATTTAGTAGACAAATGGATTCACACGGGTCATTTGAATGTATTATACGGGTTTTAAGTCAAGATCAGATTACGAGATGGCCTAGAAGTTTGTTTTTTATTCGTTTTCCGCTAGTAGACTTAAATCTCTAATAATGGGCGCGTTCTCAATAAAACAAAACTTTTTGTACAGTTTACAGTCTATTAAAAATAGAAATTCACCTTATCGAAGACGCTAGTTCAAATCTACGATAACAATCGTAGAATACGTTATCATTGTTTTATCTATCATTCCATGTGGCTGAAGAAGAGCTTAGGCAGCGTTTGGAGGCAAACAGTATGCGAATAATCACAGGGCCAATCATTGGAAGTGTGTGGAATAAATCTTGATACGTTGCCGAGAGTCGGCAAACCATCGGTGTTATTTCTTTTTTTCTCCATAAGGAAAGACCAAAAATATTGTACATTACAAAGCATTGCAATTAGTTATGGTCAACATTATTTAATTGTCATCTTATTTCATTACATGGTCGTACTGTAAAGCAAAGATTTGGTGTCATTTTCTTCTAATAGTAAAGAATGGTTTCTTGTCATCGGGCTATACATAAAATAATTACTAAGAAAATACAAACCAAAATGAATAGGACCAAAGTGTAAAAATCTATTGTGCCATATCCCCTCGAACAATAACCAATTTTATTTCTGCCTTTTGTACAAGTTCAATGTGGCTGATGCTCACGATTACTTTGTCCATTCGGATTCAATCTTATCGGCTACAACGAACGGTATAATGTTCGAAATAATAATTATTAGAGGTCTCGAATTATTTGTAATAGGCATTATACCGGTAACATAAAGCATATCTGAAATATAATCAGTGTATGAAATCGGTACGTCGAAAACAATGGATTTAAATTTGCTAGAGATAACCATCGATTCAGATCTTTATTGTTTAGTACGGACGATTGGGATAACAAGTTTTGAAAAAAGTGCTTATACTAATTAACCAAGACGCTTACGTGAATTACTGTAATTAACGTGCATTGAGATGACAGAATACTAACTGTCTTTTTGGTATATTTCCTCGTCTTAACACTAACACAACCAGAACTTAGATTAGTTGTGATCAAAGTACGAGTGATTCCAGAGTTGTACTTAACAAGGAAACGACATGCATTCCTATTCTGATCGAGAGAGACTGACCGCAGGCATGCAGCTCTAATAAACTTTTTTTAACCTGTAAATAATGACATAGAGAAGTGGCATCCACTGATACCGCTTCTAGATGTTAATATGATGACATATTACTTATTGATCACAGTTTACATTTTTTAGCATACAATAATAGTAATAGCGCAACACTATCGTCTATGGGGTAGGTCCAATGGGCCATATCTCTTCAGTCTTTTCGTTGGCTGATGGATCCGGAGATTTGCAACTATTTCATTTGATAACTCACGGCTGATTTGACACATTCTTCGATGACTGTTGGAACTTGAAGATCTCTGTGAAGTACATAGTTAGGAATATACCAGGGAGTGTTAGCAGCTGATCTGAGTACTTTGGATGGAAAACACTGTATCTTCATGATATTCGAGTTGCTTGCTGAGCCCCAGAGTTGTATTCCGTATGCCCATATAGGCTTTATTATGGTTTTATATACCAGCACCTTGTTCTTGAGAGATAGTTGGAATGAGCGGCACATCAGGCAGTACATTTTTCTGTAGATCAGACCAAGTTGTAACCTCTTTTGCCATATATCTTTACCCCAGGTTAGGCGCCTGTCTAAATAGATACCGAGGTATTTCACATCTTCTTTTTGGGTGAATGTAACATGAACAGATTTGGAGGTATTAGCTTTAATGCGCCAGAACTTCATCCATTTATCGACTTTGTTAAGTTGGAGTTGTAGGTATCTAGAAGCAGTGACAGCATTTTTATGTGAAGCAAGGATCGCTGTATCGTCTGTAAACGTAGCTAAGGTGGTGACGCCTGTTGTAGGAAGGTCGGCTGTGTAATAAACTTCGACATTATTTTTTCTGTAGCTATTATTTAGTATCGCTGCGCGCAGTAGAGAACGTATAGCGCTGCGGAATGCATGCTGCATATTCGCAATTTTGCAAAAGAATAATGAAGTTACTTGTTTCAAAAAGTTTTAGTCGATCAAGCAATCGCCCTTCTTTATTAATGATCATAGAATTAAATCTGAATTTAATTGTTACTCACAAATGATTTTGTTATCAGACTATAAAACAAAATATCTCTATCCTGTAGCAGCCGCCTTTCAGGATATTTATAAAATTCAATTACTAAACTTTTATATCGTCATGGCCGGACTTCCAGGCTTCAAAAAAACTTAACTCAGAAGCCGCCAAGAAAACCTGGCTCACTTAAAAAACTAAAACTTCAAAGTAAACAATAACAGTTGATTTTGATATTCTTAATTTATATTATATGAAACAGTAAAATAATTGAAGTTTCTCGCCGCTTGGATAGTGAAAATTGGATGAAAGCTATTCATAAGACATAGACAAAACAAACGCACTGTAAACAAATGTCAGTGAAATTGTTGTCAAGCTGTACGCATTACCTTAGCTGCTGATCAAAGAAAACCCATTTCCCCTAGTTGGCGTGCGAGGGGCGTCATTGAGGACCCGAGGGTTTTTTATTACCACTAAATGCTGACCCTACCGGATTATGCTTTAGGAAAACTTCATCCCAGACGTCCCTCGGGGTCCTTAAAACTTTGATGGAAACTGAGACCTGGAGAGAGTGCGCCACAAGACAGGATTGTACGTAGGATTTGGAAAGAAAAGCCTATATTATTTGTGATATAATTGATTTATACAATTATTTTTCAAATGTCACTGAATATAATTTAGAGGGGTAGATGAAGATAAGGCTTTTTTTATTAAATGTAGATATTGGATTTTGGGACATTGATTATGAATATCGTGATGGAAGGTCCATTTATATCACTATAGAAAATGGCAGGATTTTGGAGAATCAACGATAAATATTGAGAAATTAACATCGCACATTTTAAAAATAACAGCAAAAGATGTAAAAATATCTCAGTTTCCCTGCCTTAAGAAATTTTGAAAGCAAAAATCGACAAGATTACCTAGTATTTTGGTACAAGGAAGAAATAATTTTGACCGATTGCATGGAACATACTAAAATAATGATTCATTATTAACTATCGTTGCATGGTAACAAACATTAGCAAATCAAGCTAAAGAAATTGTTGATATATTACAGATAAAAAAATGGTTAGATCCAAAAATTTTATTAACTTGATGATCATCCGCTGGGAAAAAACTATGCTAGTGTTTGTTTTTTTTTTTCTCGGATGCTGATCCTATCGCTACACCTCAGCCACATTTTGTGCAGGTGACCTCTCATTGGACTGTGACCAGTGAGAAGGGCCGTTATTGTTCTAAGACACTGAGTTCTTCACGGTATTTCCATACCCGTATTGGTGTCCCTTTTGCGTTCATAATAGCCTTCTAACTTTTAACCATCCCTTGACTCTTCAGCCGACAATCAACTCTGCAGCCTACGACTGACTGCCTAATTTTTTCCGTCCCGTATAGTTTTTAGGAAAAAATCGCTGACAGTGCAGAGTTCGTAATTTCTATAGATTGCCCTACATTTACTTCTACTATAGTCTCTCAATTAGGCAATCTAACTTCGATTTTTGGAGTTTCTGCACATCAGCGAAATTTTGCAACGACCTGGTTTAATTAAATGTTTATATTTTTTGTTTTCTATTGAGTAAATAAATTTAAACTAAAATAATTTTGATAAATAAAACTCATAAATGTTTTTGACTTTGTTTTTTCGGAAATTATTATTTTATATATATTTGGGATTCGTGACAGTATATTCAGTCACTAGTTCCTTCCTTGGTCTTGGATGCGTCTGTATATCAGATCATTTCTCCAGGTTTGTTGTCATCTAACCATTTCCTTCGATCTTAATAATAATAATAATAATAATAATAATAATGTTTATTCATTCCATAATCTACATAATACAATACAATATAATTGTTTAGAATATAATATATATCGACCATGATTAAATAAACATAAACATCACCACTGAAGTATAATAAATACTTGTTTGTGGTTACAAAATTGTAATATATAATTTAAAACTGTAATTAAAAAAAAATAAAGAATTTATTTTTTTTTTTTTTTTTTTTTTTACTTATGTAACAAGAGACTTAAAGTAGAAAATCATTGCCCCTTTTTTTAATGTGTTTAACCATCTATAATTTCGTGTATATCGGTTCGTTTACTTTGTTTTAAAAATATTATTAATTTCTTTTTAAACCGTTTTAAGGTAGTTTCATCTTTTATTTTTTGTGGCAAGTAATTAAATAATTTTGGAGCTAAGTACGAGTAGTTTCTTTGTCCAATCGTTTTAGAGGCTAGTGGTATGCAATGTAGATGTTTTGTTCTTGTTGCGTACGGATGGTTTAAGGTGGTAAGTTCATTTTTATTTTTATATTGTTGGCATCCCAATTGAATACTATATAATTGCCTAATATCTAATATTTCTGTTTCAGAGTACAGCAGATGGCTGGAGTATCTTGCAGGTTTGTTAAGCATTAATCTTAGAAATCGTTTTTGGGAGACTTCAACTGCCTGTAGGTAAGTTCTTGATACCCCTCCCCAACCAATAATGCCATAGTTGAGGTGTGACTCGACCAAACTATGATACAAAATTTGCTGCTGTTTGTAGTTTACAAATTGTCTAATTTGTTTGAATCTAAATAAAATGCTGCGGAGTTTTTTTGTTAGATACTCCATATGAGAGTTCCACCTAAGGTGACTGTCTATATATATTCCTAAATATTTGATTTTTTTTGCAGGGTTTATGGAGAAATTTTTTTGGATATTTAGGATGTAATCTGGTAAAGATGTTTCAAGGCTGCTAAATGGTACGTATACAGTTTTATCAAAGTTAATTGAAAGTAATCTGCTGTCAAACCAGTCTTTAAGTTTACTGAGATCGTTTTCTATGTTTAATTTAAGGGAATACCAGTTGTCATTTTTGTAATAGATAATGGTGTCATCCGCGAAACTAATAATTTTACCGATTGTTTCTTGTAAGAATAGATTGTTTAAGTAGATGACGAATAATACAGGCCCCAGTACTGTTCCTTGAGGTACACCGCATGTAATTTTTGTGTCTGTGCTTACTTGATTTTTAATTTTCACTTTTTGATTTCTTTCTGTTAGATAACTTTCAAATAACTTGTGCGCTGTACCTCTCACACCCATATCTTCTAGTGTCTCTAAAAGTATAGAATGATCGTATCGAATGCCTTTTTTAGGTCTAAAAAGACAGCTATAGACGGAGTACTTGAGTCCAAGGATTCATAAATGTTTCTAGTTAAGGAATGAATAGCATCGTTAGTAGATTTATTGTCTCTAAACCCATACTGAGATTTTGACAGCAGATTATGTTTAGATAAAAAAGCATTTAATCTTGTTTTTAAAATTTTTTCAAAAACTTTGCTAATTGATGGCAAGACAGAAATAGGCCTATAGTTCGAAATATTTTCGGTGTCTCCACTTTTGAATATTGGAGTTACAATTGAGTTTTTTAAAATTGAAGGAAAGTATCCTATTTCAAATGATTTATTAATGATTTCCGTCAAAGGTTTGCTTATAAATTTTGAAATGATCTTTAAAGTTTCGGCTTTAATTCCATCATGCCCAGGGGATTTATTATTTTTTAACGTATTTATGGTATTTTTTATTTCAGTTGCACTTGTAGGTGTAAGAAAAATTGTATGATTATTTATACTATTTTTACTTTTGTAGTTAGGATTTGTTTTTATATTTTTTGCTAGATTTTTTCCTACATTGGCAAAGAATTTATTAAATATATCTGCAATGATTCTTGGGTCTGTAACGATTTCACCTTTTTCATTTTTTATGTTATTTATTTGTTTGTTTGTTGTTTTGATGTTTAGAATTTCATTTACTGTGTTCCAAAGTTTTTTACTGGAATTTTTTTCATTTTCAACTAATTTTTTATAATAATCTTTTTTTGCCATTTCTATTTTTTTTTCTGTTTCTTTTTTTAACTGATAAATAACTATTTTTTAAATATTCATTTTTTGGATTTTGTTTCCATAAGAGATATAAGTCATTTTTTTTATTAACATGTTTAATTAATGATTTCGTTATCCAGTTTTTTCTTTTGCGTTCACTGTTT
The DNA here is from genome assembly GCA_949320105.2 of Crepidodera aurea. NCBI lineage: Eukaryota > Metazoa > Arthropoda > Insecta > Coleoptera > Chrysomelidae > Crepidodera > Crepidodera aurea. Next base: position 17,432,465 of record OX439475.1, on the reverse strand, counting down.
TTTATTTTAATATATTTAGTTGATTTATGTATACAAGTGTTTATTACGTTAATCAATTTTTCTGTCGCAGATTCAAGATCCTGCACTGGATTTAGGACAGATTCCCAATTAATGCAACTACTAACTTCTTGTAATAATGTTTCATCTATCCTTTCAAAATATTTTTTATTCTTAGTCGTGTTAGTTAATTCATTTTTTGTTTTAGTTAATACAATTTGCAACAAATGATGTGGTAGAATAAGAACATAAACTTAAGTTATTGAATCCATATTTTGTTTCTATTTACAATAATTTTATTGCAAAACTTCAATTACTTAAATTCCTTTCCGCTTCTTATGGTGTTTTTAAAACTATTTTTGAAAAGAAAAATTAGTAAGTTTAACAAATTATAAACATACAATCATACAACCAAAATAGTCACAACATACATTGACGTATTTGAGGTTCGCAATTTCTTAGCTTCGGTCCTGTACACCTTAAAAGAATATGCCTCGGAAAGGAGTTAAAAAAGTTTTTCGGTAAACGGTCGTAGTGTCTGAAATGGTTATTTCGATTTTTACGATAGATGGGCCCAGTGAATATTAATTTTATGTAAGGATTTTCCCAAAAATTTCGAAATTCTTAAGTAAAGTTTTAATGAAAAATTCAAGACTGTTTATTTTTATTAATATTGGTACAGTTACCTTACCTGTTTACATGCTATGTTAGCGAATATGATCTTCACTAAATTTACATACAAGTAATGCAATTCAAATATTTTATAGTAAATAGTAGCCACCATCCAATAAAGGATATTAAAGCACAGACAAACAAAGGACTAGCCACAGCAGGATGTCTCAGGACCTATAATGACCTATAGATAGAGAACAGAGCAAATGATAGCAAAACCAAAGTTGGTTAAGAACTTTAGAAATAAAAACTTTAAGAATGGTCGCAGTTGACGCACTTAGGGACAAAGAATAGAATACAGAATAGAGGACATAGTGCGGAAGGCAAAGAAGATATGGATCATGTCAAAAGTTTAGACGAAAACGGAAAAGTGATGGTGATTCTAGATGGAAAACCAACTAGCTAGGAGGATCTCCGAAGGTGGATAGTCAAATGGCAGTCGAAGTCTCAGAAGAACAAACAAATCACAGACAGAGCGACATAATGGAGAATTTTAGAAAACCACTGAAGATGAAATATTGTATGCATACTCTAATATGCCTACTTAGGTGTAATAGTAATACAATTGATTTACATTGTTGTTAAAACCTCGCTCTGTATGCTACTAAAAAACTAGTTTTATTTTTCCAATAAAAAGGCATTCCTTATATTAACTTTGTTTTGATTACAATAATCAAATAAATATTTATTCAGTATTCAAATCCATTTGAATGAAAATCTAGTGATAAACTCGGGTCAAAAAATACTCTCTTAGAAGTGACCGCCGACTTTCTTCTTTCAATATGAAACGGATCAAAAAAAAACCTGAATTCAATGGAACTTCCTTCTCGAGAAGAAGTAATAAACACCCATACCGATGGGAACCACTACATCTCAAAGCTGCAAAAAAGGTTTTGATGTATATGCATTGAAAGGTTAATTTAAATAGTCGAACGTAGTAAAGAGATATGCGAAGATATTTAACAGTATGTATGTTAGTTAAGTGTATTTTTTACAGGGACGTGTCTATTTCTTGTGTTGAATTTTCTTTAGTATGTGGGTGGGGTATTTTTATCTTTTAACTTGGATAAGACAGACGATATGGTATATCGATGACTTTAGAGTTTCTAGTACAACTTGTTTCATATTTACTGCAAAATCCCCGTAAAAACTTCTTATTAATATATGGCGCTGTATATGTATTCTATAATCTAATGCTGGAGTACCTCAAGGTTCAGTTTTGGCCAAAACATCACTCCTATAAGCACCTACTCTTGGCCACTTTTAAATCTACCCAAAGCTTTGCAGCTAAATCTCCAGGAAATAAAATAAGTAAAACACTTTTTTAGAAACGACCGTTAAACAGCTAGAAAAAATAGTGACCTTGTAACGAATTGTTAATAATATGCTATTTCAGGACCCTGTAGGATCTTTATTCATCAATAGCAAGATCGGTCGTATTGAAAAATCTTTACTAACTCGTATTAGCGCCCGAGGATTGTTTGTAGGGTATCAATTAGGATGAGGATAGATACAAAGGCATATGGCTTGAAATGATGTCACAGGTTTGCCTATATTTAGTGACGGAAAACCAAAGCAAAGATGTAGTGTCCGTGAAGCTGGCAGAGCCTAGTCAGCAAAACAAAACATGAATAGAATAATAATTAAGTGCTAATATAATGCTAATTAAATATCCTGATGATAAATGTATTGCTCATTTTTTTAAATGGATGTTCTGCTATTTTCAGATGAAATCATTAGAGAAGACTACTTCAATGTTGTTAAAAATTAATTAAACACGAACTAAATAAGTTAACCAATTAAATGTTAATTTAATGCCCTAATTAGAGTGTAATGGCGGCGTTTTTTCTGATGTTCTGCTAGCTCAGAGAGATTCTGCAAAGCCTACTACCAAAAAGATGTTACAAAAATGCTATCGAACGTGATTACGCTTAAAAATTAAATGATAATTTAATGGTAATTGATGCTGTACTAAATATCAATTTTTTTTAAATATTTTATGTTCTTTAGGTACCGAAAACTCAGCAGATCAGACTAGTAAATTTTTAATTGTTGAGATGTTTAGGAAAATGCTTATTTGGAAAAAGTTTGAAGCTAGCAGAACATGCGTTTTTTTTAAGGAGCAATACATTTTTGATTGGGGCATTTAATTAGCATTATATTAGTAGTTAATAATTAATGCTCTGTCAGCTCCATGGACACGATATTATATGTTCCTATACAGTTGAGAATATTGAAACCAGATTGAATTTTGCTCGAAGGAGTTGCCAATATGAAATGAAAACTAAATCCTTGGTCTTATATAAACGTAAACTTATAATAACTTCTGATATTGTTCATGATATAAACTCATGAAATTCACTATTACATGGGGTGCGATTTAGGATGAAGCGTCATTTTTATTATTTTAAAATAACCCATTATCACACTCAATTTGACTAACAAACCGTATATCCCACATCTTTAAACTCTGTATATCGTAAACGTGGATTTGAAATACGTATAAAACTTTGAAATTGATCCTACGAACATATAAAACTGAAAATATTAGAGGATTAAATATAATAAAATAACCATAAAAACAGGAAATATCTAAAATATATTTTACAACTATTTTAACGTAACAGAAAATGTTAAATTAAAGATTTTATATGTAGGAGGCATAGAAATTTTAAATTTACCACGATTGTAGCTTTTCAGGGTTCGAAAAATATTTAAAATTTGCGATGTGGGTGAATTTATAGCATTTATTGTTTTTTCCGATGTTTTTTTACGTAAATTGTCATTTTTTAAAACTACCATGATATATCTTATTCAACTTGAAGCTGTCTTCAAGACAGCAAACGTTTGAAGTATTATTAAATAAAATGAAAATAACATCGCAAGAATAGAACTATAAAAATTACCCTTATCGATAATATCTGCAGAAATATTTCATTTCAAAGTTACAAAGTTAATTAGACATTAGTTCAGCTTAAGTGAATTCCCTGTATAAGAAGATACACTTGTTTTAACTATTTTATGGCAGTTACTGGAATAAATATGGGACAGCCTGCTGGGTGTATAGAGTGTTATCTTGGACAATCGGCGTTTTGCATACTTACTCGACGAGGATGCTGTGTCTTGTTCGATTCACAACATAATGACAGTCTAAATTATCGCTACAGCATATTTAATAGCTGTTTTATTAATAAGATTTCCTTTTAAAGTGCGATAAAAAGGTTTTACCAAATGTATATTGAGTTTAAGTAGAGGATATAAATGAACAATAGAGAGAACCAGTTAATCAGTATTTATTATTATTATTATTTATTATTTAGTAGTAGAGTGCAAATTTTTAGTTCACATAATAAAAATGTTTTATAACTTTCAACATTTCTTGCACTTTTTCTTTAACTGGTCTGGCGCTAATACTTTGTTATTCATTCCTTAAAGGAATGTGAAGAAGAGAGTGACAATAAAATAATGTTTTTTTACTGACACTGCAAAAAACAATTAATTAATTATTCATAAAAGATAAAAAAACAATAATACAATCAATGAGAGTTTTGGAAATGAATATGTAGTATGTAGAGGAAACAAAGTTTCATCTAACCTCACTTTTAAATACGTCAATATGTCAATAGTCTTCTTTTTCTTCTGTTTGCGCAATGATCCTGGAGCCAGCCTTGACCAGGGTTCTTAGTATAAGGGGGTTATGAAATAAGTAAGCATTTGGACAAGAGGGTGACTATGTCATTGGAGGGAAATTAAGTTGGCTATACTGAATTTGGTAATTTTGGTTACATTTTTAATAACTAACCATCAATGATAATAACGCGGCATTATTTATCGTTTCTTATTTCGAATGATTATTGTTTGCTTCTCGTATGTTTAATGTTAATTCAAACTTGGCGCCTCTACGCTAATGACGAAAAACAAGCTGCCGGACAAAATCGGTGACATTTCATAACCCCCCTTATACAAAGAACCCTGGTTTCGACTAAATATTTTAATCAAAGGTAATACCACGAGTCCTCCAAATTTTATCGATTAAATTTTTGGTTTTCACGAAAACGGCTTTATTTGGAAAAACCACGAAAACAAACTGATTGATAAAATCACGAGTCCGCAGGACGAGTGATTTTATCTTAAATCAGTTTGTTTGAGTGGTTTTGCCTAAAATAAAGGCGTTTGAGTATGAATATCAAAAATTTAATCTATAAAATTTCAGAGGACGAGTCGTATTAGAAAGGATTATTTTTTGAATCATTTTGTATTAAAAACAGAGAACATAGTCATTTATGCAAAAGACACTTTACACACAAATATTGAAAATTTTCTTTACCAATTTAAATTGAAACCTGAGCTGTTATAGTTTTACATACAGGGCCACCAAGGCGATTTTTTGACTGGCTACCCCGTGAAACGGTGCCGTAAATAAAAGCGAAGAAGAAGAATGAAATAAAGTCTTTCTTAATTTAATTAATTTTAAGTTTGGTGTTAAAGTGAGGTATGTAAAAATGTTAAAGGGTTTTGAAATAAACTAATAAAAACAGGTTAGTTTACAAATACATTTTGAAATTTGGTTATTAACATAGATTTGCAATACATTTTAGTATAATAATAATTGATAAATGTTTACATTTGACATCTCAAATAGGTAAACACAGTTTAATCAAAAAACAAAAACGACGAAGCGGTTTTATCAGTATAAAACACAATGAATGGTTAGGATCCTGAGTTGTTATTGGCTGAAACCACAAAATCTGACTGTTTTGACAGATGAAAAAAATAATCAATAACAATGAAATTTAAGATTGCTTGTCACTTTTCTTCTTTTTAATGGTTTCTTCTGTCACTTGACTCCATGTTGGTTTCATTTCTAAGATTGAGTGTTTAAATTTGATGCTTTATTTTATAATCGCCCATTTTTCGGGTTTTCATCGTATTTCTGATGCTACTAAAGTTACTACTTTCCATCAGCTATTTTTAGGTTCTTTTAATTTTTTTGTAACTACAGGTGTTATACATTGTGATGTAAATAGGATAAAAGGGTATATCACTGATTGCTATCAATAAATTCGATGGGAAACATTTCTGTTTCAATTACGAAGTAGAATTATGTTTTTTGAGTATAAATTTGCATATTTTTAATTGACGTTTCGTGTAATTGATTCCGCAATAAATAAACCTATCAGCTGAAACGAATTTCGGATTGGTGTTGTAGTTGAATGGGCTCGTTTATTTACAATTTATTTCGTTATTTTCGTCATTATTTAAACAAGTACCAAAAGAGAAAACTGACAATTTCAATTTTTTGTTTGATCCATTCTTTTTTATGCTCAATTGTATGTGTAAAATTTTTATCCCATTTGCTGTACAAATACGATGCCAGGCAAGCATTTTATTTATAGCAATACGATTTTTTCTCCTTTCTATCTATCTATCTATCTATCTGTGATGGGGGTGTCGATACACTGCGACGTATAAGATCTATTGTGCCCCCTACTGCTGCCCAATCGTTGAGGATGTCTCAACGATTAGAGCAGTTCCTCCAGTCCTATTGCTTTCAAAAAGTTCAGGATGTCGGTAGGCTTCAGGTTAGGTAGATCTTCCTCTTCTATTTGATATTCTCCGAGGTATCGTACCCTTGGATTTTGCAGGGTAAAGCATTCTGAGAGAATGTGGATAGAGGTTTCCTCCTCTTCCGCGCAGAATCTGCATTCTTCTTTGTCTACTAATCCGAGTTTCTTTAGGTGGCCTCTCAGCCGGCAGTGCCCTGTTAGGATACCCGTTAGTATTCTGAGCTTATTTTTACTTTTACTGACGCAGTCGTCAGATCTCTTCTGGTTATAGTTTCCCAGTAGTGTCTTGGCCTGCCTCATTCCTTGTAGTCCCATCCAGTATTGGGATCTTTTGCTATTTACTTCTTTTCCAAGTTCATCAAGTATTGTACTGGTGCTTATTCCGCAGAAGGGTTCAGGTCCCAGAAATGGTGTTTCAGCCCCTTTTTTTGCGAGTACGTCTGCTATTTCATTACCCTCCACTCCAGTGTGTCCCACAACCCATAGGAGGGTAACAGTGTTATTCTTGCCCAGTTCGTTTAGATTCTCTAGGCACTCCCAAACCATCTGGGAGTTGATTTCGTGGGAGTTCAAAGCATTAATGGCTGCTTGGCTGTCTGACATGATGATGATCTCTTGTCTGAGAAAATTTCTTTCTATGTTGAACTGGACACATTTTCCGATGGCGTATATTTCAGCTTAGAAAATGCTCGGAGATTTGCCTAAACTTTCAGAATATTTGGTTCCAGGCCCATATACTCCTATTCCTGTTCCTTCTGTTGTTCTAGAACCATCTGTGTACCATTTAATTGCACTTCTCTTGAGTTTTGGGATGGTATCTTTGTCCCATTCGCTTTTGTTACTTAGCTTTGTGTTGAATTCTTTCACAAAGCTAAACTTCTTTGTCATCTCATCTTGGGGCATGTCCCAGGTTTGATGATTTCCAGGAAGGAGTCGAAACTTGCGTTTAGTTGATCCTTCTCTGGTCATTCTGTAGGTTGTTCTTATCGCTATACTCTCCACTACTATATGGAGGGGTGTAAGGCTTAGGATTACCTCCATGGCGGCCGTTAGGCACGTTCTCATTACACCTGTTATGCATACGCAGGCTAGTCTTTGGATTTTCGCTAGATTTGCCTTTGTACTGGCCAGATTAGTTCTGCTGCCCCAGACCACTGCTCCATAAGTGATGGCCGGTCTCACTATTGACGTGTACATCCACTGCAGGATCTTTGGGTTACATCCCCAGTTTTTTCCCGCAAAATTTCTGCACACCATTAGAGCTTTCGTGGCTTTGCTGGTTACTTCTTTTTCGTGCTTATTCCAGATGAGTTTATTATCTAGTATTAGTCCCAGATATTTGACATCTGGCTTCCATTCAATAACTTTCCCGTCCAATTCGATGGTTTTGAGGTTAATGTTTCTTTTCCGTGTAAAGGCAACTAAGGTAGTCTTGGATATACCAATCTCGGTCAAATCGCAGAGGAGTCGATCCACTGTTAGGCTCCACATAAGAGGGGAGGCAACTCCTCCTTGTGGACATCCTCTGGTTGTGCAGATGGAAACACTGTCTTGTCCCATTTTAGTCTCTGCTATTCTGGTAGACAAAAGTCGCGACATCCATCTGGTTGTCGTGTTGTCTACCCCTCTTTCTTCTAGTGCTCTTTTAACGGCTTCGTGTGGTGTGTTGTCAAAAGCCCCTTCTATGTCTAGAAAGGCACACACTACAGATTCTTTGTTCTCTAGTGCATCCTGGATTTCATCTGTCAATTGCACCAATGCGGTCTCCGTGGATTTGCCCGTTTGGTACGCATGCTGATGGGGGTGCAGAGGCACCCGTTCCAGGATTTCTGTTCTGATATAGTTGTCAGTTGCTTTCTCCACCGTTTTCAGAACGAACGATGTGAGACTAATTGGTCGAATGGATTTAGGATTGGTTGTATCCCTTTTCCCTGTTTTAGGAATGAAGGTGACTCTGGCCCTTCTCCATACTTCCGGTATATATCCCAGTTCTAGACTGCTACGACACATACTCACTAGGTGTGGTAGAATTTCTTCTTGCCCGCGCTGGAGTAAGGCGGGGAATATTCCATCAGCTCCTGCTGATTTAAACGGTTGGAAGGTGTTCAAGGCCCATCTTATGCGTCTATTGCTGCAGATATGTCTGGCCATTGCCGTATCTTCTCTGGTAGGTCTACTATACCGTTCTGGAGTGTGCCCTATAGAAATAGGTTCATTCCCAGGGAAGTGAGTATCCAGTAAGAGCTGGGCTCTTTCATTTTCACTTTCGGTGTAGCTACCATCTGGCTTCTTTAGAGCCATTGCGTTATCGACTCTACCTTTTGCCATGACTCTATATAGTCTAGCGGCAGCAGGTGTGGAGTCAATATCCTCACAAAATTTTCTGAAACTATTTCCTTTTGCTTTTCTTAGTTCTTTGTTGTAGGTGGTTAGTTTCTCGGTGTAGCTCTGCCAATCTCCGCTACTCTTTGCCCTATTGAAGAGCTTTCGAGTTTCGGATCTTAATTTTGCCAGATTACAATTCCACCAAGGTGCGTCCCTGCAATTTCTGCTTACTTGTTCGGGGCAGCTCGATTCGTATGCATCGATTATTGCCCCATTAACTTCTTCAATAATATTCTCCAGTTCTAGGTGGTGCCTAGCCTTTTTATTCTGGACGTGGGCTAAATTTGCTTTCAGATTGGTGTTATATATTTCCCAATTTGTTTTTCTAGGGTTCCTTCTGAGGATTGGCTCTCTAGTCTGAACGTAATTATTCTGTGATCAGACAGAGACGGCTCACTCGATACTCTCCAGTTTATCACTAGATCTTTTAGGCTCGGTGTACTTACTGTAATATCTAATACTTCTTCCCTTACCCTAGTTACAAACGTGGGAGTATTTCCTATGTTTTTTTTCTCTTAGCTTTCTTATTGTTATTTTCAATTCTCGATTACGCCGCTCGAATTAAATTATTATTAATTTTTGTAAGGAACACGTTATTATTAGTGTTCACTCTATATCTATATTCCCAGCTTTGAGAAATATCGTGAGCCAAGCCAAAGGGGCCCCATTGATCATTAATATGCATCGTTCGGTGCATCAAACTGCAAGTTACCAAGATGACTCACATATTACTAATGCATGAATATCATGTTTTTACCTAAGGGTACGTATCCGCTAATTAATAATTTATATGCCCTATGGAATACATCACATCACTCCGTTTTAGATTGACGCAAAGAGCGTTTATTTGATACGTAGCTTAGGTAGTTAATTATTGATGGATTAAATGTGTAAGTAAGTAAAAGCTTTTTTAAATAGTATTTTGTTTGTTAATCAATATATACGCATTTTGTTAAACTAAACCAAAATATCGTATTCTTATCCATATAAATGTGAAGCGAGAAACACGCGAGCGAGTAGATAAGGTGTCAAACTATTATTATTACTCCATATAAATTTGTCTCATTTAAAAAACGGTTATTAAGTATTTATAAAATATAATCTGCACACTTGAATTCAATAAAATATCATAAAACGCATACAGCAATAAAAAGGCAAATAGTAACCTCAAGGCGGTCACTACACACCTTCTCAAACTAGACTTATTTATAAACAAAATGGATACTATTTGCACATTTTTATTCGCAATATAAGGGGTTAGAATTAGTCTCCTCCGGACGGGGGCTGTTTAGACACACATTTTATATTCAGTGTTGTATCCTGAAGGCTTTAAAACATCTGTCAATATAAGAAATGCTAAAGTAACAAGAAAAAAAAATGCAAAAGGGTGCAAAAAGATTTGTTTTTATGTTTTTTTACTCTCGTGAAAAGTATATTTTTTTATTTATTAGTAGCAATCCCGAGATCATTTGGTGACAAGCGGGAATTTCAAACTAAAACCCAAATTAAGATTTGATCTTTCAAACAGGTCCGGATATACTCGATTTTTCAAACTGCTTAAATAAACATTATCTAATAAAATTATCGCCAGATATTTAGATTAGCTATTTGAATAATCCTATAAAATTGTAAGTGAATCGGATAAACAGTTTCAGAGAAAAAGGTACAAGAACATGCATGATTTTCAATGTAAAACGCTCGATGTAGTGACCCCTTAAGAAAGGACCCCGCACCATTCTTATGGAAACGGCAGCACCGTCAAATTGTCTGAATTTTTGATATGAGATAGTACTTGATATCCTGATCAATAGTGTCCATGGGCCCAATCCTATGCTATGGCTAGATTTCGATATACAGTGCGTTAATTTCTGGCAGATATATGTAGTCAAAATACATAAGTAATAAATAAAATCAAAATATATTTTCTTATAGGGCGATTCATGTTTCCTCAGGCCTTTTTGTTCAAAGTATGTATTTTTAACATGCAAAAATAGCCTGAAATATCAATAAAAAAAAGTCACCGTCCAAGTTTCTGAATATTGGATATAATGTAGATCTTGACGTCCTCGTTCAAAATTGTAATAGGTTAAATTGGATCCTATGGCTTATTTTCGAGAAATTAAACGATTAAACTGTAAAAATATCAATTTTTGCCAATAGCAACTTTTAGTAATAAAAAATAAACGAAATATTGTAAACTAAATATTTTTACACACTGTATTAGATTAAATTGCACAGTTATATTAATTGGAGTCAGGCTAAAAATTCATACTTACAGGGTGATCTCACTTGAGCTTGTAAGATGACAAAATCAACAAATCCCAAAACAGCTGCCAAACAATTAATAATTAATTGTTACCTTCTACTTATTTTTGAATAAGTTAATCTTACAGCTACAGCAGCCACCAGAATTTTTGAGCTATCTGTAGATCCTTTGCTATTTACCTTAGATAGTAAGTGTGATATATCGTTGAAATTAGCTCATTGGGGAGATTTTAAAAATGTTAAAACACATAGGGCGTTTCATTAAAAACTTTGATCTGACAGGGCGTTATGAAACACCCTGTAATACTGTAACTGTAATGTACAGCTTAAAGCTGCCTACAATTTTTGTAAATAACATTTTTCCGAATATTTTATTATATCAGATGTACTGAGCTTTGCCACAATAAACAATCACCCTGTATATATACAGGGTTGGTCAGTATATTTTTTTTGATACTTTGATAATTAAAAAAATAAAATAATGGTCTTAGAACCAGCTCTAATATCATAATAAAGCTTTAAACTCATATCGCATACATACTGGATTGTTTAATTTTTTACATTGTATTTTTTTTCAGATTATTCAGTTATTTATTGGATTTAATAAACTACATAGGAAGAATATAATTTTCATGTGAAGAATCTCTCGCTAAAATTAAGAAACGCTATTAAATAGATGTGTAGGGTGGTGTAATAGGAGGTATTTCAAAGCTCGATGGAATAATCGATTTTCCACAATTGCATATAATTCTCCAAAAATATCAGTGAAGTATTCCTAAAAAGGAATAACAAGTAAACCAAAACGCTAGGGCTCTTACGCATTGGTGTTGTAGAAACGAGCTTAAAATATTAATTATGGGTACGATAAAAAAACTCAAATATACCTACCTATTTTTTTATTTATGGTAACAATAAACCTTTTAATTGTTTGGCAGCTGTTTTAGATTTGTTGATTTTGTCATCTTACAAGCTCAAGTGAGATCACCCTGTAAGTATGAATTTTTAGTCTGCCTCCAATTAATATAACGATGCAATATAATCTAATACAGTGTGTGAAAATATTTAGTTTACAATATTTCGTTTATTTTTATTACTAAAAGTTGCCATTGGCAAAAACTGATATTTTTACAGTTTAATCGTTTAATTTCTCGAAAACAAGCCATAGGATCCAATTTACCCTATTACAATTTTGAACGAGGACGTCAAGATCTACATTATATCCAATATTTAGTAACTTATTTATCGATATTTCAGGCTATTTCTGTATGTTAAAAATACATACTTTGATCAAAAAGGCCTGTGAAAACATGAATAGCCCTGTAAGGAAATATATTTTTATTTTATTTATTACGTATGTATTTTGACTACATATACCCGCCAGAAACTTTAAAAAATATTTTGATACACATTTTAAAATTTCGGGATCTTGAACTTTAACGCACTGTATATCGAAATCTAGCTATTGGATAGGATTGGGCCCATGGACACTATTGATCAGGACATCAAGTACTACCACATATCAAAAATTCAGACAATTTGATCAAAAATTCAGACAATTTGACGGTGTTCCCGTTTCCATAAGAATGGTGCGGGGTCCTTTGAGGCACAACTAGTTAACAGACCAACATTTTGGCATAAATAAGTACTTTAAACCAACATCAGCAAAAGTAGTACATATCGGAAGGTTACATACCGATTAACGTAAAACTAAGCTAACATTACTACAAAATTATCTATTTTTTTGAGAATTATTTCCTATAGAATTTTTCAGAATTTTCTTCTAACTATAACTATCTAGAATTTAACTTTATAGCATATTAGACCAGAGCTAATCAATTTTTAAACAAAACAAATTCTTAGTAGTATGTGGATTGTTCGAAAATTAAGTCGACTAAGTAAAAGTTTCGGAAGGGGGATGGAAGTATATTTACCTACCCTAAATTTTCCACTTACCAAGCTATCTAATACCACTATCCTTATTTTCGTAATGCTGCGTATAAGTGTCCTGGAAGTACTTCAGTTTTCTGTATAAATATTTTAACTTTCTAAAAAAAGAAACTAAATGCAATGCGTGATTTTGGCTTGAAATTTATTTTACTATACAGATCCACGGGAAATAGCTTCTCCCCACAAGATCCATCACTGGTCAGCATGTCGTTCCCTCTTTATAGTATTTCACTTTAAGATTCTTGGAATGATGGACAAACAAAAGAGTCCGAACTTGAAAGAGCTTCTCTTATTCTTAGTGTTGGGACGACGAATTATCTGCTAGATTTGGCAGATATATAGGGACCGGTGCCTTTAGAATGGACAGAGAGATTGGATTTTCCATTCATGGCACTAATGGTATTGGTGTGATACCTCTTGTGGAGTTTTAAACAGAAATCTCGGTTGTTTCGTGCTTAGATGGTGAACAGTCAAAACAATTTTACTCCTTTTTGTTTCGCCACTGATGTAAGGAATCTTGTTTTATTGGCTAAGAGGTAATTTGTGAGGAAAGTTTTGTGTTTTTCTCCGATATAGTTGTTAGCAATTATGCTGTTTTAATTTACCATCAACTTCAAGCATTTCGTCATTTCCAGAATAGACTGCACTTAAAATATCCTCGTGGGTTTGCCTGATCATTATACGTTCCCGTTAATTGTTCAACAGTGTGCCACAGCACGCGTGCAACGTATTATTATTCTGTAATGCATTCATAAAAATATCTCAGCGTTAAAAATTTTCACACCACGAAAAACTCTTATTAATTCCAAACGCATTATCGTAATTTACATTTAATACAACACTTCTTCCTTTTCAATCCTGATTTCTCCATTTTTCCCATCTGCGTCAATTTGTATTCTAAAAAGGAATACTAAAAATTCAAATTATTACTCCATCTGATTACAAAAAAGCAATTATAGAGAAAAAATAGGTGGTCGGAGAAAAACACCAATGGAAATTCGTGATTAATTTTTTCATCTTGAAAATTTTCTCATTTTGATTCTACTTTGATGTACATCTTTTATGGAATATCAATCACGTTTTATATATTTTTTATTGGCAAATGCAATTTTAAATTGTTGAAATTGTGACCTTAATTTTTTACTTCATTAGGATTAAACAGGAAGAAGCATTCTCTAAAATTAAAGAAATTAAGACAGGAGTACCACAAGGAGATGTATTAGGGCCAGTCCTATTATACACTAGTGATATTCCTGAATTAGAGCAAAATACAATTGCCACCTTTGCAGATGACACCGCTATCATGGCACAGTAGGGAAACCCCACGAAGAGGCTGGAAGAAAACTACAAACATCATTAGATAGAATTAATAATTGGACTAATAGTTGGAGAATCAAATTAAATGAAAATAAATCGGTACGTGTTAATTATTCTAACAAAGACAAGGAGTATATAGCAGTCAGAATAAATAATACCCAGATCCGTTATGCTAATTCAGCAAAGTATCTAGGTATTACTTTAGATCCAAGACTACGCTGAAATGTCAATTTCAAAAAGAAACGTGAAGAACTCAACATAAAATTCAGAAAAATGTATTGCCTGCTTGGAAGAAATTGTACCCTGTCATTATATAACAAAATAATCTCCACTTGGCTTGTGCAATACTTCGGAAAATATCGTTATTCCCAACATTATCATTTCTATTACTTTTTGGACAATTTTTAATTTGTGTGCAAACTTTATAATCAGGGTAATCGCCTTAAAACCATATGTAATCACCGACAATACACATTCATTGTTGACTCTTTCTTTAAGCAAATCGATAATGTTTATTTTAGAATATATCGCTTCAAACAAAGCCAATATTTGCGTTCGTAATTTGTGCCAAAAAAATAATGGGAGGGTCGTTTCTGCCGAATTTATTTTCCTATATCATTCCGTACTTTTGATAATAGGGTTGAATTTCATTGGGGGTTTCTTTAGAATAATCGTATATTTTTAACAGGTTGTGGACCCAGTTGCATAATATTTAAAAATATTCGAATGGACTTTAATGAATGAAGGATAAGGCATTAGTGGACTTATATTTTATATCCAAGTTACTTTGAACACGAAAATTCAACTCTGAATATAAGCTAAAAGTATTTTTAAGTAATTATCAGTAAATATGGATATTAAAATACGATTTAAAACTCTTTGGAAGTTGTCACTCTAAGTTGTTTGATCCATTTAGTAGATATTTTTCATATGATACGACGTAGGAAATATTGAAAGTCTCGGTTGTTTGTTTGAGCTCAATTCATCGCTCCTTTAAAGGCACGTCGTGTATCGATATTTTTTTTTAGTGAAGATTGAAATAAATTTCTTTGTTAGAACAAATATATCTAGAAAAATAACATTAAAATTCTGCACGTTTACTGCCATCTTTTTAAAAACAACCCGAACCTGCATTATTTATATAAACGAAAATTACTTTTAGATACTGTGTTTGTTATTTCCCAAACTGAAAAAGCTTTTAAAAGCCTTCAACAAAGTCCAAGGCATAAAATATTTATGCACAGTGCGTTTAGTCATTGGCGTCACGTCTTGCGACTTTCACTTATCTCCCTTCACTTTTTTCATTTCTTTCGTCTGTTTAATAGCGGCGATGTTGACTGATAAAAGCGATGCCACTGATCTCACCCTCTCTTTTATACTATTTCTCTTTGGATTTAGATAAGAGACGGCACACTGGCGGAGCACAAAAATTTACCTTTCGTACTGATATTTTAATTTAATTTAAACTGCACCAAACAGTAGAGAATTTGAATTTAACCTTTTTTAGTAGCTTTACAAGTTTTTCTTGCGCTACTCGCAAAATAGAGCCAAAAAAAATATAAATTACCGAGTCCAAAGGAGAACAAAAACAAGTCCCTACTACGCATGTATTGCACTTTTGAATACGTGGTACAAAATTTGGCGAAGTGGGGATCGCTTGAGATCCCCCCCACCACGCTGGTGGGAATTTTGGGTGGATTCAATATTTCCAATATATATTGTAACGGTTGACTAAGTTGACTAACTAATTAAAGAGAACACAAAATTTATGTTAAATACTAGAAAAATTAAACAAATAATTTTCTAACTATTTATTTTACTTCAATAAATCACAGGACAGAATGTAATTTCGAAAATAATGTTTGAAACTAATTTTAACTTAGTAATTGCAAAAGAAAATATAAAATTCCCGATGTCAGATTTTAACACGTTAATCTCATAAGAGATTTTCACCAACAATTTTAGGATATTTACAAACAATTTAGCAAAGCTTTCAATAGCAAAATTTAAAGTAATATAATCTCAGATAAGTCTGCGATCACAATAACAATGAGAACATTGTTATTTTAGATGTTTGAATAAAAATAAATTTTAAACTTAACCTCAAATTTCAATATTTTAATTCAGGGGAAATACAATAAATCGGGAAAATAAAGTGTTGGGACTTCTAAACTCAAAGAATTACTGTAAAAAAGGCAGTAATAATAAAGCTGTATAGAATTTTAGAAATCGATAATGACGAACTTAAAAAGTCTGTGTGTAAATTTAATATAAATAGGAATTGTAAATAAATTATATCAAAATCATTCTTTTTGTCTCGAGAATGATTTGGTAATAAACATAAATTGTATAAAAATTGATAATTTTTGAATTTTATAAAAAATTTAAGAAAAAAACTGTCAAATTTTAATCTAGAGAGCCGTGATATGATGGTTTATAAAAACTACTTGATCAAAATCTCTTGAACTGTTCACATCGGTGCTCGTAATAAAAACAAAAGAAATTTAAAATCAAAGCAATACTGATTGAAGATAAAAAAAAAGAAATTTACCTGTCAAATTAAATGAGGTTATATTTTTGTAAATCAAGAAACTTAAAGTTAAATCAAGAGAAGAAGCCAGATATTTGTTTCATCTTTGTTCCTGTTAAACTATCCAGATCCAATTGTGTCCTGTATTGATTTATCCTGTTCCTGATTCCTGGAAGATATTGCGTCCATCCCGTTTGGAATTGACTAGGAAAGTAACCAGAATTTAAAATAAAATCTAAGTCGTATTAAAGGTACCGATTCATAATATTAAATATCGATATTTAAAAACGTTTCAAAATAAAAAAAGGCCACAAGTATTTTATTTAATTAGGTTAGATTATACTTTAATTAATAACTAAATAATTTAGATTAGAATGAGGTAAGAGAGTAATTATAAGATTTGTATTAATGTTGATTTTATAAATAAGAAATTTATTGCGCTTACCTTATTCTGGCAAACAACTCTTATTCTCACATAAACTAAAAGGTTAACCGTCATTTTATGATTATGAATAATTGTTTTCATATTTACTGAGACGTTATTATCTATTTTTTAATCACGCAGCCAATATCTGAAGCACTACCTGGGACTAAGACTCTTAATTTTTCTACTGGAAAGTAGATGGCGCCCAAAATTATCAACAACAAATAATTACCTTCTGACAGAAGGCAAAAAAAAAATCAACAGTAATTTAATAGTTTATTTACTAAAACTAAAATGCAAATAAATAAAATAACGAAATTAAATATTGAACAAAATTAATTTTTCTCTTTTACACAAAAGATAGTACGTAACAATATGCATTGGTTTATATGGATTATTTATTGAATAAATGCAATGATTTATACTTTTTGTCAATTCATATTTTGTTTTATATGTATATTGGTTTTTAAAAGTATTTTACAAATTCCTGATATTTTATTAATAAGTGATGCAGGACTTTTTATCAAGAGTGACTTCAAACTGTATATTAATAATTTATAATTCATTTCGGAAGCTCATAGTGGTTTGTATTTTAATTTCTCTCTCTCTCTCTCTTTCCACTGGATTAAAACCACTTAGTTGTTAAGTGGTTTTAATCCAGTTGAAAGAGAGAGAGAAATTAATAATTTAATTATTTTATTGTCATATTTTTGTTTGGCTTATTGCTTAATTTTACACTTTTGATTAGGCAACACTGCTGCTGACAGCATTCAAAGTGGGTTTAAATAGGCGTACAACTCAATTTCGTTTGTCTTGTCTTACCTTCCTATCTGTATATCTCTAATCTGTGGTATTGCTATTTAAACAGATATTAACATCCTGTGTTTAAAGTTTCAAACGTCATTATCTTTTAGAAACCATCAACATTCCGCTATCCAAAGAAAATAAACTAACCACTTAATCCGACTTTAAAATAATCCTGCCAACAGGAAGAGCTACTAGTTCCAATTCATGAAGGATTTCTAGTTTCTCTCTTTCCACTGCATCACTTTGTCATCAAGCTAATACCTAATTTTACGGTTCTCTCTGCAATATATGCAAATGTTGGACAAACGAATGCGATTCATCGAGGTGGATAGAGGCTAAAAGACTAACTGGTCCATATTTAAATTGAATTAGAGACATTTTCATTTATCTTAGAGTTCCAAATCTCCATACGCTTCCTAGAATTTAAATAAATTTATGTAGTCGCGTTATTTATTTCTTTCAAAAGGTTTTTCATTAAATTTCATTTTCATTGGTGTCTACAATATAAAATAGAGAATTTTGTATCGACGTTCATCAGTCGGGCTACCGAATCGAATTAATTCATTTCTAACTCGAGAAAGATTAGAACAATGGGCTAAAATACAACATTAATCAGGAAAAATCCAACAACTCAGGACCTAATTTCAGAATATTTCATGTTACACGCCACTTTGATTTCCTTTTATTACAGTTGATGATTTTGTACGTTTCAATCATTCTCGGTCTGGCTATTTTAGGAACCGTAACGTATACATTTTGTGGTGATAAATGGACACAATATTGTCTAAGATTCTCTTAGCGTTTTAGTTACGTAAGACAAATAACTTCACATTTGTACTCCTAAGTGAAGCAGTTTTTAAAAACAGCTATAGTTTTGTTAAGACAGTGGTTTTTTATGTTTTTTTTAGAAGTAAAATAATGAATATTTTGTTTTGGATTGACTGGCTAAGTTGTTCAAATATAATGAAGTTGTTTAATTTTATTAAGAAAAGTTATGGACGATTCTAAAATTTGAATAACTGATAAAGACAAACCATAAATCCCAATTTATAAGGAATGCAGAAACCCGATTTTGAGATATCGAATCAAGTAGATTGACTTTCAAATTCTGTCTTAAAATTGAAATGGTCATAAAAACAAAAGTCTCTTTTGATGACCACTAAGGTATACAAACGGTTTAGTTAAACATTTTTTTATGTCCACATGAAAATCAACCTTTCAGTTAGACTGTATTCTCAACGAAACCGTTGATTTCGTGCTTACTGACAGAAAATTCCATAACCTTAAATTTGCTGTCTAACTACCAAAGTATTTAATAACTTTGGATAATACCCGCCTATAATAATAATTGATTGAATGTAAAATAAAAGCATTCATACAGTGTATCGACTAGTCTTTTGTTAGACGTTTGTTTATCAACTGTTTTTACAGTATTGATAAAAGTTTTTATTGACGGGTGTTGAAAATATTACCTAAAGGGTAATGAATTATCAACTTACCAAATTACTGATGTAATGTGCTGGCATTTTGGAGAATTAGGAGAGAGAGAGAGAATATGCTTTATTGTCATAGAAAAATTACAAAAATTTTATAGACAAAGCGAAACTAATGATACTAAAAATAAATTACTAGACAAAATAAAACACAAACAAAATATGAATAACAATTGCATTGAATATGCAATATCCGTCACTATAAATTATTGTTCAAATTAAAATGTTCAACTTAACTTAATTAAAATATTGCTCCTATATGCTGCAACCCAAAAGTCTAAGGCACGTTATAGAATTCTGCCACTGTGTAAAATGGTCTTTCTTGAAGAAAAGCCCTAGTCGATCTTCTGAACTTATCATATGAATTTATAGATTTTAGCTGTATCGGGAGGTTATTATTCAGTTTTTTTGCATTGCAGGTAATAGAATTTTTTATTAGGTCAGAGGTGGGAATAGTTAAGTAAACATCAGTATCTAAATTTCTTGTAAGATATCTACGAGTTGGTCTTTCCGATAACTTTTGAATGTGCTTGCGAACTAAGCAGACGGATTCAAAGATACATAGCAGGAAGGGTTAGAATTTTGAAATTTTTAAAGTAAACCATAGCGAAGGTGAGATTCGAATAAGGAAAAGTAGGTCATTAATGCAGTAGTAGGGGTTAGCTCTTTAGAAACAGTTTTAATGGGAAAACATGCAGAAGATAATTTTTTTGCTAATGTATCAATATGAGTGGACCATTTCAGGAATTTGTCAATATAAAGACCTAAAGTTCACCGTTAGAATCGTATTATTGCTTAGAGTTATAGGCTGTAAAGTACCTCTGTAAGACATTGCTACGGTTTTACTGGTGTTGAAACAAAGCCCATTCGAGTCAGACCATGACTTGATAGTTACTAGATCTTTCTTTATGCTAGATTGTAATGTCTGTATATCAGTCGACAAATAAAGTAATTCTTCCACTTATTTTTAAGTCTGTGATATCGTTGAAGAATAATAAAAATAAAATTGGACCTAACACTGAACCTTGAGGTACTCCACTGCTAATTGGCAGATTTGAAGAATCCTCACCAGAGGATAAAGGGGAAGAAGGGAAATGACTTTCTTGAAAAACTATCACGATCCGAATAAATTTACCATTTTTTACTCTAATTTTGTTAATTAGTTACAAAAATTTCGTTCTACTCCGCGCACTCTACTACTTCTTACTGAAGCAAAAAGCCACGTTTTCAAATATTTCTGTAGAAAAATAAACGTATATCGAAGAATACGAAACATACCCCACACCTTTAAAAAACCACGATTTTCAGCTTCACTTGGCTTCCGAAATATTAATGTTGATATGTCAGTAAATAGAAATATTAAAAGTTCTTCGTGTTCATAATAAATTCTGATTCGGAAAGTGACTTGGATTTTAACAGTAATCCACTGGAAATTGTAATTATAGCTAATTCTTCTAAATTTTTCAGAAAGAAAGTTAAGAGAGAAATCTACTAAATTCATATTTACAAATGCACTCCTTGCATACTTTGGACAATTATTATTAAAAGATTTCAAACTATGAATATTATGGAGCATGTATAATATAATTTTCACAGGTATGGTAGCATTTCCTAACGTTAATACAGCTACAGGCAAAAAAGTGATAATGCTTATTAAAATAATGATAGCTTCCTTGGCATTACTAATTTAATTTTTTCATCCTACCGGCATAAGTGCCTTATAAAATTAACTAGAGTTGAAAATGACTTAATTTCGATTGTCTAGAATGTCTAGATGATGGCAACTCTCTTTTTATAGTTAATAATAAGTAATCATAACGAATTTTATTACAAACAAAAACGAGTGTGATAAGTATTCATATATTAACCATTGACGTAACCAGAAATTTTTTCTCGGAATGGCACTAGTTTTTTAAAGCATTCAAGCATTTAGGGAAATATTTACCTGACATATTTCTCATGTCTTAATAATGACGTACGATGCGTTCATAAGAAATATGTGTGAAAGTTTTCTACACATTCCAAACAATGTCGAAGCACTTCTAACCTTGGTTTAGACAAAGGTTTTGTAAATACATAAATAAATGTGTGATACCTCTGGGTTTTGAGCTAACCTTACAGTAGCTTCTTTACCATCCACGAATACAGGAGTAGCTTTACAGATTCCAGTTTCTTCATATACGTTTCAATCAAACTATTCTTCTAGCAGCCTCCCTGGCGCGAAGTACTTTTACCTCAGTTGTGTTGATGGTTTTACTAACTCTGTCTCTGATTTTTCCAAAATATTACACCACCAGCATAGTAACGAAGTACCCCAGTTGTGAAGGGGCATGGTGGACATGCACAAACATTCCAAAATCCTCCTTTTTGAATTTGCTTTATATACAATTACTGAATCTACAGCTACATCTAAATCTACATCATACATCAGATCTCGAGCTGTCGTAAGATACCTATATCAGCGCTCTTTTGACTTCTCAGTGAAAAAATATGTGTAAGAGGCAAAACGAAGTATGTCAGGTGAACAATGAATTCCACCATCCATGAGTTTTTTGGTATCAGTAATATCAGTAACATTTTGAATATTTCAATGAGCTTCATCTTGACTAAATGTGAATCTGTGTTTTTGTATTTCTCTGATTTTAGGTTTAAGTCTTTTTCCAATTTGGGCAATGTAGGATGAATTACAACAAGAGGATTTGAGGATTCCTCACAATTTTGCGTTTCTTCATAATTTTAGACGTTGTAACAATAAACGTCAACAAATTTCGCAGGATTTCTTATTCCTTCTTTATTTTTAACTTATTTAACTTTCAGTAGATTTTTCTTGTACAGCTTCTTGTTCATTTGCATTAATTCATGGGAGAGATAAAAGTTTGAAAAATGACATAGTGAGATTCGTTTTTTTGGACCATCTTTGGTAACCATCATCATTATCATAACCTATCTTCTTTCTATTTTCTATTGGTATCCTCATCTATTTCAGGTTAGGTTTGCTTTTAACCCAATCTTCGTATAGTGAAACATCTAATTCTGCTAAAATGACGAAAAGTCAAGCTAAAAATTTTTAAATAGAGCTTTTAATATCACATATGGTTCACCCTATATATTTAGGATATCTCCTCAATTAATCTTAAACTTTATGATTATTTCCATCCCAAACAGCTGTACGAATGAAATTTAGTTTCTTGAATGCGTTCTAAATAGAAATATATCTCCATCAAGTGAAACTATTCATCCCATTCCATCCATCAGTTCACTTTGAGATGGAAAGCTTTCGTGACATTGAAAACAAGCGTTTATATTTGTACGTTTCTCGTCCTTGAATCAGTGCCAAATAGTAGTTGTTTGGACTATAATTTGATTTGAAAGTTGATTGACAAATGGTAAACACACTCTTGGAAATTGCAGTGTACTTAGGAATGGAGACTGATATTTATTGCAAGTGATATTGGATAGAAAAAGACAAATCACTTACATGGTTCTGTTAGTAATTATTTCGTGTTTTTAATGGGAATTATAAATGCGTACGAGATGGAGAGAAACCAAATTAATATTCGTGTTAAAGGTTTTTTATTTGCCACATTTACTATTTTGGTTATCCCATATATTGCAATAACGATATCAGAATAATACAATGGCTAGATATTTTGCGTAGTTCTTAAAATTTACACCAGTTGGCGCACTAGTCAATGTAGACCTGTCAAATCATTGTTTTCATAGTTTCAAATACAAATAAACATTAGTCTCATGGGTTCAGTGATTATAATTAATAAGTCTTCACGTAATCAACCATAAAAGCATGCCTTCGCTGTGTGTTGTACCATATTGCTCTTCAAGAACAACAGGACATCGATTTCCTAGCGATACAAATAGGAGAAAGATGTGGCTCGTTAAAATACGTCGAGATAAATTCAAACCCACACCATATTCTCGCATATGCAAAAACCACTTCCTGAAATCCGATTATATGATGCCCTTGGACCCTACAAGTGAAAACCGTAAGATTGTGATTTTAATAACATTTAGGGGACTTGGTTACTTAAGTTATTTGCTCATTACTGATGTTTCCAATCTTCTTTATATATAAAAATTAATGTCCATATAACAACCCCTCAAAATTTTATCAAAATCGGTCGAACAGTTTAGGAATGCATAAGATACAAACATACATACATACATTAATTTTTATATATAAAGAAGATGACGTTAAATTCTACCACTTACCTCTCAATTAGAGCTTCCTTCTTGCCTACGCATTTCGCATTTCGATTCTTTAATTCAATTTTCAGCTGATTAACGGTCCAGCTACCGTATTTATCGACCATTTTCAAAATATATTTTAGAAACCAGAATAAATCCACACAAAACAGTTCACGGATGATTTTTGACAGGTCTACATCTACAACAGCGCCACCGTGCGGGAGAAATTTTTAGAATATCCTGCCATTATATAGGTACTTCATTTTTGTACTGGTAAGAGATGGCACCCCCAAAAAACGATTTCAGACAGAATAACCATCAGACAGTTGTCGCTTAACTTCAAACCATAGAATTTGCTATTTCAGAACCACCGTTTAAACCGATTACAGCGAATTATCTAACTTGCTCTAATTATTCATGGTAATTCTCGGACACTAATATAAACACTACCTAAATAGAATGTTTAATATGAGTACAGAGTATAAATCTGTGTGCGGTTGAGTATGTGACTGCGTTGGGTATTCTAAGCGGCTACGCCGCGAATTATTATGGTAAATGTACATACAATACACGAGAAATGTTGATTATTCTACCACTATGTTGATATTCACGGGAACTTTAAGTTAACATGAAAAAGATCGACATAATTTTAAGTAAAAGAATAATTTGTTTTGAATGAACTTCTTATTTAATTGTTTTTATCCTTTACGCTCCTTTCCCCTAATGTGTATGATTTTATTCCATAATTTGAGTTCTTCTTCAAAATGTTCTTAATTCTTTCTATTTTTTCCCTGCTATTCTTGCACTACTTATTTTTTCGATCTGGAAGTTTCATCTATTTGCTATTGACATTTTTTACCATGTTTCTTTTCTCTCTTATTTTTAATTCTTTATTTCACGTCTTTTCTTGTTTGGTTTTTATTTGGTTGTATTAAAAATGTTTTTGAACGTAACTCATCTTCTACATCCTATGTATCTTATTTATGTAGTTTCTCCAATTCTCTGTCATTTTATTCTTAATATTTTCTGCTAATTTGTAAATAGTTTAGTTTCTTGATATTCAATCTGCTGTATTGGGTTTCGGTCTCGTTTATCACCTCCTTTATTTTCAGTTTTGTCATGACTAGTTTGTTATGTTCCCAATTCTGCTGGATTCACAGAACTGACATCTTTATTATTGACGAGGTCTGAAGTATATGGATCATCTATTAAAGTTTATCCATTTATATTTGATTCAGCAGTTGATTCCATGCTTGCCTATCTTGTGCAATCCCTTCGGCGTCATGCAGTCTCATATTTATTAAGGGTTTTGTTTGGTCTACCCATCAAGTTGGAGATCTGTCTCTTGGGCGTTTCCCTTCTGTGATTAGTCGTTCCATTGTTCCTAATCTTCTAGCTATATGCCCAAGGTACTGGAGATACATGCGGTTTATTCTTGTTAGCAGCCTTGTACGTGGACCAATTTCTTGTAATACGGATACGTTGGTTCGGTTTTCTGTCCACGATACTTGTTTCTCTTTCTGGTGATTCAAAATTATATCTGTCTTCGAGTTATTGATGCCAGAACGTATTACCTATCAACAGATCATTTATTTGCCGAATTATAGCATTGTATCACCATTTCTATTGACTGTCTTCTGTTTATATTTTCCTATACATTCCAAGCCTATTATTTCCTATATGAGAATTCCAATCTCCCAAGTATTTACTTTTGTAGTGATGCTATGCAGTATATACCTTTGTTAGTTCTATCATCTTATCTTCTGTGCCGTCCACTGGTCATTATATCTGAATTACACTGATTATTTCGTTGATATAGGGATCCTCGAATTGCTTAATTGCTATTTCACCACTAAATCAACATCTCCCTTTGTTCTTTGTCTTTGTTTTGTTCCCGATCAGATTAGTTCAAAATATTTTTAAAGTTAAGTAGATTAAGTTATCCATTTTTCTCAAATGTGGCCCAAATGTTTATGAAATAAAACTTCTCAGAATCCCATGGGTAAGTTGTGTTTTTTGACGATGGCATTGCGCGGAAACTAGCAGCCAATTTAATTTTGTTAATAAATTTTCTGTGGTACTGACTTATGTTATTTGATAATCCTTAATGTTTTCCTGTTAGTTTTCCAATTCATTTTCGTTATTGTTGGTGATATTTTTTGAATTAAATTGTTTACTAGATTATCTAACAAGTTATAATACCGGTGTTTCTAGAATAAAATCTCAAATTAATGTTTTATTCACAACAACCCTCCGTGTTGTTCCTTGTCGCTGTCTGGCAATCTTTTAATTGTTTTTTTACTCTACATAGTTTGTTGATGTTATCAAGTTGTTTCGCTATTAGATTAACAGGAAGAAGTGTCCCTGAATATTTATCAGCTCTTTACGTTTGCTCCCGACATGGCTCGTGTAAATTATTTAAACTGTTTCTCGATGTGCTGCTTTATCCAGAGTTCATCGTCAACTTTATCGATGGAAACTTGCTGAATTTTAAGCAGCGCTGGACGTTTATAACAAGCGAACAAAGTGTCGGGATTGGGTTTTCTTTTTACTGCTTGTACGCTAGTGAGTTTGTTAATTTGTTGCCAAAGAAATAAACGAACATGACATTGTAATAAAGTGCGGTGTATGGTCAAAATAAATGTAATTTTAAAATAGAAAATAGAACGAAGACTAGAAATTTGATGGCCACAAGATTTTTTTAGATATTTGGATATTCCGGGTTTTTGGTAAGCTAAGCTGGATTTTAGTGAGATTAGCGCCCCACACCATCCAGGCGTCAGGGTACCATTTATATCAATTATACATTTCTGTTTTCTCCCAAAAATTTCGTAATTATATCAAAAGAGGAGCCCAAAATATGCGGGCAGAAATCCAGTTATTTCAATGTGTTATTAGAAAGCTGAAATTTATACTTGATCAGTTTACTTGTCTTTTCAAAGAAATATATTTTTTATACTTTTAATTCTGTTATTATAGTAGAGATGGCGTTGTTATTTCCTTGTACTGTATACGTATTGTATCGTAAATAGTTTCTAACATCGATTTGAGACTCTATATGAGGCACATTGATTTAGTTCCTTATAACAAAATGTGTTAAATTTAAATTGTAATCTAGTACCGAATTTCAAATGTTTACAATCTTACAGCCCCACTCTTGATATCATTTTTCTTATTTAGTAAAAATACATTCTAAAATAGTCTACTGGCGATGTCTTTTTGTACGCGAGTCTTATTTGAAAGTCTAGTCACGGGTCGGCGCCATGTGTAATATTGCAGGAATTCCAATTAACAAAGAAGGCGTTATTTCCATTTTTTTGATATTCAGTCCTGTTAGAAACGAGTTAATCCTTGCTTACCGGTACCTAAGAAAAATTTAACGTAACTTTAAACAACACTAAAAAATATAAACGCTAGTGAGTTTGTTAATTTGTTACCAAAGAAATAAACGAACATGACATTGTTATAGTGCAGAGTATGGTCAAAATAAATGTAATATTGAAGTAGACTTCAAAAACAAGCCCGGATTGGGATAAATTTTCGACCCGGGTGTTACTATAAACCGGCCCTTCTTAGCATAACCTACAACTATTTTTTGCTGCAGATACATCATTTAAAAATATTAGATATAATAGGAGGTATACTCTGAGAGTCTGCAAATAAAAATCAAATAATTGACCACTTTTGACTGAAAGTTTTCACACTTACAGTTTTATTTAAATACAAAGCTGTCAAACAAATGTCAGTCCAAAATGGATCAATTATTATCATTAGTCTACAGACTACGCCAATAAAAACGTTTTTTCCAGAAACATATTTCAAACAATCAACACCTTTTTCAAAGATTGGCTTTTAGTCGCTAAATCTAAAGTTTAAAAATAAAGTGTCTATATCTACAATGCTTTTTCAACGGTCATCAAGAGTAAGGCATCCAACTGTTCCTGTGAAAGACAACTCCTTAGTCTGTTCAGTCTGTTTGGGCCCATCGGGTTTTGCCCGATTACCCGCCGGCCCAATCCGGACCTGTTAAAAAAGTACGTTCACACCTTGTTGGAGCTCTAGTGGTATCTGTATTAGAACTTTTATTCGTTTTTGACAAGACTTGAAGACGATGAAGTTTCGTTTGTACAAAAAGCAACTGAAGATCTAAACTCTGTAAATACTGCAAATTTTGAGTAAATGGAAGACGTTGGATGTATTCATTTTCTTTGCAAATAAATAAATATATTTCTAAACAGCTATCTTGTAAGATTAAGATCATTTTGAAAAATCCTAAAGCAACAAAATTTCCTCATGTTCATTTTCAAAATTTCTTCTCCAGGAACTGAAATCTTTAACCATTTACAGTATTTATAACATTTATAGAGTTAAGACAATATTAATATTTGATACCTATTAATGTAATAGGTCGGACTAAAGAAGAAAATTTTCTTTATATATGGATAATTGAGTTAAATTATTACAAAACAATTATTTTCTCAAATTTGTATATATTTTGGTGTTACACTGAAAAAATGAATCCCGGGAATTTCCTGTTAAATGAATTCCTGTTGTTTAAACGCAACTATTGTTATTATAGCAAGAAATAACCGTTCTGAGAACAATCTACTTGCCATCTAACAAGCCGATTCCAGTTAAAATGAGTCCAGTCGTATGAACAGGAAAAACGGTAAGTATAGCAGTAATAAGCTACAGCACGTTAATTTTAACGGAATTCCTGTAAATCCCACGCAGTAACTCGTAACTGACACCTCCCTATTCGGCAACTCGTATGCCACGCAGACCCAATGATACATCAAGAGCGCTACGCCATGAGGCTCCGCGCTGAGTTCTTAGATGGCGACACAGAATAACAGGTTGATGATTACATAACGGATAGATACATCTATGGCCAGCCGCAGTTGGCTGGTATTCTTTATTCTTTACTATTTCATTGTTTGATTAGGTTACTATTGCATAATATGAATTGTTTATTAATTATTGTTTGCAGACTAAATACTTTTATAAATAAATCTCTACAGTACTCTAATGCATGAATGAAAGATCTTTAATTCAACGGAAAATTCCTGTTAAATTGATACTACAGTTAGGATTAATTACTGGAAATTCCTGTTAAACCTGAAGTCAGAAGCTCCATACATCTATGTCGATTATTTATTAAACAGTAAATTTCTGTTAAATTATAGTTCCGGTAAAAGTAAGGTAGTTTTTTAAAATAACTGGAATATTCCAGTTAAATCAATTTAACGATTCTGTAAATAGTACAGCATATTCCGGTTGTTACTAGAGGAATTAAAAGACCGGAATCGTCACGTAAAATTAACAAATATTCCTGCTGTCGCTTATCTAGGGGGAATTTCCTGTAGAATTCACCGAATTCCTGTTGTATATACGGGTAAATTTCTTTGGGTGTACAGGGTTTCCTCTTATCATTTTCTCATCAAATTTGAGAGCAAGATGAAATCTAAACTTTAAATTTCTTTATCCCGTCCTTTCATCCAAATATTATTTCCGTAGCTTCCAAACTAGAAATTTACAATCCACTAGAGTGGATCTAATATTTACTTTCGACTAAAGATTCTCTGTTTTTTCACCGCCAAATCCCACTTTAACAGCTCGGGGACAATCCTCTTGTCGTATGTAAGTGACTTAGCCTTTGGACCAGCTGAGATTTAATTTTCCGGTTTGTCTATGTGCTTATTCCGAGCTAATTCGAAAGCAAAACCCCAAACAGCCGCTTCGGCAACTTTGGCAGAAATTCCGAATTCAATACGCGTGTTTGGGGCCCGCAAATTGGTTTTGTTGACTACAATGGATTTAATAGATTTATAAATGGTATATTTAAAGCGCTATGTAATTTTAGGATGAATAATGAAAAATTACATATGTCGTTTTGGATTGGCAGATGCAGGATGTTAGTTGATAAGCGATTTTCCAGAAATGAATATTGTTTTATTCAATAAACCTTTAATTTTACACATTAAAATTGGAAGAGATAAAGCCGAAGAATATGTGACAAAAAAATGTTAGCAGCCAACTAAAATCAAGTCAGACCAAGATTTGCAACTTTTTTTAAATTTAAATTTCAAAATAGCAACAAATTGGAAAATCTTCTACTGGCTTGGAAAATATCAACTTCAAGGTTTTGGTTTTATAGTAGAAATTTGTTTGGAAACTCTGGTTTGATTGTGCTCTTTTCTTTCAGCCTTATGGTTAAGATTTTTTAAAATTTTGTGACGTCACACGGGATATCAATTATCATCTCATTTTTGCTATTAAATTTAATAACATGTAGTGATTAAAGTGCTTGACCCTCGACCAAAAGTATCGGGTTCGATGCTGGATGATTCCAAACTTTTTTATTTATTAATTTATGCCGGCGGACATTGACAGCTAAAGAAGAAGAAGACGCTTCGTGACAGATTTGACAGTTGGCAACACTGGTGACGGATGTTAGTGACTCCAATCGAAGTTGGCCAGCCTGTTGACAGGTGTCAAGAGGGGCGGGTATTAAAAGTAGAGGTGGTGCGGCCATTTTGAAAAATGAACGGGGCTTGTCATAAGATCTGTTAACAAAATTTTGCCACGCTCAGGTGGCCCATATAAATTTGATTTTATTGAAGCTCCTTCAATAATTTGACGGATTGTAGCGCTGTCGGTAGCAACTCGGGGAACTTTTCCCAAAACTAACCTACAAAACAGAAACTTTCTGAAGTGATGTGATGGACACTGACAATAGTTTTTCTTCATTATATTGAAGGGAATTATATTGACCGACTGAACATCCCATAACTGAAGTTAATGAACAGTAATAAATTTATCATTTTAAATTAGTTAATATATAAAATGGTTGCTTACAAAATCTTAAGTGCAGGTTCCTAAAATAAATTTTGTTTTTTTTTATTTAGTATAAAAAGCAAAATTTTAATTAACAGTTAAAGCCCAAATGAAATTATCCGTAAATACGTAAATGCGAGATATTAATATAATTTGATTATTGCATAATGTGCAGCGGATGCATCCATCTAAAACTGCATAATCAAAACCTAAATATTGTATTATTCACGAGTCCATTTGCATTTATAATCAGTTTTCGCTTAAACTTCTGAAAACATCCAAACAAAGTTTATGTTTATTTAAAATGATTTTCTTGAAACTGCTACATGGAAACGCTCTGATGTCAATCTCACTTTCAATTAGAGGAGTCTAGGACTATTTTTTAATATGCCAGATACTCCTGAATATGTTCGAAAAGTTTTAAATTTTATGAGTGTTAAAATCTATTTCTTATTATATTTTTCTTAAAAAGCAGATGTGCTTTATTCTGTATCGTATGATTATTCAGCTCTTACAATATTGCACTTTGTCATATTGACAAACACCATGTACAAATCCTATCTTTTGAATACTAGAAGCAACTTTTTTTCAGAAGAAGAAGCAAATTGTGTCAATACCCAATAAAATGCATCAAAACCGGCCTTAAAACTTCATTATTTGTTTATTTTTAAATTAAAAAATTACTGTTTACAATTTTACAGGTATTTTCTTAACATCGTAACAAGTTAAAATATTTTACCCTAAACATCCTCTGGAATTGTCTAAAAATATATAATAGCTTAAACGAAATATTTCCATAAAATAAAGGGGTGCCTATTGTATAGCTACAAAACCTGTACGTTTTAAATTAGTATCATTCTAAAGGGAATCTTTCTATTTTAGGACGTTTTTTGTTTTGAGAATCGTCAGTCTTCTATTACTAGGAATATATAAATCTTGAAATAGGAATCCGTAAAGCTGTTTTGTAGGTATTTTACTAGAAGGTAAAATATTTTAATTTTCTCTTAAAAATTCTCGGCTACCTATTTTGTTTCTAAATATTTATATTGAACACACATTGGAAAATATCAAATGAAGGGCCATTTAGGGCAACATTAAATAAATTCTTACAATCAGTACCTAACAAATCTTTTAAAAATCAAAGGAAAATGATTGGATCGAGTCTGAATACCTAAAAAACTGCTTCTAGGTGAGGGAAAGAAAGAAAACTTTCTATTTTTTGGAGCAAAGTGTGTACATTTTTTTTAAGTCTATACAAAGTCTTGCAGTTCTTTGATTCTATGAAAATAGTTAAAGGGGACGACATTATACAATAAATGAAATTTGGGTTATTAATACCATTTTGCTTGGTATGAACACATGGACAAGTTAACTTGGCAGAGTTTGAATCTTTTAGAATCAATAAAAAAATTTAATGTTATTCAGAGTTGAATATTATATGTGTTGGGGTAAAAGGAAAAATGTAACGTGTGCTCCTTCTCAATGGGAGAATTGGGGAAGAACTAATGTATTTTTCATATGTTGCTACATTTACGCATCTATTCAGTATTTTTTCTGAAAAGTGTTCAACGCACCGACTGGATAGGTATGTTTTCAAATGTTTAACAGTCTATTGGGAAAAGGGAATATTTATGAAATGATTTTTCAATTAAATGTCGATAACTTAAATAATTTTGATCTATTTGTTAAATTCCTGAACATTAGACATGGTAATATATTTTTAGATGTGCTGCCATCTATGGTAAGAAGAGAGTATTGACATTAAATTTTGACTGAATCTAGTCAAGATGTCACTCTCTTTTTTTTTATCCCTTTCAGAGATTAATACAAAGAGAGTGACATCTTGACTAGATTCAGTCAAAATTTAATGTCAATACTCTCTTCTTACCATAGATGGCAGCACATCTAAAAATGTTATCTTATAGCAGATATAGCTATTGACTTGTACGAGTTTGGAATTTTATTTATTGGATTCGAAAAGCCTAACTGATGATGCCGAAAGGCAGAAACCGGTCTTAGGATGTCGAATCTAATAAATTAAAATTCCTTACTGGTTTACTCATGGTAATATATTGTTATACAAACTAAAAACCATTTTTCTGATAAACTATACTTGCTACTAGAATCTTACATACATACAAAATAGAGAAACCAATAGAAAATCGTCCGTCCTATATCCCATTAAATCTGAGGTGTTTCAGCAGGATACTGGGTCCTGTCAGATACGAGCTAATCCTTGTTTACCAGTTTCTAAGAAAAATTTAACTGAAATTCAACCAACACTAACAAAAAATAGCAACCTCAAACAATTATTTACAATAATTTATTATTTTTATGTTAGGATAGGTTGGTTTCTATCATTTTAGTGTTTATTTATTCTCACAAAATCAAACTAAAAGTCTGGATGAAAATCCTAATTCAATAAAAATAAAATTCCTACACTTATTTTATTAACAAAACTTAACTTTGGAATAATTAAATCAAATGACTAGAATCCAATTTTATTAGTAGTACAAATGCAGTGTCGAAGTTAGAAGAATTTATTTATTTTTCCAATTAAACGTGACTTTTCCGTTGTAAAAGTTCAGTCTGAAAGTTTCTGAAACTTTGTCACACTCGTACAATTCTAATTTCGTTTTACCTAGACGAAAATAAAAAAGAGCGAATGCTCGAGTAATACCTCTAAACCGAATAAGTTTTTATCTTCTTAAATATGAAATAAAAGGATTTTAATACAGGATAATAATTGAAATGTTGAAAAAGGTTTAGTCCACCGTCTTATTTTTAGCAGATTTGTTTAGTTTGTTTTATTTTACAAGCAAATATTTTCTTAAGTAATATCATAAGGGTATCTAATTTTTCCGAAAAAAATCGAAAAAACACGTTACTAAGTAATATTTTAACAAGAAGCGTGAGTGCTGTACCTGCACGAATGCATGTTGTTAAAAAAATATTACTTTGCAATGTTTTTTCGATTTTTTTACAGGAAAAATTAGATGCCCGAATGGTATTTGACAAGACTATTTCATGAGTAACAGATTATTCTGCATACACATAGCTTACAAAACATACTACCTATTATATAATAATAATAGCTTTATTGCCCAACTGGAATTCATTTATAGGACAATTTACAAAATTTCACTATAAAAAAATTATCTCACTAAATACATGAAGAAAATATTAGTCTAAAAAGACAGAAAAAGTATCGCAATATATGCATATTTTATAATAGTTAGTGCACAAAAAATTAATTGAGGATTTTAAAAGTATATTTGTTCTTGCTCTAGAACACCTAAATGTCACCTTAATTCTTGAATTAAAACTTGGCACCTCCATATAAATTTTTGAAAGAATATCAGCGGAATCAATTGAATTATGAAGTACTTTATATAGAAATTTCAATGAGGAGTCTCTCCTTAAATCTAAACTATCATAATCAAATCTAGCACATAATGCATTCTAGTCAAAACCACGCTCTGGATATACTCCATCTATTTTAAAAGCCAAATATATAGCAATTGTATATGGGGTGCCAAATAATACTTCCGCATTCCAGCTTAGATCGTACTAACGAGTTAAATAATAGTTTGATGGGAGTTGTATTTGTAAAACTTCAACAATTTCGAATAAGAAAGCCGTACATTTTCATGGCCTTAAATATTTTAAGTTCAATATGGTTTGAAAAAGTTAATTTTGTATCAAAAACAATTCCCAGGTCCTTAATAGTACTATATTTTTTAAGCTCGGACATTTGGATAGAGTAAGTGAAATTGATATTTTCATTCTTTCTAGAAAAAGTTAATACTTTAGACTTTTTAGCATTTAAATTCAATCTATTACTGTCGCACCAATTATTAATTAGGTCTAAGTTTTTCTGTAGCTCTTTACAATCATTAATGTTAGTAATATTTGCAAAAATTTTAAAGTCATCAGCAAAACCTAATCTTTCACAGTCTAATATTTCTAGCAAATCATTCACGTAAACTAAAAATAATAAAGGCCCAAGGTTGGAACCCTGGGGAACTCCAGAAGTAACAGAAATAGTTTTAGATGAGTATCCGTTATATGCAACAAACTGTTTCCTATCTGCTAAATATGATGAAAAGAGCTTTACAACATTGTCTTCAAAACCAGTTTATCAATCAATTTACGTTGATCTACCTTGTCAAAGGCTTTCGAGAAGTCTGTATATATTACATCAACCTTACCCTGTTTATCTAAAACCTCTGAAATGTATTGAGTTAGAATTAATACATTTGTTACTGTGGAACGTTTTTCCATAAAACCATGTTGATGTACCGAAATACAATTTCTAACTGAGGAATATACACGATTATACATGACCATCTCAAAAACCTTCGAGAAGTTGCATGTAATTTTCCACATCTGATTTTTTCCCAGTTTTGAATATTGGACAAATTCTAGCATTTTTCCGAACTTCAGGATATTTACCATTTTTTATTGACAAGTTGAAAATTTTTAACAATGGTTCTACTAGTACTTCTGTATATACATACATAATAAATATGTAGGTATTAATTTGAAAACTGAAAAACAGGTAATTTATTTAATCACAAAATACTAAAAACTTAATTATTTATGGTACAATTAAAACATAAATTGTAATTTTGTTAACTCATTGGAGTGGCTCGAGGAGTGGCTGCAGGATGTTCCGTTTTCTGTTTTTTAGCTGGAGGTTCTGAGGCGTCACTTCTAAGGGTGTTTATGATGTTGGGATAATGCTCATTATCCATTTGCAGATAAGGCTTAATTGAGTTGGCTGAACGGTGGCCAGTAATTTTAATTAATTGTTGTTCACCAACCCCGCCTTTAGCCAGGTTACTGATTGCTGTCGACGGCATAGAGTGGTTTGTTATTTTTATTTCTTTTGTATTTAATCCTGCCTTCTCTGCTGCTTCTTTAGTCCGTTTCAAAAGTTCGTTTTTTACC
This sequence comes from Crepidodera aurea, assembly GCA_949320105.2. Taxonomy (NCBI): domain Eukaryota; kingdom Metazoa; phylum Arthropoda; class Insecta; order Coleoptera; family Chrysomelidae; genus Crepidodera; species Crepidodera aurea. Next base: position 17,397,068 of record OX439475.1, on the reverse strand, counting down.
ACTGGAGTGTTTTTGTACCATCCACTTGATTGTTCTTTAAGTTGAGAATAATCTATTAGTTGTTATTCTAGATGAACGTTTAACCATTAAAATTTTAAAAAGACGGACTGGGAAAAAGGTAGGGTTCTTCGCCATTTTTTGTTTTCATCCTGGGCCGTTTTATTAAAGAGAGGATTATATTCTACTCTTCCTAAAAAGTAGGATTTTTGAAAATCAGTTATTTTAAAAAATATGTAACTATGTTATCTACCTGTTTTAATCCCAGAATTATCCACTTCCTCTTTAAAATAATGAACTCTGCAATTGACTGCTTCTCCACCTCTTCAGGCCAGTTCTACTGAAGCGATATGGTAAAATTTCGTTGGAGTCCCGCTGAAGTGTCTTCGTCCCATAATAAAACCATTACGTAGTATTCTTCCAATTTTAATGAAGCAGAGCTCGATTTCGTTTTATTGGCGCACATCTGCAAATTCCTTCGTTTCGCATTACGAGCTTCCATACAAGACTTGAAGATAATATCTTTAAATGGATCAAAAATTTTTTTCCACTTCATAAAATACATCTCTTGCATTTTTTTGAAACGGTGTTCCACATTGTCTTCACAACTAGTTCTTTGTAATTTTCACCGTTTTCTTTCTTCATATTCCACGTTCAATCTTTCAGGATCGTATTTCTTTGCCTTGCATAATTCCGTAAACTGTTTCCATATTGACTTATGGGTTTTAACGGTGTGGTACGGTACACTTTTCTCAATCGCCAGATCAATATTAGTCATAGAATCACTTCCAACGCGACTCATTTTCACTACATAAGCTGACTAGCACTGTTTAAAAACAATTTTACAAAATTTATTGACAATAAAATCAGAAAAATTGTTTAGCGTCGTTTTCTGGTGTCCTAGAAGACCATAATTACTTGTTATCAAAGGTATTGTAAAACTACTGACAGGAGCTGTCATACAGTTTTTTCATCTAGAAACCATTTGTAATTCAAAATTGCGCGTTTGTGATCGGTGGAAATTAAGACGAGGGAAATAGTCAGTTAAAAGTCAAATGTCTCAAAAATTACCTCATTTCTTCATCAAAATTATTAGACAGGTCAACGTCCTACGATAAAATCATGAATTATTCTCGGGATGCTAAAATAGACAGGTTTATTTTACTTCGTCTTAATTTAGGTTGGCATAAGATTTCCACATATTTGCTATGTTTAAATTTAGACCAAAACAAGTAAAAGAAAAAACAAAAGATCCACGTAAATTAACATCTTTCTGAGTAATCACATTTTGTTTGATGACTAATTATACTTAAATAGCAGAGGCTTTGGAAATTAAATTTGAAAGTCGATCGTTTTAAACGGACGAGAAATAATAAAATCTGCTATTGAGAATATAATCCTTTGAAGATATTTCATCAAAAGATGCAACAAATACATTAATAATGTTTTTATGGATCTACAAGCTACTACGTTAACCATTTTCTAAGCAGCATAAATCAGACTACAAAAAAATAAAAACTGCACATTAAAAATATATGGATAATATATCCTCATCTTCCAACACTTAAAAATTAAACTAATGCATACAGCGACGATATCTTTAATAGTTTTTCGTATAATTCTTTCAACACCCCAGAAAATATCAAACAAATTGCGATCGACAGTAAACGTTCCGTAAAACTTTTAATGATGGTGAGAAACTGTAGCATTCGAACCGAAAACGACTGAAATTTAAAACCTCGGTGTTGACGGCCGAACAGAAAAAAAAATTGCTTTTAAAATGGTAGTGTTGAAGCCCAAACGAAAGGGACACCTTTCCCAAAATAAACATAGTTGATTTTTATACAGATAATCGCTACTAGTTACCCTGTTAGATGTCGCAAGGGCGTAGATTTTTATTTCTTGAAAGGGTAGAAAGGTGTGCAAATGAGGTGTTCAATTGTCCGGCCTGTATACACAAAGACCTTACTTAGAAAATCGTCCATGCCTTTATTGCAAGTCCCATTTTTATTGATTAAAAAAATACTTTCAACGTTTAAAGATTCCAAAACCAAAATGTTTGAGAATTCTTCTTCTTTTCATGATTTCTCTTGGCCTTTTGAGAAGGCGGAATGTTAGGGATCGGTTATTTTTCTTCCATCCATTTCTTCTATTCCTATTTGATTTCTGGCGAGTCTCTCTATTTTTCTTTTTCTTTCCTGATTTGGGCATCACCCTCTAGTTTTGTCCATTTGGACAGCACTTATTACTGATACCAGGCCGACGTTCTATCTATCTATCTATCTATCTATCTATCTATCTATCTGTGATGAGGATGTCGATACACTGGGACCTATAAGATCTATTGTGCCCCCTACTGCTGCCCAGTCATGAAGGATGTCTCAACGATTAGAGCAGTTCCTCCAGTCCTATTGCTTTCAAAAAGTTCAGGATGTCGGTAGGCTTCAGGGTAGTTAGATCTTCCTCTTCTATTTGATATTCTCCGATGTAATTACCCTTGGATTTTGCAGGGTAATGCATTCTGAGAGAATGTGGATATGAATCTGCATTCTTCTTTGTCTACTAATCCGAGTTTCTTTAGGTGGCCTCCCAGAATTGGTGTTTCAGCCCCTTTTTTTGCGAGTACGTCTGCTATTTCATTACTCTCCACTCCAGTGTGTCCCGGAACCCATAGGAGGGTAACGGTGTTGTTCTTGCCTAGTTCTCGAGGCACTCCCAATCCATCTTGGAGTTGATTACGTGGGAGTTCAAGGGTTAATGGCTGCTTGGCTGTCTGACATGATGATGATCTCTTGTCTGCGAAAATTTCTTTCTATGTTGAACTGGACATATTTTCCATTGTTATCACGCTAGAACTGGTTGAGTACTGGCCCATCTCTGCAGTACCTGTAGCTCCCAGAAAATTTGTCTTACTAACAATTTCTCAGATATTTTTTAAATTTTCTTTCAATAAAATTTTTCAAACTTACCGGAAGTTTTTTTATAAAGTTCTTGTAGTAAAATGAATGTTATACTACCAAAAGGACTTGTTTTAAAAGAATTAAAAGAAAATCCAAGTTAACGAGTCTCAAACACGCTTACCTGTTATTGCATAATCCGTCTCTCAAAATATTTACAATAAGAAACATAAAATTCATTTTCAAGTTAGTAGGATACAAATAAAAATGTGTCATTTCTCTCCTTCTCTTTCTTTTTCGTAATTTCTTCTATACAATACCAGCACTCTTGTCCCGTTCTATACGCGCGCCCTTGACGTGTTACGTTTTCGAACCGACCTTTGATCATTATCGGTGTTTGCAGGGGAAATACAGCTGCGAGCTATTGAAATTTAAGGATATCGTATTTGAAAAATAAACTAAACCGGAATTGAAAAACAAAAAATAAAAATACGTCAATTAAAACGTTACCGATGCTGTTTATATCTTGGAAATATGTTGAAAAAATCAACTTTACGAAAGCGTTTGATTAGTTCTTAACAGAAAAAACGTTGCTGTATTTATTTATTCAGTATAATCACTTTTTATCCAGACAGGAACCTTTGGAGTGTGAGCTGGACATGTCGCTAAGCTGAAGATCATTGGCAAAAGTATTGACAAATAAAGAGATGTCCTTTCACTAAACGTTTCAGATAGAAATGGTAATAAAAGCGGCAGTAATTATAAGGGACAACGGACAATAGCGCGCGGCGGTCAGAAATGTCTCCAGGTAATGAAATTTTATGGGTCAATTGCGCTCAGGTTACCCTCAGTAGATTGTCAATTGCGCTCAAATCACCTGAAAATAAAACTAAATAAAGCAAAGAGCTAAACTGACAGCTGGGCGCTATTGGTATATACGCATTATAAGAACCATCGCAAAATCTTATACGCAGGTGCTGATCTAGCGTTACTTAAAAGAGAGTGAATATAAAAGACATTAAGATCGTAGAGTATTGTTTTGAAAAACTATTAATAGCAACAACAATCGAAATAAAGAAATAACACAAGGAATATTAATTGTAAATACAACAAATAAAAATCCATAAATGAAGATGCTAAGTCATTCAAAAAGTTGTTTTTCTTGGTCTTTTGATGCTAAATTTGTCTAGTAGAGATGTTTTAATAAAATATCTGCAGGGATTTGTGAGAAAATACATTTTCGTATAACATAATTGTTCTTTCTTTGTTCTAACTTTAAAAACGTTTGATTGTAGTTTTTTCTGGATCGTAACGATGCGTCCAAGTATAACACGATCTAAAAATGATCTTTATTTTGTAAGTAGGCAATAGACCAAGTATATCAAGTGTAAACCTCTCGAATAATAATAGTCCTTTCAAAGTTGATTCAACTTTGTAACAATTTAGTGAATTTCCCATCCACTTCATTTTCCTGGAACGAAAATCTAAGAAAATTGTCACCCTTTCGCTAGTTTCGCTGACTGCATGACAAATTACCAAGGTTTCAGAGTCCTGAGGCGCTTCTTATCCTTTTACGTTCGTCCTTATATCCCTCTGGAACCGATTTCTGTCGTCGTTTCGACCCATCCGAATCGCCACGTGAATTTTATAGGATCTAACAGTTACCGATTCGCTGAGATGTATATCTCGTGAGGCGCATATTGATGATTCTTTTGGAAAGCGTGCATTTGGATACTTTAAAATCACAGAAAATTGCAACAAGCGAGGTATCATCGGGGTTAACGCAATTCGTTTTATTTTGCTTTGCCACAACCACATCCCCAACAAGTCATTCATAAGTTTCAAATATTCCGTGCCCAATGATGAAGTGAAAATGTGTGAAAATGGCGTCAAATTTATGTTGCGATACATGGGCGTACTCTTACAGAGGGAAATGGGATGAGACACAATATATTTATTTTTTTTTAACGATTTTAATTTTACCACGTCGGTTACATAGGAAATTTAAAATACTAATGAAAATATATTTATTTAATCAAATGAGTAATCGTAAAAAATGAGGATCCGTTATTTCGCTAGTCCGCTCAGAACACCTAGTGTTCGTCAATGCAGGATCAAGGGAAAATCATCATTTCCTTGCAAATGTGTCTATGTTATTTTTATCAGGCTGTTCTGTGACAAGTACATTCGGGATTGAGGTAAAAATAGGGAACTAACTACAAATTAAACACTTGAATTATTAGTTGTATCATCCTGAAATAAAAAAATAATGTTGGTGTAGTAGGAACCTTCTACGTTTAGATAAATCCTGAAAAATATATTAACCGTTTTAATGTTATCAAACCTACAACAGAAAAAAATTGTTATTAAATATCAACTAACGAAAACGTTGACAGCAGTAACAAATTTCTACATCTACTATTTTTTGTGAGGCAAGCCTCGTTTTATTTTATTTTTCTACACTTGAAGGGAACAAGTGTGTATCAACCATATCTTTTTTTTTTTCGTAGCAAAACACTCTGTGGGAATGTTTTCTATAATTACAATCTGATCATGAAGATCAATAAGCAATTTTGTTCCAACCTAACTTAACTAGAATTCTTAAATACTAAGGTCCTACTCACTAGTGTACCTTAGGGTCTGATAATTTTAGTAACACTACCGGTAACGTGTAACACAAATCCACACAATACTCTGTTTGTAACTAGCACTGTCACTGAACTAGTTCAAAAGGTTTGGTCCTCTTGAGCCTTCTTACTAAATTGGTATTATCAAGGAGCTGGATGACCTCAACGTTCCCATGTTGGAGCAGCCGTTGTTCATGGCTGCTGGCAGATTTAGATATAGTCTTGTCAACAGTTTCTACATCCAGGTCCCTATGAAGATCACTGTTGCGACAGTACCAGGGTGCATCGACGATGTTCCTTAATACTTTATTTTGAAAACGTTGGATAACTTGAATATTACTTTTACTGGCGCAGCCCCAAAGCTGACTACCATACGTCCAAACGGGTTTCAATATCTGCTTGTAGAGGAGCAGTTTGTTATGTGTGGACAACTTGGAGTTTCTTCCTAATAACCAATACATCTTTTTATATTTTATACCAAGCACTTCACGTTTCTTTTTAATGTGGACTTTCCAGCGAAGTCTAGCATCGATTGTCATTCCAAGATATTTTGCTGTATTAGCATAGGGAATCTGAGCGTTATTTATTCTTATGGGAATGTGTTGGTTTCGTTTATTAGTAAAGTTAACATGAACAGATTTATTTTCATTTATCTTAATACGCCATTTTTTAGTCCAGGTGTTAATCTGGTCTACAGATGTTTGTAATTTTCGGTTGGCTTCTTCATGGTCTTTTCCAACAGCCAGAATGGCAGTATCATCAGCAAATGTTGCAATAGTATCGTGCTCAAGGTTAGGAATATCACTGGTATACAGTAAGTAGAGGACTGGACCTAGTACACTACCTTGGGGTACTCCTGCCTTAATTTCTCTTAGATCAGAATATACATCTTCCTGTTTTCTGTTTTATTCTGAAGTATCTGTTTGATAAATAGGATTTTAAGAGTTCTGACTTGGTAGTAACAAATTTAACTTGTGGTTAAGGCCCTCATGCCAGACTTTATCAAAAGCTTGGGCCACGTCTAGGAAGACGGTGGAGCAGACTTTCTTTTCCTCTAAAGACTTTTCAATTATGTCTGTGATTCTATGCACCTGGTCGATCGTTGAGTGTTTTTCTCTAAAACCAAATTGATGGGAGGGAATCAGGTCCTTTTCTTCTATTGTAGGTTTTAATCTCTTAAGAAGCAGTTTTTCGTAGAGTTTCGAAATAACAGGCAACAAAGAGATTGGTCGGTATGACGTTACTTCTTGGGGAGGTTTACCTGGCTTAGGTATCATTATAACCTCTGCTACTTTCCATAGCTGAGGTACGTATCTCATCCTAAATGATGCATTGATAAGGTTGGTCAGTTTGACGACAGCTTTACGTGGGAGTTGTTTCAAGATTTCCCCGGTGATCAGATCAAATCCAGGGGCTTTTTTAGGATTTATATTTGTTTCGATTTCCACATAAACTTCTTTTGGAGAAGTAGGTCTAATCACTGAATCTTTCTGTTCTGGTTCGTTCCAGTCTTGGGTCTCTTCACCATCGTTTGTCTGGAAAGTCTTTTCTAAGTGTTCTGCGAATCTGGTTGCTTTTTGTATATTATTTCGTGCCCAACTCCCGTCTTCCTTTCTAATTGGTGGGTTATGTGTAATAGGACTTTTTAATCGTTTGGTTGCTTTCCAGAGTGAATAATCGGTACTGCTGTCATTAGTTAACCATATCTGAAGTCTAATTTAAACGTTTGTAATCGTTTTATATTACAAGAATATTCCTCTTAACCTATGCTTTAAAGAGACGTGTAGTTCTCCTAGAGTAGGTACTAACATTATAGAAATATTTTTAATTTATTATATAATGGGCATAATGAATGAAACAAGTCAAATCGAATCAAATAAGTAATTAGTTAAAACTACAATTGAGAACACAAAAATACAAAATTAAAATTTCAATAAAAGTTACAAGATTAATGGGAGATCACTAGAGTTTAAGCAGTCGGTATTATGGAAATGATTTTGATTGCTTAAAATATTCAACATATTCTTAAAAGATTGGTTTTACCTTCTACATTATATAAATTTATGCCATAATGTTTAAACAATATTACTGGAAATACCTACCTTATTTCAAGTGAAAAATGTTTGCATTTTAGTAAAGCCTCGCCAAAGTATTTTTAAATCTTATAGCCTAAATTTATTAAAAAAACAAATAAATATAGGTATATTACCTCGATATTGGTTTTGCATCTTTTTTCAAATATTTCCTTCCACTTGGTTTATATTGAAAGTCATTGTCACGGAAATGACTGGAACAAATAAAAGCATTTTTAGGTAGGACCTTCACTTCCTCAAATCCTAACAAGGAGTGTTGTGTTAATAGTTACGAAAATTAGTGTTAACGTAGATGTATAATTATTTTAGCGAAACAAAATATATCATTTTCCAAGATAATTTTTACATAGATTTAGGATTTTGGTAATGACGGAAAAAATTATAACTTTGACAACATTGAAACTAGATATATAAATTTAATAACACAGCGCTTAGACTGTTATTTGTTGTTGGCGCGGGCCGAAATGTAAACAAACTCTATCTTATTCTTCTATATCTATGGCCACAACAGTCTGTATATGGGGGTGAAGTGGATACTAACGCACGGAATTGTGTTGAGGATCAATTACCCTGTATATTATTTTAGTCTAGCTGACTATCTAGATTTTTTATTATACGTTTGTGAATTTTATGTAACACTTTTAAGAAGTCACCAAAATGTGCCAAACAATTTAATTTAGTATAAAGATTTTTAATATTTGAATTTTTTATTTTTCCTATGAAATATTTGAGTCGTAAATTTTATATTGCTTATCTTTTGAGCAGTCTGATAAATTGTAAGTTGTATTTATTTGTAAAACTTTATAATAATCATAAATTATCTATCTATATTGGTTATTGTAAATTTGAGTCATTTTGTTTATCATAGCAAAAAAAAACAAGAATTCTAGCATTAGAATCAAAACGAATTTTAAATTATTTAGTCCCGAGGAATATTTATAAATAGCTATGAATGTTAAACATGAAAATATAGCTCAATTCCATGTTTTTTTCTAATATTACGAATTATTCTCAAAAATATGAAATATTTTTGTATTGTCTTCGTTTTATGCAATATCTTTTTTTTAGCCTGTGTTACCTATAGTAGATTTTGATGATGTCCAAAGTAAATCAATGCTTGGAGAGCTGGAGAGCGGAATAATAATATTTTGCAATTGAAAATTAAAATTAATGCAAAATGTATGTTGATCATCCGCAGTTCAGGTAAATTAGAATTATCATGTCCATACTAAATTAACATACCGATATCCAATACGCATGGACGTTAATATTTTAATATAAAATGAATATTTCTTTGCAAAAATGTATAAATGCAAAAAGTTACTTCTGATTTATTTACTCATTTATTAATATTTATATTTGTACATTGCTAACGCATATATTATTTTTTCCGGGGTACGAGGGTAAATATAATAGATTTTTTTATACGTATTCAAGTATCTTCTCCCCTGAGTTTTGTATAATATTCATTCGGCATTTCTTGAATTCCACGTTAAGGCAATTTTGCCAATTACGTCTCCACACATAACTTACATTCCAATAAAGTTCTACCAAAAAGAAACATCTGTGTTGAAAGTTTCTGATACTAAGTGTCCCATAAAAAACATGATATCGGAGGGAATGTGAATGCTTAGAACAAATTAAAAAAAAATATGTGACGTTATCAAATAGAATCGTCACTTAAAAATATGTTTAAAAATGTATTAACTCCTTAACGCACACATTTTTCGAAAAAAAAAACATATTTTTATCAGTAAAAGTTTTTCGATAGAATTAATAATAATAGTAGCATTTATTTTTAAAACATTCAAAATTTTCTTTTTTGTGATATATTTCGAAGCAAAATGCAGCACATAGCCTAACATTGCAAGTAAAATCGTAAAATATGAGAAACAATGGCTTTATATAAATTCACGAAAATACAATGTCACGAATGCAGACGGCGCGTTCTTTTGTTCACTGGTAAAAAGCTGTTTATTATTTGTTTATTGAATAAACAAATGTTATAGCTTACAATCCCATGTAAATGCCAATGCAGCAATGCCATCGCATTGTAAATAAGATAAGAAGTTGCTAGAAGAGAAGAAAATATGTGCTTCTATTTTCCTTGATGTAAAGCAAGCCTTCGATAACGTTTGGCATGATCGTCTCCTATATAAATTGAAAACGCATATGCCTAGCCAAACATACCTTATCCTCAAATCCTATATCAACGAACGATTTTTCCAAGTAAAAGTTCCTCAACTTCAAATTATAATCCTATCCAATCTGGAGTTCCTCAAGGTACTGTCTTTAGTCCTTTTTTATATCTCCTTTTCACTGCTGATATAACTAATGACTAATGGCTACATTTGCTGATGATACAGCAATTTTTACATCAGATACAGATCCCAATAGAGCTGCCATCTAACTTCAGAATTATTTACAACTGCTGCAAACCTGGCTCGAACGTTGGAAAATTGCAGTTAATGCCGATAAATCTACACAGGTTACATTTACAACAAGGAGACATGCATGCCCTCAAGTACACATAAATAATAATGAATTTCCACAAAAATCTGAAGTAAAGTATCTAGAACTTCATCTGGACCGAAAGCTTAGTTGGAAAAACCACGTAAAAGCCAAAAGAAATAGTTAAATCCAAAAGTCTGGCAAATGTATTGGCTACTTGGAAGAAGGTCTCTACTCTCACTTGAGAATAAAATATTGATTTACAAGATCATTCTAAAGCCTATTTGGACATACGGGATTGAATCCCGGGGTTGTAATAAACCTACCAACACCAAAATACAACAAAATTGCCAGTCCAACACTTGTAGGATGATAACTAACGCTCCATGGTACGTCTCCAACATAACCCTCCATGACCACCTTTGAATTGCATTGACCTTTAGGCTAATAAAGCCAAACAAAGAAATTCACTCCTCTTGTTTTCATGGCGAATTTGGTACCGTTATAAATTTAAAACCTTAAATTTTTTCCATTTTTCCCAATGCCTTTTAAACCATCCCAAAAATTAAGGCGTAAGTCAGAATCAAATCGATTCTTGGTAAAAATTGATTCAGCTATTTTTAGCAGGAAAGTAAAATATGATCCTTTTCAAAGGACACCGTGTATTTCCGGATACGACCCCATATGAAAGCGTGCTTCTAATTTAAAAATCCTCTCCGGAAGATGCAACTCAAACAAATTCCGTATAAAAGGGCCATATATTTTCGCGCGTCTCTAAATCCACTTTCTTTTTCGATCAAGTCCCCTTTTATCCTGAGCTATTCTATTGTTCCCAGCCGGTTCTCGTGTCGTTCTTAATCCTTAACGGACCGCTTTTCTTTTTTTTTCTCCGCACTTTCCGTACTTCTTGCCTCGTCGCCAATTGATGGTTTTTTCCGAGAGTTATAACGGAGTTATGGAAATTAGACATTTTCACCTATAAGGTGAAAGGAAATTTATCTTTGTCTGCTAGAATCTTGGCTTTGGTATAAGAAATTATAAAAACGGCCATTTTATTTTTATTTTAAAAATGGCTTTGTATAGAGTAAAGAATCCTTTATTAAATCCTTTATTTTAACCCTTCCTGGTATTCTCATCTCTAATCCCCTACCTGAATTGCACGGAATAATTTCCGGGTTTGCCCAACTGGCCCCCAAGCTACCTGCCACAGAGAAAACTGGTACAGGTACCCTTAATCCCTTGGTCCAAGTGGCCCCCATGTAAATACGGATTAGGAATACAGGTTAAATTATTACATACCAACATAAATATAATATAAAATAATAAACCACCACCATAAAGTTTTTTTTGCCATCAGTACTAAGCAAGTTCGTCGTGTGTTAAGTGAGTAGATTAACTTGGGACTATTGTCCACCGATTACAATTCCCACTTATTTCTTTTATAGATTGAGTGTGTATGTATGAACTTAGTTTCTAATTTATAAATTATTCTAAAATCTATAAGGCAAATCGACAGGCTTGTGTCTTTTTAGTCTTTGTGTTTGTTCGCTATTATCTAACAAATTCACAGCTAAAGAATTTGGGTGAATCTCGAGTTTTCTAACGTAGCCTTTACTATATTCACTAATTTCTTCTTGGGCACTATTCACTTTTAGATCGCGTCTGATTTCTCTGTTTGGTATAAACCAGGATGCGTTTGTAATGGTGGAGTGAGATTTGGCTGCTGTTCTTCATAGTTGTACCCCATAGGTCCATACTGGTTTGAAGGCTGCTTTATGTACTAGTAGCTTGTTCTCTAGCGATAGTTTTGAACGTCTGCCTAGAAGCCAGTGGTACTTGCTGAATTTGTGAGCCAGTTGTTTTCTCTTCATGGGGATATGAGCTTTCCATGCAAGTCTCTTTTCCAGATGCAGTCCTAAGTATTTTACGCTGTCTGATGTGGGTAACATTTGTCCATTTAAGGTTGTTGTTGGAGCGGTAAATGTTGATTTTTATTCTCCATTTTCTTGCCCAGTCCTGGATTCTATTTAATTGGTCCTGAAGGAGTCTTCCAGGTTTCGATGTTTAGCCAGTATACCTTTATCGTCGGCAAATGTGGTCGTCTTAATGTTTTCTCTAGTTGGTAAGTCTTTTGTGTATATAAGATATAGTGTGGGTCCCAATACACTGCCCTGGGGAACTCCTGCTTTAACTGGAAATATTTGTGTTGTTTCTTATTTGTGTTGTACCATAAAGTACCTTTCTTGCAGGTATGATTCTAGAACAAGGTATATTGTGTGTGGTAGTGTGTTCTTTAGTTTATAGAGAAGGCCTGGCTTAAATCTAAGAAGGCAGTTTAGTTGATGGTGTCGACTACTCTGTGGACTTGTTCAATCGTGCTGTGTTACTGGCGAAACCCAAACTTGAATGGTAATAAAACTAATGGCTTGTAACTTTTTTAAATAAATGATTTTCTAAATTTACGTCAAGTTGTTTTCTTAAAAATTCAATTTTTTCTCTAAACTACAACATCCTAACAAACCACTATGAATTACGTAATACGTAATTGACTAAATAAAGCCCTTACATTTGTTTTTAGATCTTTAGACCTTTGTAAATTTTCCATGCACTTTTAATTATACCGAACACATCCATTATTTTTTTCAGGGTAAACTGATAGGAAACAATATCCGGTTGTTGGACTCCTCACAACACAAAGTAAACATAATTTTCAGCTATAAATGTCTATCGGGGTCTTACTTGTCATTTCGATTTATTGGTAGACAAACATAATTACACTATGTAACATGAAACTTCTCCTTGTATCATTATAAAGTAAATTTTAATGGAAAAATTGTACTTGAAACATTTCTTTTTTAATTAAGAAATAAAGATCTTTATGTATACGAGATCGTTATGAACTTTTACTTTAATTAAAGTTGTTTTATTGCTTACTAACTTATTTCTTGAACGTGAGAAAATCTCCAGTTGTGTATTAAGTATTTTCATATAGAATAAAAATCAACACATCAATACAAAATAATTTACATTATTTTTTTTTTGTTTTCAGGTAAGCAGGGCTCATTTATTGCGTTTTTTCTTTCTTTTATGGTAAGTAGCTTAAATTAAGATAGATATTAGATTATTTGATTTATGCTTTGTAAAATTAAACAAATTCACTCAATCGGTTGCTACATTTTGTTGGAAAATATATTCGTTTTTAACGAACAGAATTATTCTAACCTCAGCCATTCGGTTTCTTCACAAATTGCAATGCATTTCTTATAATTCTCGTATAAAAATATCACTGCGATTGAGCCTCTGCGTTTAGAAAAGGAAAGGCCTCATCTCATAGAGGATTTCAAAATATATCGATCGAGGTTTAAAATCTACAAGCAGTTTGGAGTTTGGCTTCTTTCTCCTTACAGCTAGTAGACATTAAACTTCATCTTCAATTTTTTTATATCCGAATTAAAATTTAAACAGGGGCATGACCACCTGACCAGCCAGCACTAGAATTTATATAAAGTTCCTTTTTGGCACTAATTTTCCCTGATTCGTATGGCATTTTGTATCCGATGTATAATTACCCACTTTTCCTATGGTTTCGTATGCATAACTTTAGATGTAGAAGCCTTACTTATTTAATTTTACTAGAACTTCATCTACAACTAGGTTTCTTAAGAGTGTGGATAGTACCCCACTCTATTATTTTCATTAATATGTCTCAACATGGATTTTATCCACCGACGAATGATGTCGTTTATTCTATATTAATTAATTGACTGTGAGGTATGATCAAGTACTTCCTCAATATCAAGGAATGCTGATGCTAGGGCTATTTCCCTAGTCAGTGAATCTTCTATTTTCGACAGCAGTTGGTTGATAGCGGAGTTACAGGATTTACCCAGTTAAAAGACAAGTTTCTCAAGGTATCTTTAGTCCAGTCATTAGGTATTTTTTGCGTGCAAAAGGTCGTGGAGTTTTGAAAATAGGCAGGAATGCAGTCTTAGGTGTCCTTAATGTACCCTTAATTTTGCGACCTCACGTGACCGCCGCTCGCGCCTCCATTTTGAAAAAATGGCGCCCAAAATTAGTTTCTTGCTTATATCTCGGTTCCTGTAGTTTTTAGAAAAAAAAGTCAAGAATACAAAACTCAAGAAGATTATCCGATATTTTGAAAAATTCACCCTAGTGTTCGGCCCTGTAACTCGGAAAGTATTATTTTGACAAAAAAGTGTATAAGTGCATTTTTGTAGAAAATTTTATCTTTTTCAATTTTATATTCTTGACCTTCTAAAACCTACGAGAACCGAGTGGCGGTCACGTGAGGTCGCAAAATTAAGGGCATGTTTAGGAGATCGTACAATATATTCCTGCCGATTTTTAAAACTCCGCGACCTTTTTCAAGAAAACACTACCTACTGATTGGACTATTTGGGATTTGTTTGGATCCATCTTTTATTTACTGCCCAGTATCCGTTTGTTTCTGATGCTGTACCTACTTGGCAATGTTTTTCATGTGTAATTATTACAGTCACGTATATCTTTCCGATCTCCTAGAATATTTCTATATTTGTTTCTACGTTTTCCATATTTAATTCTATATTTCACGAATTTAATGAACAATTCTAATAACGATTTGTTTTAAACTGATTGTTTAATCTACATAACTCCGCTTTCTATTCAAAATACCTGAGAAAAACTCAATGTAAATTAAAACTCTCACCTTTGTCTCTCCTCAGTGTTTTCAATTTACCTTAATCCTGACCAACGAGCTGGATATGCAAATTGTTTTGCTTGTTGAATAACACAACTTTTAACCCAAAAAACTCGCCAATCTCGAGGGTTTTACCGACCTTTCGTGGATTACGAAACCCAAAGTTGTTTTTTTTTTCTTTTCAAAAGAACTTTAAATCGCATTGACCCTCAATTCACGAGGACTCGTATCCTTTTCGTAGAAGGTATTCATGGCGTTAATGGCTTATTTGGGGCACAAAACAAGGAATAAATACCCGCCTTGTAACAAACAAACCTGATTCCCGAAAGATTTGATCTGACAATGATGAGAGCCATGGAGAATGGGGTATAATCGTAGGGGTTTCAATATGTGTAATTCCCACTTGAGGTCTACAGGGGCGGAATAAAAAAAAGTGGATTTTATAGTACTTTTTTTAACTAAAAATAAATAATTCTTAATTAATCGAAACAGGTTATCAGCCTAGTAGTAAACAGATGTGGTGATTGCTCCACTTTCTCTAATAGCCTCCTTAGATCTGGGGAAAAATGTACATGGCAACACCGCAACTAATAATTTTGCTCTAGATTTATTAAAGATCTATCTAGATTTTTCATAAATCAAAATAGCATCAGTTACTTAGTTTTTTTTATTATCTTCTCCCTTTTTTGTTTTCCAATTTTCTTATTTCTTTCTTATTTATTTTCTCTAATTCTATTTTGTAAGCTGAAGGGGTAGGTATTGGAAGTAACTGATTATCATGAAATACTATTTAAAATTGCAAAGTTCCTACTTCCGACCTTTCAACCCCTTCTTATCACACTCTCTTCTTCGTTTTACTTTGAAGATTTCAAATTAATTTTAATAGATAAAAATAGTTAAAAATAGATTTAAATATTGAAACAGATCACTCACTGGAGTGAGACTGACTCTACATGTCACTCTAACTATGAAACCAAATGCTTATTGCCTCTTTAGGCAGATTGCAGATCTCTCTGAGTTAAAAAAATTAGATGTTTAGAGGTTACAGATTAATCATAATCCAAGATTTTAAGGACCAGAGAAATTAAATTTGAATGATTCCAAACTAGTACACTGGAGTTTACTGAAGTACCTCTGTCACATGTTACAGCTTTATAGTTTTAACAAAAAAAAAAAAAAACGTTAAGCTGGTAGGCCTGAAGGCTTTTATTTCGTTGTGTGAGAGGTCTTATCTTCGGAATAGACTACTCTAGAAGGCACTTCAGGAGGTTAGTATATATCCAAATCAAATCCAGGAAATTGAAAATTCACTAGATGCTACAATAATCCAGTGAATACAAACGGTCCGGTAGTTCTAAATTTTTTATATGTTGTCTAGGATGGTTAGTGAGTGTTTAAAATGCAAAATACACAATTTCTCCCCCTCCGCGCCCGCCGCCATATTGAAAAAACCAAAAAAAAAATCAGCAATTTCTTCAGATTTTCGCTTATATCTTCGTTTAGGTGTATTTTAGCTAGAAAAGAGTTCTAC
This sequence comes from Crepidodera aurea, assembly GCA_949320105.2. Lineage (NCBI taxonomy): Eukaryota > Metazoa > Arthropoda > Insecta > Coleoptera > Chrysomelidae > Crepidodera > Crepidodera aurea. The sequence continues at coordinate 17,380,773 of OX439475.1, read as the reverse complement.
ACAATGTTGTAGAGAATTAAATTTACTATAATTGACGTTTCTTTCTAGGACAGATAGTTACGGAGATATATTCACTTTAAAAAAATGAAAAGAATTACATTTTCCAGAATAGTCAAACTTCTAACTTTAGAACGCTATAATTCAGTTATAGCTTATTCTAGGAAAACAAGTATCAGAATAAAATTTGTAGGGAATTTAATTACCTACAAAACTCAAGTACATTTTTTTGTTAGCAACCCTATATGGAATGGGGGGTAAAAAAATCAAAAACAGCGGAATATTACTTTTTTTGCTGTCATAGCTGCTGCAAGATCAAGCTCCTTTCTATCACCCCCTCCCTTAAGTGTATTTATGTGTACATTTTTTCCAAAGTCTTTCAACTCTCACTTATAAAACTGTTGTTGGATTCGTCTCATTATTATTGCCAAGTAATTAATAGAATTTATAATGTGCAAAAATAAGGGTCACATATGTTAGATGCTAAATTTACAATTAGTGCTAAGTTTACTGCCTTATAATTTGTCATTAATAACTAGATCCACCACTGGAATGTAATACCATCGAATGGAGGAATATTGTGATGGAAATTCTGTGAATTTTTGCTTTGAAACGTAAAACGCATCCGGCGGATTTGAGTTACTCCCTTGGGAACGAAATATCTTGGAGAAGAACTTCAATTTTTATAACTTTATTGGACCGGTTTGTCGAGTGTGATCCGGGCTTTGTGAGAAGGATTTTTGGATTTACGTGATAGTGAAATCTTTTGACGTCTCGACGTGTTCGTGGGTTTTGGTTAGAAATGTTTGTCTGCTATGTTTTCTTTTGTTTTTGAATAGAGAAAAATCTTTTTGCTTATCGTTTTTTGTTTCAAATATTATATACAAAATGAGGGTACCAAAAATTGATAAAAGGGTGTTTATTTTGGCTTTTACTTTTACTATTATCTATATTTTATTACTTGTAAGTTTATAACTTTTTAACAGCGCTACTTTAGAAACAACTTGTGTTAATTAAAACCCAATAGGGAAGGTTTAAGTGGGAACTCACATCTAGTGTTATAAAATCATTGTGTTTTCTTCTTCATCTTCTTCTTCTTCTTCTTTTTTTCTTCTTTTCCTACTTCTTACCTTTGACAAGTCCAAATATTTTAACACCATCACTAATAATATAATTACTTTTACGCAATGTTTACTGGATTCAAAGGCCCAATTAACGAAGCCGGAAGGCAGAAACCTGTATTCCTAATTCTTAGGAATGATTATGATTCTATTTTCGACATCTGTCCTAAAACTTCCCCTTATTTTCATACCAAAAGAATGATGCCCGAACAATCTTTACTTCAATTTCCCAAGAAATTATCACTACAATTATACCAATTACTTATAATTGGATGAAACTTACGTCATTACGTCATTAAAAATAATAACCCTCTTGTTATCTCTCTATAATTTGTGAATTTAATTTCTAAAAACTTTGTCATAACGAATATAAAATAAATAATAAATATACTTTGTACTTATTTTTAACTAATTTTTCAACGCGATCAATTTGAAACTCTGCCTTCTTTATAGTCTATAGCTTCCAACTATTTTAGAAAATAAAATCTTTCATTACGTGGCCATTAACAATTTTATTGACTTTCCTGATATAGAGTCTATTCGGAGTAGTAAATTATTTTCCGTAAATAAATGCGCAGTAAACTTTTTATAATCCTCGGTATAACAGTAGAATCTTGGATAACACATTGTAATAAAGTAATTTAATAGAATATGAAATCGAGAAATGTTAAAAATACAATTTGTAAAATAACTATTAAAAAAAACTTAAAAGGTTAAAAACTTAAAATGAGAATTTTATTTCTTCAAAAAAAAAACAATTTATAAAATTTCTTGATTTTTGTTGAATTCTCTGTTAAATAAGTATTTTATATTTTTATTTATCTCAATTTCAAATGTGAGGAAATTATTTTCACCTATTTATCCTTTGTGGATTTTTAGACAAGGACCAATCATTTTTGAAACAAAAAAAATTCTTAGCAAAATACGAATAATATATTTTTGTCATACCATCTTAAAGTCGAGGTTTCAGCACTGGTAAAGTTAAAAAATTGAAAATTTGTATGGGAACTTTTTTGATTGAAAATTAGGCTTTTTTTTAATTTAAATTCGTATAAAATCGAGAAATAAATATTTTGCTTTGAAAAAATTAAATCTTTAAAACACAAAGAAGAACGGTTTCACCAAGTTTCAAAAAAAAATATATTTTTGCAGGAGATAAAAATTAAAAACGATTTTCTCAATAAATTATTATTTTGTTTTTTCTATTTATAAGTCTCTGTAATCCTTACAATTTATGTGATGTATTAATAGGTCTTAAGTCACTATAATTGGCAAAAAAACAATTTCAGTCTAGAAAGTGGGTTAAGTGAAACACACAAGTTGACCGTTAATTGAGGGAACTCATGTGGTCGGAAAGCTTCAGCTTCAGCTTCTCTACTCTCCTAGGATTATAAACTAAGAAACTTTTCCATTCTCTAGTTCGGGGAGAAGTTTTCTGTATAAAACCTTCTCGCACTTTTCATGTTAATTGGAGATAAGTTTGTTAATGATATGAGAGAATGATGCTGGAACACTTTATTGTAATTAATGAACTCAATTATTTTTACTGAATTAGCAGTACAGATAAGAAAAAAAGAATTTTGAGTTATTTCTGCAAAAAAGTTAAATTCTAGATTGATTACTTGTTTTTAAATAAATATACCTTTCAAAATATTGTCGGTTGTGTATCTGCTACAAGAAATAAGAAATCTCAATACGATAAAAAAGGTCCTGTATGAAAGTTTGAGTATGGATAATTTTTCTTCAGGAATGTTTAGTAGGTGTCCTAGTAAGTGTTTTGGACTTGGGTGGACATCCGCCAACCCGGACATTTTCCAGCTCTGACGTCATCAAACTCAGCAGTTTCTGGGGGTCTCCAAGGAACAAGTTGAATTTACAATTGTTCATTGCCAATACACTGATAGCTTCTCTAACTGAAACACCATCTACTACACCAACACACGTTCAGTGCTTTTTATGGTGATGAAGAATATGAGGTCACCTTCAATTGTACATCGGTGTAAGGTGGAAGACAAGTGAACCATCCAGAATTAAATTATGTGTCAGTAGAGGAAGCAGACTTCAGAATTCTGATTCATTCAAAGCAGGCAATACTGTGTGGGTTCAAAAAAGTCGTTCTCGTTAGTGCGGACACTGATATAATGGTGTTAGCTTTGTTTCACTGAGCTACTCTTCATGAACTTGGTGTTCAAGAACTTTGGGTGCGCAGTGTAGTTGGTGATTCAACGCAACTTTTGTCTGTTCATGATAGGCACACAAAAATGGGCCGAAATTTATGCTCTTTGCTTCCAGATCCACGCATTATCTGGATCAGTTTATACAAGTAAGTTTGGCACCAAAAAAGCAGCTTTTCAAAGTATGTACTTGAAACACTTTGGTGTATCATCAAACTGGGATGACATAAAACAAAGCCTCAAACCAGCAGAAGAATACCTAGTGCTGTTAATTAGAAAAGGGTCATCTTGTAAGTCCTTAGACGAACTTAGATTGTGGCTGTATCATCATGCCAAAAATATAGTCATTGCAGATTTGCCACCTACAAGCAGAAGCGTTGGGGGCCATTTGTTGGGATCGTATTTCTACACATACCTTCAACGACATTGTATTAATGATGTGCTTGTTGGCTTAGACTCTTGTGATTTTGGTTTTACAGTGTTTGAGGATGATTTGGTGCCCCAAAAACACATACACGAATATCCCACAGATTTTGTTGGTGCTTGCAACTGTATAAAATGCGCCATATCCTCCTGAATTTGTAGTGAAAAGGAAGTTAAATGTTGCTCCTTCTGCAAGTGTGGCAGTAAGGGATTAGAGTCAACCTGTAAAAATCCTTTTTAGACAATCATATAACCATCTTTCGGTGTTAAGTCATTTTTCATATTTCAATACAATATCTGTGTGCATCATGATACTTATGTTTTTATTAAGTTATAAAGAATATGATATAATTAACGAAACTGTTGTTTATTTATTTATAGTAGCAGTTAAAACACATTTCTATTCACCTTAAAAATAATATTTACAACAAACTTACCTAAGTTTCATGCAAATCGGTCAAGTATTGCCTGAAATATGAGAATTTCTGTGTTCCGGCGGCCGCCATCTTTGATGACGTCATAGATGGAAAATGTACGGGGTGGCGGATGTCCATCCAAGTCCAAAACACTTACTAGGACACCTAATAAACATTCCTGAAGAAAAATTCTCCATACTCAAACTTTCCCACAGGACCCTAGTCCAGGTCTTGGACCAATACATTTAAAATAATATTAAATACAAGAATGATTCTCAAAAAATTGACTTTTACCGTCACCTACGAGCGATCCTCAAAAATTCAACAGAAAACTTGTACAAGTTAAGGACCTTACCCTTAATTGTGCTATTTTGTAGAAGAACTAAACATAATCCGTATGCGTCATTACTAATCCACAGTCTAACCGCGATGAGAGCTGCTTAACTGTTAAATCCATTCTCACCAATCCTGCAAATGAAGTTGTCCTGACGGCTGGTAAAGAAAGGTATAACTAATTGATTAGTAGAAAAAGGAGTGAAGCAGAAAGACGTAAACAAAATGTAAAAATTCCTAACTCATTCAATAAAAATTAAGACCTAAGCATGGTGAACAACGATCAATTGAAGTTTAATTTAAAAGATAGCGACCCTTAGAAAAACCTGAAAGAGAATCCGCAAACAAGAACTAAAATTATAGACCAACTTAACTTGAATTTGAAATTACTCAGTTTGTAAATGATAAAAAAAGTATAAGTATCATCAACGTCACCTTTAACACATTGGTACGTATTTTATACATCAATTAAAGAAATAATTTACGGCAACGTCCTGCGGTTTACAGCTTACGCACCCGTCGCAATTAGAAGAGGAAATGAATGCACTTTACGTGGTGGGTGTTCTTATTTGTATCATAAACGCGACAGGAAGTAGGACGATTTTAAGGCACAACTGGACCCATAAAGTATGATCCTATGATATGTGTGCAGACATTTACTCAAAGAGTGTTATGAAATACTGCATACATGAGAAAATAAGATCTTATAAATAGGTTGTTTACTGGTTGTAAATTTACTTACCTAGCTAGTGTTTGTGGTTTATGTATATTGTTAACGATGTGAGACAAGTGCTCAAAATTGTAGGTTATAGAAGTCACAGATTCTCATTCTTTTTATTATATCCCCAATGCATTGGAATAATATTAACGAATGGTTGTGGATAATATTTATTCATTGTACATGGATCATTTGTAATTGTTAAATTCAAATTATTTACCTACGCAGTCATATCTTTTATCCAAAATTTAAAATTCCCCCTTTACTCACCTTACGCCAATTTAATCACCCTTGTAGCCACATTCAAATTATTGAACAAGGATTCATGAAATGATTAAAGTAGAATAGAAATTAATACAAAAATGGAAAAATAAGGAACACCCAAGGGGTAATCACAGGTAATAACTACTAGTCCTCCAAATTTTATCAAAGGTAATACCACGAGTCCTCCAAATTTTATCGATTAAATTTTTGGTTTTTACGAAAAGGGCTGTTTAATTTTCAGACAATTAAACATATAAACTCATACTCATTCAACCGGCAACGCCGCACTAAAATACATTTGCAAACTGCGCTCAGACACGAAGCATCAACAAATAGTTTTTTTTTCTAGTTTTTTTCACATTACGCTACGGTTGACACGTAGACCAATATTTATCGCGCAGAATCTATAACGAATTTTCTAGGCTTATGCTACAGGAGTCACGTCCGCCCTGAAATTCATAATGACGTAATTTGAGTTAATCCTTGTCTTCTCAAGCGGGAGAGAGAGACAGCATAAAAAACTTTTAATTCTTTACCTACCTATGTGCTAGTGTTTGTTAAGCACATATGGTACTTATAATAATTTGTTCATTGATTACCAGTTAATGTAATCCTTTGTTACGTTGTTGTTATTTATTTATTTATTGAACTTAAAATAAACCGTTAAATAACAGTGTTAGTTGTTTTTTGTCCAATGGAGTTGGGAAGATAAAGATATACAGTCCATTTTAAGAATACCACGATGCAGTTTAAAAAGGCGATGAAACTGGCACAACATAGGGTTTATTCCAGAACCCTCAACAACGGCTTTATTTGGAAAAACCACGAAAACAAACTGATTGATAAAATCACGAGTCCGCTGGCTTAATTCGGATATAGAGTTTGACATTTGTCAGTTTTAAAGAGATTTATGGATTTTTAAGTATTTGAGTATTCAAAAACTGATGTTGTGTGTGTGAATAAACGAATAAACAGGTTAGTTTACAAATAAATTTTGAGTTTTGTATATTAACATAGATTTGCAATACATTTTAGTATAATAATAATTTATAAAGCTAAATAAAAATTGATAAATGTTTAAATTTGATATTCCAAAAAAGGTAAACACAGTTTAATCAAAATACAATTACGAAGAAGCGGTTTTATCAGTATAAAACATATTGATTGGTTAGGATCCTGAGCTCTTATTGGATGAAACCACAAACTGTTTTGACAGATGAAAAAAATAATCTATAAAATTTAAGAGGACGAGTGGTATTTGGAAAGGTTATTTATTTATTATATGAAAAGCCCCTTTACACACAAATGTTCAGTATTTTCTTTATCAATTTCACGCAAATCTGTTCGCCTCTATTTTTTTAAATTTAAACGTCAAATATTGAGGTGTTATAGTTTTAAATACAGGATCCACTTAATGCAATTGATTGTATACCAACGTAATACAAGTTGCCTATCTACTTTAGAGTTTAACATTATTTGACAATTTTAAACGGATTTATGGATATTTCTGTGTTTATAGACTGAAATGGAATAAGTATTTCTTAATTAACAAAACTTTAGTGTTGAAGCAATACATTTTACTATAATAATAATGGATAATACTAAATAAAAGTTGTTAGATGTTTATATTTGACAATTCAAAAAAGGCAAACAGAGGACGAGTGGTATTTGGAAAGCATATTTTTTAAATCATTTTGTATTAAAAATAAAGGAAGACACTTTACACACAAATATTCAATATTTTCTTTTAAAATAACGTCAAATATTGATGTAATTGATTGTATACCTACCAACATAATATCCTATTTAGTAGTATTTAATATTATTTATATAAGGAGAACGTTTAGACTTTCACATTATTTGTCAGTTTTAAACGGATCGATGGAGATTTCTTTGTTGTGTGTTAAACGATTTAAAATAAACTAATATATGTTTTCGCCTCCACTTTTTAAATTTAAGCTGCAAATATATAAGTACAGGGCCCAATTAATTGACTTGTCAATCTTAAACAGATTTGTGGCTGGCAAATGCACTTGTATGCAAGCCATACACGAAGCGAAGAAGAAGAAGATTTCTATGTTGATATACTGATATGGAAAGTCTTTCTTTTGATTTAGCTAATTTGAAGTGTTTTGGTATTCAAAAACTGATGTTTAATAAATAAAAAGTTGTTTGTTGAAGTAAGTTAGGTATGTGTGTTAAAGCGATTTGAAATAAATGAATAAAAACAGGTTAGTTTACAAATACACTTTGAAATTTGGGTATTATCATAGATTTGCAATACATACATTAGTATAATAATAATTGATAAAGCTAAACAAAAGTTTTTAAATGTTTATGGATCAATAATGTAATTTAGGTGCCCATTGAATTGGATTTAAACTTGATAAATGTCTAAATAAAAACATCAAATTTTGCAAGATTTAGTACTGATTGCCTCGCATATACAAATACATTTTATTAACATCGTTATACCGTACGCTCTTCTGGAACAATACGAAGGGTGTCTTTGATAGGGAAGAAGTAAATAAGGGACGCAAATATATAAATCTAGTATTTTAATGGTGTGTAAATAATAGGGGTTGAGGGTAGGCCCTGTGACAACCACAAAGTATGCACCTGTCCTAATGACGTCACTCGCGAAATAAATTCGGTGTAGATTTTCTTCTAATTTGGAAAATTTTGTGTTTAAAATGAAATTGTGCTGCTAAAATTTATCATTTTTGCTCTTTTTGTCAAATATCTTGTCCTTGAAGGTATTTAAAAAAGATTGTTTTATAAAAATTTATAACCCCTATTTATATGAAATTTATTATCTGTAAAGTGACTTTAATGGGAAATAAATCAAATGTTGACATTTCAAAAAGTGGCTGTTCAAAAAGTATTATTTGATTCACGCATTTGAGTGAAACATTTCGAAGTTATTCACTACTTACGTTTGCCAATAAGCCAAGAAAGTTTTTGGGAGTTTTGTAAGTCGGGAAAGACATTTACTCTGAAAAATGGTTCTTTATTTAAGAAACAACAGCAGTTTCCTTGATTTGCGTATAAATTTTGAAGTTTGGGGTTTACGTTGAAAGGTTCGAACTTTATGGTTCAACATGTTTTTGGAAACGTGTTTTTGAAAGTAAAGTTTTCACACAAAAATTAAGTAATATAAGGATTTTCCGTTTACGAAAACCGATAATCGTAATTCTAGTTTTTTGTTGACTGGATCTAGGGCACAATTTTTTTTAATATTTGTATTTTGTGTTTTGGTTCATCATCGGTTTTTAAATGCTTTAATTTTACTCATCATATCTTTTTATAGGGATCTTACAGAAATGTTTATAATCTTTATCCACTTTCTATTGTTCTCAGGCGTTCGCGTTGGATGCTAACTTTGATCCCGTACAATATTTTCCAACGTTATATTTGATTTTTTATTCCAACATTTGACAATACCATTAGTTAACCAAAGTGATTTTATTTCATTTATGTTTATAACTGTCACAATAAGTGTTCCATATATCTGGTATACACTTTGAAAGGGCTTGGGACAATAACTGATATATTCCGATCATAGAAGGCAGCTCCGATATTTTTATTGAAAAATTATTTACAAAACCATCAGCACTTCAGGGTCTTTCAAAATTTTGTTTATTATTTATTAGGAACTTGTCGAAAGAATTCTATTAAGCGTAGAAATGTTTTTCCATCGCATCAAATTTTGTGATGCGTCAGATAATATATTGTCAAGTATTTGCCTTTCTCGTGGTAGGGCCAAATATATTTCTCAAATGTTTCAGGTCAGTTCTTATCCAAAAAATCTTGTAATCATCTGTGCACCCACCTAAAAATAAAAAAAGCGGAATAGCCCAGTTGTCAGAGACTTTGACCTCTCATAAAATGTGATATCGCTGAAACTAGGCTCTTAGGTACTTTTTTGGGTGTTTATATAAATCAGAAATCAATTATTTTTATAAAATAAAGTTATAAATACTCTTTATAGTGTATATAAGGGTGCATATTATAAATTAGAACCTACAAAAATATTCTTTACTGTTCTATAATTATTTTGGCACGCATTTCATTAATTATTTCTGTGTAATTTACGTTAATTGTTAAATTTTACTAATATTTTCTTAAAAGTCAAGTTAAAAAAGTCATCTTACAAAAACCTTTATATCCAGTTTCAATTACTGAAGAACATTAACAAAAAATACCCCTTCTAGAATCGACCGTAAAAACCGCGAGAGAGGTTGTTATCGTATCGCCCGTCCAAGATTTATTCTTTGGCCAAAGTTGCCAAATAAACAGTTATCGGTAAGACCATCCGACCATGAAAGACGATAATACCGCCATATTCGCACCGTACTTAGAGGGAGTTAGATAGATAACGTATAAGCCAGGATTGGAGTTTGAGTTGAGAGAGTGGATGGTAAAGTGCAACGCCAGATCGAAATTTACACTCAAAGCCATTTACTCGATTTTATAAATGTCAACTTTGCAACAAGATTATGTAAGTAGTTCAGTAAATAATTTAAATAACATTAAACTGATGACATAAGATAAAAGTCTTGAAAATTTAAAGCGGTGCTAGTTTGGGTATAAAAATACAGATAAAGAGAAATAAAGATTGCAAAATAATGGGAGAGAAGACTAAGGTATGTCCAGAGCAAAGTCAGCAGAACAAAACATGACTAGATTAACAATAAAGTGCTAATATAATGCTATAGTGCAGGCAAAGGCAAATTAAATTTTTTCAACAAGAATAATACCACCCGAAATCTACCAATGAGAAATACTTAAGGGGGTTACAAGGAACTTCTAAAAAAAACGATGGTACAATTAAAGGGATGGGTGATTAAAGGGGTTGAAAAATGGATTTGTGTGATTTTTCACGATTTCCGGCGAAAGTTGACATATGAAAAAACTATCTACAGGCAAGTTGTAGCTTATAAAAAAACCTACAACTTTTCTAAAAGACACTTGTGACGATAACCTGAAAATCATCGAGAAAAATGAGAAAATTCGAAGTAATTTTTTTTTGTTTTCCATTTTTAATTTCCGCAAAAATCATTCGATTTCGATGAAACTTTGTGAATGTATTTGTTTTTATGTTATAAGAACCAAAATAATCGTTTTCTGATTTTTCAAATTCAAAATGAAGGTACAATAATAGATGGCGGGGGGGGGGGGGGTATTAAAACCCATTAAATATCATTTAGAAATGGAAGAGTGGGGGTAAAACTAATTAAAGAACACGGAAAAAAAGGTAAATACTACGTGACCTTTAAAACTCATTATAATTCAATTGACGAATATAGTATAAACCAATTAAGATTTTTTCATTATTGTTATAGTATAATATCCACTTAAGTATATATTTTCAAATTTCATTAATTGCAATTCAATTTCATTAAACTACAATATTTTTTGAAAAATTTTCATTTAAAAATGGAAAAAAAATATGATTTTTCGCATTTTCTCGGAAATTTTTGAGGTTATGGTCAAAGTGACTTCTACAAAAGTTGAAGGTTTTTTCATAAACTACAACTTTTGTATGAAAAACTTTTTCGATTCTGTTACAAAAAAATTAGAAAACGATTATTTTTGATTTTTATATGAGTCTTCCAACATCTTCGTTTAATGCTTAGAACAACACTGTATAAGTATGAAATTTTACATAAATAAAGAAAATATATGTTCTTTAACAGTTTTTTCCGTGTAATTCAATGGTGTAATCAGTTTTTTAATTTTTTCAAAAGTTTAAACAAATTATCAACAATTGTTAAAAAATTATTTTTAAAACAGTGATTTTTTTTTTAGTTTTTTCCATTTTTGAGGATGTTTTTAAATAGGAACAATAGTGGTTTATCATTGTATCAAAAGGTTCACGTGAAGTGAAGAATTCTGTACTAGAAAATTTCACCATGCAACATTTCATCTGAAAAAAAAAGTGTTTTTGACCGAAAAAAATGAATATCTCAGAAAATTTTTATTTTTTTTAACTCAATTTTTTTTAAGTTATTTATAACAAATACTTTTACAAAGTTTCATCGAAATCGAATGATTTTTGCGGAAATGAAAAATTGAAAACAAAAAAAAAATTTACTTCGAATTTTCTCATTTTTCTTGATGATTTTGAGGTTATGGTCACAAGTTGTAGGTTTTTTATAAGCTACAACTTGCATGTTGATAGTTTTCCGTGAAAAATCACACAAATTCATTTTTCAACCCCTTTAACCACCCCTCCCGTTAATTGTACCAACCCCCATGGTGTCGTTTTTTTTTTAGGAGTTACTTGTAACCCCCTTAACCATTTCCCATTGGTAGATTTCGGGTGGTATTATTCTTGTTTTTTTGGTTACTAAATCTTAAAAAAAAAACGCATGTTCTGCTAGCTTCAGATGAACTCAGCATAGCAGACCATTTCAATGTTGTTAAAAATTAGTGAAACACGGAGTAAATAAGTTATCTAATTAAATGCTAATTTGATGCCCTAATTAGAATTTAATTGCTTCGTTTTTTCAAAAAGTATAACATGTTCTGCTAGCTCAGATAGATTTCGCAGAGCCGACTACCAAAAAGAAGTATCATTACAGATTTAACAGAAAGGTAGAGCCTAATAATGTCCCGTGGGCACCTCGACCTTAAGGCCTTTCGTATCATAAATGTCATTACAAGTCAAATATAACTGATATACATTTCCATGAATATATTCCCGCATCATTTTTGCTCGATTTCATAGTCTGCTCTGCTGAGTTAATCTGAAGCTAGCAGAACATGCATTTTTTTTATAAAAATGAGCGTTAAATATTTCATTAGTACATTAAATTAACATTTAATTAGCAGTTAATTATTAATATAATCATGTTTTGTTCTGCTGACTTTTCTCTGCCAGCTTCATAAACACGGGTCAGACTAGGCTGGTTATCAGCCGCTGCTGGATCACGTGACGCGCTACTTGCTACCAAAAGTTGAACATGTCCAACTTAGCCAGCTGCCGACAAATATTCGCCGGCTGACGGTGTCACCTGCGGGTTCTGTGATCACACCAAGCTGGTAACCAGCCTAGTCTGACCCGTGCTTAAGGTAGAGATATGTCAGGGGAAAATATATACAATTATGTTTTAAGACACCAAATAGAGCACAATAATAATCCTTTTATGTCAAATAAATGTGAATGTGGGAAAGTTTAAATATTTTTATATCTACAGAAGTTAAAGTTAACATATAAGGAAAACAGAAAAGCTGCTCATTTTGTGTGTGTTTAATATTGTCAGCCAAATTGTGTAATAAAAGAAATAATAAATATTAGTATTAATTCATTAACTCTTCCTTTTTCTATTTCTAAACGTGTCTCTATCTTTCTCTATTCATGTTGTTGGCTACACTTGTATTCTTAAAATCCTTTTATAGAAAAAATCTACATTAATGTTTTAATTATTTGTCCGAAAGTTTTCAGCTGTTTCGGCCCTGCTTTAGTCGTAACCGTTAAAGTTGGCGCTTTTACTTTCGTGGAGAGTACGGAAGTTATATTTATGAAGGTTTCATTTGGAGGAATTGGGCCTTTGTGCGAGTTGTGCGAGGGTTATTAGTACAGATCGTTTGGATTTTTGTAAAGGGACTCGAGCGCGTGGTTTCAAAAGAGTAGAAGTAATTTTTTTGACTGGTGGATAAATATCACTTAATCCTACAGATTTATTTTAAAGATTTCGTTCTCGGTTTTCTAAACGAAGTGATTATTTCGACACTGATTTATCCGAATATAATTTTTTTGGTAAAATTTAATTAGGGATGTGAATTAAAATGGGGTTAAGCGGCTTTTGGAAATGAGATAAATTTAAGTACTAAATTCCATTCGGTACATTCAAATGCCCTTTTTAAATTTTTCTGCAAAAAAAATATGTAAATACCAGTAGTTTATTTAAGTACGTTATATGATATAAAATTATTAATCAGAGATACAATTTAAACACACTGTATATAAAAAAGTGTAGTAAAAATTAAACAAATTAAAATTGTGTGTTAAATTAAAATAAAGGGGAAATTAAAATAAAATTTTATAGTAAATAAAGTAAATTAAACTTCTACAAATAAAGAAAAATTTATCTCAGAAATGGCAAAGGCAAAAGAACAGGATTAGAAAGAAAAAAAGTGGAAGAAGGACAAGGAGATATGGAAGCAAATATTATTGAAGAGAATATGGAAAACTCAAGTACAGGAGATCAAGAAGAAATTGAAGATAAAGAACAACGGACAAATGATATTTAAGAAAAGAAAGAAGAAGAGAATGATGGAATAATGATGGTCTTAATGGAATTAAGAAGACTAAGGGAAGGAAGACAACAAGACAAAGAAGATTTGAGAAAAATGATGAAAAGTATGGAAGAAAATATTAAAAAAATGGCTAAGAAAATAGAAAATAAATTTGAAGAAGTAAATAGAAGACAAGAGATAATAGAACAGAATATCACAATACAAGAGACAAAAACAGAACAAACAAAAAATTAAAAGAAATGTAATTAGTAATAGTAAAGAGATTAATTTAATAGAGAAACGTATGGAAGAAATAATAGAGAAATTGCAGAAGAAGAGAATCTAAAAACAAGAAAAGATACAGAACAGAATTTGAAAATAATGAGACAAGATATTGAAACAAATTGGAAAGAAATTAAAAATTTAGAAGGTCACATTAAAGAAAGTTACAGTGTTACAGTGTTACAAAATAAAGTCAAATTTATTAATAATGTTTTTTACAGGTTTTCACAACAGCAAAATTTTTGGATCCTCCAACGTTAGATGACGAAATCATCATGTTTATTGCCCGACACTATAAGATTGAAATTGCAGAAACAATTCATCTGCAAAACATTAAGAATTTTGAACAATTTTCTAGCTATTTAACTAGAATGGAGAGAAATTTAAATAATAACAAAAAGAATTACAATAGGGATGTTTATCAAAACAACAGACAACATCCTTCATCTCGGAATAATTATTCAAACAACAATTATTTTAACAGAAATAATTATTCAAATAATAATTATTATTTGAACAACAACTGCAATAGATCTAACAACAGAATGAATAATTATTCAAATGGTTAAAGAAATTACAACACAAATTCTAATAATCAAAACAACAACTGGAATTATCGCAATAGATATGGAAATGAAAATTACAACAATACAAATTACAACAGAAATGGAAATGACAGAGAAGAAAGAGGAGAACGAAGAGTAAATTTTCAAGGAAGAGAAAGAACTAGTAACTTGAACAGAGAGGTACAAGACAATAATGAAAGTACAAACTATATGAGAAAAATTTCATCATATGCAAGATGACAACATTATAAATGAATACAAAAATAATTTAGTAATTATTAAAGGGAATTTAATGGGGAATAAAATGGAAATACTAATTGATTCTGGGTCTGAAGTATCATTAATAAATAATAAAATAATTGATAATTCTAAAATTAAAGATAATATAATTACAATACCACAAATCAATTTGATCGGTGCCAATAATAAAAAATTATATAATACTAATAAAATGGTGAATGTAAATTTAAAATTAAATAGTAAACAAATTAATGTAGAATTGTTAATTGTGCCTGACATTGTTTCTGATATAGTATTGGGATATGTTAAATAAGTATAATTTTATGATTAATTATGAAGAAGAACAAGGGATATGTTTTGACTTTGAAAAGAAAATAAATGAGGAGATTGAAATTGAAAATAAAAGATTATGAAGCTTATTTGCCGAAAAAAATATGATATAAGAAATAATTGTAAAAAAGATTATAATATTATAAATAATTATTATGAAATACTACCTAAGGTTGTAAAATAAATCACACTTGTTCCCAAGAACAAAGACATTAAATGTCCAACACTGCACCAGCGTCTGGACTTCAACAACTACTCCTTGGGCTATATGCCCCCCCCCAGGTATTGAATTACGAAAGTCCAGGCGTGGTTTGGCGCCTGACCAAGTCGTGGCTTTAAACCAAAAACTTTGATTTTATTATTAAAGGAGCTTGTCATCCTTATACCGGTTTCGGCATTATTGTGCCTCGTCAGTAAGGAGTAGACTAGCTCGAATTTCTATCTCTAAAAAAATTCTCAAGATCGCTTTGAACCCACCAACTCTTAGTACAAACGGTTAAGTCGAGAAAGAGGAGGTGAGTGCAACGCCATCTTCACCGTCGTTACTATTATGAAATAATAAAAATAAATGTGATAAATAATTAAATGAGGGTTGCGTCGAATTATGTGCATAAGATAGAGGTGAAGAATATAAAAATTGCAAAATCAAAACGTATCCAATTACCATATAAATATAAAAATAAAGTTAATGCAGAAATACAATAATTAAAAAAAAGGTATAATTGAACATATTATAACACAATACATTAATCCATTAGTTATTTATTAAAATAAATTAATAGCAACAAAATTAGTGGGTGTTTCAAATATACAAATATGAGGAGTAAATGTCTAGATATTTAAATTTCTAAATCCTTTCTCTCTAGATAGTTTATTTCAATGAAGCTGTAGTTGTACTAAAAAAAATAGATATTAGATAAATGAAAATGTTTTATAATATTCAAAATGAAAATTTAATGTTAATAAAATTTGAGGAAATTGTTATAAAATTATTAATCAGAGATACAATTTAAACACACTGTATATAAAAAAGTGTAGACAAAATTAAAAAAAAAATGTGTGTTGGCAGGCTGACTAATATAAAATTATTTTTAAGAATAGCATAACAATTAAAACATACACAATATTTGAAGTTATCGATCACATCGATTTATTTATTAACTTAAATAACCCAATTTATTATAAAATACATCGCACTTCCTTTTCATAATATACCAGGTGTTATTTTTTCGCTCTTAACTACACACATTATTTTAAAATGAATGTATAGCAAATGGACTGGGGTAATTTTTTGTGCAGGGTGGAAGTTTCATAATTAAAATGGAACCATTGTTTATTTAGAAGAGGGCGACAAGCATCGTGTATGTTTTTGTGTTCCATCGCGCTGGCGGGTGCTGATAGTTTAACACCCTATTTTTTTTGGGGTTAAAAGAGGAAGTGAGAGAGGATTGCTTTGTCAGTTAATTGGACATGTGAAGTATGGGTGTCGTGTGCTGAAGCTAATTATTGTGTAGTCGGAGCACAATGGAATTGGTAGCTGTAAATAAGTATGCGGAAAATATTAAATTACTAGAAACTATCGTGGATCATATAAATCGCTTAACTCGACATATTTTACCTAAAAATTTGGATCAAATATCAGTGAATCTTCGATGAAATATCGTCTAGTGTCAACTTATTTTATGTCCATATAAATGATAAATTGATCCAGAAGGGCCATGAATAAAAATATCTCAATAATACAGATTTACTACCGATGCTTTGACCTTAATTGTTTATTTCTCTTAAAAATATTCTATAATGCCCTTCTGTTCTTTGATATTAAAGGCCACCAATCCGGCTTCTACCACCACAAAACTAACCTGTCAATCATGGACCATCTGTTGTCTATTGGTTTGATGATATTGAATTTCTATGGCAATTCTCATTTAAATTGTTTTAATTCAATTCCACTCGGTCCCGGTTTGGAGGAGCTGATAGAGTTCGGTGGGCTTACAAATTAAAGTTTAATAAGGTGATTAGTGGTTTCAATCGATAAAATTTGGTAGGGAAATAGGGAAATCTTGGTGGAAATGCACGAGATGCTGACGGATTTTGTGGGAAGTAGGTATTTTGGGGTGGATATCTGATAATTTCTGGGAGTTCTCGATCCGATCGGAGGTAATGATGCTTGTAAGGAGAAAAGCGGGTATTTCAAACAAATCTGTGAAATGGATTAAATACATTTCAAGAAAGGGAATAATTGAATTCTATATACAAATTGATTTATATTTAATAGATTAAAATGCTTTATACCTTATATATTGAGATTATTGTGAAAATAAGAGTTTTTTACTTTTTAATTATCCTTTATTTTAATCCCATAAACAATATACAGGCCGTTTAAAGTCGCCGTGGAAAGTAATGTATTGGATTTAAAATTAAAAATATGATTCTACTGACTCAAAATCAAAAAAAAGAGTTGAAAAAATGATTATTTAATAACAATTTAAAATTTGGCAAGTTTGGCAAAAGCATTTTTTGGTGATCCAGTGACATGCATTTGGAAGAACATGTCACTTTTTCTCCTCCAGTTTTCTATGTTAAAAGAACTTATTTGTCGTACAGAACTTAGTCTAAATCTTTTTGAAAATATTCTTAAAAGCAGAAGAAATGTAGGTTTGGAAATGAAGCTATAGCGGTGTTGCCACACGTAATGTTTAATTCATGTTATTCAAGAATTTCAAGGAATTATCTTTTTTTTATAAGATCTACAGGAACTATTTTCCGATACAAATGAAGAGAAATATTTTGATCTGGCATCAGCTACATAAATAAAAATTTCTTACACTTTTATAGAAATACAACAAGTATTTCGCACCTCCTCCTCTTTGATACATCTATTTTCGGTAACAGTTTTTAGAATATTACATTTTGAGGTAATTTAGTATTTTTAGAACATTTTCGATCAACATACCAGATGTTATTTTGTGATTGACAGGTTAGTTTATCGCTTATAATGCGACTAAATTGATGTTCTTTATTTTGTAACCTTGTTGGATACAGGGTTGGATTTTTATTAGAGCAGGTTGTTCTAATTTTAGAGTTTTTGTTACGATATTCATAGGAAGGCAATAGTTTATTTAAGTTGGTACGAGTGTGTATCTACTGTTCTCTTCTGGCAAAATCATCGGCCCGAATTTTTGGGTAGTGTATTTTTGGTGGAAATCACTCTTCTTTCTCACTGACTTTCATCACTTGATAACCTGTCACCCAGACAAGTTTTACCATATTGATCCCGATTTTTTCCCCAATAACTTCATACCCCAATAGCAATTTGGATGCCATAGCATATATAAGACTTATGAGACTTACAGGACTCTTAACTCAAATTAAAATATATCTTCTTCTATCAATTATTGAAATTGTATTGCCCTAGCAGGTAATTTTGATAAAAAGTATTCTTCCACTTTACTCAGTCTAACAAGGAAGTGTTTTAGGACCACTACTCTACTTGTTATACATAACTCTTCTTCCTACGTCAACAAACGTAACTATAGGTACATTTGCTGCCGATACAGTTTTATTAACTACAAAATTTTACTTTAATTTAGTTGAGACAAAATTAGTGATACAAACTCCACTCACAACTTTTACGTTAGGAAAAGATCTTTGACCTGTGGAGCTGTGGTAGCAAATCTAACGTAGCAAATATACAGAGGTGTCAGTCAAAAACGTTAAGAGTAATGGTAAATATACCATTATCAAGTATAGACTATGTTGTCCCTGAAAAAACCATCAACTAGAAATAGGAGACAAATCCACTTACAAAGCTCCTGGAAGACACTGTAAAGATATTCAAAGGAAGTGGCCTGCAGACCTGCAATAATAACAAGGAAAAAGAGATACCTTCGCTGGAGCGTATAGAAGACAGTGTATATTGATTTTATAATTAAAATAATAAAGTTACTTTCTGATTTGTTAAAATACCACTGGAAGTCTTTTTTTTAGTACAGAAATTTAATGTTAACGAATGATGTATATTGGTTATAAAGGTGTCTGCTTATATAGAATACACGATACCTTTGAAATGAAATATCCAAAGTATGATAACATAAAATAACATAGTTTCTTTATCGTATGTTATAAACTTTGTTACAACTCTATGCAAACTAACAAAATGCTGTAAAATTTAAGACTGCTAGCCAAGAATGCCGACTATTATTACAAATTTCATTTAATTTCATCATTAGTTCTGAATCCGGTCCTTAATGTCTAACAGAATGACCGTTTAATATAACAATTTGTGGCTTTTGTGATTGTTGACGTTTATTATTATTGCTCAGCCATTGGTAATTAAATGAGGGAATGACTTCTGCGGTACGCCAAAATGATGCTCATATTTTTTTTGCAAAAAGGCGAGAATTAACGACGCTATACTTTATTGAACCGTTACGCATTAACGTTTCTTTGTGAAAAATTGTTTTTCTTGTCTATTGAAAATTATATATCGGAGATTTATATAAACTTTAATAAAATAAACGGAAAAAAGTGGAGTAAATAATTAAAAACTGTTTTTTTTTCTATTTTTAATATTAAGTTAATTTAAGCAGCATATTCTATAGTTATAGTTTGAAATCTACAAGTTGTAGCTGGACCTGTCACTCTAAGAAAGTATTCTAAGGGGACTAAGAAAATATGTTCCTCCACGGCCACTACTGAATGTAGTTATTTTGGAACCACTTATAATAACAGAAAAGAAACATTCTTGCTCTTGAGATTGAAATAAAATTCGGAAACACTTGTCTCTTATGTATTTTAAACATATTGTCACGAATCCCATATATAATTAAAATATTAATTTTCGAAAAAACAAATCAAAATTATTTTAATTTACACTTATTTACTCAATAGAAATATAAAATATAAACATTTAATTAAACCAGGTCGTTGCAAAATTTCGCTGATGTGCAGAAACCCGAAAATCGATGTTAGATTGCCTAATTGAGAGACTGTAGTAGACGTAAATGTAGGGCAATCTATCTAAACGACTCTGCTCTGTCAGCGATTTTTCTCTAAAAACTATCCGGGACGCGAAAAAAGAGGCAGTCAGTGATTGACGGGGTGGCCAAAAAGGTTGCCCGAAGAGAAGAGATCGGCCAAAAACGAAAAGTAGTGTTCTTTACATTTCGTTAGAAGAATTAAGCTGTATAAAAAGTTTAGTAAAATAATAATCGTTTGTATATCACAGCTCCGTTTTTGAGTAAAAGTTAACACAAAATTCGGCATTTTAAGCACTATAAAAACAAGGTTTTTGTATAAAACTCAAAGCGATATAAAAATTAATATTATTGGAAGATGTCAAGATCTCTGAAACTCCTAAAATCGGCAGTCACTATGAACCATTCATAACATTTATTGTCAGGCTTTGATCGACCAAGATTTTTTGTTTTAAATAACTATTACTGGCGTTAAAAGAATGTTTTATATGTCTGTATCATCCCACCAGTTTTATTTGAATGATCAAAGTTATAGGAAGCTTATTCTAATATATTATATACCTAATTTTCTTATTCAAAGCAAAATTAAGGTAGTTACAGTTCGAGATAATAACCATATGATTCTCTCATCACAAGACAGTCGCCGCTCTGGAAAGTCCGGTCATTTCCGGCGAAATTGGAATGGAGATTAGGCCACACAAATTATTAAATTAGTGCATTTACGTTTTGGATGGAATAGTTATGCCGGAGGTAAAATTAAATTGAGGAAACATACTGGACTGTGGTATTGGTTTTGAAAATTTAATTTCAGTTGCTGTTCAGGTTTGTTTAACGAGGCCGTGGTCGATCAAAAAGGGAAATTCTGATTGGGTAAGTACCTGGATCAAGCAATAATTTAAAATTTAAAATAAAATAAATTAATTTGGCAGTAATTTTTAGCGCGCTGTCACCTGTCAAGCATTAATTTAACTTAAACGCGCAAGACTATTTTTATCCTCGCTTATGTAACTTGGGTCTTTAAATTGCGAAAAACGTCATATTTCTTCTTGCCAAAATTGTTCGGTGACATTTCCGCCCCGCAACACGATATTTATCATTCCAATCAGAGCGAGGAAAGGAGGGTTGCAGTACAAGCCTTATGATAGACCCAATAAATAAAGTTCCGGCCAAGGTGGATTTCCTGTTTAATAAAACTTTAATAAATGTAACCGTTGCACCCTCACCCCTGTATTTCTTGACGTAAATGGGGTGTAGTACGGCTTTAATGGTGTTGCTGAACTTTGGTGTGCCCTTATTAGCGCTGAGACTTATAATGTATATTAAGGGTTAAATGTTAAAGCTTTTAAAACTGTCGTTAATTTCTATAATAACTATGCGTTAAATGGCGGTGCATTAATAAATCAAAATCAGTTTGAACTTTGGATAAATTACCAATTAGAAGAAGTTATTTCGAACAGATATGTGCTAGAGAAAATAATAGGAGAGGTCCTAAAAACCAACAGAACCTAACCATCTCGGACACTCAGGCGTCACTGAAAGCACTGGCCTGGGTGCCTGGACATCAGGGTGTCGATGGTAATGAGAAAGCAAATATATGAAATATTCTACTTTATCTCACCGTGGGTTACTAATGAGTTACTTAAATCAATTAATGAAAAAAATAAACTGCACAAAAAACTAATACAAAAACCTAATGACTTACAGTTGAAACAAATATACAAAAATCATAGAAATAAAGTTAAATTACTGATTGATAAAGCAAAACAGAATTATTATAAGAATGAAATTAATCATCAAATCAAAATAATAATAAGGAATTATGGAAGGTAAGTAATACAGAATATTTCCAAACCAAAGACAATTTCCAATGAATTTAATACACAATTTGCAGAAATAGATAAAGGTTTAGCACAAAAAATTACCCAAATTATGAAATTACATTTTACAAAAAAAAAATTTTGAACTCCATGGCTCTGTTCGCAGCAACTTATAATGAAATGTTGGAAGTAATAAAATCGTTAAAAATTTAAAAAGTTGTAGGCATAGATGAATTATTAACCCACTTATGTATATAATAAACAAATGTTTTGAAAATGGGATGCTTCAAGACATCTCTTGTTATACCAATATATCAGAAAGGTGATAAAGTTGAAGTATCTAATTATAGGCCGATTTCTCTCATCACACACATCTAAAATATTTGAAACTTTATTAAAAAATAGACTCCAACTACTTCACTAAAGAAAATAATGTAATATCAGAACATCAGTTTGGATTTAAGAAAAGCAAATCAACCCAAGATGCAGTTTTAGAATTGACAACCAAAATACATAAAGCGTCAAACGAGAGCAAACCATGTGTTTGCGTTTTTCTAGACTTACGATACAGTAAATCATAATATGCTATTAGAATCTTTGGAAGATATTGGAATCAGAAATGAATGTCTTAAATTATTTAAAAGTTATTTATCTAACCGAAGCCAAGTAGTTAAAATAGGTAAAGTAACAAGTGATTCTAAAATATCGAATAAGGAGTTCCACAGGGTACAATCTTAGGACCTATATTATTTACTATTTACATTAATAATCTATTTTTATTACAACAAACTGGCGATATTTTACAGCGACGCTACATGGCCCAGACTCAAAAATAAAGTTGAAACTGACCCTGCAAAGATAAAATGCTGGTTCGACAGCAAACTACTTACTATTAATTTCAACAAAACATAATTTTTACCCTTTTCTTGCACTAATACTCCCAATTTTGAACCCTTCACAATTTATGTTAATGGCTCAACATATGTCATAAATACTGCATTTCGAAATGGAAAGACCACATAACATATGTTATTAAAAAATAGCAAACCATCTTATACAAATTCAAATATTTGAAAACATGCATACCTTCAAATTATCTGAAGACTTTATATTGTTGTTTGGTTGTAAAGCCACTTACATTCATCCACTGGAAGTAATCCAGCGCAGATTCTTAAAAATAATTTTTAATAAATCACCTCGACACCCTTCGGATAATCTATATAATGAAAGTGGTGTGCTCGATGTTAAATAACTAACCTAACAGTTGCCTTAAAATGTCATGATGTTAAAGACTTAATAAAATTACCTGATCACGCTACCAAAAATGCAAAAATCCTTATGCCAACGTTCTTTCTGGTATATTGCTCCAAAAGTCTTTAACTCAATCCTAGAAAATATTAAAAATTTAAATGGCAAAAAAATTACAAAAATAATTTAAAAATAATTTAAAAATAATGTACCTATGTAAAATAGAAATTTGGTTATGTTTTTTTACATTTTTTACATTTATATTATCTAATAGTTTAAATTAATTTTTTTAGTTCTTGTATCATTACAAATTAATAAAAGTACAAAGTCCGTTAAAAAAGAATGGAGAAAATGTATTAGTTATAAAAAAAGCCGCTTCCAAACGATACAAGACCGAACAACGTTTGTGCGTTTTAACGTCGTTTTAAAATTTGAGAAATAGTAAAAAATGCCGTTTGCACCATAACTCTATATCTGCAAAATTAACAAAAGTTTAAGTTCGTTAAAAAAGAATGGTGAAAACTATTAACTACTATCGTGTATTACGTTATATCTACTGATAGATATGTTGTATTTTTTTTCTTGTGAATAAATTATTATTATTATTTTTCGAGTGTTCCTGAGAAAATAGGCAACTGTATTTTATGTCATTGGTCACTAAATTTTGTTTTTGTTACAGGTAAGACTTCAATATAAATATTCTGCCAATTAGTGAGTATAAACTTTATTTATTAAGTTAGTATAACCTTTTCGCGAGTACTAGGGTTTCACCAAGCCATGTAGTTTGACTTGAAATATAAAAGTTCGGCTTGGGCTTGAACGTCAAGCTTTTTAAAAAAGAAAGCTTGTCTTTTCCAAGCTTCATCAAGCTTTACCAAGCCTTCAGCTACGATTTTGTATGTAAAATAACGTAATCCTAATAACAAGAAACTGCGTCACCTCGTGTTACCAAAGCAACTGAAAAATTTTATGTTCTCCCATTTTACAGTTCAACCTACTTTTATTTCCTGAATTTTTAAAAGTGTTTTTCTAAGGAGGTTTCAAATATCATACATAAAACGGCCTATAACAACGTTTTATGAAGTGCCAAAGCGTTAACAAAAAAAGGAGCCATGCGTCATTGAACGTAAACAACTTCTCAAGTTTTATTTCCGAAATTTTATCGCTTACCACATAAAAGTTTCTTTTGAAATAGAGTTTTTACTTCTTATTATTGTTATTGATACATTCGTCAAAGGGTGTCAAGTAAAAATAAAGTTTACGAAATGTTTATAAACTTTGAAAGTAAATCTGAATCGACCATTATTTATTTGCAAATTTCTAAACTAGAGTTTTGTAAGATAAACAAAAAGTGAAGTGCAATTTAGACTAAAAGAGCATCGTCACTAATAAAGGGTTTTTAGAATCCATTATCTTTTATATCAAAGCAACTTATATTTAATATAAAATCTTTTGAAGACCTTTAAATTACTCTTAATATTTTATCAATACTTAAAAAACAACAAACCGTCCGCTGGGATAAATTAATCGAAAACATAAAGTATAAGAAAACAAAAATTAATCATGGATTTTCTTTCATTGCTGTTAAAATCCGATTCAGAATTCGTTTCTAGATGCAAATTCAATCCAATTTTTCAGGCTGTCTCTCGACACCGACCATTTCTAAAAGAACAACATCGTAAATTTTCGAGCATTTCCTTACGACACTTCCGTCGTCAAGTACTATATTTCGTTACACGAGCGTCCCCGGGGGGTATTTCTACTAAGACATTGAATAATTAATTATTTTATGCAATTTAAGTACATTTAGTCATTTGAAAAGTCCTAATAAATCTATATAAATAAAAATCAATTGCAAAATTACATCCTATAAGCTATTTGGCTAATTCTTTTTTTTTTATTTATTTTAGAAAAGACTGTATGACTTGTACAGTATAGATATGTTGATGACGTTTTAGCATTCATTGGTGGTTCTTCTATTGGTGTGGAAAATATACTTTCTTTAATTAACAATATTCACCCATCCATTTCTTTTACTTCGGAAACTGAAGTTAAAGGTTCTCTGAATTTCTTAGACTTAACATTAACTAGATTTAACAATTCCATATCCTTTTCTATCCTTAGGAAACCTACTCAGACTGATCATTTAATTCCTTTCTCTTCTAATCATCCGTATAACCAAAAAATGACCTCTCTTTATTGTTACACTCACCGGTTACTTAATATTCCTCTGTCTAAGACAGATTTTGATACAAAAGTATTTATTCTTAAACAATTAGCTGTGACTAATGATTACCCAGGGAACATTGTTGATAAGTTTGTTAGAAAAATCAATTTAAGAAAACATACAGAAGCGGCCTATTCTGCTTCTTCTTTAGAAATTAATGCTAAAGTTTATAGATCTCTGCCCTTCATTGGTTTCACTTCCTTACATATTGGTAAGATTTTAGAAGACATTATTTCAAATTTAACTATAGCTTACAAAACACAAAAATCTTTATTTTCTAGGACAAAAGATAATTTGATTTTGTTGTCCAAAAGTTGTATTTATAAGTTGCAATGTGGTGATTGTTCTGTTTCTTATGTTGGCAAAACAATCAGATTTTTGGTTGTTCGAATTAAGGAACACCTTTCTAGACCTGATAAATCATCTTTTGGTAACCATTTAAAGTTTAGTAGACACAATTTTTCTCCTTCTGACAATAGCAAAATTTTACACAATATTACTTCATTTAACTTTATTAAATTAAATTAAATTAAGAGAATTGCAGAGGAATCCGGTTAACTGTGTCAATACTCAAGTCAATTTAAATTGCAATTTTAACACTTTATTTAAACTGTTGTGGGAATGTCAGGATGGAACTTTTCAGATTTAACATTTCATATTTATTTCCTTTCTTTTTTGAGTTGTTGAGAATCTTTGTCAAAGAGCTATTTTAACGTTTGTTAGTTACTGTAGTCACTACCATCTGAAGTCAGCTGTTTCTTGTCATTTACTTAAAAATTCTTTCACTACTTTATAGAATGTCGCCTCGATAACAACTTTTTAAAAAATTGTAATAAAAACCTACAAACAGATGTAAAAAGTACAGTTCACCCTCTTGAAGAGATTTTATCAATTTTATACATAGTCATGTTTTTCAATATATTGGAACTCCTTTTTGAGGTATCTCAAATTTTGACGTTTTTATAGGTTAGTTAATGTCTTGTATTTTATATAGAAACTTGTAAACCCCTTTTTAGGATGGAGCTCTGATGATGACCGTTACGGTATTTAATGATGTTTTCAACATCGCTGACGAAGAGACTGAACAGAATGGGGCCTAAATGGGAGCTCTGAGGGACCCCAGAAGTAATAAGATTCTCATTAGAGTTAAAATTGTTGATGGTGACGTACTGGCGCCTGTCTTGTATGTAGGAAGTCAGGAGATTCAACAGATTTATTACTTTATCGAATGCTTTCGAGAAATCGGTGTACACGGCACATGCTGAGTGCCCACTTTCCATAACATCAAATACATTTTGTACAAAAGGTGCTAAGTTGGTGATACCGCCTCTTTTCTTGTGAAAACCATGTAGATGAACCTTAATGACGGTTTTGACCTTAAAAAATATTTCTTTTGTTAAAATTGATTCGAATATTTTCCAGAAAATGTTCAAAATTGATATAGGCCTATAGTTACCTGCGTTTGTTTTATCACCTGACTTGAAGATGGGTATAACTTTCGCTATGATGAAAATAAGCCTGAGCGTAATGATTTATTATACAGTAAATGAAGGGGTTTCAACAAACTATCGCTTAATGACTTAATGAAATGTGGAGGCAGATCATCAGGACCTGTCCGTTTTTTACAATCAAGTTCGTTCAAAGCTTCCATTATCTGTTTTTCCGTTATAGCGCTAATATTGAAGGCATGTCAGGTTGACTCCTTGGCAACCAAGCATGAAGTTTGATAACTTTCAAAAACTCCGCTAAAATAATTTGAAAACATTTCGCATGTTACGACATATCACTATCAAAAACCGACTTTTCTCTTAATTCTTAAACAAAAATATGTCTTGTTCTGACTCCTGTTCTCATTCTTTTATCTGGTCAAAGAACATAGTAGTAGATCCTCTTTTAACTTCATTGTACGCCACTGCCACTAGCATTGTACTTCGTTTGATGTGAAATTTTACGAGTTGTGGAAAAAATTACACTCTCAAAAGTGGGTATCTCTTTCATTTTTCAGGCTTGAAACGCTTCTTGTTTACGGCTTTATCGTCAAAGAGGTAAAAATCATCGTCATCAAAAGACAAATCTGTCTTATGCACGCGAATGCATTCTATTTTGTTTTCTATCTCTTTTTTTTTTTAGAAATGCGAGCATTCGCTTTGTTTGCCTCACTTTAAATGGCGGTTTAAGACTTCCTTTGTGCAGGTGCAAACAGGAATGAAATTTGTAGGAACTTTCGTTATTTCCTATTTCGTGGCGTGTTTCAACGTTTATTGTAGTGGTCATTCAGTTTGTTTGAATGAAAGATGTTTCGTGAAATATTTTTATTTATTATTTGTAACGATGTTAAAAGTAAATAACACTAATTATTATTTTTTTGATGCATTTATTTCTGGTGATATAATTTTCCATCTTATTCAGAGAAGTGTTCAATCAACTGCCAACCTAGAGTAATTATTTTGTATACTTGAAATGCATCCAAATTTATTTGTTTTGATTCTTACGTTAGCATATTGATGTGTGGCCGCTATAAAAAATACATTAATTTAGTTTTCTCTTATTTTTTAGTATTATTTTAAACATAACCCCTCCGGCATTCGCCTCTAGATTTATTAAATTAAGTTGCTCCTTTTTATTCTAATCCACATTATTTTTGCCCTTGCTGTTCTTGAAAAATCCAAAATTCTATTGTGAAATACCAACTTCCAATTTAATTTATCATTAAATTTTTCGGAAAAAACTGGTATATTAAAAAAATTAAAACTTTTCCGGCTGTTTGTGGATTTTTACGCCAAATGCTCAAATTTTATTTAATTAAAGTTATCTTCTTTTGGTACAATTATTGAACTGGTATCATCAGCACGTCTCTTAAGCTAGCAGAACAAAGTCAGCAGAATTAAAAATCAATACATGGACAATTAAAGGCTAATTAAATGCCCTAATTTAAAATTAAAGGCTCTAAAAATTTGTAATTAAATTTTTTTATCAGCCATTAATAAGTTTTCAAAGACTATACTACCGAAACACTGGTTTTCATTGGCAAAATCGTTTTTCCGCCATGCTTTGCAAACCTTACCACCACGTCGTGACTTTTTCCATTTTCTCAAAGAAATAAATCGAGCCGGAAATTCAAGATTAGTGTATTCCTACAGCCTTTAATGAGCCGTTAATAACTGTGCAAAGAAAATTGCAATTTTTATTGTTTCAATCACTTTTCAGGTCATGTTCTGCTCACTTAAGTTAAAGCTAGCAGAACAGTCATTATTGTGAAAATTCGTAGAGCAGAAAAGTTTAAATTAGGGCATTTAATTAGCCTTTAATTGGTCCATGTATTGATTTTTAATTCTGTTGACTTTGTTCTGCTAGCTTAAGAGACGTGTCATCAGCAAAGGTATTCTATTCTATTCTAACTTTGGAATATCGTAAGTGTATAGTAGGTATAAAATTGCTCCCTGGAACCCCTGCTTTAATGTTGTTTTTTTCGATGTGTAATAGGTACTTCATTTAACTAAAGTTTTCCTTGGAAGATTTTTTAATCTCAGTTTCTTTAAGTTTTCTTCTGAAATTTCTTTTCAATGACGTGCTTTATCAGGTTTTTTTACAAAAAGTTGTTTCTACATAATCTGTTAATCTTTTGTTCATTATTTCTTGCTCATTTTCCATTTTTATGTCTGATTGTTGTAGCTTACATGACTGATCTTTTTATAATTGAGAATTTAATTTAATAAAATATTATTTATGAAAACACAAGCAATGAAAAGTTATTCTAGTATAATATTCCTACATTAAGGAAACCCTTCCTCTTAAATCTTTTTCAAAAAGTTCTAAGTACGTATTCATTAACGGTCTGTATCTAATAAGTTTGTACTCATAAAATGATATTGAAACATAATTATATTTTCTCATCCACCCCAGGAGCCATCGGTAAAAATTTCCAACTAAAGTCGTATACCTTCCACTCAACTTCATAAATATAATAATGGCGAAGAATTCATAAATTTAATGACTGCAACACTGTTGCTATTTGAGTCGTAGCAAACTGCAAGAATTAATATTTTATTACAAAATTCATCCACAAAAGTGAAACTTTGTTTCAAAAAAAGCCATTTGGGTTAATATTCCTATAATGGCGTCATAATACATAATGTATTAAATACAATAGTACATTATGTACCGCGACACTGAAGGTGAATAATTTACCTGAGCCATTAAAACTACTACTTATAAGGTGTATACATTATTTTTGGTACATTAGAGACTAAATCGCCCTTTTCTTTCTCTCTTTAATCGCGTTACCATAGTAACATTGCGTTGTATCAAGAATAATTTGGAATCATTGTCATTGCTAATTGCTAGTGTCATGGAGCTAGATCATGAGTGAAAAAGGTGTATCTGATATAGCAACCGAAGTAGGTGTAGAATTGGTACCACCTAAATCGAAAAAACTATATGAACAGCAGTAGGACGCGTTTAAGAAGTGGGGCCGCATAAAAAATGTAAAACAAGCAAGCAAACACCATGAAGGACTTGTCAATATGACGAACTGTAAATAAATTGTTTGGCGACAATTATAAAAATTGTTTTTTCTATGGTTTCTTTATTGAAAGTAAATAAAATGAAAAATCAAAGAAGGCAAGACTTGCAATTGCAGCGTTGTATCAATTAGGAGGGCCAGAAGTAAATTTAAAGACATGGTCGTTAAATGCCAACTCAGCCGGCTTTTTTCGCTTTTCTTTGATACAAAAGCACTTTGTACAGCCATTAAAGAGTTTTCTTTTCTGTGAACTCTTGTTTTCTCTTCAAAGATATACACCCGAATTTTATTTGTCTTCCAGTTGAAATAGCATACTTGATTTTGTGCAGTCGATAGGTCTGAAACACCAATACACCGCTTTGAGCTGCTTGTCGATATGTAGGTAAACAAAAATTAAATTCAAAAAGTTTACACGTTTCAACACAGGTTAGATAAATAAAATTCAAAAGAAAAAGGAGATACTCGCAAATTGGAACGAAAACGAGAACATTTAAATCTAAATTAACTATTCGGGATCGAGATATCTGAAAAATATTTTCTATAAATTCAAAGTACAAATGTTTCTTAATAGCTCTATATTGAACGCGCCTACAATTTCAGCGACTGTCTGGCATTTCTTTCCAAAACATACTTTCTATTGTAAAAACGTTATTATGGAAGGAATTTGAGTCCAAGTAAGAAAATATGCAGTGTTTCACACTTTAATAATAGATAAGCATCATGTGCTAATCGGCATAGCTCTGAATGTTCGAAAAATAGAAAATTAGACCAGAAAATAGACAAATCTGACCTTCAAATCTGAAAAATAAAGAGGAAAGTTTGTTTGATTTCAAATTGCGACTGTGTCCTACAACTTTTCTTGAAAATACCTTTTATAAAAGTTTCTTTTTTAACAATATTAGTAATATAAACATCTACTGTTATCGAAAATCATATAATTTAAAATTGTTTTATTTTTGTAATTTATTATTATTATTCATTGTCGTTTCCAGGATTAGGTTCAAATCTTGGCGATACATATGGGATGTCTATTGAAATTTAAATGTTTGTTTGATAAGTTTGAAATTTTATTTTTAATCATCAAGTACTCTGTATTCTCTAAATTAATTATTGTGAAAACTCCTACACAATATTCAAAACATTCATCCAAACTCTATTTTATCAGAGAACTATTTTTATTTTTTCAAATTCTTCGTACTTTCCTTGGTAACCAATATTCTTAAAGAACTTATTTCCGTTTTCGAATGTCTTTAATCCAAACACAAGTTTTTGTTTTTTTCCAAAGCTGTTGGTTTATCGGATTTTTTATATGAAAAAAAAAATATTCTACACTTAATTATACGTAAGAGAACAAAATGCTCCATACAACCCATTGTGCTTAATTCGAGAAAAATGCATTTAAATTTACACTACAATTCAATATATTGTAACGGTTAACTAATTCAAATAGCTCAAAAAGAGAATACAAAATTTAATATCTAACACGAAGAATTGAAAAGAAACAGATAATCTTATTAATATGAATAAAATCACTACTTATCATATTTTGAGTAATCACAGGACAGAATGCGATTCTAAAACAATGTTTTAAACAAGTTCTAGCATATTAATTGTAAAAGAAACTATGAAATTTCACATAGCAAAATTTAACATTGAAAGCACATAAGAGATTTTTACTAACAGATGTAGGGTATTTACTTAAAACGTAGCAAAGAACTGAATAGATAAATTCAAAGTAATGTAGTCTCAGATAAGTCTGCGAATATATTAACTCTGAGAAAGTTATTATATTAATTGTTAGGAGAAAAGAAAAATTACAAGCTAACCTCAAATTTCAATATCATGATACATCAACGAAATTAGTTAAAATTCAAGGGAAATAGTATAAATCAGAGACAGAGTTTAAGAAATACAGTGAAAAAAGGCAATAATAATAAAGTTTTATGGAATTTAAGAACTCAATAATAACGAACATAAAAAGTATTTGAATAAAGTTAATATAAGTAGGAATAATGTGAAAATTATATCAAAATTATTCTTTTCGTCTCTAATTTTTGAATTTGTAAAAATTTACGTTAAAAAACTGTCAAATTTCAATCTAGTAAGCTATGACTTGGTGATTTATAAAAAGTATTTCGCGCTGTCAAGCGAGGCTTTTTCTAAAAAACTCTCGAAGTGTTCACATCGCTCCGCATAACAAAAACAAATGAAATCGCGTCAAAACAACACTGATTAAAAATATAACAATTACCTTTCAAAGAAGTGACCCTATTTTAAAATAAAAAGAAAACTTTTAAAATCAAGAGAAGAAGCCGAATTATCTATCCTGTTCAGTATCCTGATAAAGTAATCCAGATGTATCCTGATTCAATCTTAGCCCGTTCCTGTCTTGAAAAGTATTCCAGTTGTAAATCTTTAAAAAGAATATTTATCCATCCATAATAGCTAAAGGAAAAATAATAAAAAAAGACCAAGTCATAAAGAAAGGTACCATATTTTTATTAAATATCGATACTTAACTAAGTATCAAAACAATAAAAAGGCCATAAAACAATTAACTAAGGTTAAGATTTATTTAACCTAGAAATTAGTTAGGTTAGAGTATTAATTTGGAGAATAAGATAAGGGTGTGACAATAAAATTTTTTCATAACTGTTAATTTCCTTATATAAATAAAAACTGTACTTACCTTATTCGACCAAGCACTTGTTACACATTTAATTAAAAGGTTTATCGTTACTTAATTTCCTGCTATAAATAAATGTTTATGAATTCTATTTAATAAGTTGTTATTAATGATTTCTATAAATAGCAAGCCAATAGAAGCACACCTGAGGTTAAAAATCTCTACTCTTTATAGTAGATGGCGCCCAATGTAAACTGTCACCAATATAATTCACATTATGTCTAATATTACGAGGAAAGGTAAGAATAAAAAGATTACGTGAATTTTAAAATCTTTTTAAAATTAATTAAAAAATAAATTAAATTAAATCACATTACAAAATTAAATTAAAGAAAGGAAAGAGCTAAAGTCGTGGTTATTTAATCTATCAATAAAACAACAAAATTTGCAATATAATAAAGATATAGGCTATGTACTAAAATTTAAAATTAAACAACAATAAAAAAATTACTTCATCATAAACACACAGTGCAATAGTACGTAACAATATATTGACACCATTTTATAGATATTTGGATGAAAATCATAGCACAGTTTCTAATAACCAGTATATTTAGACAGTTAAACCCTCTGTATGTACGCAGTTTTAGTCATAAGCACCAATTTCATATATACACGTACATTTAAGTGTATTACTATTTGGCAAACAAACCATATTTATCTTAATACAACTATATTAGCCGAACTGCAGTAACCATCTGTTATTTTCATATCCATTTCATACCCACACAAACATCCAATATTCCAAATGTGCCTTTAATCCAATTTTCCGTAGAAAAACAATTTCCACCGAGACAATTGACTGCCGAAATATCACTTCCAGATCCCAACTACTAATATACCATTTATCAAACCGCAACTTTCAATTGTCTCAAGTACACTGAGATACAGTCAACCGCGATAAACTTGCTGACGCGCTACCATTAAGTTGATTTTAATGGGCATTTTCGTAAAAACCACCCCTGACATGATAGCGACGACGTCCACCCGCTACGTGCCATTTATCAGTAGGAGGGGTCCGCCCACTCGACCGAAACGTCAAGACCTGGACGGCTTACTTTGTCATTTTCTAGTTACCCCTGGTGCAAGTGAGTCACTCGCGGTGATGATGTGATCATTGTGGTAAATTGATTATGGTCAATTCGATTGTTTATGACGCTGTCTGACGCAGTTCATTTTTATGATACAGAAGATGCGGTGTGTTTGAAAAAACGTTACATTTGTTGGACGGATTAGAATAGAATAGAATAGAATTCATTCATCTTTGAGAATTATACACTTATAGAAAGACATACATAATGTACAATCATATCAGACTAGTCAACAATGTGTTACGTAAAATACATTATAATACATGATTAAAAAATAAAAATAAAATAAAATAATGATAAACAATACAATACTTGTTAAAAATGTGTTTAAAAGTTAAAAAAATCTTCTACACTATCAAATACATTATTAAGAAGAAAATCATGAAGATGTTTTTTTAAATCATTACGACTAATTTGATGAGTACCTATTGTATCTTTGAATATGTTACTGAACTTATTGTAACACTTAATCCCAATATATTTTGGTGAATGATGGCTTATTTGTAGTCGTGAAAAAGGTTGATGGATGTTAAATTGTAATCTAGTCACATATGAGTTCAGGTCTTTATTGTTCTTAAACATATGCTCATTACCTTTTATTATATAAAATTAGTTGGAAAATAGAGAGTGAAGTTAGCGTTAAAACTTGCATTTTCTTAAAAAGTTCGTTACATGATGTTGTTGGCGTTACCTTATACATGGTTCTCACAACCTTCTTTTGAGATAGAGAAGCTTTTTCAAAGTATTTGAATGACCTGCTCAATTTGATTACTTGCCATTTCAATATTGGTATCATCGGCATACTGAACTATTTGTTGAGAACTTGAACAAAACTTACTTATATCACTTACAAAAACTATAAAAAGAAGTGGGCCCAAAATTGAACCTTGAGGAACTCCTATTGTACCATGGAAGAGCATCAGATTTCGTACTATTTGTTACAATTACTTGAGTTCGATTTATTAAGTAAGACTGTATCCATTCATAAGGTTTCCCTCATATTCCTAGCCCATTCATCTTCAATAATAAGAGATTATGATCCACCACGGTACGGCTAAGATCATAGAATTAACAGTCTGCAACTATAAAAAATAGGTATTTTAAAAAGTAGAAGAGGTGGTAACAATCTTAAGATATAACATTGAAAATGTTGGAATATTATAGGAATTTATGCATTCAAGGCAAGTTTCACTGAGGCTACACTTAGTATTTGTAGCAGAAGTAATTGATATATAGAATAGCTACTAAGATTAGGTTCGTTTTGTGCAGGTACCAGGAGCTACCAAGGCAAGTAGCCACAAACGTCTTGCTTAATTTGGAATCTTTCTAAATTGCGGCAAATCTAATAATAAAAGTATTGCATAGACAAAAATACTCAGTAAGTCATAAGTAAGTACATATATTTTTTTGTACAAAACTTCGTCTGAGATATTAGGCCGCAGCCTAGTGTAACGGGCAACAAGAAAGGGCAGAATAGAAACTTCATAAAAAGCAAACAAATTAAAACGAACACAAGAATTTTGCATGCATAATTTGTTTCGTGTTCACTGAATGTAGTGATTTCGTGCATGTTAAAAACGTCACCCTTATACGAAGCGACCAATACCCACACCCCAGTCATTCCTGTTAATAAATTCGGGATGTGGCACGTGTTTACACAGAGTCACGTGACCCAGTTATGTAACTCTGAATCTACATTTGTCACGTCTAGATAAAGCATATTAATTCACATAATCCTAGTTCAACCTGCAGTCAACATAGGCCCATGGATGATGTATATGACGGAATTATGTAGGAAAGGGACAAAAACTTCAATATTAGGGCGAATGTGTTTCTGGGAAATGATGTGCAGGGTTTTGTTCATTATACAAAGGGATGTTTTAGGAACGGATTACTGTATCTATTTTTATATTGTTTTAAGCTTGATTTTTGGTGTTCGTTTTTTTGTAGTTTTTCTTTTATGTTGCAGTAGTTGTAGAAGTCACTTCCTTGAAACTTAATAATTGCCCCAGGTTTCATCCATGGTTAGATTTATTGAAATGGCACTTTAAGCTCTAAGACTCTTTCACTCTTAAGTTTTAAATTAACCTCCTTGGAATCGGTTGCTTTTAGCACCAACTTAATAACTTTATTATCACTCAATAGTCACGTCAACAGGTTTTTCCTGAAATTCTAATACAATTACGTTTTCGGTCTGAATTTTTTCCTTTAAAAAAGTCAATTTTGTATACAATACCATATATTTTAATTTTTTAAAAGCGCTCCTCCTTCAAGGCTGGCCCTCATAAAAACAATTTTACATTATTTTTAATTACGTCAACAAAAATAACATTTCAACTTACATTCACCGTTTGCTCTGTCAATATATGATAACTAAATAATTTTCTCTATATTTCTTTTATTAGTTCATTTGCCTTTGCAACAGTCTCAAATTATTAACTGGGACAAAAGTCAAATAGACGTCTGTTTGTGTATAATCAAGATAGCTCGAATTTTCAATTACAGAGACCGTGTTACAGCGGAATTCCAACTGCAATTATTCTACGTTTCGACCGCGCCATGTTTGGGAAATAAAACCACATTGCTTTAGCACGTATCATGTATTATTCAAATCCTGAGGTTGTGAATTAATATAATCTAACATAATAGTTGTAAATTGCGATGTTGTGAGCCGCTAGAAAAATATTATTCCTGTTTTGTCTCTGAAATTTAAATATTTTTTTAAGTCTCAGAGAACTTTATTATCATAATTTGCTAAAAATGTCTTGGTTATTATCCAAATCTAGCAAAGCAGAGAAAGTCATTAAAATATCTCCATATATCAAAACAGTTTTTTATAGATGCTCCAACATTTGCATTCTATAAAAATTATAAAAGTAAATTAAATCAGAATGACATAACATCAGCACAGATCTCCATCTTCTCGGACGCAGCCATCTTCTCTGAATACCTGTATTGATAATATTTGTTGGTTACTGGCAAGTGGCATAGATCTAGCTTGCAAGCTCACGTGGCACATTAATTGCTATATTACTTTGGCAGGTGACGTATCCTATCACATGACACGTGTTCTTCCAAGTAGCCTACATCTATGTTACATGATTTTGAGCTAACATCGTTAGAAATTAAAATAGTAATTTAAATCAGAATGATATAACATCAGCATCTTCTCGGATGGATCAAAACCAAACAATGGTACAGACTCAGCCATCTTCTCTGAATACCTGTATTGAAAATTTCACACCAACATTTTTTAACCAATAAGAAGTTTTCGTTTCAGCTCGTTACTGTAGCAACCAAAAAACTATAGTATTTTCCTACCATGGGCTGTACCACAGCGATAGTATTTCTGTCAAGTGTCAAATTATAAAAATACGCCGGTCTTACGAAAATGTCATGTTATAATTTTTTATATTACTTTGGTGTGAAATTTTCTTATCGAGTATCCCACGATCTTGAATTACTATCTGGAAATATCTCCTCAAGCATTCGGAAATATTTCCGATAGTAATTCAAGCTATAGGGAGATTACAAGTGATAATATTTGTTGGGTACTGGCAAGTGGCATAGATCTAGCTTGATAGCTCACGTGTAACATTAATTGCTATATCACTTTGGCAGGTCACGTATGATCCAAGGAACCTACATCTATGCTACATGATTTTGAACTACCATGCTGTTTGTTACTTTTATTTATTGACAGTTTATTTATTTATTTGCGGGAAGCCCATTTAAGATAAAGATTACAATTGAAAATATAATTAAAGTACAAGAACAAAGAACATATAAAAGAGGCATTATCACTTGTCATAAAACATTAAACGTTGAACTGTATTCAGTAATGAGTTTTAAAATGATGAAGGGAGGTATTAA
This sequence comes from Crepidodera aurea, assembly GCA_949320105.2. Lineage (NCBI taxonomy): Eukaryota > Metazoa > Arthropoda > Insecta > Coleoptera > Chrysomelidae > Crepidodera > Crepidodera aurea. The sequence continues at coordinate 17,343,222 of OX439475.1, read as the reverse complement.
AAATCTCAAAATTAATGTTAGTATTGGCTAATCTTAAAATTCTTGGGATACAGCTATTAAAAGCCAGGTTTAAACGGTAGAAAGGTACACGAAAAAAGTTTGTTGCTGTCGAGTTGTGCGGGTTGGAACAAGAAGATTTATTTTATATTAATATTTATCAAGCTTTTGAAGTAAGATATTATGGTTGATTATGTCAAAAGCATTAGAAAAATCAGTATAGTATACACATAATCAACCTGGCAACCCTTCTCCAAAGCTTCTGACAGGAAGTCGACATAGGTAACTAAATTTAATTCAGTCGATTTCCCAGCACAAAAACCATATTGTTGTGCACAGAGCAGTCATAGGCAAGGAAATCTGTTATAATGTTCTCAAATACCTTAGGTATAGTACTGAGAATAGATATGGGTCGGTAATTTTTGACGTCTGACTTGCTACCCGATTTGTATATTGGGGTGACATAAGAAAGTAATAATTAGGAAAATCACCTGTGTCGATAGATTTATTAAAAATGTAGAAGAGAGGGCGAGACAATACAAAGCTGCAATTTCTAAGTAGGATGGGAGGGATAATGTCTGGACTTGGACCTTTCTTTACACCAAGATTAGATAATTTCTCATAAATCTTCGAAATAGGAATGTGGTAAGAGGAGACATTAAGTTTTGACTCGATTTCAATATCGTTTAAGTTCAGATTTAGATTTTGAGAAGTGTAAACTGATGAAAAATGCTTGGCAAATAGATTTGATACTTCACCGCCGGAAGAAGCAGAAGAGTTATCAAGGTTCATATTGTCAGGTATATAAAATTCCAAAAGGTTTTTACATTGCTTTTAACAGATGTTTCAACAGAATGTATGTAATTTAAACAGCATTCTCTAGATGTAATCTTGCATTGTGATCTTAACTGACTAAATATTTCATAATTTTGGAGAGTCCTGTTTTGATTATAAATCCTGTGTGCAACCTTTTTATCACCAGACACCGTGGCCTAGTTGGTTAAGGCCTCGGTCTTTATACTAGACCAGTGTTCGGTCGTAGGTTCGATCCCTGCGAAACTCAAGTGGAATTAAAAGTCAGATAAGACTTTGGCAAGTGCAAAAAGGTATTTGTATCATACGCAGTTTCGTTCACACCGGTAAACATCCCGGATGAGATCGGATATCTCGTGGAACTGATAGGGGTTGGTGGCACATTTACACACTTGTTAGTCGGTAGATCACCTGCATGACAAAGGCATAGTCCTGGGTTTAAGGTGATTGAGCAACCTTTTTATCGTTGACCAAGCGTCTAAGTTGAAAATAATACCAATGCGGGAATCTTTTTATAACAGATTTCTTTAAGGGAACAAATATCTCAATTACTGAATACAATGATATCCTAGATGTAAGTCACTTGTCACGTTACGTTTTAATTTGGCGAAGTAGATATAGAGATACATTATATAATAACTGTAGTGATTAAAATGAATTTCGATAAAAATATTCATTAACGATATACTCTTACGTTGTAATAGCAATATTTATTGGAAAAATCTTATTTTATGATCTCTTTTTAATTATTATAAACCATATCTACCCGTTGTATATTTTTCGTAATGAGATTTTTTTATGACAGAATGTCGGTATTGAAAGAAAAGCAATTTGTGAATTTCAAGGTGTAATTCATTTTAGCGGCGCACGGAAGCGTTACGATTTTAATGAATTGGGTGAATTCTTTTGTTTTTTGTTCAATTATTTCCTAAAGAAAACACTTTATAATCTATCGATCGCTATAAATTCTAACTGTATATTAGACACTATAATTTAAGGCCGGAAAGAGTTTTTAGAGAAAGGTATACGTAAATTGAGAGGTGTAATAAATACAAACGGTATTAAAGTGATTTTACAGCCGAACTGATTCAGTTAATTCTGTTTTTATCATTTGTGACTCTTTAGGAGGTTCCACTTTTTTTAGAAAAAGGGAAATACTAATAACTAATGGCTCCTTCGGCGTTCTCCTAATCGGTTACGTTTTAGATTCATTTAGCGGTTTGCTAATGTCCTTCATCATATTGTTATTGATTGATTTTTTAGTTATTTCGTAAACAGCGACTATTTAAAGAACTGTTTTCTATTTTTTATTTTTCTTTTCAGTAATGACTCAATGTGTTTACCCCTAAATTTCTTTTCAGCAGGAGTTTGACCCGCATGGCTAACGCCGAAAAGGACACTAATTAATCCAGTTGTTTCAGCTGTCATTTCCGGATTTTGTGATCTCCCTTTCTAGCTTGTTTTTACTCGGGCAAATGGAGTGTAGATCAAAGAAAATACCATTCTAAATATACTCAAGTTCATTCTAAGCGATATTTTAATTATACGAAAGCCGAAAGTGCCTAGCGCAATTACGTCGGCGTGATGATTTACTGCCTATTTTGAAACAAGTGCGAGGTTATTCATACATGTCATATTTTGGCTACCGGAAAATGGCGCTGTTTTGGTACATTTATCTACACCGAAATAAAATAGACATAAAGAATGTGTTTTGAATTAAAACGAAATTTGATTATAAATTTAAAAGTTCCTGCAATTTTTTGAAGAAGAACCATTAAAGTTTTTTTTTCTAGATAAAGAAATGTATATCACGATTTATTCGAAGTAGATAAAGGTGGCTTGCTCGTATTTTTCACAGAAAAGTCCTAAACTATTTTTGCTTCAGCACTTTGAGCGATTTTTTCGATACACACGAAGCGGAAAAATAAAATAAAGAAAAACTAAAAAAAGATGAAGCTAGAAAGAGATTTCAAAGTTAAATTAACAGAAATATATTGAGAAAATATTGTTGTAAGTGTTATTGTTTCGTCTATGTATCAAACCTCTTTTAATTATCATTAAATAATTGTTTAAATTTATTAATGTTCTGCAGAGCAATTGTCTCTGTCACTTCAGTTTTGTAATGTCTTGCTATCGACATTATAATTTCCTCCTCTCTCATAGGAGGATCTAAATATTTAGCAAGAGTAAATAATTTCAACGCATAATAATTCAAGTTCACACTCCTACTATAATCAAATTTGCCAAAATACAGCTTTTCCCTTACAATTCATTGTGAATTTTCTCCCCAAAAATATGTAATGAACCTTGTGTCAAATTGGTTATATGTATGTTTGTTATGTATTTAATTTTATTCTTTAGCATTTGTAAAAATATTTTTGGGTAAAGTTTGTTCACATCTTCTTCAAATTTCATTGATGGTTCACTATTACATATTATACCTGCTCTTGGTTCTCCACTTCTGCTTGCTAATTCTTGCCTGATGTCTTTTTCTACGTTATTTATTCTTACTCTTTTTTATTTTTATTTTCTATGTTGGTCACTTCTTCTTGTAGTCTGAATCCTTCCTTTATTTGGTCTTCCAATATCTTAAAATTATTTTGATTTCTTGTATCAATATCCTTTTTAACATCATTTATTGTATTGGATAGTTCCCTTTTTGTCTTAATATTTTCTTCTTCTGCCATTTCCAAATTTTGTTTTAGTTTGTCTTCCATGTTTTTCTCTAATAGTATAATATTATTATTATTTGTTATTACACTTCTTTCTATTTTTTTAATTTCCTTTTCTGTGTGTTCGGACTTTGTTTCTTGTACTGTTATCTTCTGTTCTATTACCTCCTGTCTTCTATTTATTTCTTCAAATTTGTTTTCTATTTTCTTAGTCAATTTTTCCATTTTCATAGCCATATTTTCTTGAATATTTTTTTCCATTCTTTTCATAATTTTTCCCAAATCTCCTTTATTTTTTCCATACTTTTCATCATTTTTCCAAATCTTCTTTGTCTGGTTGTCTTCCTTCCTTTAGTCTTCTTAATTCCATTAATACCATAATTATTCCATCATTATCTTCTTCTTTCTTCTCTTCAATATCAATTGTCTGTTGTTCTGTATCTTCAATTTCTTCTTGATCTCCTGTACTTGACATTTCCATATTCTCTTCAATAATATTTACTTCCATATCTCCCTGTCCTTCTTCCCTTTCTTCTTGTCTTTCTAATCCTAATTTTCTATTCCTAAGATCCATTTTGGTTTACTTATAGAAATTTTATTTAATTTATTTATGATACAATTTAATTTTAATATTGTCCCGTTTTTAGTTTTTCCTAGCCCCACGTTGGGCGCCAATTGAGAAAATATTGAAATTATCAGATTTTTACACTTTTTTACAATCTTTATTTTTAAAATTCATATCTGACATTTTATAAACAACAACTAATCTCATAAAAAAACCTCCCCTAAGACCATCAACCATCACCAATTTTTCACATAACATCCACATTTTTCATAATTTTGTCCCATTTTTTTATACCATAACAATATATCAAAGTAATGAAAATATTGTAGAAGAAAACTGAACATGTAAATGGAAGGAAACACGAATATATTTTCTCCTACTGAATGTAGTTATTCTGAAACCACTTATAGTAACAGAAAAGAAACATTCTCGCTCTTGAGATTGAAAGAAAATTCTGAAACTTTTGTCTATCTCTAGAGCTAGAATATGTATTCCGTGATTGTTTACAAAAATAAGGTTTGCCATGAATGTCAAATTAACTGTCAGTATTAGTTGAAGTGGTCTTAATATTGGTTTGTAAAAACTTTTAATTTATTAAAAAGGAGAAGAAAATCAAACGATTCAGATGTAGAATTTGAAAATACTCCTCCAGAAATAAAAAATCCAAGCTTGAATATAAAAATACTACCTACACAATGTTGAGAGATTGAGGTTTCATTTTACTATATTTAATTTCTACTTTCTGTGTCCGTGGAGAAAGTACAGTCTGTTACTCTGTTGGAATGAAAATCCTCCACTCATGTCGAATTCTCATTCCAACCTTGTTACAGAATATACTATTCCATGGGAAGCAACTCCTACCCTTTCATTCAATGACAAAATTAGTTATGAATTAGCTAATAACGCTATATTATCTGCAAACGTTAATTGTATTATTTTAATTTCTGTCGGCTTTCAATATCTTTATTGGTAGATTGATCGATGCAATATTCACCGAACAAATTGTTCGGTATCTGAATTCGGTCTGTGTGTGTAGCTTTTTTGTGTCTATGAATTTTAAAATTCTAACTTCAGATTTTGATAGAGCATCAAAAAGTAAGCTTAGGGTTTGATGTGCCTCTCCGTATCTCTTCGGGAACACCTTCAAAATAGGATCCAAAATAGGAAAATTTTGAAGTTTAAAATGACATTGAATTTAAAGTATACATACAGTGAATTACGATTTTGATAAAAGTGAGTAGACTGTGTCTGTGTTGATTAGAATAGGAACTGCCAATCTAAATGGCAATGCTAGAAGAGCATTCTCAACTGGTTTATCCTGGTTTTTCGAACCGCTTCCATTTAAGAAAACTAATCTGAATTATTTTAAAAAGTGCATTGACCCTATTCATCCTTGCAGGCGTCTGTTATACACGGCGGCACGCCTTTTGTAATGAAATCTGGACCACCTGGAACTAGGGCCATTACCTGTCATTCCTTACAAATTATGCCTCCCCGTCTTTCATTACCTCCACCCCATTTAATTAGGAAGGACAAAGCTGTGGGATATTCCGACAGGGTCAGCCAAGGTACAAATTACGCTCACCAAAATTAATTATATAAAATATGGGTTCGAAACGAATAATATTTTAAGTAATTTATTAGTTTCTTTCGATATATATTATCTTTAAACTACAAGTTGCAGCATAAATCATTAAAATGTCTTTAAATCCACAGACTAATATTTATTTGATGCGCTAAAAAACAGAGAGATTTGAATTCGTGTCAATAAATTTTTCTAAAGAGATGCGCTGTGTAAAAGGAAATTAAAACTAAATTTTTAATTTTTTTGTATGTTCTTCCTTTGGCTTTTCTTTTCTTTCTTTCTTTTCTGATGATACAACAGTAGTAACTAACAAGCTTCATCAGAAGTACAACACTCCTTAACCCTTTCACTGCCAGCAACGCACCTAGCGCGTTGTGTTAGGTTTCAACTATGTGCCAGCAAAGTGGGTACAGCATGATCATGATTCATTTTATGGTTGTAATATTCATCCTGCAACAATAACAAATGATGTTTGTGGGAAGGCACACAGTAGACAGTCAGTATTGTGTACCTTCACACAAACAGTCTTTGTTATTGTTGCCAGATGAATATTACAACCATAGCACGCGTGAGCCGCGGCCGGTACATAGGGATTGGCCTAATATTTTAGGTGGTAGTCAAAGGGTTAAATAAAGTGCAAACTTGGTCAAAAATGTTGAGACTTATGGTTCCTGATGAGAAAACTGTCCACCAATCAAGTTAAACGATCAGAAAATATCCTAAAAAGATATTTGGATAGAAGACTCACCTGGAATAAGTATTTATTTATCAACAGGAACTGGATATAAAATTAAATAAACTGTATTTTTTAATCGGTCGTAGTTCCAAATAATATTTAAACCAATCTGGGATCCCCACGGCTTAAATCTGCCCTCATCTACAAGTTTATCCCTTACTGATTGAAAGTTATATTATTGTTTGTAATTTTTCCGTTGTATCCCTCGTATTTTACTCAGTTTATCCTTGATTATTATGAAAATTACGTACGTAATTAAAAATTCAATTCGGGCTTTAAGACGGACCTGATTTTCAGTATTCACCCTTCGCCCTTTGTTCTTTGTGAGCAGTCACGCGCGGTTGTCTAATTCTTACCAGCAAGGTTTTTCGGAACTGTTTGTTTTGGGTCCGGCACAATTTGTGAGGGAACATTCCTTTATTTTCCCTTAATTACTCTTTCAATTGTAAAAGCATTTTCTGTCGGTTTTTTATTCGGCAACGATAATAAATTTTAAATTAGTTTTGTGGTTGTCATAGATTAAATATATAATTTACAAAAAAAAAGTGTTTGAATGAAAAAAATTGAGTTTTTATAAGAAAATTCGATAATAATTAATGGTTTTAAAAATTTTATCCCCTTCCTAAAGAATCTATACGTGTAAAAATTTAGTTCTCGCATTTAATGATTTTCTACTAATACAAATAAAAATTCAGTTGACTTGACAACATTTGTAACTTACATGTACACTTCAAAGTACTTCAAATGACTGAGACTCCTTTTGTGAGTACTCTGAATGTTGTGAAACTCCTTTATTCATAATATCAACCGTCTTCGCCCCTTTTTAAAACAGAAATCCATAAAGCCCTACTTAATCCCTCGACATTAAATTCATTCACTATCGGGCCCTATTGCCAAATCTCCGGTATAAAACGAAATATGTATATGGAGAAGTTTGACTCGTGTAGTAAAATTTACAAATTATTTTTGGATTACTAAATTTAATCGTTATTTTTTATAAACGTAAAAATGTAGCCCTTATATTTGGTTCCTTATTTTTGTGGTAAATAGTATCATCTTATGTAGGCTTTGATAATGTTTATTTAGCGCTACTTCAGTAACACCCTGTTAATTAGAACCTGGCAGTGAAAAATATAACCCAAAAATTGGTAAAATTGTTTGGATTTAAAATCCTTAAATCGAATAAGTCCTTCACTGGTAAAAAGACTATGTAAAATCACATATTATTACGTTGGCCATTTGTAACCAACGTAAAATCATGTGAAAATACAGATATTTATGTACAAATCCTATTACCTTATGAGTTCTGTAAAAATACTATGGAAACTCACTGGATTTATTGTGTAATCTTACGAAATGATTACTGTGATTTCGTACCCGACCGTTTTCCCGAATCGTTTTTTCCGACGACCTTTTTCCCGAAAATATTTTTTCCCGAATCGTAACGTTTCCTCTTTCCCGAAAGCTTTTTTCCCCGAAAGCCTTTTCTCCGAAACATTTTTTACCGAACGTCTTTTTTCTCGAAACTTTTCTTCGATGATTCCGTTGCTACGAATGTGTTGCTATGGCACTGTTATTGTTTATTATTGACAGAAGGCATTGACAGAAGGCGTGAAATGGCTGAAGAGTAGATCTCAGTAATTATTGGCGAAACCAAGATGACATTGACCGGATTCTTATATCAAAGATCAAAGATAAGTGGTGCTATGACGTATTGGGTGTGCAGAAAACTTCAACGGCGACGATTATGGGGCCTGTGAATCCCGTTGTTGTGAGTGTTGGGGACCACTATCATCCCCCTGACCGGGAGGCAGTTGGTGCAGAAATTGTTAGGCACAACCTAAAAAGGAGATCAAAAGAGCACTCTGAACAACCTCCGGCTCAAATTATCCGTGAAATGATGCTGGTGTTTCTGCTGGAGTAGCAGCACAATTGCCCTAGAGAGAAAATTTAAAAAGGGCGATGTAAAGTTCGGCGCAAAAATCTCCCAGCCAACCCCAAATCATTACTAGAATTGGGAGAATTGCCCGATCAACTAAAAAAAAAATCTAAGTAAGAAAAAGTTCTTATTGTTCGACTCAGCTGATTCCTGCGATCTAGAAGAAGGTCGCGTCCTTGTTTTCGCCACCGCTCACAACCTTAAACAACTTGCTACATGTGATGTTTGGTACGTAGATGGGACATTCAAGACAGCTCCATGCATCTTCACACAAATTTTTATTGCCATTAGTGTACTGTTATCTCTCATCTAAAGAGGCAGTGCAGTACTTCAAGCAATTACTGATGCTGCCGAAGATCTGGACATTGATGATTGTGCACCGAACAGAATAATGGGTGATTTTGAAAAAGCCATAATAAATGCTTGTACCGACGTGTTCCCAGATTCAACATATGCAGGCTGTTTCTTCCATCTTAAACAAGCAATTTATCGCAAAACTCAACAAGTAGGACTACAAGTCCCTTACAATGACCCAAAAGATAGAACCCTCAAAACTACAGTTCATATGATGGCAGCTGTAGCGTTTATTCCAGTGGAAGACGTTGAAACAACTTTCGAGCTTCTAAGAAAATACGCGGTTAAAAATATTCCCAGACTTGAGCCAATTATGAAATATTTTCAAGAAACATACGTTATTGGTGTAAAAGCTGTTGACAAAAGACGCGCTGTTCCTCCTCAATATCCTCCTAGTCTATGGAATCAACATGAAGCTACAAAAGCATGTTATGCAACAACAAATAATGCATCTGAAGGTTGGAATAACCGCTTTAGGTTACTAGTCGGGAAAAACTCCTTAATGAAATTGAAAACCTTCTTTTTAACAACGGCTGACACTTTTCTTGAATCTCTGTATGAATTCCATAGTTGGGGACTGTGGATACAACATTTATCGTGGACACTAGAAGAACTGCAATTTCATACAATTGAGTAATTCTCTCCTCTTTCTATGGCAACTATATCCTGGAAGAAAAAATAAAAATTTACACACAAATATAATATTAAAAGAATAAGTAGGTACTTAACTTCCATTTCTGGTCGACTCACATCACAAAACTGCTTTGAATACAAATAAATATTACTAGGTTAGGGAGAAAAACCATATTACTGCGTTCCAATCTCGCGTAACCCTCAACTAATTTGCCTAACATCAGCATTTCAGGTGGTAGGGATTCACATAACTAAACCTGTACAATTTCACTCACAGAATGAATTCTGTAAATCAGTAATTTTCAAAATGTATTTTCACGTTGGCGATATTTTTCACATACATTATTCTGTGAATAATTTTACAATGTACTTTTGAGGCTTATATAATGTAAAATTTAGCTCACACAATTACCATACTTATCAAGTTTTTTCACAGCAATTTTTTAGAGTGTACCCATACTTGCGCAATATTAACGATATGCAAATAATCTGACTAACTTGAAATTTAAATTGCACATTACCCAGTATACAACGTACTGCCTTTTTCATTTTTATATTATTCCTAAGATTTTTAACTTTTAGCAGTTTAGCATAAATCACGACTTAAAAGACAATTGTTGGGCTCGATTCGTCAAACAATCTGATAACTTCAGGGACGAATTAAAAAGTTATATGCAAAAGACATTTAACGTAAGAAAATATTTATAACAAGGGCACGTACATCACGCGAACATTGTTTAAAATTTTACCTTTAAACTATTGCTACAGCTGGTGGGATAAAAATATTCTTGACAGCTAAATAATAATCCACCTATGCTGTCTGTGTGTGGCCTCACTTCACCGTAGACAAAAGTATAAAACGAGATTGAAATTAAGTAAAAGTAAAAGCATTTAATATACAATTATTATTACAACTATCGCAGGACAACTGAGATATCATAAAAACTGCTGTTGAGTGTTGACTTTCGGTTTAAAGTTCTTGCTGTGAAAAATTGGTACTATTTATCTGCAATTTTGGTGCGGATATTACGAAATTTAAAAAAATAAATGACTTAAAGGATCATGTACTTTATACATATAAATCATCTTATATATGGTTTTCTATCTTGGCTCGAATTTCTACAAACTCATTTTTATCTTTTATAAATTATTTTACGAATTAATAATTTAATTACTTGGCCTTTATAAATCTATAAACAAGCTCCCCAATCATAACTACTCCACCCATAGAAAGGACCATTATATATTGCTTTCTAATGCTAAAAAATGTTCTAAAATGGAAAAACCTTTACGATTTTCCTAAACTCTACAAAAGTATTCCTGATGACTCAAAATGAATTTAAGAAGAGGCATTTAAAAAACGTTTTGCTGGAAAATTCGAGTCAATTAATAAGCTCATTGTTTTTAATGAAGTTATATAGATATAACTAATTCTAGTTCTATTTCTTTATCTTATTCAATAAGTGTTTCTACACTTTTTGAGATTTATATTTGTCGTATTTGAATGTTTTTTCTAATATCTTTTGAATATTTCATCTTCTGGATCATCTATTTTTTATACATAAATATAAATTTATAACAATTGTATCGTCTCATTCTAATTTTCTATTTTTGAAATGGGAAATAATTTTAAAATGCACAATAGCAAAGTTTTTATGAGATAAATCCCAATGTAACGTCCTAAAGCATTGCTGGAAAATTTCTAAATTAAAAAAGGTTCAGTTCTTAATTAAAATATAAAAATATCAGTTTATTTCAAAATTATCTAAATACATCTTTATCTTAAATTTTGAAATTATTTGAATCCACAAATAATGTATCTATTGATAATTAGATTATGTTGTAATCGGAGGATTTAGCCAAACATTAAAAAAAATCAGAATATTGATCCTTGTTTTTTTTTTCGTAGCAAAACACTCTGTGGGAATGTTTTCTATAATTACAATCTGATAATGAAGATCAATAAGCAATTTTGTTCTAACCTAACTCAACTAGAATTATTAAATACTATTTTTTCATATTTTGGACCCCACTTTAAAGGTGTTAAAATATATTTATTTTATGTCATTTTGATAACGGCTTTCGATCTGGAAAGCCGAAACGTCAATAAAAAAACTTTTTTAACAACTAAGTGGTTTTAATCCAGTGGAAAGAGAGAGAAACTTGAATGTTACTTTTACTGGCGCAGGCCCAAAGCTGGCTACCATACGTCCAAACGGGTTTCAATATCTGCTTGTAGAGGAGCAGTTTGTTATGTGTGGACAACTTGGAGTTTCTTCCTAATAACCAATACATCTTTTTATTTTTTATACCAAGCACTTCACGTTTCTTTTTAATGTGGACTTTCCAGCGAAGTCTAGCATCGAGTGTCATTCCAAGATATTTTGATGTATTAGCACAGGGAATCTGAGCGTTATTTATTCTTATGGGAATGTGTTGGTTTCGTTTATTAGTAAAGTTAACATGAACAGATTTATTTTCATTTGTGAAATACTTAATTTTCTTAAAAAATATTGAAATTTGCAATTCGTTTGGGAGAAGCAGACGCATAAATCTACACTCATAGAAAGAAGAAATTATTTTTTCTTAATACACCATCATTGGTCAGTAACGTTAATATTTTCATTCCGAATAAATGTTTCCAATTTACGCGCAATCTATATAGGAAAACAAATTCTAATACTAGGAATTAGGAAAAACTATATAGCTAGGCAACACTGCAAGGACCCCTCCTTTGAAAACGCTGAAGTTTGTGAAAGAGCATCTGTACCCTTGACGACAAATACTCCTTTAGTTCGAGGCCACGTTCCAGACCATACTTGTAGAGGTAATTTCTAAGTTCGACCCGTTACCGAATAGTTATATGTTCGACTTCCGGCAGGGGTGCCAATGAAAGAGAATAATTGTAAGGCTAATTTAAAGGAAGAATTTCGCAAGTGCAATAGAATCTGCGGTCCGGTAAAATGTTTTCACTTATTAGTTTTTAAGGATGAGAATAAATCTATATTTAAAAGCGGAGAGTCGTACATAGAAATATCCGTGCAACGAGTAAAAACATGAAAAAAAAACGAGACCGGACATTTTTCATTCGCTCTGTACTCTCTTCGCAACCCTACGCCGGGCTTTTTGTTATTTTCCCGTTGCCGTATATAATCTTTTTGACTTGACAAAGGTTTTATAATTAGAATCCTACTTTGATTACGGTTAGAATTACAAACGCTCTCACAAAAGCCAGTCGATGTCGGTGATTGCAGACGATTTTAGGAAAATAAAGCATCCCCCTTTTTAAAAGCGAAGGTATTTGATCTCTCTGGTATCAATGAAGTGGTTCTATTTTACGTCAAAATTAGGCTACAATTTTTTTTCCTATATAATAATTAAGTATAGCTATATTTTTTTTATTTCGCTATACTTAGGCTTCTGAAACAACACAAATTTGTGAAGCAGGTGCTACTATGATACCAATCCAATGTTTTCTAGCGATCTCCACACCTCGTGATTATCACCATTCTGGTTTAATTCCAATTCAACTTCATTGGGGATCTTAACTGTGATTACTCAATCAATTATTCTAAAGTTGAATAAGCGAATAATCATAAAAGAAGTTAGAGTTCTAGTCAACAAAATTACCAATTGGGGAAGCTTTAGACTTAAATGACTTAAAGTCCATCCATATAAATTAACAAATAAAAGAATATTGGATTCACAATTACTAGATATAAATGGGACAATAAAGTCATATGAAAAGTTTTTGAGGAGATTTCGAATTGTCATTAGATAATTCCGTCATTATATTCAGCTAGGTCCTGGGACTGAAAGGCAATATCTCTTCTAAAGATTGAAGAGAGAGTGTTTTGTATCAAAAGCAAAGCACAAAGCTCGAGTACGAGTGTATACACTATACAGTGAGTGACTTGGAAACCTTATATGAAAGGATGTTGAAATGCTTGTTTTAATTTCAATCAAAATTGGGAATAATATTTACAATGTCTCTTACAGTTCTCGGTTTATTCGTGGAAAATATAAAATGCCGATATTCGCTTTTGGACTGTAAGAAATTTATTCTTCAAGATATTAAAAGATGTTTAACGAACTGTTATATTGAAATAATGTAGGTTTTGGTTCTGAGGCGTCAAATGTTGAATACGACGTTTCATATCTTCAGGGCCACCATCAAATGATTTTTTTAATACGAATAAAATTTCTAACAATGTACCATTTTCATTTATGGTGTTTTAAAAATTTTCTCTTAAATTTAATCTCTCTCAAAGAGCAGGCTTCATTTGAAGCAATTTTGTACAGGACGTATCCTAAGAATGTATTTAATAGTGGAAGACATATTTTTCTTTCTGTAACAGTTTTTCTTCCAATTTTCTTCCATAAAAAACGAGAAAAACGGTATTATTTAACGTTTTTCTCAAAATTAAAAGATTATGTTGAAAAATGATTAATACAAAAGTTTTAGATTTTTTAATTATCTACAACTTTTTAGATTAAACTTTTTTCGAAGGGATGCATATTTTATCAACAATTTGTACCCTAAATAATTTTCCGACCATTCACATACTGCTATAAACAATAAACACTCATGTAAATCTTCTGCATAATAATACTGGACCTGCTACAATGTTATCCATTATATAGATGACCTCTTTTAAGGCCCATATTTTAGGAAAACGTCAAACTTACACAAAAAGTTACGGCAAAACTTTCCTCAAATTTCATTTGTTGATCTAAATACGCACGTCGCCATCTTCTATATCTATGCCATTTAAACTTTTTCACCCTTCAAGTATCTAATTTTCATCCTTAACTTAATTTCAACAAGCAAAAACTTGAGAGAAGTTTCGTCATGATCCCGACTTGCTCAATGCGATAAGGTTAATAAGGAAATTTAACATCCGTTCTTGATAAATTGATCAAGATTTTGGGAAAGGATCTCCCTAGAGGGTTCGTTTTAAGTGGTATACGTTTTAAAAAAAGCGTGTCACCGTTTTCCCGAAAAGTTTCGAAATGGCGTGAGGGATTTACGTACAATAATAAAGTGCAAAGTTTACATATCAATTCATTTTAAAATTTATGTTAATTGGAATTTAATAATGAACGAATATAAATAAAAAAGTAACAATTGATAAAAGTCCTAGATAATTAGTCCCAGCATCATAACTTTCTGATATATTTAAAGGAGTAAAGAAAAAATCAAATAGTTATTGCATTACTGACTACAGCTCTTTAAAGATTTACTAAAAGTTCTGTAAATGTTTCACGGCATATTGAAACGTAAGCATCGTTTCTGTCATCACATTTAATAATACAATGGAACGGTAAATGTAGAATTTGTAAGAGAATAACAAAACCCTTTAAAATTTCAGATTATTCCTTTATTAAGTACAAAAGTATGGAGTATACTCACATTTCACGACTGTCTTTTACATCATATTACGATATTTATCAAAAAATACACGGTCCATATTTTAATAATAAAGTAAATATAAGAAACTGATTTGAGAAAGGTTAAAGTGTAATAGAATTTTAAATGAGAATATAATCCAGTAGTTTTTATACATTTTTCTTTACTCCAGCTGTGCACAAGAAAAAAATTATACAATGGCTTAAATTTAGTGGTATTGTAATCCGTTAGGGATGCCTGTTCGGGGTGCAGAAAATTTTCCTGGTGTAGTTAACCAGCAGGGGAGCCATTTGTTTGCTAATACCCTAATCAGAGAACAATGTAGTGCAAGACACCGGAGGACCCCATGTTGGTTAAGTCATTGTCGAAGGACGATTAGGTTTTGATCTCCAAGGATCGCTTACCGATACTGGATATTGATATACGTAAGGTGCGCGTAAATTATGACAAAAATTTCTTAAGATGTAGTATTTACAGAATCATTACATTGATTTAACTGGAATATTCCAGTTATTTTAACGAACTACCTTACTTTTACCGGAACTTCCTGTTTAATAAACAAACTAGAATAGTTGTACTCGAAGCTTCGAACTTCAGTTTTTACAGGAATTTCCAGCAATTAATTGGAACTGT
The DNA here is from genome assembly GCA_949320105.2 of Crepidodera aurea. Taxonomy (NCBI): domain Eukaryota; kingdom Metazoa; phylum Arthropoda; class Insecta; order Coleoptera; family Chrysomelidae; genus Crepidodera; species Crepidodera aurea. The sequence goes on along the minus strand of OX439475.1, from coordinate 17,327,885 downwards.
AGTATCGATTTAACAGGAATTTTCCGTTGAATTAAAGATCTTTCATTCATACATTACAGTACTAGTTAGTTGTATTCGAAGCTCATAACCTCGGCTTTTACAAGAATTTCCTGTAATTACCTAGTAGAAACTATATTTATTTCAATACACAAATCCAAAAGGATCTAATTCATAACAAATAACAATTAAAATTAATTAGTATTCAGAATCAGAATTAGAGAATATCGTACGCTTCTTGTCCGTCGTCCCTATGCCTTAGCGAGACGTCTTAGTGAAATGCAATAACGTGGCGACACCTCGCCCTCGCTTGTGGAACTGCACACTCTAGGGGCCTTGGTCGAAAGCGTAATACGGGTTGCATACTCTACAGGGAAATCGTAATACTACACTATTTAATTTCCAGCGGATTGAATTGTGGGATTTACAGGATATTTCTGTAACATTCACGGTGGTTTATTCCGGTTGCATCTACGTATGTTTTACAGTAATATGTTGTAAATATAGCAAAATATTATTCTATATACACAGGAAATATTCCTGATAAATTAACAGTACCTTATTACTATACTTACCAGTTTTTCCTGTTCATACAAGTCAAGTCACTTTAACTGGAATCGGCCTGTTAGATTGAAAGTACAGATTGTTCTCAGAACGATTTTTTCTGGTTATAATAACAATAGTTTTTAGTGTTTGTAAGTTTCATTTATTAAGGGCGTAAAATTATTTTTATTCGCAATGAATCAGTAATATGTCATTTTCATAACATGCTAGAGGTTCCGTAGTAGACCTTCTTTTGTGGTTTGAATGACTTTCTCCACTTTCGGCCCAAGAGGAATCAGACGAATCAGATACCTTTAAAACTTACCCACCAATGAGAGGTTCTATAAAGGGGTTTTTTTGCAATAACATAACATCAATTTTTCTCAAGCAATTATTTTATAATTGTTCTGTATTCTACTATCCATGGTAATATTAGTTCCTAAATCAAAATTTTAAAACATAACATTTTCCATTTAAGTTTGATGTAAATTCTTGCATCATTTAACTATCAAATATTTACTAGAGATCAACTTCAAAGTCGTCTAGATACCATAATCCGCTCATAGCTAAAGATTTGCATTGTATTTTGTATATAACGTATCGTAAATCTACACCAGCGTCAGTTCGTAAGTTTGCTTGCATACATCAGAGCTGCCGTTTGTTAGTTCTAAAATGTAAATATTGTGCTTGAAATGTAGAACGAGCAGTTCGTTGTGTTTGTAGATATAGGCGTTTAACGTTTACTAATTGTAGTTATAAAAATCAAACGTTTATATCTCTAACATTTAAGATTTAATTAACCCCAAAATTTACATTTCGCTGACGCTAAGTGGTGATAAAACATAATTCACAAGGGTGATTCCAATTTTCTTTATTATATATTTGTATGTAAACTTTATACCAACACTTTTGGCAAGCGAAGTGCTTACAAAATAGGTTTGTCAAGTTGCCACTGATTTAGTGCGGATTGTCTTTATCACAAACGTAACTATTGCTAGAATTAAAAATTCCTTCTCTATAAAAGACACACTACATATTATGGGAAATTACTATTTTCCTGATATTTTTGAATATACAATTTGGTTCCTTAAGTTGTGTCTCGCATGCGGGTTTTTCCACACGCGGTGGAGGTGGCCTGAGCTTCCAGGACTTGGTTGGGGCATTATACAAGGAGTTGCTGGACATAGGATCCTTCTATGATGTTCCAAATGTTCCCTTTCTCTTTAGGCTGCCAATAAATCGTTTAGCATATATTTTACTTCGGCTTTCATACAGTTGTTGCTCAAGCATTTGAGTGTTTTTTGTTTATTCCTGCAGGACGAGATTCGATATATATACTCCGTGTCCTGGGAGCCTAAGCCGTTGTATCCCACCCTGTATGGCACCACCACCGTTTGTGCAAAAATCCTGCATGCGAGATACAACTTAAGGAACAGTAAGTATAAAAGACTTCAGGATGATTTCAAAATTAAATTAACCGAAAAGTAAAGTGTCAATTTGGAAATTGTCAAAATGTTACTTTCTTAAAGAACTAAATTCTGTTTATTTATCTCTATGGGCAAAGTTTTAATAATGCTTGAGTAATTTGGTATGACTTCGGGTTTCACCGAAATTTTACCTACAAAAAGTGCTGAACTCCTTTGGTTTTTTAAGATCTAATGCAGACTTGATTTTTATAACTTAAACTTTCTAATCTCACATAACTAATCTAGTTCGTTAATTAGGAAGAAAATAGCATATTTGCATTTTAAGTTTATTTATTTCTAGTTTAGTGGAAATAATACAAAACTACATGTAGAGAAATTGACACGCATTTTCCATCTGGCTGAGCAAAATCTTCTTCCCGCTGTTATAACCCCGAACTATCTCTACAGTTATACATACAAAGAAACCTTATCTGCAATGGACAGGTACGTTTGGTTATACAGTGTGAGATTAACCCGTTCTTGAATTGTCGATTTGGTGAAACGGCGAAACCCATCAGCAAGATTTTATCCATAGATAGGCACGTACCAGACATCTGTGAAATTTATTTAATTGATTTCGGTAGCAAAACGGGCTTGATTTTGTAAAGGGAAACGGTTTAGGAAACGTTCGACCCTTTTATATACCTTTTCGAAACCGTTATTCGTAGTCTGTGGGCCTTAAAGAAAAAGCCAATAGCAGGAATTTGAAAAACTAAAATTGAAATTTTACCAAAATACAGGATGTTCCATTTACAAATGAGAGTTTTGTCTCGCCCTATACACAAGCATTAGAAGTTTTAATAAATCAATAATACCTCACAAAACTTCATGAGATATTAACTAAAATATTTATGATTTTTTTTTAAGAAGTAGTAGTAGTTCTATATTTAAGGGATACTTAAACATTTTTTTGCATATTTTGAAAGAAACTTATCTCAAGAATGTCTATTTAAAATTTCATATCGATATCTTTCTTTGTTTTGATTCCATAGCACTTACAACACTTGTCTTCACTAGTATGTTAATTTGTCAAAGCACGCAGACTATTTTCCCTTTGCGAAACCATTATTCTAGCTAAAACCCTATTTTTGTGGACCCTAATTTAGAAGAATTACGGGTCGAAAAAGGCGCCCTTGATTACTGTATTATCTAAACATCCGACGTTCCAAATTCATTTACTTCCCTTTTTACGACAAATTATGCATGGAAGGTATTCTGGAATGCTCATGAAATACTAAAGCGCAATAATTGCACAACTTCAGTTCCGAAATGTCTCGTAATAATCGGTTACGGGACGGTTTTGGGATCGGGGCTTCTTTGTCAGTATGCAAAATAGATGTGAAAAGTTTCGTTTCAGAAATATTTTAATGTATAATTTTGCTGCAAAATGAAGAACTGAACTTTTGTAAATATTAAATTTAGTTTGTGATGAACTAAAGACAAAAGATATTGCTGTTAAACATTTTAAGAACCTGAAAAAAGTAATCGTTAAATTGCTACAAGCAAATTCAATTTGGAATTTGCAATTTGGTTTACGAAACATCAGGCCCATGCGCGGGGGCGTTGGTTGGAACCTGACCCCCCTCAAGAGGAAAATTTCTGTATCTTTACTTAAAATATTAAAAAAAAACATAACAAGCTACTTACATAATAAGAATCAATTATGGCCTACCTCAAGGAACTGTACTAGATCCTATCTGGATGTAACTCGTTGTGCTTATGATACAGTAATCTTTTATACTGATGAGGGCTTTAAAAATGTCCCAGATGTCATTGAAATAGAGAGAAGTTATGCTAGAGAGCAATTATTTTCGTTATAAAAAGCTGTAATTCACATTTTAAGTACCGAGTCACTTATTCTATGAGACTGCAGCAGCTCTTAGGGATCATTTAAATCAGTATGTAATCATACAAAAAAAAATTTAAACATCTCTATAAATAGCACGAAGAAGAAAGAAGAAAGAAATTTATTGCGTGGAACGTAAATAGGCAATACAATTTTTTTAAACAATACAAGAACTAAGAATGCGTGACATCATATCTGTTTAAAAATCATATTAAAGGCTACTCAAAATGTACCATAATTTTTTTTTAAACAAAATCAAACTAAGAACTCAAGACACATCATTTCAGTTTAAAACTCATATTAATGTCTACCCAAAGTGTGCCAGAAACTCACCAACTGCTCTAGTAAAACACTTTTAATTTTATGTTTGAATTGGGTTAAATCCAGTTTATCATATTCATATCACATAGTCATAATTGCAAGAGGTAAATTCGAGAATACCCTCTGCGATAAAGTTCAAAGATGGCTGGACTATACTAAATAATGGTGCCAATCGATGGGACTTAGCGTCAACCCCATCAAGACTACCTTAGTTGCTTTTACACGGAAAAGAAACATCAACCTCAAAACCATCGAATTGGACGGGAAAATTATTGAATGGAAGCTAGATGTCAAATATCTGAACAGAAGTAACCAGCAAAGCCACGAAAACTCTAATGGTGTGCAGAAATTTTGCGGGAAAAACTGGGGATGTAACCCAAAGATCCTGCAGTGGATGTACACGTCAATAGTGAGACCGGCCCTCACTTATGGAGCAGTAGTCTGGGGCAGCAGAACTAAGCTGGCCAGTACAAATGTAAATCTAGCGAAAATCCAAAGACTAGCCTGCGTATGCATAACAGGTACAATGAGAACGTGCCCAACGGCCGCCATGGAGGTAATCCTAAGCCTTACACCCCTCCATATAGTAGTGGAGAGTAGAGCGATAAGGATAACCTACAGAATGACCAGAGAAGGATCAACCAAACGCAAGTTTCGACTAATTCCTGGAAATCACCAAACCTGGGACATGCCCCAAGATGAGATGACAAAGAAGTTTAGCTTTGTGAAAGAATTCAACACAAAGCTAAGTAACAAAAGCGAATGGGACGAAGATACCATCCCAAAACACCATTTCCGCTCAGAATACTAACAGGTATCCTAACAGGGCACTGCCGTCTGAGAGGCCACCTAAAGAAATTCGGATTAGTAGACAAAGAAGAATGCAGATTCTGCGAGGAAGAGGAGGAAACCTCTATCCACATTCTTTCAGAATGCATTACCCTGCAAAATCCAAGGGTACGATATCTCGGAGAATATCAAATAGAAGAGGAAGATCTACCTAACCTGAAGCCTACCGACATCCTGAACTTTTGAAAGCAATAGGACTGGAGGAACTACTCTAACTACACAACAGATCTTATAGGTCGCAGTATATCGACACCCCCATCACAGATAGATAGATAGATCATATTCGGATGATAATTAATGCATTGTACAGTTGAATACCGACATATTGATAAAATTTTTGCAATTTCGTTAACCTACAAAAAGGAAGGCTTAAACAATCCCTATTTCTAGTAGGGTATTCATGCACATTATTGTGTTTTATAACACTTTGTTCTAGACATTTTTTTTGTATGTTCAAGACATTCTAATATGAAACAACAGGAAAATGGTAAGATTTTTAGTTTTATAAAAATGGGTTACAAAGTCCCAGTAATTTGACAGGCTCCATGTTTTTCTGTAAAGATGTGCAATTTGTAAAACCAATTTTTAGCTACATTTTCACAGTCAGTAAGGTTACTATTGGCTAATTCTATATGTGGCGTCTTCATACATTATTGGAACAATTTTCTCATTTAAATTCAAAGAAATGTCATTAACCCTTTCGCTGCGGAAAACGCGCTTGTGCGGCCTGTTGATGTTTGGCAACATGCGGACGGCTCGCTTATGCAGCCTATGTAACTATTCAAACAATGGCAATAAAAATAGTGCCGCATTTTCCGAACCTTTTCAAAAATTTGCCGCAGCGAAAGGGTTAAAATATATTATGAATAGAATAGGACCCAATACTGATCCTTGGGGTACGCCATATTTGACATCTCGTCTAGCAGATATTCCCCCTATAGATAACATGATGTGACCTACCGGTAAGATAAGACTCGACGTGTTTTAATACAGAACCGCTTACACCATCTCTTTCTAACTTTTTAAGCAATGTACCATGATGTTCAGTGTCAAAGGCTCTGATGATGGGTATTTAAGGGAACCATCGTAACGGGGTGAGTAAAATAGTGGACCTAAGAGAATGTCTAGCAATATATTTCCACTCTAAAGTAGGAAAACAATTCTACCCATACATACCATGGGCGTTAGGTATAATTAATTTTTCCTCACATTCGTTTAACTTTCATCTGAAGTTTTGGCAATAAAACTTACTAGGTAGTTATGTATTTATTTTTATACTTATGACCTGTCTCTTGTATATTTTTGATACCACCCGGTATAAGCGTTATTTGTGATTTTATTCATTGGATATTTAGGCAAACGCAAATTAAACACACACAATTGTAACAAAATTTTGTCTAAAAAATAAAAATATATGGCAAAACTCACATGACCAGCTCTAATAGAATGAAAACATCAAAGCGGGCATATTATCCCAGCAATAAAAATTAATTTCGAAAAAAATGGACAGTAAATTAAAAGCAAAACCGACTGCGGTTGGCGAATCATTTGACAATTCCAGAGTGGTGCATTCGTAATTAATTCTGACTGTTTACACAGCCAATATTTGTTTGTGATAACATAATCTCCGGCCCGGAGCGACCTCTCTATGCCATATCGGGCATTAATTATACCGGTACAGTTTCATGCTGCGTTGCAGCGGGTACGAAAAATTAATGGACCGACAATGATACTCGATGTGCCAAGTAACAATTTTAGTTTTATCATTCATTTCGCGATAAACATAAAACTTGATTTGCACGGTATTCAGAAATGTTGCGGGCGTTTCCAGATTCAGGACAATTTATAAGTCAATTGTTGGGTTAACCACGACCCTATTTCTATAGGTGGATTTATTTCGTTATTATATTTTCACTTTATTCACATCCATTTCTTTCGGCAAATTTTTCTCTTGCCGAAGGACCTCGAGACGTCGCATGAATACAAATATTCAACGGATTTAAATAGAAAAACTAAACATGGCTCTTTCATGAATTCTCGTCCTATCCAAACATTGTCTTTCCTCTGATTGTGCACAGAAATAAACTGATCAACAGACTAAGAGAAAGAGAAAGAACGTTCCTACAGCTATATATTGACGTACACAGTAAAAAATATAGTTCTATCTATCTGAAGAAAATAATGTTGAAAAACCTATATTTTACTTATTTTAGCTTCTCTTCCCGCAGGAATAACCTACAACCCTGAGGTCTTACTCTAATTATTCATAATTTCGAATTATAATACATATAAGTCTAATTTTCTACCATCTAGCTTTTATAACTAATAAGAACCATTACAAAGCGTCACTCCCATTCAAGTAATTCCTATTGAAAGACCCATTTAACCACAAGGAGCACTATACACGAAATTTCACTCGAATTTTCACGTCTAGTTACCCATGCAAACGCTCCGCTGAATGTTTAATAATCTCTTAGATGGTTGTGAAATATTGATGAAACCGCTTGTCAACTGTTACTTGCTCGGGATTGGGAATCTCGGCATCCTGGATCCTGAATCTGGCTTGTTAAGCGCATTGATTGAAAAATCCCGTTTAAATAATTAAAACGGGATAAGTTATACAGGTTGTCCTGAGAGAACGCTAAATATCCCTTGGTAATTACGAAGATTTTCAACTGCTTAGCTTACAGAACATGACCTGAGGAAGGTAGTTAGCTTAGCTTACTTGCAGAGCAAATAAAAATTATATGAGAGGTAATGAATTAGGACAGGATGAAGAGATACTGAAGAAAATAGGACTATTGTTTTTTTTCCTCTGGGCCCGTCTGATTCAAGATCTCCGATATCGCTGAAGCCTATTGGCTTATTGCGTTTATTGCCCATCTATTACTCCACCCAGTCCAGTATTTAGGACTCTTGTTAAGACAACAACTACAAGTTTATTAAACCCAAATTCGTCAGTTCTAAATCTTTTCCAATATCAAGAGGGTGTCTAACCGGTTGATAGGTGTAGGAACAAATTTGACAAATGTGACCAACCAAATATCCTGGTTTATACATCTGTAACTGTCTTTTTGTACAGATATGTAAAGAGGCAGAAAGTCTAACAACAGAAGGAACAGGAATAGGAGTATATGGGCCTGGAACCAAATATTCCGATAATTTTCCAAGCTGAAACCTACGCCATCGGAAAATGTGTCCAATTCAACATAGAAAGAAATTTTCGTAGGCAAGAGATCATCATCATGTCAGACAGCCAAGCAGCCATTAATGCTTTGAGCTCCCATGTAATCAACTCCAAGATGCTTTGGGAGTGCCTAGATAATCTAAACGAACTAGGCAACGACAACACGGTTACCCTCCTATGGGTTCCGGGACACACTGGAGTGGAGGTTAATGAAATAGCAGACGTACTCTCAAAAAAGGGGCTGCGACACCATTTCTGGGATCTGAACCCTTCTGCGGAATAAGCACCAGTACAATACTTGATGAACTTGGAAAAGAAGTAAATAACAAAAGATCCCAATACTGGATAGGACTCCAAGGAATGAGACAGACCAATACACTACTGGGAAACTATAACCAGAAGAGAGCAGACGACTGCGTCAGCAAAAGTAAAAGCAAGCTCAGAATACTAACAGGGCTCTGTCGGTTGAGAGGGAACCTAAAGAAACTCGGATTAGTATAGGAAGAAGAATGCAGATTTCGCAGAATATCAAATAGAAGAGGGAGATCTACCTAACCTGAAGCCTACTGACATCTTGAACTTTTTGAAAGCAATAGGACTGGAGGAACTGCTCTAATCGTTGAGACATCCTTAACGAATGAGCAACAGAAGGGGACACAATAGATCTTATAGGTCGCAGTGTATCGACACCCCCATTAACAGATAGATAGATAAAAGTCTAACATTACTTGAATTATTACAGTAGAGCAAGTTTTGTTGTTGTTTTGCTCTGTGTTTGAGCATCCAATGCAAATTGAGTTTCGTGGGACATCTTATATATCTCTTAGTTTAGTTTAACGTACAGGAATATGAATATGAAATTATTTCTTAGAATTCTAGCTAGTTTTGAAGCAACTTTATTTATTATTAACATCAGTTATTAAGTTAATTTTGATGATTATGTGTATATACCTAATTCTAGATTTAGGAAGTATATACCTCTTTAAAACATATGAATATTAATTTTACGAAATAGGGTTACTCTGCTTATTAAGTGAACTTCCTTACTGACTTAGAAAATGCGAAATAAAGTAAATAAATCACCAAAAACTATATATTTATTAGACAAACACTAATAGTTTTAAATCAACTTTATTTTTGTTTCAGGTACGTCGTTTGGAATTTTTACATCATGTCAGAAATGTAAGTTTTACAATATAAATTACAAACCGTGATTTTTAATATTTTTTAGTCCAGAATCCACAGTTTTTACTTATTTCGTTGGCGTTTCTGTTATTCGCCAGGTCTGTTATGATATGAAATTCTTATGGCATAAAAAAATAGGACAAAATTATAAAAATGTGGATGTTAAACGAATTAAAAAAAAATATGTGAAACGGACTTAAGAAAAAAAAATTGGTGATGGTAGTTAGGAAAGTTTTTGTTAGTTGTTGAATATAGAATTTTGAAGTATGTAAAAAAATGTCAGAGAGAAAGTTAAAAATAAAAGGAATTTAAAAAGTAAAAATCGTATAATTACAATATTATAAATAAATAATATTATCTCAATTGGCGCCAACAACGTGGGCTCGAAATTGAGTGAACCCAAAAACATGAAGGAAGAACCAGAGTATAGAAGAAAGGAAGAAACAAGTAGAGATCAGTTTAAGAAGATAATGGAGATGATGATTCAGATGAATAGGGCATCGGAAGAATTTAAACAAGAAATTAAAAATATAGATAAAAAATTTGATGAAAATCGAAAAGAAAATCAAGCAAGATATGAAGAGTCGAAACAAGAAAAGAAACATTTGGATAGGAGATTAGTAGGAATGGATAAAAAAAATCAAGAAAGATATAAAGAGTCTGATAAAAAAATTCAAACATTCTGCAATTTTCCAATTGTCTTGGTTAATTTCTTCCATACGTTTCTCCATTACATTAATCTCTTTACTATTATTCATTACATTTCTTTCAATTCTTTTCATTTCTTTTTCTGTTTGTTCTGTCTTTGTTTCTTGTACTATTATATCTCTTCTAATTTGTTTCGTCTCACTTTTGATATTAATAATTTCTTTATCCTGCTCCCCAAATTTCTTGTTTATTTCTTGTTTGAATTCTACCAATATTATTTGATTTTCCTGTTTCATTTCTGCTAATATTGTTTGAAATTTTTTAAATTCTTATGGTATAAAAAAAATGGGACAAAATTATAAAAATGTGGATGTTAAACGAATTAAAAAAAATATGTGAAACGGACTTAAGAAAAAAAAATTGGTGATGGTAGTTAGGAAAGTTTTTGTTAGTTGTTGAATATAGAATTTTGAAGTATGTAAAAAAATGTCAGAGAGAAAGTTAAAAATAAAAGGAATTTAAAAAGTAAAAATCGTATAATTACAATATTATAAATAAATAATATTATCTCAATTGGCGCCAACAACGTGGGCTCGAAATTGAGTGAACCCAAAAACATGAAGGAAGAACCAGAGTATAGAAGAAAGGAAGAAACAAGTAGAGATCAGTTTAAGAAGATAATGGAGATGATTATTCAGATGAATAGGGCATCGGAAGAATTTAAACAAGAAATTAAAAATATAGATAAGAAATTTGATGAAAATCGAAAAGAAAATCAAGCAAGATATGAAGAGTCGAAACAAGAAAAGAAACATTTGGATAGGAGATTAGTAGGAATGGCTAAAAAAAATCAAGAAACATATAAAGAGTCTGATAAAAAAATTCAAACATTCTGCAATTTTCCAATTGTCTTGGGTAATTTCTTCCATACATTTCTCTATTACATTAATCTCTTTACTATTATTCATTACATTTCTTTCAATTCTTTTCATTTCTTTTTCTGTTTGTTCTGTCTTTGTTTCTTGTACTGTTATCTGCTGTTCTATTATATCTCTTCTAATTTGTTTCGTCTCACTTTTGATATTAATAATTTCTTTATCCTGCTCCCCAAATTTCTTGTTTATTTCTTGTTTGAATTCTACCAATATTATTTGATTTTCCTGTTTCATTTCTGCTAATATTGTTTGAAATTTTTTAAATTCTTATGGTATAAAAAAAATGGGACAAAATTATAAAAATTTGGATGTTAAACGAATTAAAAAAAATATGTGAAACGGACTTAAGAAAAAAAAATTGGTGATGGTAGTTAGGAAAGTTTTTGTTAGTTGTTGAATATAGAATTTTGAAGTATGTAAAAAAATGTCAGAGAGAAAGTTAAAAATAAAAGAAATTTAAAAAGTAAAAATCGTATAATTACAATATTATAAATAAATAATATTATCTCAATATATTATTAAAATATTGTAGTACCAGCTTTCAAGCTATTATTCATATACTGCAACTGCAAAAGTAATAAAATTACGTAAATCTCCAGCTATCGCTTCGACACCAAAAATAAATAAAGTATTTACTGACCACATCCTCCAACAAATCCGTTCTTTTATAGAAAATAAAAACAAAAAATATACTTAGTTTCCCGATCACTCCATTGAGATTATTTATCAGATCATTACATGGCGCACTCGGTGCTCCGCGTATCTCCCAACAACAAAAATATTTCCAGAGACTGGAATGGGATCAACTACAGCTATAATCCTTATCGATAGGAGCACATCCAAGAAGGCGTTCGAGCTACTCCGAGGCGCTAGCGGGCTCCTGCGTTGCGAGAAGAAGCCGAAAATTCACCCGGCATTATGATAATCCGAAATAACAAGTCCGGGTGGAAGTGTAGAGGTGGGGCAAGCAAGGTACAAATCATGGGATCTGGCGTAAAGTGAATTTCGTTTATTTGATAGCTTTTCTAGCATTTTAGTTGATTTCAATTTGAGATATGTTGTTGGTAAAACTATAAACAAGATAGACAATGTCTTCTTTATATATATAAAATATTTTTTTGAGTCTACATTAACGATTTACTGAATTTAATTCAACCTGAATATATAACAAGCTTTATCGGTGATTCTTGTGTAATTTATGTAATAATTACTTTTAATGCTCCACCACCCGATTTACAGCAACTCTCCTTAAAGCAAATGCGGAATAAATAGAAGTTACTATAGCAAAAATAACAGTCACAAAATAACTTGCCACCTTCACGTACCAACCGAGAAACAAACGACAATCCAAGCAGCAGAAGCATTTGTTTGACTGTAACTACCCTGCTAAGGCTGCATTTTAAGATTGCCGCGATTGTCGCAATTGCGGCACTTTCTCTTGTCGAAATTTCACCAAGTTCGGAGATAAATTGTGGAGATTTGGGGAAAAGAAATATATGGAATCGTGTAGGAACGCGTATATCGCTCGAAGAACAGTAGTTTCGTGACATTACAGTGGTAAAAATATCTTAAACGTTGTTAGGGATTTATCCCCATAAGTCGTTTATCTTTAAGAGGTCAGGAAAATACACCAAGATTGTTTGCACGTACAATCTTTGGAAAATGTAACAAAAGCATTAAATCTAAGATAATGTCTTTGGAAAAATTATAAGAAGCGTAATTTAATTTTTTTATTATTAAATTTAATTACTAAGACATATATTTGAAAGTTTGTAATTTAATATTTTGATTATTATGGATATTAAACATTTTGTAGACCCAGTACACCAACAAACATTTTTGCTTATATATTTATTACACCATTTTTATTCAAATATTTGGCGAGAACGCTCAAAGTTGATAGCAAAATTTCAAATTTTGGTGGACGAGCTTGAACCTCCACCAAATTTTTAAACTCGCGATACGTAAAATGTTATGCGTTTAGCTTACTTGATTTTAAATGGACGTAGAGAAAAATTGCTACTGTTTTTAGTCGATCAAAATATATTAGAAAGGGATCTTACAAATCAGAATTATATTTAAATTATAGTATGTACTGGTGCATTAAGGATGAATTTAGTTTTCAATATTTATAACTATTGTAACATGAAAATTGACCTTTCCTCCAAACTTAAAATATTTTGTTGCGCTATTTTTTTTATGGTTCCAAAGCCTGATAAACATATTTCCTTCAGAAATACTGATAAAAGTTTCATAGATTTTTCAGTTAAAATAATTTAAAATATTAACTATTAACACTTAGGTATAGACCACCCACATTTCAATTGAGAGGCCTTTTGGTTGCCTAACTATTTTATTAATAAAATGGATTTCTGGATATAGACTCGAAAATCGATATGTTAATTTGGTCTAGTTTTGACGTAGATCGATCGAGCATTCTGCGAGAGACCTTTGGTCGAGAAGGTTCAAATTTGTTTAATTATTGAGATATTTTTGCGTTTGGCTTAATAATTTGTGGCGAAGTTTACTTTTGGTTCCCTTGGTAAGCTTTTTACCTACTTTAATTAAGAAGAAAACTGTGGAACACCTTTTGAACACGTAGTTCCTTATTTGGTTCCTGTACCTTTGTTTGAAGTGACGCCATTGAGAGTTGGCACATTTGTTTTGAAGAACACCTACTCCGAAGCAAGATCTTCATTTTCGTTCATTCAATTAAAAACGTTTTTTCCTTCTTTTGGACCATTTTTTAAAATTCTTATTCTAAGTTTATCTTTTATAAATGATGTCTAAAGCTTCCATTCTTTTTTCTGAACTTTGAATAACTAAATAAAACTGAATAACTTTGAATAATTTTGAATAATTTTAATGATTTTTAAAAAAAGGCCATTTTTTATAAGCCACCTTGGGTATAGGACAAAATTAGTATCCTGAACGATTTGTGCTTTATCAGGTAGAGGTTTTCAAAATTTTTAGGTTTTGACACCTATATAATTTTTGTATTTTTGCGGTAAGTTCCTCTTGTGAGGCCATTTTTAGTGTTAAGACATACTGATGTCTGAAATTTATCGGTGAAAACTTTAAAGACTTTAAAAACATCTCAACCAGTATTTTTTTGTAAAGTTATATTTAGTTTTAAGTCATATTGTACTGATCTCTGAAATTTTTATGTGAAGACTTTATAAACGTTTAAGAAAGAAAAGATCTCAACCAGTAATATATTAAGTAAGAAAATTTAAGTGTTTGATTTTGTTTCAATTTCCAGGATTAGTAAATTTTAAATTCATTATAGTTCAAATTTAAGTGGTAATATTAATTATATTTGAATCTTTTTTCTTAATTTTAATTTAAAATTAAGTGGCGCCTGACAATTTTTCTAAACTCACTCATAAAAAAAATCTCTAACTTTCGACCCAATGCTCACCAGACGAAAAGCAGCCGCGCATGTAGTTTGTAAAGGGTAATTCTTTGATTACCCCTGATAAGATCACAAAAAAAAATTATACTTATCGAACTGCATAAATTTCTGTTATTAAATAAATAAATCAATTTAGACACTACCTATATAGTATCGGTTTAGATTCTGAATACAAATACAATTAATATTATTTATGGATATCCGCATTGAAGATATTGTAGGGACTACCTCTTTAGACTGTTATAAAAGTTCAGTTGTACAAATTCGTTTAAAATTTAACTAATTAAGGATCTTTAACCCTTCCAAAATTCATTTCTAAATAGAATACAGTTGGTATAACTGCACAATAAAGCGTACCTTTATGTTTAATCAACTTCCGTTAATGACTGAGAGCCGGACTAATTTCATTCTCAAACATCTACTCGGCCGCTTTATATTCCGCACGCGGAGGAGTTTCTGTTTATTTACGACTCAGAGTCACCTGAAATTCCTAAATTATATCTAAATTGCGGGAATTGCGTTTAGGAAGCTTGAAGCAGTTAACGTTTTCATTGTTGTTGTATCTCAGTTTTCCCAGATTTTGTTATTGTGGATGCATACTAATCGGTGTAATCGAAAGGGTATTTTTATTTGTTATAAAACTATTTGACGGCGTATATGTCTAAAAATGTTCAACTCCAGCACCCTGATATCTCATAGAGCACCAATCCCTATATGCAGATTCTCTAAGGTTCATTCTCATTTGTATGGAAATATTTCCATTCGTTTTTAGTTTTTCCTTGCACATAGCCATTTCATTTTGGCAGTTGAAAACTTCGTGAAGTAGTAAGTCTGGAAAATTTGCTAGTTTTTTGGCTATGGAGAAATGTTGTAATGATGCTTCCCAGTTGCAGTTCAGCGTTGCAAGGCCTCTAAATTTTCTTGGTGCATGGAATGGTGACGAACATGTGGATGCCGGTAAACCAATAATAGCTTTAACATTTCTTCTTCATTATATCATTATATCTAAACCATTTAAAATACAGGGTGCGCCAATTATTTCCACTCGATCTCTAGCACCGAAACTAAAAGAGATATCAACAAGATTTTTTGTAGGGGTAGACAGTGTCACTCGCACTACAATTTTAAAATATTTTGTAGTACACAGGGTGGCTAATTTTTGTGGAATGAAAATTAATTTGGTTTTTTTAAATTGAACACCCTGTATACCATTATGTCTTCTGATTCTACTTAATATTAGATTTACTGTAGTTTTTTGTATTTGTAAATCAGACGCTGCGTTGACAAGTTATTCCTATTTTAAGCAGATTTAATGAAAAAACAGCACTTCAGAAATATTAGCACAAAAACCACATTTTTTAAAAAATTCCTCAAAAAAGCTACACAACATCTTCACCTGTTGCACAGGGTGTTTGCCGATGGCGTTTTCAAATGGCAATAACTTAATTTTTTCAAATGGGACACCCTGTATATTTTTCTTCAGTTAGAAGCTTTCCCTAATACGCATTAAAAAATATAGGGTTTTGCACATCTAATAATCTAATAATTGACGTTAAGTGACAAACAACATATTTTACACAATTTTTAATAAGAAATCAAGTTACCTATGAAAATGACAGTAGATATATTTTGTTATGGCATTAATTGTCAACATAAAATTTTGTATTGTATCATGTCTACTATATTTAATTGTATTGTGTATAAAAAATGGATTTTAATAAGAATTATAGTGTTCAAGAAAATATTGATATGATATGGATACTGGGTGAATGTCAAAAAAATGCGTTTCTTGCTAGTAGGGTCTATCGTCAAAGATACCCAATAGATTTGATAGAACAGGAACCGTCAAGTTTGAAAAACATTCACGTGAAACTGCAGCTGTTACTATTGACAACGAATATAAGGTAATGATCAGTATAGTTGAAGATTCCAATATAAGCACAAGGCAATTAAGCAATCAGTTAGATATTTCCAATACCACAATTAGACGCATAATAAAAAAGAATAAATATCACCCCTATCATATCCAGCTTCACCAAGAATTGTTACCACGTGATTTCGCGCGTAGAGTGGAATACTGTAGATGGTTAATAAACAAGATAAATACAGAGCGTAACTTTTAAAACAAAGTTTTATTCTCCGACGAAGCCACGTTTCATAAGAACACAACTTCCATTATTATTCGGACCACAATGAACATTTATTTAGAACCACATCACAGTATTGATGGTCTTTGAATGTGTGGGCGGGAATAATAGGTGATTATGTAATTGGTCCCTATTTCTTTGATGGGGCTGTAAATGGAGCTATATTTTTAGATTTTTTAGAACATGATTTTCGCAACTTATTGCAAAATGTGCCTCAAAATTATCGCAATGGAATGTAGTTTCAATTAGATGATGCCACACCACATTACCTATTAGATGTTCGCAATTGGTTAAATAGGGAATTTCAGGATCGTTGGATAGGAAGGGGAGGACCTATGAATTGGCCTACTAGATCGCCTTGCCTTACACCTTGCGATTTTTTCTTGCGGGGTTTTATTAAAAATATTGTTTACAAAGAAGAGGTTACCACAAAAGAAAATATGAAAGAAAGAATTACTGCAGCATTTAGACAGGTGACCCTTGCAATGCTAAGAGATGTGCGTGAATCAATGAAAAAAAGGGCAAGAAAATGTATACATGAAAATGGAAGACATTTTGAACACCTACTATAAATTTTAACTTTCACTATTGTAGTTTTCTTACGATTAAACTTTGTAAAATTTTGTACTTTTGTACTTGTGTAAAATATGTTGTTTGTCACTTAACGTCAATTATTAAAGTAAATAGTAAAGTTAGATGTGTAAAACCCTATATTTTTTTAAAGCGTATTAGGGAGAGCTTCTAACTGAAGAAAAATATACAGGGTGTCCCATTTGAAAAAATTAAGTTATTGCCATTTGAAAACTAGACTACTGGCACGCCATCGGCAAACACCCTGTGCAACGGGTGAAGATTTTGTGTGATTATTGTGATAGATGCATGTTTCATTTACATCATAGTAGCTTTTTTGAGGAATTTTTTAAAAAATGTGGTTTTTGTGCTAATATTTCTGAAGTGCTGTTTTTTCATTAAATCTGCTTAAAATAGGAATAATTTGTCAACGCTGCGTCGGATTTACAAATACAGAAGACATAATCGTAAACAGGGTGTTCAATTTAAAAATACCAAATTAATTTTCATTCCACAAAAATTAGCCACCCTGTATACATCAAAATATTTTAAAATTGTAGTCCGAGTGACACTGTC
Organism: Crepidodera aurea; assembly: GCA_949320105.2. Lineage (NCBI taxonomy): Eukaryota > Metazoa > Arthropoda > Insecta > Coleoptera > Chrysomelidae > Crepidodera > Crepidodera aurea. Next base: position 17,310,200 of record OX439475.1, on the reverse strand, counting down.
TATCCCTACAAAAAATCTTGTTGATATCTCTTTTAGTTTTGGTGCTAGAGATCGAGTGGAAATAATTGGCGCACCCTGTATATCCGTAGATTTTATTTAAAGGTACTTATTGTAGGGAATATATGAGCATTGGAAATATATATTGGTTAATAATGTTAAGCTTTTGATCTGGTTTTAGAAGAGGCGAAGTTACTATACTAGCTTTTCAAAGTTTTTTCAAAATTTTGTAGTTTCATATAGAATTTCGTCATTGAATGTACAGCCTAAATATTTAATTTTTTCATTCATCTCAATGGATTAATAACATCATGAGCAATATTTATGTTTCCTGGACACAGTTTTCCATTAATAATATTTATAGGTCCTCAATCACCTTAAACCCAGGACTATGCATTTGTCTCAGGTGATCTACCGACTAACAAGTGTGTAAATGTGCAACCAACCCCTATCAGTCCCACGAGATATCCGATCTCATCCGGCATGTTTACCGGCGTGAAAGAAAACCACGTATGACACAAATGCCTTTTTGCACTGAGCAAAGTCTTATCTGAGTTTTAATTCCACTTGAGTTTCGTAGGGATCGAACCTACGACCCGAACCCTGGCCTAGTATAAAGACCGAGGCCCTAACCAACAAGGCCACGGTGTCCGGTTCAAATATTTATTCTATATACACAGGAAATATTCCTGATAAATTAACAGTACCTTATTACTGCTATACTTACCGGTTTTTCTTGTTCATACGACTCAAGTCACTGTAACTGGAATCGGCCTGTTAGATTGCAGGTACAGATTATTCTGAGAATGGTTTTTCTTGTTACAATAAAGATAGTTGCGTTTAAACAACAGGAATTCATTTAACAGGAAATTCCTGGGATTCGTTTTTTTCAGTGTGCCATTAGCGTGGTACACTCTTTTGATTCACGCCCCTTGTGAACTCCCCATTATAATACGTCCAAATTAATTACAGTTTGCCGTAGGAGAGATTTCCTTTTGCATAAATCCTAATGTAATTTTATATTTTCTTTAACACTTACACGAACAAATGCATCATTCACAAGTAGTTCTCCAAAGTAAACACTGACAATTGTAACGTATTCCCGAGGCCTTAGTCAAACTCGTCATATTCGGTAAATGAAATCGTTTTGGAAAAGGCGTGCTCTCATAATTTAATGCAATTTACAGACTACGCTGATTTCGCTGTCTGGATTTTCTTCAAAATTGGTATTTTGTGAAAAGCTTCAAATAGCGAATTGCTGTTCTTATTGAATAACCGGCGGAGAATTATTCCGATAAATAGGGAGAAACTTCAAAACGGCAATTTGATGTAGAGATAAAATTACCGTGATAGATTTTCAGTCGATAGGAACGCGATTCCGAATGGAAAAATTTTATTGTGAGTCGACCGGTAAAAGCTTTTCATTGCATTTCAAATGGAACTTTTCTTTTATTTCTTTTTTACGATGAATTATCGGATTCCATTACTAATTCAGTACCGACTGGCAAGAGCTTCTGATTTTTATACCTATATAACGAGCCTCGCAACGGTCGTAATTTCCTCAGAAAATGTTGCCAAATGTAACAAAAAATATTAAAGAAATCTCGTAATTTCTCAGCAAATATCAGTAAATTATGCTTGGATATTTAATCACTAGTAAGAGATAAATGATATAAAATCAGGGTTTTTGTTGTAGGATGTTTTACTTTTCTCAAAAACTTAAATTAACGCTAAAAAATTAACTAAAAATACTTCGTGTCTGTAAAAATGTCTCTTTTAGGGGAGATTCGGACGGTCAAATAATTTCCCCCAATATATTGAGTCAATATAATAAAGGAAAAATGCAGTCAGTGTCCCTCATACTACTCAAATATATCGAATAAATATTATGTCAGTCGCTTGGCTCATTGTTTTCGTTGAAACCTCTACTTTAAGATGGCATGAAATAAATATATTGTTCGTATGGAAAAATATCGTAATTTCTATAGTACAAAAATAGTTTGTAAGGATAATAGACCAGAGCCAATCATTTTTGAAACAAAAAGTGATTTTCACGATCATTTTGATCTTGTATTTATAATAATAATAATAATTTATTAATCCTTCATGATCATATAATAATGATATAGGACACGACAAACACAAAAAAAATAACAATATTCACATTCTTTAAAATATCTTGATACATATTGAATCAATCAATCAATCTTTATTCGTCCTTAAAATTTTAGGGACAAAATATAATTGTACAAAATTTATAAAGTAATAAAATCTATCGGACTTGCTAATAACTTACAACGAACTTAAAAATAAAACTGTAGAGATAATACAAACAAACATTAACATGGACACTATCGAAATTAAAATTAAAAAAAAAGTACAAATAACTTTATACCTGTAAAAGGTCCTCATATGTGTAGATTACTTTAGTGGTCAGGTATGTAAAAAGTTTATCCCTAAATCTCTATGTGAAAAAATAACTTAATTACATAATGAACTTTGTAAGTTATTTACAGCTAAAGGTTCAGATACCAGATATTTAATATCGAAAGCAAAAAATAATAGCATGCCATGAAAGCAGCTTCATTGTTCGAACTGTCAAATAATATTGCTTGTGACAATTCTTTTTACTAGTCAGTACAAAAGTTTTCTAAAATTGGTCTAATTTTCTACCAGGAAAATTTAAATTAAAATACATATCTAGATTTTTTGGAAGAATTAATAAAAAAAAATTATTACAACACATGCAAAATACCAATTGGCATGCATTTACAATAATAGAAAATCTAGATTTCGTAGTTGGAAAACTTGTAAAATAAAAAATAATGAACGAAAACGAAAGGCTTGGATATTTGGGTCATTGATTAAACATTGATTAACAAAAAAAATGAAATTTACAAGAAATATAAAAATGATCCACAAAATGTAATTCTGTGCAATGAATACAATAATTATAAAAAAATATAATAACCCAAATTAAAGAAGCAAAAATTAACTATTATAGAAACATTATTGATAAAAAGAAGAATGACTCCAAACAACTTTGGTCCGTAATAAATGAATTAACAAAAAACAAAGAAAAACAGTGTATAACACGTATAAAATCTGAAAAGGGGAATTTAGTTAGTGACCCAAATCTCATAGCAGATGATTTTAATAACTTCTTTACAAATATAGGAATAAATTTATCAAAAAAAATTAAAAAAACAAAAAATTATCAAGAAAGAAAGAACGTATGTAATAATTCCATATTTTTAACTCCCACAACTATTACCGAAGTAAAAAATATAATAACAAGTTTAAAAAAGAAGAAAAATCCAAAATTGGACAACGTAACTGCAGAAACACTGCAGCACATTTCAGACTTTATAGCTGCCCCTCTCACTAATATTATTAATACAAGTCTTTCTACGGGTATCTTTCCTCAACATTTTAAGCAGTCTTTGATAATTCCCATATATAAAAATGGCGAAAAAAACGAAATATCAAACTATAGACCGATAGCTCTGATATCTGCACTAGGGAAGATTCTAGAAAAGTAATAAAAAAACGACTAAATGGTTTTTTAGAAAAAAATAAATTGCTATCGACAGCCCAATATGGTTTCAGGGAGGGAATATCTACTCAAGATGCGATTAGGGAACTGACTAATAAAATTTACCAATCAATTGACAAGAAAAAGCCATCAATAGGAATATTTTTAGACCTGGCTAAAGCTTTCGACACTGTGGACCACTGGCATTTACTAAGTGCTCCTGAAGATATGGGTATAAGGGGTATAGCCTATAATTTAATGAAATCGTATTTAAGTAACAGAACACAGAAAACTAAAATACAAAATGTCATCAGCAAAGACCAAACAGTTATATGTGGTGTACCACAGGGAACAGTTTTGGGACCCCTGCTATTTATTGTATACTTAAACAATCTCTTTTTAGTTGAAAGTAAGGCAAATATTATTAGCTTTGCTGATGACACAGTAATGTACTATGAAGCTTCTGACTGGAATAACTTGAAACAGTTTATTGAAGAAGATTTTCCCTTAATAAAAATATGGTTTGACTACAAATTACTATCTATTAATTTTAAGAAAACAGTATACTTACCCTTCTGCAGTCTAGCTTCAGGTCTTCCCCAATTTCAAAATATCGCTATCGGGGACGGTACATGTATATTATCTGAAAACAAAATAAAATATTTAGGTATAGTAGTAGACAATCACTTGCGTTGGGATAAGCATATACATAAACTTACTAAACAAATTGCGTAGTGTATTATTTAAATTCATATAAATATCACCAATCCTAAAATTACCAGAGAGAAAAATTTTGTATCACAGCCTGTTTAAATCTCATCTCAGTTATGGAATAATTGGATGGGGTGGAGTCACTAAAACTCAATTAAAACCAATAGAAATTATTCAAAAAAGTTTTTTAAAAATAATGCTTAACAAAAACCGAAGATATCCTACTGAAAATGTTTATCATGAAACTCAAATATTTGATTTAAGGCAATTACTCTATCAAGCAATACTCACCCATCAATTCCAAAATCAAAATGAACTTCAGACAGCTTTACATCAATATGACACAAGGACAGTTACCAGAGATTAGAGAAATAAAATCAATAAAAAAATTTAAAAAATCTACAAAATAATTTATAGAAAAAATGCCGCGTCACTTCTTCCATAATATAATAGAATAAAGTATACAAAAAAAAATAAAAACTGTAAGCGTTAAAAATACTGAAATTTGAGTATAATCAAATTCATGTTGTAAAGGTAATTATTTAAAATTAAAAATAAATGGGTCACTCTTTCTTTCGCTAAAATTAAAAAAAAAAAAATTAAATTAAATTATTATGTATATTATTAGTTTTATGTATATAGTCATATATTTTTACATTTATGTTTTTTCTATATATATTTATGTACGTCACGCACAATCTGTCATTGTACATAGTACAGTGAACAGATTCAGTGGCATTCCTAGTTTATTTACATTGTGTAATATTTAATAAACATGTATATTTTTGTATTTTAGTAAATAAACATTATTATTATTATTATCCCCTTATCATTCAGTGCTTGGAAGAAAACTTAGATCGAATGCAGGAGGGTCAGCAAGACGGAGCTTTCCCTCAGTTCAGTTTAGAAATAAGAAACTATTTGGATACGGTTACTTCAGGTCATTGGATGCTATTGAACGGCCAGCTCGCTCCCCGGACTTGATCCCACTCGATTTCTTTTTATGCAAACATTTGAAGTCTGTTGTTTACAGAACACCACCATTATCCATTGATGATATGCGTAATAGAAAATGTTAGGAACGCTTTCGAAAATAGACTGGATTATTGTTTAAATGTAAACGGTGAACATTTTATTTAATTAAAACAATGGAAAGAGTCCTTCTTTTATTATTTCAATATTTGTCTACTGTCCAAGGCTACCAGTTCTTTTTCTTAACATTTGTAAATTTCTTACAAAGTTCATTATGTAATTAAGTCATTTTTTCACATAGAGATACTATAAAAACTACGCTCTTGCAGAATATGTTAAAAAAATACATGGTGTCATTTAAATTTTTGGAACGGGGGGCTGCGGGTTCCGAATATCACGTTGGGGTGGTATCTCCTATACAATTAATTTTTTCCCTACTTCCTTAATGAAATTCCAAAATTTGAAGTCGATATCTTTTAAAACACCAGATATAATTCCATTTAAAGTTTTCTCGCGAACACCTGGTATAAAAATTACACAATAACATAATAAACATGTATTAATTGATTAGTTGTAAACATATTTTATATAACAATAATTAAGTTTTATGGAAGTATTATTAATATTAGTATTCCAGCTCATATTACTATCTATATGAACACCCACGAATTTTGATGTACATAATCAAAATTTTATTATTAGTAGGTATTTCTGTTCTAGTAAAGAACTGCATGCATACAGTTTTTGATGACCAGCAGACGAATTCAACAGATAGGCGATTCAATTTTTTGATTAGAGATTCCACGTCAGCCGGTAATGTGGTGTCATCTACATATAATACAATATGGTCATTATTTACATGTTTCTGCATATCGTTTATGTATAACAGGAAAATTAAAGGATCCAGGATTGATCCTTGGGGTACGCCGATGTCAACATCATGTGTGAGAGATCTCTGATCATCAATTTTCAGAATTATTTTTCGGAATTCCAAATAAGGTGTCAACCATGAAAGAAAATTACCTCTTATTCCCAAGTTACTTAATTTATCAGTTGCTACTCTTATATCAAAAAGAGCAATGGCCGCACTTTCCGTTGATTATACATTAATTATAAACAATGTGTTGAGACTTTCTCGAATACTCATATTTAAATCTAATTACCTTAAATAAAGTTATAACAAAAAATCAGTAGCAAAGGTTTCAGTTTTGAAGGTTAGTTTTGGAAATGTCTTTCAATATACCCATCACACGGTCAATACATTGACAGAAATGAAATATTGAAGCAATATATTGACCGTTTGAACGACCCCTTAAGTACAAAACGAAAGCTTTCAGCATATTTAAGCTTCTCAGATCAGATTAAATTTGCAGACTACTTGAAAACATCTCCTAAATTAGTTTAGCTGTTTTAGCAGCCATGCGTGAATTTATAGGTTTCCTCTGTATTTCGTTTTTAATACTCTCTTCGTCCATAATTTTTCCATAAAGTATTCACCCTATCTTCGTAATTTCCGGTGTTACCGTTAGCGTTTTCCCTTTTTTGTCTTTTATTTGTTGCGTTTTAAATTACCAGAAATATAGTAATAATTTTCTTTTTCTCTGTATCTCCAGCAAACATAATATTGTGCGGTAAACATTTCCATCGGCCAAGAGCATACGAATAGATCTAATCAAAACCCTTTATTGCATCTTTTCCAATTGACCAACGAAAAACGGAACGGTTTCGCATTTTCAGCAATATATTTCCAATTCTGGCCGCAATAAATGCCTTTACAATCAAAAGACGGTTATTATCCTTTTTCCTGGAATCGATATAAAGGACTCGGGTGGTCAGCAATGGTCATTGCTGCGTGCAATACTGCCTTTTCGGGCTCTAAGATCTGTTTGATGTCGTGTTCTTGATCCGCTTGATGGGGACGATTTAACAATCGTCGTATTCCAGTAATATGGTATAGACCGCATGAAAATTTTATCCTGAAAGGAAATTTTTGTCTGAGAAAATAAATTTTGCTTTAATAAAAAAGTATGCATATGATTAAAATTCTGATAGGAATTGTTGAAAAGCTTCAGTCACAAAAACTATTATTTATACAGAGTGTAATTGAAATATGCCACGTTGTATATTGCAAGAACAAATCATTCGCCAGTATTTTCTATTAAGAAAATCACCAGTCTGCCAATTAAATTTACCGCAGGTTCTGATGGAATTCCAAACAGTTTTTTGAAAAGTTGCATTCATTCATTAACTTTTCCGCTCTATTTAGTATTCGATCTCTCTTTGAAAACTGAAGTATTCTCGGACAGCTGGAAACAAAGTTTTATCTTGCCCATATTTAAATCAGGAAAGAGGGAGGACATAAAAAAAACTATAGAAGTGTGTGCATTCAATCTTCTATATCAAAACTTTTCGATAGTCTAATATATGATCAGTTGAGTTTCTCATGCAGGGAGCTTATACTAAATAATCAGCATAGATTTTCATCAAAAAGATCATCTGTAACTAACTTATTGATTTATGAGGACATAATATTGAATGCCTTTGAAAGCAAATGTCAAATAGACACCATTTACACAGACTTTTCCAAGGCATTCGATAGAGTGGACCATGATACTTTGCTAGGCCAACTTGAATACATCGGTTTTAGTAAGGATCTTTTGAGGTGGTTATCAAGTTTTTTATCAGGACGAACACAGAAAGTCAAAATAGGTTCGAGTGAGTCTCATGATATTGAAGTGCTTTCAGGTGTTCCTCATGGATCACATTGTGCACCTTTGCTTTTTATCTTATTCATAAATGACAATGAAAGCCGTATTAGAAATTATGATTATCTATTGTTTGCTGACGATCTCAAAATATTCAAATGTACATATAAAATCTACAGATGATCAGTTATTGCTACAAGAAGACTTGGACGACCTGATTGATTGGTGTTATAGGAATAAGCTTCATTTAAATCCAGACAAATATTCACACATTAGCTTTTTTAAATCAACAAAAAAATATGACACCTCTTATGTCATGGTAAAGCCGTTGAATTCCGTTAAATCAATAAAATATCTAGGAGTTGTGTTCGACTCTCAGCTAAGTTTTGTTGAACATATTCAGACCATGGTGGCAAAAGCTTCAAAAATATTGTGATTTGTACTACGAAATTGTCAAGAGTTTTCTGTAACAACAGTAAAAAAGGTGTATGTATCTTTAGTTGTATCCATTATGGAATATGCTTCAATTGTGTGGTCACAACATGAGAATTGAAAGAATCCAGAATAAGTTTTTACGATACTGTGCCTTCAAGTTAGACATATCCATTCTGGATCACGATTATTCCCATATTTTGGATGTAATGAAGATGTACTCTTTGCAAAATAGAAGAACCTGCAGTGATACATGCTTTGTCTTCAAATTAATCAATGATCCAGAGTTATTACAACTTATCTCCATCATTGTTCTAGCTAGACCATTGAGAAATAATAATCTTTATTATATTCCGTTCCACTACACAAATTATGGACAACACAGATCTATCGATCGATCTTTGAAGATGATCAATGATAATAACTATGAATTAATGCATGGAGACTTAATCAACTTCAATAAAATCAATATTAATGGAATTATAGTATATAGGTAATGTCTGATCAAATGTATGTGAATTTATTTGGGTCGTCTATCGTGTAACGATTTATATTTTTACTTGTATAGTTTTATTGTTAATGTGAAGTACCAACCATGTTCAGTGTTATATATTTTATACCTTTTAATTGTATTTAATTTTAGTTTAACATAGTTTATTGACAAGTGAAAAGCTAGCGGAAAATCTTCCTAGAAGAGGCAGAAATCTTTCGGTTTCTTTCTTCAGTAGTTTTCACCCCTGGTGTACAGGAATTTATTTCTGTATGCTCCCTTGGAATTTTAATTCCATTTTCTAGGAAGATTTTCCGCTAGCTTTTCACTTGTACTTTCACATTGCGACCCCCACGTCGTATTAGAAAACACCACTCCTAGGTGCAGGGGTTTAATCTCAACAAAGTTTGGGTAAAACCTTGACATCCTGAAAAGTGGCTAAAGAAAGAAACCGTGAAAGATCTGAATTAGGAAGGACATCCCTAATATATCTCCTCTTAACCAGCTAGATCGTCGCCGGATTACATGCCTCGGTGGTCTAGCGGTTAGGGCATCAGCACGGAATGCTGGAGACGTGGGTTCGATTCCCGCCTGAGGCAGAAATTTTTCGGTTTCTTTCTTCAGTAGTTTTCACCCCTGGTGTACAGGAATTTATTTCTATAGTTTATTGATTCATTATATTGTAATATACAAAAATAAATAAATAAATATTAAGTATTTGGGTAGAGAAATGTTAAAAATGTAGTCGTCATAAGCACAACTCAAATACCTTTGCTTGATATACCAAAGGTAATCAGCTTATCTCAGCTATAGTTCACAGTTTGAAACTTTATATAGGGGAAAAGACATTAACGAGATATATCTGGATTCAAGTATGCATTCAAAGCGCACTGTAAGGATGCTAATGCGAAATTCAATATGGCTCGTACATCGTACGTATCAGTTTCCCCTTATTCGAAAATGTTAATAGTACTTTACTAGGATTTGTGCCTTGTAAAATGACTGTTGGCGTTTGGTTTCCTCCTTTTATTAACGACATTTTAACTTATTGGATTATGTGTTAATGGATAGTTTTTACCTGTACGTATTTCTAAAAATTTAGTAAAATTTAGACAGTTTTGGCAATTAAATTATCACCTCTTCGATTGCAATTAGAATATATTGTCAAATGGGCACTCAAAAACTTGTCAGGCTTTATTATTCGTCACCTCACATCTGTTTCATTTCTAGAATACATTTGCGTATTGAGCTGTAACCTGATATAAATCAGAAGCTAGACATTAGAGGTTTAAGATTTAAATCTTTCGAATCACCCTCTAAAGTAAATTTAATGGTGTATGTTAAAAGCCACCAAAAGTAAGACCTCTTGGCACTCAACTCTTAACCTTAAATTTCCAAAACCAAGGCCAAGGATAATAAATCGTTGAGAATCGTTTTATTCGCTGCGTTCGGACTCCACCCTTTACTTTCGGGGTTTCATTCATCCACGAAAACATGCCACTACACTAAAACGGAAAACAATGCCTTATTTATTGCTTTAGGAGAGCTCTGTTTTAGTCAACGAGCCGTTTTGATACATGGAATTGCGGGGGCAAACAACAAACAGCTAACAAAAACTTCTTTTATTGAATTTGCCTTTCGATTTTTGTCATGGTAAGTAATGACCTTTGCAGGCTGAAGTATGTGTTTACGAAAAATTTTTGGTCCTGTAGTGTAAGGAGTACGTTGTTTTATTATCCTTAATAAAATAAATTGGTTGTGACAAGCACAGTATAGTTTAAAATTTAAAAATCTACTCTTTCGATGTTTCCCTTTCTAAATAAATCAAATAAAAATCGATTTGTGTGCATTTATTCAATTTGGACGTGTATCTTCCTGTTCAGTCAGATAATTCATGTATATGACATAGGCATGTTTTTTTCGTTACATCTATCCTTGGTGTGACTCTTTAAGAAGGCTTGAGATCTAGTGAATCTCTGAGTAACCTAGAAACTAATCGAACCACTGTACTGACTGATTTGTTAGTTTATTCTGGAATAATGGAATACCCAGAGTCTTTCTAGTTACCAGTTATCCAAAGATTTACTTTTTATTGCAAAGTCTGGTAATCTCAGGATTCTTCTTAGCTCTACTGCAGCCCGTTTTTCATTCGTTAACATACATGAGTATGTTAGATGTTTTTGGAAGAGCCTGGGTGGTGTTTGAAGGCTTTTCCAGGATTATTTACATACGTTTTAGCACCATTTTTTTCGTGATCTGCATAGTATTTTGCAAAAGGTTCAATATATATTTGGCTTGTTGTTCCTCGATTAACTTTATGAAATCGTCTGCAAAACCTTGGGTATAATAGCATTGTTGATTTAGTCTAATTATGAATTTATCTGCAGAGGTTCCACAAAAGTGGGCATCCATGTGCAACTGACACTAGCGTAATCGACTAGAATACAGTGAAGTTTTTTCTCATGTATCAACATGAGTTTTATCCACCGATAAATGGTGTTTGATGTTGGTGTGGGAACATTTCTCTTTTATGATTATTAACTAGTGTTTCCAATACTTTTAACACGAATAAAGAAAGTCTAATCGGTCTTTCAGATTTCGGAATAAGGACTTCTCACTATTTTACATAAATTTTTAATAAAACGGGCAATATTTCCAAGGTTGCACAAATATTCTGTTTTAAACTTTGATTGACATGTCTAAAAAGTCTGAAGTTATAGAATAATTACTTCACAACACATAAAATGAATACCATCTCCTGTTCATGTTAAATTACCCATTGCCTCATTAAGTTTCCCATTATCTACGTTAATGATGCTTTAAAGCGTGTGTTTTTAAATTAATTATTGCCAACAGTTTAATTTTAAAGGATAATTATTGTGATTGTTCTAAATTTCCATCATGAAATGTGTATTTGCAGAAAGTATTGAGAGTTACGCTTGGGACAATACTATTGCACAGTGGTTTGGAGTTATAAAAACCTGTTCAAAATATTTATGAATCATTAAAGCTGATTTAGACGTATCCAGTAGCTGTCGACAGCCTCACTGTCACTCTTGCTAGGACACGCCCACAACTGGAACCGGTCGTTTACATGAGTCCAGTTTGTCGCGAATGTGTGCTTCTGATCAGGTGCGTACGAAAACGAATTAAAAGGAAATCTATTAAGATAACGTCCGCGCTCTTATTACAGGAGCTTACAGATATGTTGGAGGAAGAAATATTAAATAGAAAAAGGTTAAGAGTCAGAAAATGGATCAACGATAGAAATATAACGGGAGGTTTTGCTTTGCAGCAACAACTAAAACTAGAAGTTTCCTCTGAGTACAGGTTGGCGTTACGACTTACGTCAGAAAATTTGCTGTTTGTTTTTATAAGCATCACAACGCAGATTCCATAAACATTCGTGTTCTCTATAAAGTTGAACCAAGTTCAACGTTTCTAATTCGCTTCATTTTCGGGTCATTTTTTAAACGCCGCCACTGTTCACTCCATAAAGATGCGCCATGGACTGATTCGGATATTTGGGGGGATGCGAGTGAGGACCACTGTCGTCAAAAATAGACGGACTTTCTATTCGAGACAGCGCTGACGGACAGCGCTGTACTGTCACAAAAAAGTGTTTACATGGAGCCAACTACTCGACAGCGCTGACGGACAGTGAGACTGTCGACAGCGCTGACGGACAGTGAGACTGTCGACAACTACTGGATACGTCTAAATCGGCTATTATTCACAATCCACCTAGCAAATTGTAACTGTAGGATTTCATGTCCTAGATGCAAACATTCACTGAAAATCTATAGTGCGAATGAGATTCGGGAATCGCATGAGGATTTTCGTCTGCCTAAATAGAATTGAGTCCTATACAATAAGCGATCATTATTCACAATCTATCTAGCAAATTGTACCTAACTGTAGATTTTCTTCTCCTAGATGCAATCTTTGGACTTGTTGGATGTGATAGGGGTGATAGCGTTATATTTTGAACAAAGTAAAAGAAAATTTGGGATTTCGATAAAATGACAATACAGATGAATCACTAAAGAAATATTATACAGGGCGATGTTTTAGTATTATTCAAAACAGCTTGTACCTTTTGAAAGCCGATTCTGAAAATTAACTAAAACGGTTGTATTATTAAAAATATAGCATGAGCTGTGGTGGTACTAGTAATTAAAAATTAATTTTTTGGGCAAAAAATTAAATTTTTGCTGGTTCATTGTTCTAAACTTTTAATTTATAATCAAATTTCGTGTGGGAAAAAAATAAATACGCCATTTTTGTTGTCTATTTGTGTACTTTGTAAGATCCTTTTTAGAGTTTTCAAAGACCATATACAGGGTGAAATTTGTTATATTAACCAAACGAACTAATTGTTTAAGACCGGGCATGATTTTTTAATTAGTTAATTAGGTAATTAGGTGATAGTAGTGTATCGTATAGTTCAAAAGTAATAACCAAAAGAAATTTCAGTCAAAATTCACAACTCCCCCTGTATATTATTAATCAATGGTCATTTGGTATTCCCCATAGAAGCCTCAATGCGTGGTAGGAGTATGTACAGTTCCTCATGACCTTCACTAACTCTACTACTAATTTGTTTCACAAATTCGGATTTTCGACCAAGTTTTCAGTTTACTTGAACCACTGTCGCACTGACCAATTAATATCGGCACCAATTATTTAATCGTTGGGCCCGTTAAACCGAAACCGAGCTCGCCGACCCTATCGCTTTGTCAAACATTGATTTAGTTTCATAATAACCATATTACGGTGGAACTTTGTATTAACAAACATAATGATCGATTGAGGACACAATTTGTGCTATTGTGATAACGTTTTGAGGTTAACTCGTTTTGTCTCATACTCCGGTATAAATAGATTTTATCAAAGGCCTTCCTAAAAGAATTCTGAACCAATAGCATTTGGTATTTATTTTTTCGCCTACCATATCTGAAAATGAATCATATCAGCCCTAAAAATCAGACCGAAAGTCTGCTAAAAAGGCTGATAAAGTCGTAACCACAGGAATTTGCAGTTCTTCACTATCTAGACACCTTTGATTTTGACGTTTCACATAAATTTTCGTTAAACGTAAATCAAAGCCTGGAATCAAGTGAACAAAACTGTAAACTCACTTTGTTTCGCTCGTGCATCTAATAGCTGCTAAAGCTCATTTTCTACCCTTGTGACGAAATATACTGTTTCTTCGTACTCATACCATTATCGGACAACCCTAATGGACCTCATCGCTTGTGAGATTCGAACCAAATAAAATGGAGAACCATTAGTATCCCATTAATAAAACTAATTCAAACAGTTCTAGAAAAAGTTAAAGTTGGTCATCAGTTAAATGAATTAAATGCACCCTAATATATAAATTTTATATTAGGGAACAAAGCGGAAAAACAATCAAAAACTACGAGAAAATATAAGATCGAACTGACCTGGGATGGCTCCTATAAGAATTCTTAATAAAATTGGAATTCTTGGGAGAAATTCGCAATATAATATAAAGATCCTTAAAGAGAAAAACGACATTTATTTGCTAAAGACAGAATTTACAAAGAAATTATGGTTTAACCTCACAACAGCGGCGTACCGTGGCATATTGCCACCGGTATGCAAATTTCATTATTGTCCTTCTTGTGCGGAAAATTGCTCGCCCACAATTGCTCACCAGGAAAGTTGCCAAGATATTTTAGTTCTTTTTAAAATGGATATAGATAATATAGATTAAGAAACACATTTATTGCAAAACACATACATATATTTTCAACTAAAAGTACTTATAAAGGTTTATTAAGGTTAAGATTATCCAGTAACTTCGGTTTTCCCTTCTCACTTTGCACAAATTGTAATGCCATTATTATTTAGGGAGAAAGACAAACTTATAACACACTAAACACTATCACGAACTGAATAATAACAGACTGAATTTGAAGTTAATATAAAACGCAATTGTGGGCGAGCAACTGTTAGCGAGCAATTGTTGGTCAGCAATTTTCCTATAATAATGTACTCCTATTTGAAATCCTGTCGGCCTACTGTTGGCGTGCAATTGGCGAGCAATTTTCCTGTAATCATGTGCTTCTACTTGAAATTCTGTCGGCAACTGTTGACAAGCAATTGTCGAGCAATTTTCCTGTAATCATGTGCTTCTACTTGAAATTCTGTCGGCAACTCTTGGCGAGCAATTGTTGACGAGCAATTGTCGAGCAATTTTCCTGTAATCTTGTGCTTCTACTTGAAATTCTGTCGGCAACTCTTGGCGAGCAATTGTTGACGAGCAATTGTCGAGCAATTTTCCTGTAATCATGTGCTTCTACTTTAAATTCTGTCGGCAAATGATAAATTGCAAAATCTTTTGTTTATATCTTACTGATGTTGAAGATGTTTCGAAGTCAAAGTATATTTTGAATGTTTTTATTTTTTCATATAAATCAAGCGCTAAATCAACAATTTGAGGTTGTAATAAATTTGATTCAACCTCAAGATCATCAACAAGCTCATGACCATCACAATTGTTGCTGATTTCCGAACAATCGGTACAATTTCAACGAACAAAATAAGTTTTGGAACGTTACTTTTCCTCTCCGAAAAACTCGATTCCGCGACATTTCCCTGATTTCGATTCAAATCCCGAATGATTTACAGTCCCCGGAGAAGCCACCCTCTCACTTTCTAAACATTAAATTTTTGTTTTGGCTCCCGGGGTTCTTTTCGAAAAGCCGGAACACCGGAGCGCCCTCTACGGTGAACGGATCATTTGCGTTTCGAGTTTATTAGCCATGAAACCTTCAGTGCCTTTCAGCTGGAAGAAAGGGAACCGTAGGATTTTACCTGATGCATAAAATATCTTTGAGGTAATATCGTGGTATTGAAAATAAAACAGTAATAGGAATTTTTGAGAACAATGACGTGAATAATGTTTCAGCCAAAACGCCGAATTGCTTTGCTTCTTGAAATCTTCTTATTATGTCTTTCTTTCTTTAGCTCTTTTTTTATTTGGGAAACTAATATAGCAGTCATAATTTTGTTAAAATGAATTATAATTTTTATTTGACTTGTCCTGATAAACACTAATTATTTTTTCCTTGTTTTGAGTGCCCAAACTGTTCTTTTACCACATTTTTTACATTTTAAATTTCCAGGCATTTATATCACAAGTCTGCTGATATTTTTGTAAATTTTACTTCCCCTTGCTTTATTTACTAGATACATAATGTTTTAAAATTTTTACTAAGCAATGTTGCTTTCTTCATTCTTAATTTCTTTAGATTTCACAATATTCTCCTCACCTTCTAAAAAGTGTGTTTTCCTCTTATTTCAGTTTTTTAAACAGTGATTTTCTGATTTATTACTTCCAGTATGAAATTGATTTCTAATAAATTTCAAATCTCTTGGGTAAAATGGATTTTGCCATACTACATCTCAGTCTGACCCAATTATATGGCTGCGCCAACTGGCAAAGTCGGTAATATATGTCACAAAATACGTCGTATATACCAAAAGGTGTCGATGTGTATATTCTCCCTTTTTTCTTTGTTTTTATGTCCCCGCTCGCTTTTTATGACTTACAAAATACACATACAGATGAGACCCATTTCTTTCTATTTTCTTTTTCGCTACGTTTCAGTGTAATATATACAGGCAGCTGTATATTGATGAAAAAACGATAAATATTTCATTTTAAAGACGCGGCACTGTTTCCTTTGATGGGAGAGAAAATTTTCAGCGGGATATATTTCAAGCCGTTAACTAACTTGGATCGATAGCTATATCAATTCCAGCATCGGAGACACATGCAAAAAAATTTGCGAGTTTCTTTATCATTCAAGTTTGGAGTCAATGCATTTGATTGAGTAATAAGAATACAAATGATATAATTGTGATTGGAGAAAATATTGCATGAAGTTTATATGATCAACCAAGTCAAAGCCACTTGAAGAGCCTTCTAGTCGGTCAAAAGAATACAGAGATCAAACTATATTGACGACAGAGATAAAAAAGAACCATATAATAAAAACGACTTAAGTGATGAACCTGAGTAAACAGATGATAAAATTCATGAAGAAAGCTTCTTTAAGAAACTGGTAGTATTCTTAGAGATATGGATAATCTTAAAAAAAGCCATGATTAAGAGCAGTGGAATGAGAAAATGAGAAAAGAAATGCAGAAAAGAATACTTGGACCCTTGACGAGTTACCTCCTGGAAAGAAAGCAATTTCTTGCAAATGGGTCTATAAAATTAAGACACATTCGGATGGTTTCATAGACCAGTATAAGGCTAGGCTGGTAATAAAAGGTTACTCACAGAAAAAGGGTGAAGACTATGATCAAACCTTTAGTACAGTTGCAAAGTCAGGTACTATAAGGGCTTTGCTAAGTATAGCTGCTAGTGAAAAGATGGCTTTAACTCAATTTGATGTTTGTACAGCGTTTTTATATGGAAAATTGAAGGAGTAGGTCTTTATGAGACAACCAGAAGGTTACCAAGATGATACAAATCCAATATATCGCCTGAATAGACGCCTTTATGGTCTCAAGCAAACTCTGCGATGCTGGAATAAGAGATTTGTTGACTTCATTGTGTTGCAAGGCTTTTATAGAAAGTGAGGTCTTTTCATAAAGTAAGAAAACAACGATATGCTTCTCTTGGCCTTATATGTAGACGATGGTTGTTATCGTCAAATAATGAAGACATAAAAAACAAATTTTTTGATTTGAAAAATGAATTTAAGTTACGATAAAACCCGCTTCTTACTTCCCTGGCGTCGAAATTAATAGAAGAAGAAAATTATAATAGTTGCTCAAAATGCCGTCTAATAAAAAATCCATTGAACTAAAAACATCGCATTCTTTTTTCGTCGTGGTCAATAATTACAAATCCGGACCGTTAGATCGTTCCTAATACAATTTTCTTAGAATTTCGTTGGATTCGTCAACGGTCTAGCCATTGTCTCGATAAATTTCCTGAATTCCCGTCATAATTGGAACGACCGTCTCTACCTTTGAAAAAGAAAGTATAAGGTTGAGCGATTGGGAAAGCGCTATTATAGTATGGAGTCCCAGTCGAACTGTTTTATGAGAAAACCAAGGACAAGTTAATATACAGGGGCGGTGTCTGATATAAACGCTGAAAAATTCAAACAACGGATGTTTGACAGATATATTACAATATCCAAATATTATGGAAAACTATTACTTAAGACAGAAAATCTGATAAAATATCATCAATTCGGATTCAGAAATCATTATTAAACCATTTTTAATATGAAAAGTCTGTGGATTGCGCAAGGATTTATTTATCGTTATTATCGTTATTAAAAATCTTTTTTTGAAACGGCAAATGGCATAAAATAATATTACGGCTCTGTGCATAAATCCCTGTTATAGTAAATTTTGACAAATGCACCAATAAGAATGGATAATTATATCATGACGTCGCGTCGTTTGCCCAATCAGGTCCGATAAAATTACGTGCTAAAATGCTTTATTAATATTAAAATGCAAATTAATCGTAAATTAAATTATTTAAACCGATAAAACGTTTTTTATAAATTGTTCATTACATCCATTTTTTTACCCTACCACTGGAATGGAAAAGGGGTATTGAAAAAATACAAATAATAATTTAATAAAATTAAACCCGTATAAATTGTTCATTACATCCATTTTTTTACCCTACCACTGGAATGGAAAAGGGGTATTGAAAAAATACAAATAATAATTTAATAAAATTAAACCCGTAGACCGCCGGCACTGCACCATAAATTTAGACGCAATTACAAACCGAAAATTTTACGTAGCAACCCAAATTAAAACGCGCTAAAAAGAGAGAAACACTCATAAAACAAAAAGAAATAGATATCACACCTGTGCTCAAATCTCGTGAATTGATCGACAGACAGGTCGCGCTTAACAGGGGTTGATCGCCGGACATGCTGGAGTAACAAAATCAACCAATTAGAAAATGCACAATTGATCACGTGTTTAGTTCTGGAACCTTCCAGAACAAAGAGAGAGACAACGTAGCACGCATCGATACGAATTAATTTGGTAAACCACATCAGTCTTCAGTAAATCATTAACTAAGTAACTCCGACGTAATGTAAGCTCCGTAAAACTTTCATAAACTTGCATAAAAATGAGTTAATTTAAACTATTTCACATTCCAACAAGCCAGCAGCTATAAAATACAATTTGTGAGCGATTGTCGTAATTAATTAAGACAATACCAAGTGTAACCATTTTTTTTTGTTAAATTATGTACAAATTTCTATTAGTGTTAAAAATAGATTATCAGTAGCGTATACCGTGCACGGTGGCCTTGTTGGTAAGGCGTCTGCCGATTCAGCTTGGTCAGTGTTCGGAGAGTAGGTTCGAATCCTGCCGTATTCAAGTGGAATTAGAGTCAGATGAGACTTTGGTATTTGTGTCATACGCAGTTTCATTCACGCCGGTAAACAGGCCGGATGAGATCGAATAACTCGTGGAACTGATAGGGGTTGGTGACACAATTACACACTTGTTAGTCGTTAGATCACTTGCATGACAAAGGCAGAGTCCTGGGTTTAAGGTGATTGAGGACCGTGGTTCTGAGCCCACGATAAGCTGTAGGTCCCGTCCAGTTTAGGCTATTAGGTCAGAAAAGACGTTAAAATTAACAAACAACAAAATATATCAGTAGCGTGTTCTTTTATTTATTTATGGAATATTAAAAGACGTAAATACAGTCCACTAGATGCCAGCTGCAAAAAGAAAGCTTCGTATCAAATTCCCGACATAAATGATGTGATTTAAAAAAGAATTATAATATTCACAAATGTTCCACACTGTTTCAAATTGTTTGTTATATTGTTTAAATATTCGTCCACTTTTTTGGACTTTAAAATACCATGAATCAACATAAGAGTCACTAAATCCACTCGAAAAATAGAATGCTAATCAATGTTACTGAATAATTAAAAAATCTCGAAAGTTACAAGTGCCATTTTGGCGTTACCAACCCTGTTCCCGCGCAATGCATAAGGACCAAGGACAATAAGTAGAGAGAAAACGAAAGGTTAGAGAACGGGAGAATCGGTGTTGGCTTACACTCTAGCAGCCCGGAACAAAGGAATGCCGACACGGGCCACGCCATCCTATCGTCATCGTCACCGTAACCATCGCCGGCATCTAGATCGGGTTGCGTTTGATGTCTAAGTTCAGGTCTCGAAGTTGAAAAGTCTTTTCTGAAGGCCAATTAGATCATCGCTACGTTTGTTTCGTTTTTTTTTGCAATTGCTGCTAAACTACAGGTTAATTTCTTGGAAAATTGGACTTTCCTTAGTAAAAATTAATTTAGAAATTGCTCTAAATTATTTTTTAAAAGTAATTTGTTATTTCTACCCAACTAATTTTTGGATGAATTTTGCTTTAAGGGATAATGAAGAATTTAATTTAATGCTTCGTCATTTGTTTTCCTAAGAAACATAAGGATGAGTTTTGAGTCTCCCCATTGCACTTGTGGTATGTCTGCTTATGTCTCCTACATTCTAGGGTTAATCTTTTATAATTGTAAGGACTATCACACATTTCCATACTGTCATCTAGATCGTCTAGATCATTAACATTGCCACTGCCACATTCGCTGATGATACAGCAATCCTTGCGTCTGATAAAAATCCTAAAATAGCCTCCGAAACCCTGCAAAATAACTTGAATAAAATACAACAATGAATGAAAAAATGAAGAATCAAAACAAATGAGAACAAATCGCAACATATAACATTTGCAATACGTAAAGAAACATGCCCCCCTGTAAAACTGAACGGCAAAGAAATTCCACAAGGTGATGAAGTCAAATATCTGGGTACACATCTAAACAGGAAGTTAAGCTGGAGAAAAGAAAGCAACTGGAGGAGCACGTACTGGCTACTAGGCAATATCTGATTTATTAATTCAAAATAAGATATTGATTTACAAATCCATCCTGAAACCAGTTGGGACCTATGGACTAGAATTATGGGGAACAGCCGCAAACACAAATTATACAGGGATTTCAGTCCAAGACCTTAAGAATGATACTAAGAGTCCCATGGTTTATAACCAATGAAGCCATTCATCAGGAAGCAGGTCTATCGTATGTTAAAGAAGAAATAAAAAAGTTCGCGAAAAAAAATGCAGAAAAACTAAAAATTCATCCAAATGTGTTCGCAATAAAAAAAACAAAAATAGTCCATTTTGTATTATACTAACATTAAAAGGGGTGTATCACTGGATGCCTCCCCTTCACGTCTTTCTGAAGTGTCTGTCTTTCTGTATCTGTAAATCTAGAAGGGTGGGTCACCCCACAGCACGTAGGCCACATTTGGCCCATTGTGCAACCTTCTGAGGTTGAGCCTTCCTTCTAGCTCGTCAGCCAGCATACTTGTTTAAAGTAGGTGATGACGTCGCCTGAAGGTAGCTCTCTCATGTTGACATGTCTTATTTGTGAGAGTGTCGGGCATTCGCAAAGAATGTGTTCGACAGTCTCGTCTTCCTGTTCACATCCTCTACACAGTGGAGTGTCAGATAACCATATCCTGTAGAGGTGTTTTCGTAGATGACAGTGGCCAGTCAGGATACCTGTGGCTGTGCGCAGGTTCTGTATGTTCGTAGTCATGTATTTTTTGGCTGTTTCGCTGTAATAGTATCTTGGCTATCTTGGCTAGCTTGATTGGATCACCGTGATCACCTAATATATCGCCCAACACTAGTTTTACTTTCCTCAAAAAAATTTACCTGAAGGCGCCATTTTCAAAGAGTTCTAGCTACAAAACTACATATTTATGGGAACTATTCACTCTATTTTTGCATGTTCTACATGCCCAAAAAATCTGTTACACGTACTCATTAACACCCTGCAATTGGAGGTGACCATAAGGTAAATTAAGCTTTTTTATACAAGGCAAGTTAGTTTTTGATAATATAAGTTTTATGAGAAAATAAATTGTGGTATGACCTATAATTAAAAAACTTTTTATGAAATGAACACAAGTTTAATTTAGCAGTTAAATTAAAACCTTATTTTACAACTGGTTGTAACACTATTTCCTGAAAATATATTTGTAGAACTGGGGTAATACTTACTTTTACTGTTTATAAAATAAAATGAAATTATAAAATAAAATGAAATCCATTTTTGTTTTTATTAAACTATAGAACGTAATTTTGTAGAAAAATACGCGACAGTACAATAAATTTTTACTTCATTACTTTATTTATTATTTGTTAGTAAAGTATTACACATTGGCATACAGCTTATTTAATTAAAATGTAATAATACGTAATAAATACATTAGAAGACAAACATCAAATTATTTAAAACCAATACTTTACATACAGGGTGAGTCACGAGGAACTGTACATACTTCTACCATAAGCATAGGCACCTTAGGGTATTACCAAATGACCATTAAAAAATGTCTTCTGTTTTTCTTTAATGAAATGGATTTGGATCAAAATAATGTTTGGTCATATCTTTCAATGATTAAGTCGATTTGTCTCATTTTTTGGTAAAAGTGTGTATCGGTGTCTAGCAACTAACTGACATATTCAGAACTAAAAAATTCCAGGACCGGCTTCGCGAAAATTTGTTGAATTGCTATAATTGTAATAATTCACCCTGTACATGATTTCTCTAAAATGTGAGATGATTTCTCCAGAGGACATGAATAGACAGTTAAACCTGGATATTTGAAATTTTTGTTATACTTGCCTTACATTTTTAATTAAAGATTCATTTTAAAGTCAAATTGAAAATAGGTGATAATGAAATATCTTACTGTATAATAATATTTAGTAATTATAAAGAAATCTTTAAAATAAACAATAACGACACACACTGTATTCCAATATAGTAAATACCAAAATTTGAATCAATTTATAGGGCCGGATTTAAAAATCTGGCATATCTGGTTCATGTCAAAAGTTCACCCTGTATGTAACTTTTCCACCCGCAATGGACTGAAATTAGATTTAAAATGTTTGCATTAACCTAGTTTTGTCATTTCTTCCAGCGAAAATCATGTGTAATTATTTTAATCGGAATGAAATTAACAACCCCAAGAAATGTTTATTCATAAATTAAGAAATAAAATACATAACAATAACCATAACAAAACAGTTTTAACAATGTGGAACAAAGTAAAAAACAATTTATTAAACATTACTATTTTAAAAGATGTTCAAAATGAAATCCATTTGCCTCAATACCTTTTCTTGGTGAATGTTTAAATGTGTAATGGACTTTTTTATTGTCAATGTGTATGTACAGTTCCTCGTGAGTCACCCTGTATTACTAAACTCATTTTTTAGATATTCTTCGAAAGAATAGAATGCATTGTTTAGAAGACCTCTATTGGAAGATCATTAAAAAATGTTATGGCGTAGTAATCAGTGCCCGTTCTTGTACATTGTGACCTGTGGTAGCTGAGGTCTAAATTTGCTCTGTTCCTAGTTGAATAGGAGTGAATATCACTGTATGATCTGAAGTTTTCAAAGTTCTGTTTTATGTAAGTTAGACAGCGAAAGGAGTCTCAGTTCTACAAAATTATTTCTGCAACAATCCCGATACTTTAATCCAACAATAATTCTAACACAACATCTCTGTAATTTAAAGATATGGACAGTATTGGGGGAATGACCCCAGTTTAAGGTTGCATACGACAAATTAGAATTAAAGTATCCATGGTAAGCCGACATTAGGGTATCCCTGGATATATTTTTTGAAAGACTTCTTATTAAGAAAGTTATTTTTGTTCCATGTCATCCCTGGATCCAAATGGACCCCCAAAAATTTAAATGATGCCTGACTTTATAGGTTTGATGTGGTGGTGTCGTCTCCAATAAGATTATAAGCAGAGTGATGACATTAGTGAAGTTACGCAGGTCATTTATGTAAATGAGGAACAATAGAGGACCCAGCACAGAGCCCTGAGTGACTCCATGCTGAATCCTCTGTTTTCTTTGATTCCTCATTATTGAAAAAACATATTGCTCCCTCTCCTCCAGGAAGGACTTGACTAGACCTCCCCTACATATATTACTAGAACTCATAAATATATAAACTAAAGTTTGGAGATTTAGAAAAACGTGTTTTATCGAATTTAAAGAATCAAGACTATCTCTGATAGTCAATTATTTCCTCTTTAAAGATTCCACGCTCATAATTAGAAAACATTGATTTGATTTGTTGAAAACACGAATCTAACTTTCTGTATTAGGAGAAACTCGAATGAACCTCCCCATACGTGACCAAATTCTTACTTAGTCTAATCTAATCTTAATTATATTCTCGGTTCTTACTTATTGCTTCGGGTAAATTGAGACAGCTACCGAATTAATTTTTGTTCTTAACAAGTTTCCGTAGGAAAAAAAATCAATCCGTAAATAAAGTGATGAGACAACAAAAGGGCTAAGAATCCAAAAAAACCTTACATTTTGGTATTGGAAACTGAATAAAACGAAATTTGAAGTTTGACACTTATTCTCTTTAATTCAACACCAGTTTTTGGCTGCATCACTTGGGATTTCGATTCCAATAAATCAAATTCCAAACACCTAGATCAGCTAAAAGGTAAACTTTGCAAATGTGTCACTCTCTTCTTCGTATCCCAGAAATGCAACCCCCAATGCAAATTGGAAACGTATGCACTTGAGTAGATCAGCTATGCGAACATCGCTATAAAAATTATATGTGTTAAAAAGAGAGGATGCACTCAGCCAAAACGTCCACGTCTTTTGTCAAAATCTTAACGACATAACTCAGAGGTAACGTGCCTAATTATCTACAAATTAACAGAACATTCTCAAATTCTCCCAAAAGTGAAACTAAAAAAGTTTGCACGTATATGGCTAGCTATTAAAGCACACCGCCATCAGAAGAAGAAAAAACGAATTTCCCATTTACCCATATCCTTCTAAATATAAACTCTCTGCTCAAAATATCTGGTCTTGACAGTAGGCTTTGATATTTCGGAAAAATCTCCACGGCCCACTTCCACTACCAGGCGTAAAATAGCTCTCTCGCGTTACCTGCTTAAAAATGCCGTTACTGGGGCACAGTCACGGAAACAGTAATACAAAGGAGGAAAATATGAAGCACATTAGTTAAGATTACTTCCTTTATTCTATTATTCTCACTTCAGGATGCGAGAGGTACGAGAAAATTTCTGTATTTTGGATAATAACATGGCTCGTATCGCACCTTTTATGAATAATCTTGAAGGCTAATTCTTGAATTATGAAGTTTCTGTAGCGAATGAAAGAGCTTAATGTAGCTGCATTCTTATAAGGTTTTCACCTTTGTGGAAAATTTGTTGAAGTTGTTCGTTTGAAAATATTAAATTTCTGACTGGCAAGCAGAAGAACCTCTGCTAGGGAATGTCTGAACTTATCAAAATAATGTCATTCATAAAACTTTAATATTTCCCACGAGTTATTCGAGATTTAAAACCTATCGAAGGATTTATATAATCCTCGTTGGGATGCTGGCTAACTTCAGTGAAGACGGGTCGTGAGTGAGGCAAAAAAAAGATAATCCACATCCAAAAATAACCAATTAAAACCACCCAACCTCCAGAGTGAATTAAAATAGAAAAGGACAAACCTATATAATAAGCTGAAGAATAATGTATTCAAAATTTAGAAGATAAACCTTGCAGTGTTAAACAATGGTAAATATTCCAAAATGACTTACGATGAATGTATAAAAAGTTTTTTAAACGAGACAAAGTCTTAGAACCAAATTTCAACGTTACAATTATATATTATCAAGGATTTCACGATTTTAAAAGTTTTCTAGAGTATTTTTTCAGTAGATCAATCTCCATTTCATTCTAATATACTTCCCTACAGATTTCTATTTATTTCTAATCTTAGCTTCCCTTAATTTCCCTTTTACCTCATTCAACCATTTCGATCTAGATCTACCATGTATCTTCTTTCCTGCTGGCTCTGAATTCCAGTAATATTTTTATTGGTTTGTCTTGTCTCGCTTTCCATTTCATTCTTTGTTCTTTTATTTTTTTAACTATAACTTTTCTTTCAATTCTTCCTCTATTTCGTCATTTCTTTTCAATCTAAATGTGTTTTTTTTTGTCATCACTTCCGTTACGTATATTATCATTGTTCTTCTCAAGGTTTCGTGTATTTTCTGCTTGTTTACTTTGTTATTATCTTATCCTTTAATATTTCTATTTGCACGAAATGTGCTTTCTCATTCTTTCTTTTCCTCACTTGACTATTTTCTCCATTAAGCTAAAGAATCCTCAAAAGTACCAATTAATAAAAAATGTCGTGTGATTTTTTATGACAAATTTCCTTAACTTGTACAAAACTTCGTAATAATTTTTCTCTGCATCCACAAATCTGATGTATAGTAATTTTTAACTTGTTTTCATAGACTAATGAAGACAGATGTGTTGTTCCAGAAATAATTCAGTGAATAATTTTTAGTTACAGGATTAGGGATATATCATACCTCGGATATAGTCTCTTGACAGGAACTCTGACTAGCTTAAAAATATATATAGAATTTTGTTTTCCTCCGAAATAGATTTTTACAGGTAAATGAATTTGACGAATTTTCAGAACAGGAGTTTGAAACTTTCAAATATCAAAATTTATACAAAGGTGGGATTTTTTGAACCATAAAAATTCTAAAAAAGGACCATGGGAGTGACAAAACTGCACAAAGGATGTGAAATAAAATCACACAAGCTCCCAAGAACAAGGACATTAAAAATGTCCTACACTGCACCAGCGTCTGGACTTCAACAACTACTCCTTGGGCTATATGCCCCACCAGGTATTGAATTACGAAAGTCCAGACGTGGTTTGGTGCCCGACCAAGTCGGGGCTTTAACCCAAAAGCTTCGATTTTGTCATTTAAAGAGCTTGCCATTTTTAGACCGGTTTCGGCATTATTGTGCCTCGTCAGTAAAAAGCAGACAAGCTTGACATCCTATCTTTAAAGGATGTCTGAAAATGAATTCGACTTACAAATATACAACTCCCTCGTTCTCTATGTTTCTTGATGTTTTTGAAAGGAAATTGTGTAGATTCATTTTTTTCTTTCATTACATTGTCTTTGTCAGTAAATTTACCTTTTTTTTGTATGTCTTCATTTTGTTGTGAAGTTTCAGACTTTCTCTTTCACATGCATTCCACTGTAACGTTTTGTTGACAACGCCACTCTAAAAATTGTATTCTCTCTATGTTGCATATTCTGGATTGTTAAATTACCCACTGCACTGACACGAAATCCTATATGGATAATTGAAGTAATAATGCTCTATATATACATAAAATAATTCCTGTTACGGGCGTTGAGAAAATACTGATGCAGTAAAAATATCATGAGGCCGTTTCTACTATAATGCACGGCGTTCATTATAACCATATTACACATGGCTCGAACAGTTTCGGTACTCATAAGTCTTCATTATATGAATATTTACAGCGCACTCTCATTAACGTATAGTCTGCTTGGAGTAATTAGGGAGAGAAAATGAAAATCTTCACCCTTTCTCTTACCCTTTCGTCCATGTCGCCTTATGTAGTAGGGTTGGTAGCCGATAAAATTCCGCTCCAAAAGGCTTGTTACTATCTTTCTTATGAAAACCTTTAGGACATACCAATACGCTTTGGTTATTTTTTATTAGCAAATAGACTAGAATCAAATAAAGAATAATTCATGCTGTCAAAATATTCCGCAGATGGAGATATTGGCTTGAAAAGTTTGTTGTTAGTTGGCAAGACTTAGCACCAAGCCCCACAATACAGAATGATGAAATGATGTGATGAATAGATAAATTCGAATGTTAAGCCAGTTTATATTTGATTTAACGTTAGACAGAATCTGGAATTGATATTTATTAATAAATATTGTCACAAATCCAGAAAGAAAGACGAAAATCGATGTTAGATTGCCTAATTGAGAGACTATTACAGAGATAAATGTAGGACAATTTATTCAAACTATGAACTCTGCAACTGTCAGCGAAATTTTCATAGAAACCCTTTGCGATGGGAAAGATTAAACAGTCGGTCGTGACAATATTTCTTTAAAAGTATATTTTGTGAAGGATTGTTCTAGTATCTTTTATCTGCAATTAGCTTAAATTTTTCTTGTTGGTTTGCCTTTAAACATTTTATCAAAAGCAACACTTTCTTTAACCACCAACACCAAACATTTTCTTTGTACCGCTTCTACTATCTCTGTCCCACGTCGCCATCAAGTGTAAGGGCTAAATGGAAAGGGTAGTCGAAATCAGTAGCTCATTTAGTCAAGAACAATAGACGATTCTGTAATTAACAGGGACGACCAGATGACTCGGCAAATATTGATATATTCGAAGATGATGAGATTGGCATCGGACAGGAGATGGTAATAAAACGAGATAAGAAGCGGGAAAGTAAGATCAATAAACTGACAAATTGTTTGCTGGATGTATTGACAGAACAAAGCAATTTTAATATTAATAATAATTTATGTAGAGTAAATTTTGTCTAGATTCTTTTGTTCGCGTTTTGTACCATTTTCGACAAAATTTAAATACTAAATAAGATTCACGAGTTTGATTTGATTTTAAGAATTTGATTTGAAATCAAATCGAATTCAAATCAAGCCTAGCAGTGAATCAAATCAAACTATAAAATTTTAAAGTTTGGAAAATCAAATATATTGATCAAACTAGTTTGAAAGTTTGAATAATTACATCGTTTGTTGGTTCACAAGTATTTTATTAGTGTACCTAAGTATTAAAAAAGCTGCTTAATAATATATTAATTAATAATAACAAAATAAAGTATTTATAAAATAAGATAGAGTCGTAAATAATTTAAATCAAAACTTCTTCATGCAAATCTTTGCCCCATGAACTTGAAGAAGAAGTTTCTAGTTTATGACATGGATCTAATATTGACAACACAAAATACATTCAATTGTCTTTTTTAACATCTAAATCTAGAAACGTCCTAGAGGATGCGATACAGGAACTCATGGAACAGATACGCATATCTCTAAAAAATGGTAAACCTTCTATTCCTTAAGCCTATTCATTGATTTAACAAATACTTTAGATACTGTCGGTCATCAATTACTTTTACAGACTCTAGAAAACAATGGTATCAGAGGAAGAAAATCTTCGAAAGATACTTACAAAATAGAAAACAAGTCGTGAAAGTGGGTGAAGTGATTTGAGCACCTTTGCAGCGGTTTCCCGGTACAGCCTTGTTTTGCTGACCTTTTAAACCCTGTTTGATTTTTTGTTTTCAATAATGTGGACTGTATATGTAGGTACAAGAATTCTTTCTCCCTTCTCTCCAGTATCACCAATAAAACATCAGGAATTTCATAACACCTTTTATTTTAAATTTCTTTAATGAAGAACAAGAACAACACATAAAAACAGGTAATAACATGTACTATAAGTTAATTATAAATAACTAGTGTGATACCTCAACTAGTTGAGCAATTCACTGAAGTGAATGTTTAAAAAATGAGTTTGGAAATTGAAATTGCAAATATTCTATCGCATCGATTTGTGCGATCCGAACTGTACGAGTTGTGAGTGAAGACTTTGTTACGATGTTAACTGGACGAGAGACTGAGCGATACTAAAAAAGATTACGAACAATAGCGGCTTGCCGGTAGCCACGAAGCATCCAGAGACAAGGCTGTATAAAAAAATTGTTTTTCGCTTGGCTAATATTCTAACGTTCGAAGTCAAGGTTGAGTGTCTAGACTGTTTTTTTATTGTTATTTCGGCTTGTGCGAGGTGGCATGTTTCCACGGCGTTGCCAGATTTATGCAATACTAACAATCGTTATGCAAATTACGATTTATGTTCAATTTTTGATTGAAAATTGAACAGTGGGTGATGCAACAAGTAATCCAAAAAAAATTGAATCTGATGTGGTGTTGGGTCCGATATTGTTTTTTTGTACTTAAATAACTTATTCAGACTAAGACAGTAGGCACCATATTAGAATATGACGGTGACACTGCAATCTATGAAGCGGAAACATACAGAATGAACTCAAAAATAAATTAGAAACAGATTTTATACTACTCAAACAATGGTTTGAGGTTTGATCACAGACTTTTGACAATTAATTTAACTAAAATTAACTTTCTACCTTCAGTTGCAACATATTCAACGTCTGTCCATTGGGAAATGGGATTATCATATACGAAATGTTATTAAAAATCATCAAACAGTATTTTACAAATTTCATTGCGTAAAAAAATATCTGCTAGCCAGAGAACTAAAATTTCTGTATTCTGATGGAATAACTACTAACAAATAATGAAAATTATATCCCTGTCTGCGTCATCCCCAAATTGTACTCTCCATATACATAAATGCTGTTTGAAAAGTTTGATTTCAAATCAAACTCTCGAATTGTATATCAAATCAAAGTTTGATTTCAAATCAAACTCTCGAATTGTATATCAAATCAAATCAAATTCCTACATAAATAAAAATTGATCAATCAAACTTGACTTGACAAATCAAACTAATTTGATTTGATGCATCTCTATTACTGCTCCAGATAAATATTTAATCTTTTTTAAGTAAGTTTCTACTTGGCCACATTTTCTCCCTCAAGTTGTGAACATATTTGCGAATGTTTATGTCAATGTGTCAATAACGGTCAAACGGCACAGATAATGCCTAAATTGTTGAAACGTTTATTTATTTCTTAAATTGGTAAAATTTAAGAAAAGCCAAAACTTCAAAAAGCCCGATTTCGAATTTATTAAAAAAAGTGGAGTATAATTTAAGTCCGAATTAACATAAACCAATTTTCGTCTGTTCAAAGCAAAAAGGCAATTTCACCCCTCTCCAGTTTTTCATGTCCACGTCCACTAAATATTTATCTTCTGCTGGTAATAGCTTTGGCTTTGTTGTGGCAGAAGAGTATCAGCGGTAAGGTGGCAGCCCTGCGCAATTTCATGGACCGCTGGTCCTTCAGGATTTACGCCAAAAAGCCTCCTGTTATTGTTGAAGTTTGGAGTTTTGGAGGGATAAACTCGAATTAAAGTTATCCGTAGGACGACGAGTACAAAATAGGTTAGCACGTGATTAGAACACATGTGAGGTTGTCGCTGATAGTCTCGTCGACTATAGTAATGCTCCCTCGAGAAAAGTTATTTTGCCGGTATAGAGTCATTAATTGTTTTGTCAAAAGTTTCAGACGTTTCAAGATAAATTGAATAAAAGTTTTCTATTTCAAGTAAGGGGAAGGGTGTTTTTAAGGCATATTGAGAATAAGTAGGAAATGGAAAATGTTATCTTCTTAGTCTAGCTTTAAATGATTCATTTTGATGTCAATTTTTCTGAAATGAGATCGAGTTTCAATGAAATTTAGCAATTTTGTAATAATTAGAAATTTAAATTACAAGAAAAACCTGGTAGTAGATTGATAAGGCTTTTGTTGCAAATTTCTCTATTGTTGTATCTTCAATAAAAGTTATGATTAATGAGGATAACAGTGTAACCGAATTTTGTCAAGAAATATACAGAAAAGTCGGTAGCAGTTTAACATAATGACATAAAAATTAGTCTTAGAAACTTGGCCGTTTTCTGTCCAACCGTTCCAGGTTTTAGTATAAAGATAACCCTAATTTTTTTCAAGCTTATGCTATATACTGCAAAGCCAGACTTGTCCTGAGAATGTTGTATGTACTATACAAAAGTTTCGTTCTTGTTGTATGATAAATACCGTCTCAAATGCGTTTATAGCCCATTTTGCTTTATTATAATCTATTTCCTGTTTGGATATCTTTCAATTGCCACTGGCCATTTCTGCGATGTTCCAACCCTTTAGATATCCATATATCTGGTGTTTGAGATATGATATTTAAACTCTAAATAGTTCCCGTATTTTCTTTTTCCATCTTGTCGGGAAATCTTCTAAACCTTTGTTAAGAAACTTGTTTTCCTATGTTGGTAAGTGTTATAAGTGGACAAGAGTCGATGTTTACACAAATGACATCCTCATTCATTTGAGTGCACTGTTATTTCTAGATCTCTTGGTGTCCTTATCGTCCTTTTTGTTTGTGAAAGGATATATGAGGTGTTTAGACAATGAAGAAGTAAGTAGCACATGTATTGATGTATTGGTTCTAATAAGCAAGAATCCTTATTAACATTAAACTTTATCTCATTTAAGTGTAAATATTATTTTAGAAAGTGCTTCCAACTCATTTTTAATTTAATGTCCTGAATCAGCTGGAAAATTTGATGTGTTCTTTTAGAAGGTATTCTTCAAAATATTACTTAGAAAATGGGATATTCTATCCACCTTCCTTTCCTGTAATTAGAAGTATGTTGGATAGTGCATATAATAAATAAATAAATAAAGTAATTTGCTGGAGTCCTCAAGGGGGAACTATCAATGTACTGGAACCATCAATGTACTGGAACCATCAATAAAATTACGATCACCCAAATGACTAAAATATCCTATATAATTTTTTTAATATTCTAAATAGAATTACGTTAGTTTTACTCCAAAAATAGATCCTAGGCATTGTAGATGTAAAAAAAGGGGTGGCCCTACGGCCTATTTCCACTGCGATCTTTGCAGATCTATTGTTTT
Organism: Crepidodera aurea; assembly: GCA_949320105.2. Taxonomy (NCBI): domain Eukaryota; kingdom Metazoa; phylum Arthropoda; class Insecta; order Coleoptera; family Chrysomelidae; genus Crepidodera; species Crepidodera aurea. The sequence continues at coordinate 17,277,715 of OX439475.1, read as the reverse complement.
TCCCCTGATAATTAGATGACTTGCGCGAGATTCGTCCTTTTAAGTATGGTTAGGATTCCTGACAGTGGCTCTTCAACGTAGCTCTCTGCCTCTGGGTATTTCGTTCCCTTCTGTGAAAACCTTGTCCTTGCTATTCCGTCGCATTCGCATAGAATATGGATTGAGGTTTCTTCTTCTGTCTGGCAAAACCTGCATGTGGTTTCTTCTGCCAAACCTATGTTTTTCATATGCTTATTTTGTCCTGTAAGCATGCCTACTATTGCTTTGCGATGGTTTCTTGAGAAACCTTTTTGCCTGCCTCTGTCCTGGGGAATGTTCCCACCATCTTTGGGCCTGTTTTTCCACCCATTTGCTGATTCCTTTTTTGACTGTTGCTTTTGCTATACCGCAGAAGGGTTCTGGACCATAGAATACCATTGAAGAGCCTTGTCTGGCAAGTTCGTCGGCTTTTTCATTTCCTCGATGCCCTTTGTATCCTGGAACCCGTGCCAGGATCACTTTCTTGCGGTTAGCTAGTTCATTCAGGGCACAGGCACAGTCCCACACAAGTTTGAAGTTTACTTGGATGGCCTTTAGTGCTTTTAGTGTTGCCTGAGAATATAACAATGGACTGACCTACGCTGTCTTGTCTGTTTATTTATGCTAGACAGAGATTTATTGCTGCTACTTTTGCTTGAAATACTGTGGTGTCTTTTGACAGGCTCACCGGGATAATTATCCTTGGTTTTTACCCGTATGTTCCATTACAATTATGTAAACAATAATAATATCAATGATTTTATTATTATTTACTATATAAATAAGATTCGATCAAAAAAAACTAAATCGATATTTATGGGGAATTGGTTGCATTGGTTGGATTGGTCTTTCATTAGAAAACTTTATCCTGATTTTGTTACATTTTAATAACTCGCTTTTTAATTCCAGGATTCCCTTTTCGCCAACTATACTTTTAAATTCGTTTTAATAACCATTAATGTAATTTTTATTCTTCTTTCCGTACGCTTCAGAAGAATAATAGTTATTTGAAGTCGATTATGATGCAAAAATCGTCTTCGTTTAATATTCGAGTCATCTTTGAAAATCGTTCCATTAATTTAAGCCCCTGATTAACATGCAAGTCCACAAATGGCCGTTAACACTAATAGAAATGGTAACAGCTCAGTTAGAGCTTAAATGAATGTTTGTAGTCTTTATAAATTTTGTTACAGAGTTGCAGGCTTGCGGACCAACAGAGAAAATTAACTGTGTTAAGGGCGTACTTAATTAGTGAGGTCTACAAAACAATTGCTGACAATCAGAATAGTTATTTTCGCAAGAATTTAGAGAAGTTTATTTTCTCACAAGCATGATGCGAAATGTTTTATTTTTCAAAATAAATAGAACATTTGAGTCGTTTTAGTTACATAATAGAAAACTCTTTCTTTTTCTTACAACTTTGCTATTAGATTAAGATAACTGTGAATTTTCAAGTTACCGGCTTTTTTCTTGACGTTTAAATTGTTTTTTGTTGTCAAAATCAATGTTTAGTTTTATCTTATGCATTTTTGTCGAAGATTAACCCTTTCGCTGCGGAAAGCGCGCTTGTGCGGCCTTTTGATGTTTGGCCAAATGCGGACAGCGCGCTTGTGCGGTCCTGTACACCTACTCAAACAATGGCATTAAAAATAGTGCCGCATTTTCCGAAAGTTTTCAAAAATTTGCCGCAGGAAAGGGTTAAAACGATTTTCCCATCTATTTTAATACTTACTGCACTATATTGCTGGTTGTCTAAATGGCAACGACTCTTTTAGGTCAACTGCAAGTTGAGGATGCCTTTATGGTTCTCAATATTTTGCTTTTATTGTAGCAGATATTTGTGAAGCATTATAGTTTCTAACCAGGTTATTTAGCCCTATTAGACGTAACTATTGCAGTTATGTTTTGACCTTAATTAAGTTTTAAAAGACGTATATTTTGTCTCTTGGCAATCTCTGCTGTCGACTTGAGGCTATAGCGATAGCGATAGCGATAGCGATAGCGATAGCGAAAAGCTGATATCACCATAACGTTTCCTGCTAGGCTAGTAAGGTCCGCCCATTGCATAGCCTACCTTATACTCAGCAATTAGTTCAGCCTACCAAATTTCTGCCGTGATTGCTGTCCCGTGATGTTGGGTTTCTGAAACTTGTTAGAATATTTGGATAATGAGAAGGGAAAATTGTGAGGTGAGCAGCGTTTGTTTTGTTTGGTGAAATTCTCGCAGTGGCTGCTGAGCTTTTTCTGTTCTACGTTTGTTGAAATAAATTCACAATTTTTAAATTAGTTGATCTTGGAGTATCGTTACATATAATTCCTAATACAATTTCTTGTCTATCCCAGGTGACTCTAGAGAACGATTTTGGAAGAATAACTAAAACTTGTAGAATCCAAATTAATATTATCATATTTTTTATTTCTAAGATTCTTTTAAAGATTTTAGAGATTATCTTCCACTAAGAAATCGGCCTACCGATATGAAATTATTTATTTATTTTCCTGATCACTTTTAGTATTTTTTAATTTTACAAAATATTTGTTATTGTTTCAACCTGTATCTATCAATAAAATTTGTAAAAATAACATCTCTCTTCATAAATAACATTTATGTACAATCATTTGACGTTAATGTATGACGTACCTTCCGAGCTAAATCCAAAATAATCTCGAACTAAAACCCCAATAAACCCAAATAATCATAACTCTTTCGTATCCAAACAACCCGAAAAAAATTATATCTATATATATTATTATTTTTCACCCCCAAATTAATTTATAACCCTGTAATATGACATGAGGTACCAGATGGCGCAACC